>SWDT01000211.1:0-632807 GCA_009193035.1 Halicephalobus mephisto | reverse complement strand
AATCTTGTTTTCAGTACATAAGTGTTCGAGGAAATGAACAGCCACCTCTAGAAGTTGCAGCTCGAGAAAACGGAGTTGTCAGCGAAGATGCTCTTAGACGAGCGTTTCTTCTTAAACAAGATGTGCCTGTCGGGTTGTTTTGCAATAGCAGAGCTTTGGAGTAAGTTTTAATTTATTAGCAACTTTTGTTATAAATAAATAAAATTCAAAAATTTAGCGTTTGTCGCGATGGAGACCAATTTGTCTTTGTTCTTGGTACCGAATGGAAAGGGAAAGAATTCGAGTTAAAGTGGGACGAGACACGGCATTCTCGGCCATCAACTTCAATGGAAGGTTAGTGTTTAATAGTTAATATGAATTCAATAATTATTGATTTACAGATAACCTTCCCACTATCGACCGTTGCCGGAAGTATATGCTATTTTCTCTGATTACAGAAGTTACTCCTGGAGTATTTGAAGATGGAGAAATTAAGAATTGTGTGACAGTTGCATCAAGCCGATTTGCTTTTATGGCTGGACACTGTCTGCCAAAAAGTTTTCCCAAAGGCAAAATGTTCAAGGTAGAATAGTAGTTCTTTTTAACATTGAATACATAAAATTTTAGGTTTATGACTTTAGCGGCAATAGTTATGATGTGAGACTCGTGCTGATGGAAAGATATGAAGATAGCGGCGATGATTTTGCCGTCGTTGAGGTTCAGAATGGGCAATTCACTAATTTTCCATCAACTGTCGGGTCTCCTTATCAGGGTGCTCCATACTTTATTCTTGTAAGTCCCAATTGATTTTATAATTAACAGCTATTATAATGCAATTCTGTTTTTAGGGATACGATGGTGAATATCCTTATGCGGAACTGAGTTACTTCGCAGGAATGATTCGAAATATCAACATTTACCCATCTCAAAATTATATTATTGGTTCTCCGGGCACGACTAGTGGCTGCAGCGGCGGCGGAGTTTTTAGCATGAATGGAGACCTCTACGGAATTTGCGTCTCCGGAAGAATTGATAGTAGCAATAATTTGGTGACAATCGATTCTCACCTCCAAACGTTACGACGAAAGCTGGACGAATCGTCGTATTCACACATCATCCCGGGTCATTATCTCATGGCCAATCTTCCAAACCGAAAGAGAAAGCGTGAGGTTTGTATTGTTTTTAAAAAATCATTATATACAAGTTATTTCAGGAAATTGATACATCCGGTTCATCAGACGATTCTATGGACGCAGCAAAAGAATAATATTGGATGATAATTCCGCATATTTATTTTATATGTTTTTTGATAAATTATAAAATTTTTACAATTTATATTATAATTATTAATGTGGTGGTTTGATGGGTGGTGGGGGAAATTTCGGCTGTCCCAGGTCTGGTGGACAATTTTAAAAATTTTCCTAGTTGGTTTTGAGTGAAAATTTGTTTAACTTGGTCATTTTTTTGCAATTGGAAGATTAACTATTAGTACCTGGTTCTGGAGGGGGATGGGAGATTTCGGGTGTCCAAGGTCTGGTAGATCATAATTATACATTTTGATTTTAAGCGGTGTTTTTTTGATAAATTACGTACTTTTTTAACTGTGTGTACCATAAATATTGATGTGATGGTTCGGCGGGTGGTGGGTGAAAATTGCGACTGTCCTAGATACGTCTATTATATACTACTCAAAAGAATTTTCGTTTTGGGAGGATGCAGTCGGCTAAGGGGAAAGTACCGAAATAATTAATGAAATTAGTGTAAAAGAAGATATTTGAGATTACATCATGTTATGTTTTTCTACTTGTGAATATTTTCTTCGTTTCATATTTCTTCATAAAACAGAATTTTCCAAAATCTAGTGGAAAATTTTTGAATTTACACTTGAAATCTAGAATTCCAGAAGTCTGAAAGTTTTAGAAATTCTTATTGAGGTAATTTAGCAAGAATTCCGATTTTTAATTTTTATAATAGTATAATTTTATCACCTTCACTAAGATAAAAGCTAATGATTGGTTCTCGTGCTTTCGAGGAAGCTAACAACAAAGGAACTTAAGGTATCTAGGGGTTTATTGGAAGATGACTTTGATCTCTTGAAGACTTTCGGGAGACCATTAAAAATGTAGTTTTCCAACGTTTTGTCAATTCCCGTTTCACCCGCGAATAGGGTTGTTAATCCATCTCCTTCCCATGGAGCTGCAGGTGGATTTGGTAATAATGGACCATCTGAAGTAATTTTTTCTCTGAATTCTTTAAAACCGAACTCACCTATAATGTATCTGATCGAAAAGTTAGCGGGCTTTGCATTAGACTGGGATATGATTATCACTTGACTAGTTTCGGAAATAATTGTTCCAGGAACGGCTCTACAACACTGTCTGAAGCCTGTTTGTTGCCAGTTACCATTATGTTTGATTTCGAGATAGTTTTCAGCACATGAGGAATCACAGTTGTAAGATGTATGAATGACTTCAAAATGAATTCTTTGGTTTTCTGGAGCATTCAACCGCCAGATACAACGACCAACGACGGAATTTGTCAGAGTCTGCCAAGATGGCACGGCAAACAATTCACCCCCACATCCTGGAGCTGATGCTTCCAAGAGTTTACAATCTCCACTGAGACCTGGAGGACATTTACAGAGAAGACAGTTTTTGGGATCCTGATATCCTCCGTTGTGACAAACTATTGGATTTGTACAGATATCTACAATAGTCAACGATAAAGAGATTGTTATGGGATCTTAGTTTTAACACGAAAGAGAGATTCCGTTCTTCTAAAACTATTTTGATAGCTTCAGAATTCACTTTTAGTTGCTTTATATTTAGTAGATGGAGGAGAATCTATGAAAATTGTTAAATGGATTCTGAAGCCATCAGAAATTGTCCTAGAAATAATGAAACTATCGCTTGTGTCAGAATCCAAGTTAGAAACCAGAAGTTATTTCCTTAGATATCTTCAGTCACTTACCTGAACAATACATTGTATTAGCTTGTTTCACATCAGTAAATGACAGGCCAGCTCTCTGCCCAATTGTATGTTGATATTTATGATCTTTTGTCTCCACAGTGATGTATTTATAATCGTTGCTGAAAGCTTGGGATCCGTAATGCATAACTGATCCGAAATCGTAGGGAATATCAAGACTTTCTGTGTCTGACCGTTTTTCAAAGTTCCCTTTTGTGCCCTTCAAGATGTGGCCCTCATTGATGTTAATAAATTTATCTCTGTCATCTCTGTTCTGTTCGTGCCAGAATCCTAAGGCATGGCCCATTTCATGAGCAACGACTCCTGACTGAAAGTATTGCAGTAATTTAATGCATTACACTCAAAAAATATACGCTTTCACAGCCATATCCTATGGAAGCTGTTTGTCGTCCTCCAATTCGTCCAACACTCGAATAGCATCCACCTCCTTTCAGGACCAAAATGTAATCTTTTTCATTCGTTTTTGGATGGAGTTGCCTGAATTTTATGCAAGTTTGGGATTCCCACATTCGCATACCATTCCAAACAGTCAACTGCCACTTTGGATTATTATCACGGAAAACGAACGGGACCGTTCGATTTGGCCACCTGAACTTGTCTCCTACGATCGTTTTTCTCTTTGACCTTTTAGAAGTTCCATCTGAATAACGATTAGTATCAATTTTGGATCACTTTTGAAATCTTACTTATTCGTTCTTGAAACGAAGAAATAACATCCAGCATTTGCTCTTTGGTTACAATAATGTCGCTTTCAAAGACTTCTCCCAGGATGTTCTTATTGGCAGCAAATTCAGTTTTATCAACTATTTTATAAGTAATTGGGGTCTAGAATATTCCACGTAGTAATCAATTCCCCGATATTCGGATACGGAATTGCAATCTAGGAAGATTTTGGTAGTTTTTTTTCAACGTTCAGTTTAACAGTGTATAACATTTTCGAAAAATTTGTTTGTAATCAAGTTCGGAAATATTAGTAATTTAACCAATAAGAAACGTTGCAAATACTAATATACTTATCAGAAATAGGTTATGCATACTTATTGAATGATATATAAACTGTTTATATCCATTGATTCTGACAATATATAACTTTTTCTACTATCTGAATATAATCCCTATTAAACTCTTTTCATTCAACCTAGGGCATGCATAAGTTGACTTCATCATTTGATGGGAAGGTAATAGATTTTTTAATTGCACATCTTAAAAATACTATAATAATATTTAAAAATACCAATATGATTTCCTTAATATATAAATAAGTAAATTTAGTTATTACTTGCCCCACTGTTGAGATTAGTATGTAAAAGAATCCTCTAGATACTTGTTGAAATGATTCTTATAAAAAATAATTAAAATTTGATTTCCAGCTGAATTCAAAGAATAGACCATGAAAGTGTTTCTACAATTTTTGAAATTAGCCAATTGTCATAAAATATAATTTCAAAGTATTGTAAGTCAATTTAAGATCAATGGCTAGAAAATGTCGAAATTTGTTCAGTAATCATAACAAGAATAGAGCAAAATTACAATTTTAGAAAATCCTTTAGCCAAGAAATCAATAGATCAATTTCTATTTCTCTGCATTTCATTCTCGTTATTTAGGTTTACATTCTATCAATTCTGATATTGATAAACACAAACTATAGCTAATAAACCAATTGTATTATTGTTGTCTCTGACTGTGCCATGTAGTTCTCTTTGACAGTTTTAATTAAAAATTGTCATTCAAAAACAAAGAATACGTGCTCTTAGGAAAGAATAATACAATCAATTTTGCTTTTCAATATGAACTGGATCATAGTGTATATTCTTCAGACTCAATGAAAAAGGCTTAAGAGGAATTACAATCTAATATTATGAAAATTATTGCATGTTATCCCAGCATCAATAAATATAAGTAGTTTATATATCATTCAATAACTATGCATAGCGTGTTTTTAATCGATTATTAGCATTTGTAGAATCTTTTATTGATTAAATTACTAGTATTTTTAGATCCGGTTACAAATAAATTTTCAACTTAATGGTTTCTAAAAACAGAAAACAAATTTTCTCAAACTGTTGTATATCGTCTAACTGAACGTTGAAAAACTATCAAACTATCCCTGGATGATAATGCTATATGCGAACAGTAATAAAAAAATAACTTACAGATTTCGTAGGTTTATCGGAAAGAGGAACATTTTCGGACATTCGTAGAAATAATTTAAGCAAATGCCGGGCATTTTCGAGGTCAGAAGACAAGCTTCGGATTCTAATACCTCTTTTATTACTATTCTTAAGAAAAAACTCACCTTCTAGTATTTTCTGCCGAGATATAATCGATAATCAAGATAAAGATTCCTAGGTACAGGTTCATTTAAACGTCGGATTCTGCTACTTTCTACTGGTCGCAAATCCTTTTAGACCAGTCATCGATTGATTTCTGCGGTCGTTTTTTCAGAAGCGAAACAGATGCTGCTAAGGAAACAAGTCTCATATCTCTTGCTCATCACATAGGAATTCTTTTTCTCTTACCTTTTGTGTACATCATTTAATGTTCGTCACATTCTACAATTATTTTTTTCTGAAATTTTAAAAGAGCGTTTCAAATCAGGAATTTGATCTCGACTAAACGTGTTTTCCGTCAATTTTCTCCATCATTTTTACACATCCCTATGATTTATAAGATATGAAAACTTGTCAATTTGTGAACGAATGAAATCAGGATGTCTTTTTATCAGAAATATTTGAGAAATTTCGAAGCAAAATAAAATCGACTTGCAAAAACGTATCTTCTGGATATTTACCCTCTTGAATAGGCATCGCTGGTGCCAAAGAGACTTTATTTCCGTTATAGAAACGGTGTGGAGGAAATGAGGCGACAAACGGCTCCAACGCAAATTTGCCGTCTTGTCAGAACCAATCAAGCACGTGTCACTCAGAATCTACGAGCCCCTATCGGCCGCTTTCGCGTGAACGCGCCAACTCGGCGATCAAGACGATGATAGTGGAGGACGGTAACTTCTTATTTGTTCCTTTGTTCATCCCCAAGTTTACATAATTCCATTTATTGTTACCATAAAAGTGTCACGATAAGTATTCAGAAAAATGTAAGACAAAAAGGCAACAAGAAAATGAAGGATGTCGTGGGAGGATTGAACTGCTCTTGTTGAACTAGGATTATGACTTCAGAATGGAAATAAACAATGGGTTTGACCAGACGCAAACTAATTTTGTGCCCAAGTTCTAAATTGTGATTTATTTTACTTGAATAAATGATATGAATGGCGACAGATGTCGCTGTTCCACTAGAAATAAAAACAGCTCGAATCATGAAATTGATGTAAAATTCACAAAGAAAGAACAAAAACGAGGATTGGGGTCCACGTGCACTGGGAGGATTCAGACCAGTCAACTCCGATTCTAGAGGGACTGGTTACATTTTCCATTTGCGAATTATCCTTGGCACTTTGATAGATAATTACTGTCTCCAATATAATGACTCGTTGTGGACATCACTGAGGTCTTGTAGATGGGTAGTTGGGGCTCCGAGACTTGATTGATCAATACCCGAGAGCACGGATACCTGTAGACTGAGACCTGAAATAATTCCTCCCATTATTATTTGTTTTTCCCTCCATCAAAGACCGGCATCACAAACTCCAGTTGCCAGTTTCTATCCAAACAAAGTCTCCCCTAGCTTGGTTCCACTATGGTAGAAGCGAAAGAAGACCGTTGGTGTTAATCAGTTCTGACAGGAGCGCGCAGTTTCCCGTCGATGGAGGCTTTCTCAGTTAAACAAAACACCTGCTGCGTTTTATTTCGAACCAAGCTGTCGCTTCAGAAGACGGACACCGACGCACAATTAGTAGAAAACCCAACCAATCCCCGAGCGCCAAAATGTCCGTCATCAATAATGTTTTTCTGAGCTCATTTGCTATCAAAATCAAACGCGACGAAATTACTGTAGTTGTTTCGTAAGATATTTGACACTTACCTGCCGGGTTCGAGATCGAGTTGTGGTTCATCGACGTTGGGAACGCTGGTTGGTGATTCATTGAACGTGCATAGGGCTGAAAAGTGTTTTCAAAACGGAAAGGTTTACTGTAGACCTACATTGAACGCATCATAAGGCGATCTGCCAGCAGTCGGGAACATGTGATATGAGCTAAAGTCTTGTTGAGTCTGTGGCATGGCGAAGCTAGAAATAATTTTACTTGTAAACAACTTAATGGAGGCTACTCACCCATAGGGATCCATAGAATGCTGAAGGTTTGTGTACATATGGGCACTTGGTTGCATGAAGCCCGTCGGAGGCATAGCCTGATGAGGGTATCTGGCTGTAGGTGTCGCTGCGGGACTCACTCCTGTACTTCCATTAGTACTACCGTTAGCGACGTTGCCGTTGATTCCGTTAGTTGTTGCAGCTACTGCAGCAGCCGCAATAGCTGCTTTGTTGTCTCCATTCGTAAGAAGAGGGGTCGTACAAGGGACAGATTGATTTATTAACTGTTGAGAATTCAACATTGCTGAATGCTGAGGGGACATGACTCCACATCCATGATTTCCATTAGTGTTACTGGACGATGCTGAGGTATTTGATCCTGCTGATCCAGCAGATGATACAGAACTACTCGGAGTTGGGATGCCGTTATGTTGCTGAACAATTTGAGCTCCATCAAGTCCAATAGGTCGTTTCTGGGCTCGTGCTTTTTCTTCGCGGCGCCATTTGGCCCTGCGATTTGAAAACCACACCTGCAATCAGCACAGACTAGTATTATAGACTTAAAACGTTCGAAAAAATTTATTTTTCCGTCCATTTCTCGAAAAAATAAAAAAGCTTCTGTTTTAATCGTTAATTTTTTACATGTGCTCGCGACGGACCACCGGGAGAATGATCTGTCCGGAGGGGAACAATAAAACATCAAAGCCGTTTTTTCCGTGCACTGACAAATTTTACCTGTCTGTGCCGATCGCCAAAAGTGATCTGCGAGTGCATGAGAAAAGCAATAAAGAATTTCTTTGTGCGGTGCTGAGTGGACGGGAAAGATTAATTTTGATATTGGGTTGCTGTTTTCACACATTTAAGAAAATTTATGGCAGTAATTAAACTTGAACAAGACTAACCTGGATCCGAGCTTCTGGGAGGTTGATTTTTGCAGCAAGACCTTCCCTGGCAAAGACGTCGGGATAATGAGTTCTTTCAAACTCTGAAAACTCAGTCGATGAGTATTTGGAGAACTACAGTAAAACTGACCTCTTTCAAGGTTTTCAATCTGCTCTTGGGTAAATGAAGTTCTGTTCCGTTGGAGCTTCCGTTTCAACTTCATACGAGCAGCTACATCCTCGTCCGGATCTAGTTGGGGTTTGTGATCCTCATCTAAAACAAAAAGATCACCATGGAATCTCATTTTGAAGAAGTAAAAGCAGACTGATTATATCTCTGAATAGTGGAGAGTTGAAAACAAGACTTGCACGCCTATTAGATCGGCAAGATCGCGGCCTTGTCGAATCCTGCGTGTCGGCACGCTATTATTATCGAGTTTCCGACGAGATATCGTCAAGTTCACAAAAGTAAAGACCTTTATTCGGGATTAGAATTCACGTGTTGTTAACTATAAGACCGAATTAAAGCCAATTTAATTGAATAATCGATTTGTTTCTCCACTTAATCGATGCCTGTTGGCGAAGTATTTAGATAACGATTACGCCCTCATGGCACATCATATTTAATTTGATTAGCAAGAGTAGGAGAAAGTGTCGATAATCGACGAATTGAGATAGTTTGATTATAATCTCGTCAAGAAACGAACCTGTCTTGACAATAACCTTGTTTCTGACTCCATTCATGGCACTATGTCGTCGGGGAGGACCATGTACCATGGGGGTGCTGACAATAGGTGCCACCGGTTGCATCATTTCGAAAAATCAAGAAGTTAATAAAATATCCCAAACTTCAACAGGTGATTAAATTCAAACTGAGTGATCACGATGAAATTCCGTGAATGTCTTTTTAAAGAAAGGGACAAAATCACCACCGCGTAAACCGTATACAAGACCAATAATGTTGGTGATAAGGTATTGCGGTTTTCCGTTGTCTCGAATGCGAATGGCTGAAGGGGGAAGCCGCCCCTGGGTAGGCGGGGCAGTCAGAATACGCAACCAGAAGCAGAAGAAAGATGCTGCTGGCAGTCGCTCATTTAGATACTGAAAGACACTGAAGAATGGGATGAAGAGAAAAACGGACGTGCTGACAGGCGACAACCGAGAGGCCGGTTTCTACTACTTACCAGGGTTCCCCTACCGTGACTCAAGCAAGGCAAAGTTGCATAAATACATTTTCAGAAAATCAAACAACACCACTCATTAGTTATCGTAATGTTCAACAAATAATGATGAAGGTAAAACGTGACCATGGATCCTCAATCAACCGTGAATATCACTAATGAATCTCCTAAGAGAAATAAACTAGTGTCAAAGACATTCTCAACTCAAATATTTTCATTCCGATATTTCCATTTAGATATTTTTTATTAAAAACTTGACCGGTTCCTGTCTATTTTTTATGATCGAAATTTACGACCACAATTCCAAACCCGGTACCATCTTTTCATAATTTGATTATCCTGAGAAACAATAAACTGATAAAAAACAACTATACGAAAAAAGCCGATTTATCTCACTAGATGTCTTTCAATCAGGAAAAATGCCAAAGATCAGGAAAAACGAATTTTGGTCTTTAGACTCGACTAATCTCGTTACGCGATTTTGCCAAAGTTCAGTAATCGATTTGATTAAACTTTAGCTCAATCAATTGAATGGTCAATTAACACTAATCCTTTCCGCGTGGAACGGCCTAGGATGTCAAGATATTGCGCAAAAACTGTCAACAATAAGGCTCGGAAATAGTGATCTTATCAATGTACGAGTTCGAGAAGAACATAATAAAAACCAACCTATGAACTCTTTCTTCGAATCGAGACCTGAGATAACTGGGATATTCTGGAAGGGAATACCAACAGTTCCTGGCATTTGCATTTGCCAAGCACACCATGGCTGGTAATTTCTGAAAGTAATACAATATATGAGTAGTAATTTGAATAATCAAGGGAAAATCCAGAAATTGAAGCCTAATTCGGAAATTCATTACCTGAAAGCTCTATCCAAATAATCGGTCTGCATCATAGCAGCTTGTTCCTTCTTGGACGCCAGATTTCGTAATACTCTGTTAATGGATGAGACCTAGAATTAAATATCTTTAGACAGAACTGAATAAACGGAACGGTAGAAAACGGGAAACAGAATTCTTTCTTCCGACCCAAAACCAGAGATGGCCTTGTTAGCAAAATGTTTGATGCATGAAAAATGAAAACAAAAAATCATTAGTTGATGGAAGAAAACCACATTTGCTGCGCAAATATCCCTCACGGCAATTTCTGCGAAGTAAAAAACCTTTTTAGAATTCACGCAAGTTAAAAGTCAGATGGACAAGAAAGGGATAAACTCACGCTTGGGATCGTGTCCGCCGTACAGACTCCATCTGCCAGGAGTTTATCTCGAATTTCCCATGCAAAGATGGAAGGTTGTTCAGCTTTGTAGGCGGCTATTTTATCACAGACACTATTCGTAGCTACTCGGGGCTTGGAACCCCCAATGGCTCTGGGCCTAATAGTACCGGATTCGTAGTATCGACAAAGAATTTTGGAAACACATCTAAATCACAAAACATATTATTAGATTACTGTAACGTTATTTACCCATTGGAGACCTGGAGATGTCTTGAGATATCACATGGTCGCATCCCTTCTTTAGCGAGATCAACAATTTTCTGTCTTGTAGCATCTGGAAGTGGCCGGCCGTTTACAAAAACACCGCCGAGTTGATTGACACCGGTATGACCTGACAATTCTAAAACTTTTTCAAACCACTTTATGAAAATAAAATCCCTTAAATCGTTTCGAGATTCGAGCTCGCTTCTGTTTTCAATTGTTTTTTCAGTTGTTCTTTAAGAACGGATTAGAGATGGATCAAGAGCTCGCGAGCCTCTTATATAATCTCAAGCAAAGTGATTCCCAAAACAATGCTAGATCCCTGCTGTTCCGGAATCGGAAATTATCTTGATCAAATCCAACTCAATTATACTGTATCATGGATCCCTAATCGAAACAAAGCAATAATAACGATTGCCACAACATGTGTCGAGACTGTCGGGGGGAGTAATAAGATTATTAATGGTACGGGTCAGTGAGCTTTTGCTAGTTCCAGTCTTCGGCAACACTTGTTCGTCGGCATAGTAATCAAAGTGAGGAAACAACTCGCACACCGGATGAATGTACCCTTTCTGTCGATTGACTACGGTAAACCAGAGCCGGTTCTCGCTGAGTGGCTGCGAAAATGTTTAGATTCCTCGTATTGATAAATAAGAATTGACAGGCGACTGATAAGTGGCTGTTGGTTTGATTTGGATGGAAATTACGGTCATTGTTGCTGAAGTTCCTCAGCTAATGACGGCATTGTTTGGTTCCGATTCGACTGTTTCAAAAAACATCCCCGCTTGTGAAAGAAACGGATTAAGAACGGCGCTCATTTGAAAGCGAGAAGTCAATCTGGATTGAAAAGAGCTTGGCTATAATTGAGGACTCCTTGTATCTTCTCTTTTCGGCATTGGGATCCCGTTGACAACTCGCGCCACAGGGGTCAACTTTACTCCCGATCCATGATTGACAATTTATGCAATGGATACTCGGTATTCATCTGAAATTACGTAAAGTGTGCCAGATTTGTCTCCCAAAAGGACCGGATGGAATCGATACTGCTTCATTGTTATTTGTTGCAATTGAGGGACAAAATTGCCGGTGGCATGAGGGAATAAGAGGCATTGTTGCCAGTTCTTCGCCAATTTGCATTCAAAAACACAAAGGTGCCGAAATTGAACCGACCAGCTGTTCTAAATCCTCGGAAAAAAGCATCAGCTAGATAAAAATGAACAACGCTGCTTCGAAAATCAGCAATAACAAGTCTTTTTGAGTTAATGGAGAAAGTAAACAACGGATACTGTATCGTCCTGTTTTGTACAGGAATGCGAAGAATTCAGAAGCTTCCGGTCCCCCAGATCAATCCTATCGTCAATCAAGAATTGAGAACTTTTTCCAATTCCCAGAAACGATGATCGTCAAAATTGCAACAAAATGACAGTGAAAATGAGTTCTTTGTGATTGTAGATGCGCGGGAGAACGAGCTTCATGGATCTGAACGGTGGTTGTCGGGCTGGCGGGCAAAAATGCTGAATAACCGTTAATTTTGATGGGCTTTCGGGGAAGCTCGTGTTATTCGAAAAAGGATTCAGGCCTTGAACGAAACTTTTTCATCATTCAAACAATTGCGGCTGAATCTGGCATGGCGAAGGTGCAGACAAATTTGAAAAAAATTTGAACGTCGATTACAATTGTCATGTTACAGATTTCCCCAAGGTCATAAAATGTTGAATTTAAGAAAAAAGCAACAATTGATTAAAACGGAAAGTCATTAGCATTTTTATAAAAAATAAAGAAGGAGATAAGATCCTTCGGGAAAAAGCAAGCTCGTTTTCTCGTATATTCTAAGTGAAAAACTAAATCCAAACTCACCTCTGGATGACGGCATGATGTTCTGATCTTGGAAGGCAGGAATCATAATCTGAATAAATAAAGGAACAAAGACGCTTCTGCGTCTCGCCTAAAGCGAAGCACAGTGGCCAACTTTGGCTGAAAAGGAATTTTAATGAAAATTGTATAAATTTCAGCAGGCCAAAAGTCTAACTGGCATGAACGAAGGAAAGTAGATAACATAAATCGGCTACAGAAGCAACAAAAGCAAAATGAAGACAGTAGAGTTGCGTTGAACCAACCTTTGCAAAATTGCTCCTGAAGAGTTGAACATGATTTTTGCTCGCCAATCACACCAATTTTGATAAAAATCAAGGAATATAACCAGGATAAAGACAAAACAGCTTCAACACTCGATTTCACTAGGACACTGATGCCGTCGGTGGGTGCCCTCATCGCCAATGGACAATCGCTGAAGCGCGTAATTTGTGCATCCAAGCTTTTCATCATTTACACGCCATACATAGCGAGACCCTTTGAGAATAAATAGACACAAGGAATCGACTAGAGACTCGATTCTGGAGCAGCAAGGCGTGAATATATCTGGATCATGGATGCCGAGCTCATTTGCCCGCCCATGGCAATGCCAAAGTCTTTTCTCTAAGCAATCTGCCCCAGAGGCGACAAAAACAGATGGAATAACAAAGTCGCTGCTTCATGACTAGTGTTATAATTCGTGTATTCTACGCGTTAGATGCCTCTCTTGGCAGTAAGGGTTGTCGCGAATATAGATTTGAAGAGTTGATGCGGAAAATCAAATGATTCTTCTAAACTGCAAACTAATCAAGCGTGGAAGCATATTTGGCAGTTTCAAGATGGAGGAGGTACCTCCAGGCCTGTGGGTACACATCTTCCATCTTGGGTGACAACAAGCCAGCGAGTTGGTCATCTTCACGCTTCGTGAGCATTTTTGCGGTTCAACGCGCGAATGTTAAAATTCTTCGAGGATTTACTTCGATTGTTCCTGTTAACCAGAGAAAAGAAGGTTTATGAACATGTTTGGAGAAAGGTCAAATGAGGTCAACTTCAGTGATAATCGGTAGACTAGGAACTTGAGCAAAAGAACAAGGAAGAGACATGGGATCAGAGTCGATTATTTCTCGATTGAATGAGGAGTCAAAGACACCGCGATCAGGATGGTTTGTGGTAGGTTTGTTTCATACTTGTGCTTGCCGTCTCTTTCTCTCTCGGCTTCCATCTAACGGGGTTGTTCCTCGTCTTCTGCTCCTTAGCAAGAGATGTTCTCCAGTCCTGTTCATCCGTCAGGCTTCTCATGCTCCTGAAGAACCCCGCCCACTTGCTGCGTCACAACCAGTCGCCATCAGTCCGTCTCCGTCAGACCCACCAATTAGGGAGTTCGAGACTACGATCGATGCCCCGCCTCCTGCCATGAGTTCTTGTGACAAACAAAAAGATTCGAAAAGAACATGAGCTCATGTACCAGAACAAGCTCCCTTTGTCGTTGAGGAAAAGACAAGCACTTTTCTCTCCTGCCAGTGAAAAACCGCTATTTTTCAGCCAATTTTCAAATCGACAGAATGGAAAAAATGAACATCAGCAAAAATGGAACGAAGCACAGTCAGTTCCCTCACCGTCACCTTGCGGTCTTTCTCTTACAAATGCTCCGGCCACAATTACGGTTGTGTCGAGTTGATTGATGTCATCGACGGACCAATTTTCCCTTATGGAAAGAACAAATTACCTTTGTTTTTAATTCCTCTATTGGATTTTGTACTCTACCGTATCATAAAGTTGCAATTTCCTCTTCTTTAAGTTACTTGCTGACAAGAATTGACCTCACTAAGAAACATATCGGGGATTGACAGGACCAAAAATTGAAGGACAATTAGCCTGATCCTCACCTTTGACGACAAATTACGCAATCAGTTATCGGAAATACTCGACTGGTGATGGCCGGGTGATTTCCCATGATCTGATCTCGGCTAAACGACAGGACATTTTTCAGGAAAAAATAAAAACCATTATTTTTCAAAAGACAGGGATTACTGAAGGAATTACCAACAAAGTGAATTTGGAAAAGCAAAGATTCAAAAAATGCAGACAGAAACAATTCCCCTCCAGAGTAATTCCGGGGAAAGAGTAGAAACTCGGGGTTTTTGAATTGTTAATTCGTCAAAGTTGTCAAGATCTGGAGCACAATTACAATCGCCGAATTAAAAGCCGACGAATTAATTAATTGTCTTCAAAAATCATACTATTATAAAATTAAAACTGAGAATTGTTATGAAATTGTTTCGACATGAATTTTAAAAATTTCCTGGAGAAATACAGAATCCTAAATTCCAAATATTCGCTTTAAAAGTTCTCGATGAATTCTGAAAGGTTTCAAGAACTCATATGAACTGCTGAAAAACTCCAGAAGCTTTCATAAGGTGCTTAAAGACTTTTACAATTCCACACTGGAAATTTGAACGATTTTGGAGACTTCTAGAAGCTTATAAGAAATCCTAGTGTTCAAAAAAAGTAAAACTATTTCGTGACTACCGGAAATCGTTATCAAACTTGGGGATCATCTGTGACCCAAGTTTCTGACGCCAATTTGCTTCCGTCGCCAGACTTGTCAAGATCTCTATCAGGTTCGTACTGTTGCGTAATTTCTGAGTGTGCCAGTCATCTTGACAATTACCACAGAAGAAACAAATATTCATGTTTTCAAAACTCTAGGGAACAAATTTTGACTCACAAGTTTACTGTAGGATAAATACCATAATTTCGTTCCCAGATGCGCTTTGAAAGCCAAAAAACAAGGATCGCTTTGTCGTTTCTGTAATTAGTCCAAATTTTGATTTCCGCTTGACCTGTAAGGAACTACCCGTTCCCAGAAGCCTGGTTACGGCGGTGAGTCTCTTATTAGACAAGGTGAGCATGATTTTCGGCTAATCCAGGAACATGGACATGAAGCAACATGTTGGAAATGAACGGTTAGTCTCCCAAATATAAAAACAGTATTGTGCAGACTCGGATCAAGCGGGAGTTAATCCAGATGATTGCAGGGCGCGTTCTTGACAAATCCCCTTTTAGATTTCTTGGATTTAGTCAACGACAAGTCATAAAAATGAGCATTTTTTAGTCCAAACTCGTTATTAGTCTTCATTGAGTGGAATATAAAAAAAATAAAGTATTATACAGCTTCGAGGATTCTGGATTGCTATTTCTCCTCGAAGGAAATCTACCGTATTCTTGTTTTTACCTCTTCCTTCATACCTTGAAAATGAAAAATTCGATAACGAGTCCGATGGATCCATTTTCATAACAAAAGAAGAGCGCTAATTATGGTATGAACCGGTAACAAAACAAATTCGGGTTTAAAAGACTCCGGAAGGTCACGCCGTAATTGAATAAGTGACAGCACGAATGCGGCAGTTTTGATCTCGTTGAGGACGCGTTACTGTAAATTGATCCTGACTCCGGTAGGGGTATTCATTTGCGGTAAAGAAGCGCGGTTCCTTTGGGATTGAGATTATCCAATTAGCCAAACCTAGACTGAATTCCGGGAAAGTCCCTCAAAGTAATAACAGGAGGTGAATCAAGTTTGACGAGACCAACTTAAGTTCTGATTACGATAATGAAGACAGAAGAGACTGCTTAATCGTGCAGAAATATTTAACGAACTCTTGGACACGAGTGACATTACTTTATAAGGTAGTCAGGATTGACGTAAGAAGATTCGGTACGAGGGCCTTCGTCATTCCTTGCAAATTTAATTAATCCTTTGACCTCGAGGTTTTCAGACCTTAGAAGATCAAGATCTCCACTGGGATCAGGAGAGTGAGAAAAAGCCTGTTCATGCCAGCAAGACTGGGTATATTTAATAGGGAGGGGTTAGTGCATGTAAAAGACAATTCTCGCCCACCTGATTTGGCACGCTAATCACACAAGGGTGAAATTCGGCGAGAAGAGCCCTCACTCGGACGATGCGCGCTTGACTTCAGCTACTATTCGTTCGTTCGCACGCCTGAATTCGCCTTACGGTCCGACGGATAGAATTCAGTGGTACATGAACGCCTCGTGGAACGTTGAAAGCTTAATCGGGCTTGTGATGAGCTATTTGTCTGGAGAATCAACGAAGTGATCGTCGTCGGATAATCCCGAAATGGCAAACGACTGCTCCTTTGTCGAGATGTCTGAAGAGACTGAATTTAGCACGCTGGCATTTACGAGACTCCGAAAGTCGGCTTCGCTTGACTGGTTGCTTTGCTACCACCACTCTCTTTCTCTCCCTCAATCCCTCCGTCAGAAGTCCCTCTCATCCGTTACCGTTTGCCTCTTTCTGCCATCGGACCACCCATTCTTTTTCATTGTTGTCGCTCGACTTGGTGACAACCGCCATCTTCCACCACAGAAGCCACGCCGGATTCAACAATGGGCGGAGTCTGGTTGCCTATAACTTCCATCGGTCTTGCCGTTGACTTTTTGACTGTCGGACACACAACATGCAGATTATTGCTGGACCAATCGTCGAGCTACCTTCTCGGAATCCTGTTCAGCCTAGAAAATTCCATTTCGACGGCTCCGACCTCAGTAACGATTCCTGTACTGCAATTGTGTAAATTCATATAAGCGTAAAAGCACGACAAAACAAATTTCCTAGCCACTCTGGTCACAAATGCATGTTCCGCTTTTTAAGGTATTGCCCCGTTTGTTCTCTTCCCTGGATTACGGTAACACGGTCAAAAGAAGGTAAACTCATTCGAAATTTGAAACAAGGATTCAACAACGAATTTTAAATCTTTCTCGTTGGAACTTTTCCGGATGTTTTTGTTTTCCCTTCTTCATTAAGGCAATCACAGTCCAAATTGAGTTTGTTGATACTTCCTGACTCTGGAGAAGTTAGTTATTCCTTCCAACACTGAAAACAATGGACGAGCGCAATTAGTACTTGTCTTTTTGAAAGTAAGCCGTGAACTTGGTTGAGATTTTAGAAAACAAGAAAGAATCCTACTGCGGGCTTTACAGAAAGCAAATGCCGTCAGGAAATGCATCTATGGAATGCTTGACTGCACTTCCTGTCGAACACGGTACCTAAAACGACAAATTTGGCTAAGCTTAACTTTGACGGACTTGTTGCGAAACAGGGAACACCAAAGGATTCTAACTCGTCCATCAAGATTAGTCTTTGGCAAGGAGAATATTCTACGAAACAGGAAATTCCTGGACGACCTCTGGCCGATCTTTTTGCTGCCATCTTGAGGACGTTTTTTACATGTAATTGACACTTTACAATGTATGATGAAAATCGCCATCAAACGATAACTTTCCAGATGACTTGTTTTGGGCTCATTTTCGACATTGTGCATTTTAGTTTCTGATGAGAAAAAATATCTGTGACCGCGAAGTCAGGAAAGACATTCACGTGCTCACGATTTTCATCCCCCGATAAAACATTCAGGGGAATTCACAACTCTCACTAGTACTTTGAAAAACAAATAAGAAATAATCGACAATATAAAGTAATGAATTGACAGGTAGATTTTCTAATTTGACAGCCTTCCACGACTCTCGCGGAAATACGAGTGACCACCGTCTGTTTTTTGATGTGAAATTAACTGTCCACCCATTTTTTAAACTATTATAACCATTTTCCATCTGTAATACGACGTTATTTGCTGACTATTCGTCGTTGAAAATGGTTTCTGTCAGGAGATTTACTATATTCGTTGTACTCTTATGTATTGTAACCCGAGTAAGAATTAACCCCTTATTGCACGTTTAATCAAACATTTTTAAGTCAATCGGAAATGCAGTATCATCAGAAATCGATGAAAACTCATACAAGGATATTCTGAGATCAAAGCGCGGATTTCTAGAGTACATTCCTATAGGTATAGCTCCCCCGTCCGCAAAAAATAAAATATTTTGTTTTCAGCGGACTTCAGCTGGTTGCACAAATTTCTAGAAATGGTTTTCGGCGATTTGTACACTGATCTCGTCGATAACAAGGGCGCTGTTGTTTTTACCCCCGCTCCATCAACAAAATCCCCATATGAAGCTGCAATGAAACCTTGGATGAAGAACATCACTTCTCTCAGTAATAAAACTGCGAAAAAATTTTTTCAGCTATTCGAACTGATTTCAGGAGCTTCTACAAGACAGTCTTCGAACATTCCTCAAGTCAGCTTACCGTATCCTCATATTTTCACCACTCCAAAGTCGAGGAGACCGACGACAACGGACAACCCACCTACACCCCCTTTCTATAGTGCCATGTCCCCGTCAACAACTAATTTATTTGAACGAATTGCTTCTTCCTTCACTAGCAAACCTATCAGAATCACGAGCTACCCTTCCCTCAAAGAAATTCAATACACAAAAACAAGTCTGGCCCCAATTTCTCCATCCGTTGAGGAATCAGCTAGAAGTTGTGAGACTTGCCGTTAGTTTCCCTCTGTACAATTTCTAAAAATACACTTGATCATCAATGGAAATTTCAAAAATATTTCAGTATTTGAATCATCTTGATTAATCATCCTTTTTTAGAACCTGGAAAGCAATGCTTGGCAAAATTGCGAAGTTTTGAAACAACAGATCCTATCTTCCAATACGCCTACAATCATGGCACACCTATCACTGATCTGCTGAATTCTGTGATGAAGGTAAGGATAATTTAACAAAAGGAAGAAAAGATTAAGTTAGTCCAATCACAGTCGTAAAATTAAAGAATGATCTCAACACAGACACCTAACAGTAAGAAACAGATTATCATAAGATTTCAAATGCTAAATTGAATAGTATGTAGCATTCTAGGATTAAGTGTATGAAGCAGTGGAGCGAAAATTTTTTTAGCATAAGCTCTGAAGAAAGTCATAACTTTATTTATAAACGAGTCAGTAAGATATTAGTATATCCACCATAAAGCTCATGGAAGTCACTATCAAATAATATCTGAATTGTGTCTTCTGATCATTATCAAGAGGAGATATGATAGGCTGCCCTGTGACTATCAACATTGTTCGTATTAAACGATATTCTTTCAACATAGAATTTAAAGACCGAGATCTTGGTATGAAATTAAATACCGATTACTTAGTCTTATGATATGACGTTGAGATTCTTCTCGCTTAATTTTGAAGAATAATTACTAAACAAGTTAGAAAATATTAGTGTAATTTTCTGTATAAAAATACATTTATCATCTTCATTTTTGGCGCTTTTGTAAGATTTAGGGTCTTTAATTACTTTATAAACATCTCTGCAGAAGATTAATGCTAATGAAAGAGTAGAAACTGGGATTTATCGAAAATTTTCAAATTCAACCAATTTCTATGAATTTAGTACAAGTGAATTGAAGGATATTCCAAGGTTAATAATATGAGAATTTTTGAAATTGATTAAGCGAGAATTGAATACCAAAATATCAAAATTAGAAATGTAGAAAACATTTCCAAGAAAATAATCCATACATCTTTTTTCATTTTTACATTTTCTTTTCTTTATTTTGATAAATTTTTCTCTAATTACAATATTAATAAACAAAAAATGATAGAAAACAGAAGAACTTTGGCTATATTCTTTTTGAATCACTTCATACTTTATTTTTTGAGATCTTTGAAAAGAAATTGTACTTAAATAGTGAAGGCGAAGTCTAATCTGTTATCATAAAGCAATATAATTAGTATTGTTCCACACACTAGATTTGGCTTCTTAAATTCCAAGATCTGAGGAAAAAGTCTAATATGAATGATTTTAAAATATATATTCAAAATGGTATAATTTAATCCAAAGTTGATGACATTGAGTAGTTCATAGATTATAAAATAGAGAATAATTTATTTGTTATAACAAGCAAAATAACATCTTCCAAAGTCTTGAAAATTAAACTATGATTATTTTTCGGATTTAATGTCAAAATAATTTCCGATTAAGTTGTTCCTACACTAAATCCAGTTGAACCCTGGAATGTTATATACCATTCGATTCAGCATTCCAAATTCTACACCAAACTATGCTTATTATAATCTATTTTCAGTGTGTTAACAAGAATTTCTAGAATTTTCTAACTTCTAAAAGTCCCAAATTTAGATGTTCTTTCAAGTTCCCATTAGATTTTAAAAAGTTTTGAAAATTTTGACACAATTCTGGAAGATTCTAAAAACTTTTCCACAATTCTAGTAAACGAAATCATAAATTTCATGTTGACAATATTCATTAAAACTTCTTTTCCGTATTTTTAATTCTTTCTTTCGTTTTTTCTTGTTTACTGCAGATGGCAATAATTGAATTTCCAGGATACTCAATCGATCTCCATTCCTCCTCCTTTCACCTGGAAGTCCACGGCCAGTCCCGAAACAGTTCAATTAACTATGAATCTGATGAATCTGTACAAGCCAAACAGAAGCTTAGTTATTGGAGTCTTCACAGGATTGGCAGTAATAGGGGTTGCAAGTGTGACTGACTCTAGGGGAATCGTCATCGGATTGGAGTACCCGGAAAACGCTCATCTTTGGGAACGAGTCGGGATGAAGTATGCCCAAAGGGCTGGAATCATGAGTAGAATCCAAGTCAGATCCGTTGAGAACATCGACAAAGCTCTGACTAAACTAGCTGCTTATGAACCTAACGCCTTCGACTTCATCTTCATGAACGAACTCAGAAAGACCAACAGTCTCGATGATTACGAACATGCTGTTCGTCTTCTCCGAACAAATGGTCTTTTGGTTATAACCGATGTTGGTTTTCTTATAAATGCCAGTTAGAACTGTTTTTTCAGGCCCTCGAAAACGGAGCAGTCATTTCCGGTCCAGAATTTTCCAACTTGGAAGGACGTCAAGTCGTGCAGGCCATGAATGTACGAATCAAAAACGATCCTCGCGTGAGCGCTTCTTTACTGCCTTATGGAGGAGGAACGTGGATCGTTGTCAAAAACTAAACCGTCATTCCATCGGCCGTCATTTTTTCTTTCATTGCAGAAATCGTTTGACCTCTGTTTCTAATCCTTCTTGAAAATAACATAAAGTAAAGGAATCTTCCACGATTTCATCTTCGAAAAATCTGACTCATCGGCATTTATTTTTTTAGAAGCAAAAATTTGAAAACAGAAATGCCACAGTTATCGAAGCGTCGAAAAAAATCATTTTATAAAAATTAAAAATGAGAATCGTTTTCAAATTATCTCGAAACGAATTTCTAGGACTTTTTAGACGCTTTTAGAAACCTTAATTTCAAAAGATTCTGGTCTTCCATCGAATTCTGAGTGATTCTGGAGTATTTTAAAAGCTTTAATTAGATTCAGGAAGTTTCCATAAAATTCTGGTGATTTCCATAGGATTCTAGAGAATTCCAGAAGTCTTTACTGAATTTTGAAATTTTTATAATTCCAAACGTTTATATGGAATTTTAGGTCCTAAGAATTTCTGTTGGATGTTGGGAAATTCTAGAAAAATTTCGTTATATTCTAAGAGAATCTGGAGCTTTTCGTGAAATTCCGAAAAGTTTTAGAATCTCCAACAGGATTCTGAAGAATTTTAGGAATTTCTAAGGAATTTTAGTGATTACGAAATAATTCGATTATCTAGAAAGAGCGGTATTGCCAGATTTCGCCTTTTAATGTTTGCTGTAGCTGACTCGCTCGCATTCATTTTCTATCTTCATTTCGCCAGCACCAAACCATTATTGTTTTATGTGTGCTTTTTAGTTTATCACTATCTTATCGCTATTACACTTAACCTAATGAAGCATCCTTGTGAGAGCTCTGTTCTTTTATTTAATCAATGATTTTAAGAAATTTTTCCTCTGAATTGATTGTTCATATATGAATCTTAGGATTTCCCAGTGTTAATCTTTCGCTCGTGTGTTTATTTCAATCCTTGTAGTAAATGTTGCCGACGTGTGACATCGACTATAACTTTTGGCGCGCTTTGATTTGAACAACTTTTAAATTCATGTCCGCGCGACCTTTCCGACTGAAGGGTTGTTTTCTGGATAGGGTGATTCATTGTCTATGAAGTCTTTTTAGGTTACCTTGTCCTCTTCACGAAGCTCATCCGTCTTTGCTGGTATTCTTTTTGAAGGATTGATCCAGGTTGGTTTTTTATATGAAAAAGTTTCCTAAGCCCACTATTCTTTGGTGGGAGCGAAATTTATTAAGTGCAGATCCCAGTGACCGGCGGTCCCGTCAGGTCAAATATTGTCTTGCACTCCCTTAGTAGTTAGAAGCAGCTGTTTTGCTATTTGTGATCAGTCAATTAGTCTTGTATTGGCCAGTTGAGTATATCGGGAGAGCACACTTGCTACATTGTAATGACCTTTGGTAGTAATTAAAGTGCTAATAGTCTAGTTAGTAACATAGTTAATGGGATTAGTTATGACCCAATCTTTCTGTCATTACTTTCTTGGTTACACACTTGGCATTCGTTTTTCAGGACTTTTTGTTTTGAGAATTAATGAAACAACGTTGAGTCATTTTCTTTCTTCCAAACGTTTATATTTCATTTAATTCCTATTCACTGTAGAAGTCTGTAGATGTACGAGTTTTTGGTTGCTGGCATCAAAAGTTGTCCTTTCTTTATTCGATTTCAAAGGGACAATCGTTCTGGTTAGCACCCTACTGAGCATCGTATTTTGGAAATTGGAGTTCATCGAACTCTGATTCAGAACTTTTCTAGATTTGGTTTTTCAAGCCGAATTTAAAGAATGAGGAATTAGGAATTTTCCCAAACCGAGTTAGATCCTGTCTTTCGATGCAAAGAATGAGATTGAATCGCGGGTGTGAACCGAAGAGTTATTGCCATCAATCCATTGAAGGAAAGATCGACTTTTCTCCCGCGCAAATTGCTAGGAAGCTCTACTGGAGCACTGAATCGTCTGTCCAGCATCAACCATCGGTCTTCGTTGTTTCCTATCTTACATGTACTAGTACAAAGACCGGATGGACGATTTCTTATGTTTGAGAACGGCTTTTGCGATGACCGGTTGAAAGACGCTCCCCGATTTGGGATGTTTGCGCGACACACAATTACTTTTGCCCCCTTTTCCTTCATTTGTGCTCCGTATCTACAAGAACAAACTGATTTTCTCATGGAAGACGATAAAAGATAATGTTTTGAATCAGAACATTTCTGGGTTCATTTTCTCATATCCGTTTTACGGAACTCATTCTTCTATTCAACGAGAACTGAGAAGAGTGATGGTGGAATGCAGGTGAAGAAGCGATTGGACAACTGATGAACGAAAGAATGTACAGAAAGTGTTCGCGCGAAAGGGGGAGAGGATGAACGCGTGGTTACCTCAACGGAATTGGCCTTCACGAAAAGTATTCCCGCCAACTTGGTCAATCGTCCGTTTTTTACTAAAGTCCCGATAGTGCGCACCCTGATGTTCGTCTTTTGCGATCCGCAAAATGGCCATCTTTCCGAGTATGGCCATCTGGCGACAACCGCGCGACCTCAGCTCCACCGGCGATTGCAATAGAGGTTCACCTCTTTTTTGTTCTCTCGCTGATTTTTTTCAATTCGACTGCGAAAAATTTCTTACTTTGGATTGAACCGAGGGCTTGCTGGTCTTTCTTCTTGTTTTTGTCGTCTTGACTTTAAACGATTTTTCTTCACAGATGTTTAACCTTACTTGAACTTTTGCTGTCGTTATCATAAGTGTGTGTGAACTAACGTTTTCAATGATTGTATATCCTTTGATTCTGTTTTAGGCTTGATGTAATATCAAATTCCGTGGTTTTCGGTCATGTTTGAATCTGTTGTGCTGAGTCATTCATCTGACATTGATAGAATTGACTGCTTTTTAGATGGACAGTTGTTAGTCCTACCGCTTTATGTTGAAATTTCGAAATTGTCTATTTTTGACGTCCAAAACTGAGAAGATTATTGCTTGTGCATTTGACTTTGTTTTGCCAGTTTCTCCGAATTCGCCATTTTTGACATTCTCGATTACCCTGAGCGCGACGGACTTATCTTGATCTATTTACATGTTTCTTCATAACTTGCTGTGTTGAATCCGTGCATGGATTGTGATGCCCTTGGTCAGGTATGTATTTCAGTACCGCGTCGAACATTTCTTGTCGCAAATGGGATTTCTGACAGGAGTGATTTCGATATCACGAAGCGATATGCATGTAAAGAGAGATTCGTAACTTCCCGTTCTCTGTCTTTTCTATATAATCCGAGTTATTCATTGTTTGATTGTTATTAGTGTGTTTGCAGTATGAGTATTTTGTCCCTTTCCTTTTAGAATATTCACGTCAAAAAGCTATTTCTCCATTATTATATCGTGTGGTTTTGCTTCAATGTGTTTTATATCTCGGCTATTCTTGTTTGATTTTGATATCGCTAGTAGTTTTTTAATGATTGTGGGAAAAGAACTGGTTTGATCTGAGTTATTTCCCTTTTCTTGATTTTGATTTGATTAGTGGATTTATTACCAGTAATTTCATCTATTTTATTGAAATGAATTTAATATCTTTTCAAAGGAGAACTGGTCCACTTGTTTCTGCCAGCTTTGTTCCGAAAAAGCTTCGATATTGGAGGGAGTCGTTGTCCAAGACTACGAAATCGACTGTCGATCGTAAGCCCTCAGTCTATTTTTGCTCATTTTGACTTTGAATTATGTTGTCTACTTGTCGATTGATCGAATAATTTTAAGTAGGAAAAGGCTATGTATGTGTATCACGCGGAGCTTTGTATGTAAGTGTGCGAGATTGGTCGAGAAAGCTTTTCGATGTGTGAAAGGTTTTGATTGTAAACAGTTTTTTGCTGAGTTCACATTTTCCATTTTCCGATATTTTTCCAACGCTTACCTCAAACCATTGTCCGTGTCATGTATAGGTCAAAGTGAGAAATTACACATGTATAATATATATGTATAGAAGTTATTGACCAATTGGAATTTATCCGTGTCTGTCCTGCATGTTCAAAAATAATTTCTAAGCTCTGATAAGACCGAAGTTTAGTTGAATCACTTGCAACGTCCTATTTGAATGATCTGTTAGTCATTGTGATCGATTTTTACCCACTCCCCTTTTGACTCTGCGATTTGCCCATTTTTTTCATGAGAGGTCATTTGGGCTTTTTTCCACTTTTCCGTTGATTTCTCTTTGTAAAAGCGCTGACCTCGAAATTTGCACAATAAAATCCGAGTAATTCCTTGTTATTTTCCAGCTTTTATGATCTATTATTTCAGGAGCCTAACCGTACTACGCCCATGGCTTACGTCAATGGGAGTGGAACGGCAGGACGAGCCGACGGCCGCGGCTTCATTGAAGGCCATGGCAACGATAACACGAAAGCTCTTCAATGTTTGATGGTAAAGCGAGCTGCTCTCAATGATCCTGTTTTGCAAGCAGATTGGACCAAGAAGAATCTTTTATGGGTCCCACATGAACGTGAAGGTTTCGTAGCTGGTTCTGTTATTGAGAGCAAGGGTGATCTTGCCATTGTGGAGTTGGTAGAATCTGGACAGCGGATCCAAGTTAGTATGGATGATTGTCAGAAGATGAACCCGCCGAAATTTGACAAGGTCGAGGACATGGCTGACCTTTCATGTCTAAACGAAGCGTCCGTTCTTCACAATCTCAAGTCTCGCTATTATTCAGACTTAATTTACGTATGTTCTTTTTATCATCTGATTATTCTCATGCAATTCGTTGTAGACATATTCGGGTCTCTTCTGTGTTGTGGTGAATCCATACAAACGACTATCCATCTATTCTGAAGAACTGATTGAGATTTTCAAAGGTAAAAAGCGACATGAACTCCCTCCCCACATCTTTGCCATTGCTGATGCTGCTTATCGTTCTATGCTTCAAGATCGAGAAGATCAGTCTATCTTGTGTACTGGTGAGTCAGGTGCCGGTAAGACTGAGAACACGAAGAAAGTTATCCAATATTTGGCCCATGTTGCTGGTGCAACTCGCCATAAGCAGTTGAATTCTCCTGCCAAGGTATGGTTTTCGTTAATTGTTTGTCGTGATTACCCCATCACGTATCTTAATCTCTTTAATTGTCGACTAAACGAATGTTTTGCAGACGAACCATGACTCCTTGAGTGTCATTGTAAGTCCTATTTACTTGCACTTAACTGATGGTTGATAATGTTGTGATCATGAGTAAGTTTGTGTTTTTAGGGAGAGTTGGAGCAACAACTGTTGCAAGCAAATCCTATTCTTGAAGCCTTTGGTAACAGTAAAACGGTGAAGAATGATAATTCGTCTCGGTTTGGCAAATTTATTCGAATTAATTTTGACAACAGCGGGTATATTTCTGGTGCAAATATTGAGTTTTACTTGCTCGAGAAGTCCAGAACTTGCCGTCAAGCAGACGATGAACGGAGTTTCCATATTTTCTATCAATTCCTTCATGGAACAAGTGCAGAAGAAAAAAGTATGATTTGTGGTAATTTTTGCATGATTAAGTGTGTATTTCAGATAACTTTTTGCTCGAATCTATCAATGATTATAAGTTTTTGAAGAATGGTAATATTGTACTTCCAAATGTCGACGACACTGGTGAATTCCACAATACTGTTCGCTCAATGAAGATCATGGGATTCCATGATGACGAAATTACTTCTGTGCTACGAGTTGTCAGTGCTGTTCTTTTGTTCGGTAATATTGAATTCCATCAAGAAAAGAAGTCAGACCAAGCAGTACTTCCGAATGATCGTGTTGCTCAGAAGATCTGTCATTTGCTCGGTATACCTGTAGTGGATTTCACTAGGGCTTTCTTAAAGCCAAGAATCAAGGTTGGTCGCGAATATGTCCACAAAGCTCAGAATAAGGAACAAGCTGAATTCGCTGTCGAAGCCATCAGTAAAGCCTGTTATGAACGAATGTTCAAATGGCTCGTGAATC
The DNA here is from genome assembly GCA_009193035.1 of Halicephalobus mephisto. Lineage (NCBI taxonomy): Eukaryota > Metazoa > Nematoda > Chromadorea > Rhabditida > Panagrolaimidae > Halicephalobus > Halicephalobus mephisto. The sequence continues at coordinate 605,396 of SWDT01000211.1, read as the reverse complement.
GTATCAACAAGTCATTGGACAGAACTCGCCGTCAAGGGACGTCATTTATTGGTATTCTTGATATCGCTGGTTTCGAAATCTTTGGACTCAATAGTTTCGAACAGCTTTGCATCAACTATACAAATGAGAAGTTACAACAGTTATTCAACAACACGATGTTTGTGAAAGAACAAGAGGAGTATCAACAGGAAGGTATTGATTGGCAATTCATTGATTTTGGTCTGGATCTACAGCCAACCATTGACCTCATTGAGAAGCCGATGGGAATTCTTGCTTTGCTTGATGAACAATGTCTCTTCCCGAAGGCAACAGACAAGTCTTACGTTGAGAAATTATTCGTCAACCATGAGAAGCATCCGAAATTCGTTGTCCCCGAGATGCGTGCAAAGAGTGATTTCGCCATTGTTCATTATGCTGGGCGAGTTGATTATGTAGCTGATCAGTGGTTGACAAAGAACATGGATCCTTTGAATGAGAATGTTGTTGCCCTCATGCAGAATTCTACTGATCCTTTCGTTGTCAATATATGGAAAGATGCTGAATTCGCAGCTATGGGAGCCACTGAGATCGATCCTACATTTGGGGCTCGAGCTAAGAAGGGAATGTTCAGAACTGTGAGTTATCTTCATAAAGAGCAACTTGGTCGTTTGATGGCTACCCTCCGCAACACTGTTCCTCATTTCGTCCGTTGTATTATTCCTAATCATGAGAAGAAGCCTCGGAAGATCAATTCTTTGCTTATTCTAGAACAACTACGATGCAACGGTGTTCTGGAAGGTATTCGAATCTGTCGTCAAGGATTCCCAAGCAGAGTACCGTTTCAGGAATTCCGTCATCGCTATGAATTGTTGACTCCTAACTTGATACCTCGCGGATTCATGGATGGAAAAGAGGCCGTTCGGTAAGATTGTGTTGCTTTTGTGATTAATTTATGAGTCGATTTCAGGCGAATGACCCAGGCTTTGGATATGGAAGCCAATCTATTCAGAATCGGACAGTCTAAGATTTTCTTGAGAGCTGGTGTACTTGCTCAACTTGAAGAAGAACGTGATATTAAACTTGCTGGTTTGATTGTCAAATTCCAAGCTCAATGTCGTGCTTTCCTCGCTCGTCGTCTTTATCAGCGTCGTGTTGAGCAATCAAATGCTATACGTGTACTCCAACGAAATGGTCTGGCCTGGCTTAAACTTCGGAATTGGCAATGGTGGAGATTGTACACGAAAGTCAAGCCACTTCTGCAAGTTACTAATCAAGAAGCTGTTTTACATGCGAAGGATGAAGAACTTCGAACTGCTAAAGAACGGCTGCAACGTAGAGAGGCTGAAACGGAGGATTTACAGAAACGACTGGATCAACTGACGGAGGAACGTAATAGTTTGCAAGAAGAATTGAATAAGGAAGCTGAACAAAGACAGGATGCTGAAGAATCACATGAACATGCTAAGCAACGTGTTACTGAACTCAATGAGTTGCTAATCGACCTTCAAACACGACTCGAAGAGGAAGAAGGGCGTTTGATCTCTGCCAGCGATGAAAAACGGAAAATGCAAGAGACGGTCCGTGATCTTGAAGAACAACTGGAAGCGGAAGAACAAGCTCGTCAGAAAGTTCAGCTTGAGAAATCTGGTGTTGAACAAAAGTTCAAGCTTTTGGAAGATCGAGTTGCCGAGATTCAAGATGCCTTTGACAAAGCTCAACGTGAGAAGAAAGTCATGGAAGACCGTGTCCAAGCTTTAACTGATCAACTTCTTGAGGAAGAGGAGAAAAGTAAAACTGTTGGAAAGAAAGCTAATAGAAATGATCAATTACTTCATGAATTACGTGAAGAATTGGAACGAGAACAACGTAATCGTGCCCACGTTGATGAGCAAAAGAGGAAACTTGAAGCTGAGTTACGTGATATCAAAGAAACATTGGAAACAAGGAACTCGAAATATGAAGAATTGAATTCTCTCGTCATGCGTCGTGAAGGTGAACTTAGTTCTGCTCTGGTGAAGAATGATGAAGATGTTGCCACTATTGCAAAGTTGACCAAGGAAATACAGGAGCTCAAATACCGTATAACAGAGTTAGAAGAAGACCTTGAATCAGAACGTGATGCCAGATTGAAGGCCGAGAGCATGCGTCGTAGTATGCAGAGTGAACTCGATCAACTTCGTTCTGATGTCATGGAAGCTGCTGATCAGACCCAAGTCGCCGAATCTATCCAACGAGAGAAAGACAATCAGCTAAGAAATTTGACAGTTTGTGATTTTTATATATTTAAAGTACTATATGTTATATTTCAGGGCCAAATCGAAGAACAGCGACAACTTGCTGAGCAACGTCTTGACGAGCTTCGTAATAAGTTCCAACGTCAACTAGAGGAAATGCGTGAAGAAGCTGATCAAGCCAAACGTCAGAAAGCTCAAGTCGATCGTAGCTATGAACAACTGAAACAACAGAAAGAAGAAATTCGTAATGAACTTGAGTCCACTGTCTCCGCTAAGAATGAATCTGACAAACGAAGGAAGCAAGCGGAGAGCTATGTTGGTGAGATGAATACTCGTTTAGCTGATTTGGAAGCCAATAAGAATGCCATGGCTGACCAGTTGGCCAGACTTCAACAAGAATATGACGTACTATATAAGAGTAAAGAACAAGATGATCAAGATGTCTCTCAATTGAAGAGACGGATTAATGCTCTTGAACTTGAACTCACTGAGGCTCAAACTAACTTGCAGGGAGAAACTCATAGTAAACTCAGCTTACAAGGTCGAATTCGTGAGCTTGAGACCACTATTAGTAATTTGCAAGAGTCACAAGAAGATACCCTTGCTGACAAGGAGAAAATTGAAAAAGATAATGAAACCTTGCGAACTCAACTCGTCGACGCTAAGAAGAAGGCTGACGAAGGAGTTATCCAGCAGCTAGAAGAGATGCGAAAGAAGATGGCTCGTGAAATAGAGAATCTACAACACAATTTGCAGGATGCAAATGAAGCCCGTGAAAGATCGGATCGTTCTCGTAAGAAGCTCACTCAGGAGGTTGAAGATTTGAATATTGAATTGAACAATGTCCGATCTACTTATGAGAAACTTGAGAAGAAACAGAAGAAATTCGATCAACAACTTGCTGATGAACGTAATCGTTTTGCTGATGTTGTCCGTGAAAGAGATCAACATGCCCAAGAATCTCGCGATCGTGAAACCAAGATCTTATCTTTGCAGAACGAACTTGATGAACTCAAGAGTAGTTTTGAAGAGTCAGAGCGAACCAAGAGAATGCTTCAAGTCGAACTTGATGAAGTCCTTTCATCAAAAGATGATGTTGGAAAGAGTGTCCATGAACTGGAACGCCTTAATCGCCAATATGAACAAGAACGTAATAATCTTCGTGCCCAGATTGAGGAGTTTGAAGATGCATTGCAGCAAGCTGAAGATAATCGTCTTCGCATGGAAGTCAACATGAACGCTCTCAAGAATGAGAATGACCGAGCTCTTTCTGCTAAAGAACAAGAGATTGATGAACGTCGTCGTCAACTCACGAAACAGTGCCGTGACCTTGAAACTGAACTTGAGGAGGAGAAACGTGCTCGTAGTGCTGCAGAGAAGAACCGTAAGAAGTATGAAACACAAGTGAGTGAATTGGAGCGGCAACTCGAGAATTCTAACCATGTCAGAGAAGACCTGAATAAGCAGTTGAAGAGAGTTCAACAGATGGCTAAAGAAAATCAACAGCTGGCTGAGGAAGCTCGTCAGCAGAAGGAAGATGCTCAAGCACTGCTTCGAGAGGCTGAGAAGAAGTTGAGAACTCTTGATGCTGAGGTTCAACGTCTAACTGATTTGTCCGATGAGTTGACACAGACTAAACGTCGTCTTGAAGCCGAACGTGATGACTTGGAGGCTCGTCAAGGTAAAACTGGTGGACTTTCTGCTGAAGAGAAGCACCGTCTGGAATCCAAGATTGCTGATCTTCAAGATGAATTGGAGGAAGAACATAATCAGTACGAATCAGTTACTGAGAGGATGCATAGAGTCCAGCAACAACTCGAAACTATGACAAGCGAGTTGTCTGTTGAGCGTAACATGACTCAGAGATTGGAGAACGAAAAGCAGATTCTGGAACGTCAAAATCGAGAATACAGAGCCAAGGTTGAGGAACTCGAAACTACAGGACAAACTCGATCCCGTGCTACTATTGCAGCTCTTGAGTCGAAGATTACCTCCTTGGAAGATCAACTCGCTCACGAAAGTAGCGAAGTTGTCAATCATCAGCGAACTATCAGAAGACTAGAGAAGAAGATTAATGAACGTATCTTGGTCGCTGACGATTTGCAACGTGCTCACGAACAGACTAAGGAAGAGGTAGGTGTTGTGATATATGAATCTTTGAAAGTGAAGTTTTTAGCTCGAGAAAGCTAACAATCGCTACCGCAGTCTTCGTCGTCAACTTGATGAACGAGAAGAAGAAAGTACTCAGAACCGAGCGAAAATCCGTGGAATGCAACGTCAGATTGATGACTTGACTGATGCTAATGATACCCTCACTCGTGAGAATGGAAGTCTAAGCCGTGAACTGAGTAGCCTCCGAAGCCGGCGAATTCCATATCGTTCGACGAATACAAGCATGTTGAGCTACATTGGAGCTAGTGGCGATGGTTTGGAGGCCGAAGATGGTGAAAGTATTGGTACTGAAGGTAAGCTTATTATTAGTCAATGACTTGATTGATGAATCGGATTAAGTTTCAGGCTCTACTCATACCAGCTAAACTTGTTTGAAAGATGAATAATTGCGCTGTTTGGAGGACAAATCTTTTATTAACTTATATTTATCCTGGCAGAAACGGGAATCTTGTTCCTCACTATGGTCCTTTTCTGCGCAAGCTTCTGATTCCTGTTTATGCTTTGCTGGACATTCCTGTTTATGAAATCGTCAATTTGTAAATGAGTTTTGAAATAAAGTTATAAGTTATCACTATATTTCATGCATCGCTGGTTTTATCTTTATAACCCTTTGGGGGTACCATTGTTCCCAAAGAATGGGCTCTTAGACTAGGGAAAAGTTTCGGTAGAATGCTGATGTTATTTGCTCGGAAAACTAGGCAAGTGATCTAGTTGACACTTGTTAAACTTGAAGAGACTGTCTGCAAGGATTATGACGAGACCTATCCTGAGTCGTAGATAAGTGTCAAGTCTAGCTGAATAGCAGGAAGGACGGTTTTCTAGAAATGATCCTTTTCCTTCTTAGACTTCTAAAAGTGCTTTGACACGCCAATGGTCAGATACAATTTCTTCTAACGGAAAGTCATCCTACACCTGACCATTGCCATCATTCGCGCATTGTATTGGAGCTTATTTGGATTTTTGAAAGTGTCCCGAACGAAAGAAAATGACACTCTATTTCCGTTCTTTTTGTGTACATAAATAATGTTATCGATGAAACTGGTCAGTCAGAATCTGAAAAATTTCACTGGGAACCTGAATTTCAACAAGTACCTTCCATTTTGCTTTTCCTAGTTTTTGTTTGTCTTGTTTTTGGCTCAAAGTACTTAGCCAGATACACATTGTCTAAAGACGTTAAGACCTTTGTTTGCTGATGCCGGCATATTATACTCTTTAGCTTCTGTTTCAAGTTTTTTCTTTTTTAGGACCCTTGCTTGGGAGTGACCGAATTTGACCTTATCCAACTTATTTCCTTCCTGACCAGACTTTCAGCCGTTTTTATTGGTATAAAAAACGATCCTGCTGTGATTTTCAACAATAGGATTATAAATTTGGGTAGAACAATATCCTCAATCTTCCTCATGTCCAGTGGGAAAAAGGGCGAAAAAGATTCTGTTTCCGATTAGGTTACTTTGCGCGAGTATCCTGCCTTCTTGAAATGTTTCTTTTCTGGCTTCATTTGCTTTTTGGATTTTTTAACTCGTCTGTACTTTTGGTTTCAGATTTCAATTGTCCTTTTTTTAACTTTGAATGGAAACCAAAGCTTCTCAGATTGATTAATTAGTCAGTTTTATTCAATTTCTCGCCTTTGACGGAACCATCACAGGTTGATTGGCAGACCACAATTGCCAATCGAGTTTGTGAAATTTCAATGGTCCTAGAGTTGCACCAGCTGTCTGTCAGGAACTCAGGATGAGTTTATCTTAGTTTTGGTCACTGACAGATGAAGTGGTTTGAGGAGGATTCTTGACCGGACGCGCATTTTGTCGACAACCGACTGTCCGGAAGATCACTGGGGACTTTTGTATCCTCATTAACATTTGTAACTTTTATTGCTCATGATCCGGAGCAAAAGTACTTTTCTCAACTTTTCGTATTTGACCCTTCTCTGGAAAATAAAGAAAAAGAAAATATAGCGGAAATTTGTCTGAATCAAATTCAAGATGTCGGTTTTTTACTTTAGACAGATGTGCTTTTTGTTATTTTTAAATTTTTTTCAGAACAAAATTAAAATCATGTAGACTTCTGAAGATTTCCAGAATTCTGTTGGAAATTTCAAAACATTTAAGAATGTCATGGAGCTTTGGAGTCTTCTGGAATCTTTGAAATCCAATTGAAACTTAAGTCTTCAAAATTTTTTCTAATTCAAGGTTTTCCGAGAATTTCATGAAGATTTCTGGAACCTTTCAAAATCTTGAAGACATTTTTATAATATTCTAGAAGCCAATAAAACTCTCTGAATCATATAAAACTTATTTTTAGAATCTGCAAAATTTCGGAAATTCGTATTGAGATAATTTTATTTAAAAAAGTCCATTTCTATGTTTTATAATAGTGTGATATTCCCAACAATTTTAGGATCTTACTAATTGATTCCTAGTCTGTTGACTGGTAGAAAAAATTCCCAGTGACCAGTCAGCTGCCGAGAATTATTTTGTTTGTTGTACAAGTTCGTCCAAGACCCCTTGAAACAAAAACGCCACATTTTCGCACATCTTATTTGTTTATTTTACATTTCGGCATAGATTCCTTTGAAGATTTACCTTTTTTAAATTCTTCGATCTTTCAATATTATGAAATACCATTTGTAGTTATTATTTTTAACAAGTTTGTCTTTATTTTGAATTATTTTTTATTTCCTAGTAATGAATGTTTTCAATCAAGTCATCAAAACTCATTTGTCTCCAGATCGAGGAAGACACAAGTACCGCCGATAGCTAGCTAAGCCCAAGGCGGTCAACATTGGACAGTTTCCCTCTGCCATAATCCTTGCTTGCACTTCCCATATGTCATCTCCCAATGCCCGAAATCCCCCTCGCGCGTCTCCTTGCCAGACTTCCTTGCCGGGAATTCATAGCGTGTACGATCGCGGCTGTTCTCGGAGTAGTTATTTGATGTTTTTTGATTAATGATTGGTCTTCTTCATATTTATTGCCACATTCTGGAATTCTTTCGTCTTGGGAAATGAGTCTATTAGTACTCATTTTTTCTGAAAAAAGCTATAGTCCGTCAACTCCTGAATTATTCAGTCAAATTGACGATTGTCATTGAGAATAAGTCAGATCCGTAAATGGCCTGTTTCCTGAATACTTTCTCCCCATTATGTTTCTTTTTAAGTTTCCGGGATTTGTCAAATTCTTGGAATCAAACTTCAGCTTGAAAAAGTTTTTGCTTTCTCTTCTGATTTTAGTTTTTTCGATTCATTTTTGAGTATTTATTAAATTAACAACTTTTCAGATAGACAGTATAGAATGTTCGAATCATGTCATTAGATTTTTTCAACGGCTAATGATTAGTGGTACAAATGGCCTCGGTTGATAGAAGTTGGAAAGTTAGACTTCTGGTGTATTTTCTGATTCTCACGGTCCTTCCGTGCTTCTGTTCCAGACTAGGAAGGGAGACAAAGTCGATTCTCTTGGGTATGTTTTTTCCAAAATATCTCAAGTCAATTTTGTTTTCATTTTTCAAATCTTCTGAGCTAATTGACAGCATTACAAAATAGCCATCAATTACATAAGCGTTTTGACCCGAAAGAGGACTTCAAAAAGAAGCCTTTCATTCTGCAGCTGTCCGAGGATGAGCATAAATCTTTTTTTTTCGATGACCGGAAAAGGATACAAAACGATTCACAATACTTTTTGATTGACGAGATTATTTTGACTTTCGACACTTGCTTGCCGCTTAGTTGAAATGGCTTTTGGATCCAAATAACTAACCGCAAAACTGTGTAATGGGACAAGTTGTCAGTCAATTGGAATCGGGATCGACTTTAATCGAAAAACGAGCAACAGTAGTGTCAATTGGCATTGAGTATTGTTTTCGGGATGAATGGAAATTTGAAACTCGGAAGAAATTTTATGAATCTAAATGTTTTCAAGTAGCTTTTTGATTTGTCAAGAGAAAACGGCGCCAAGCATAAAGAAGGATAAGCAAATTTGCGCAAGTGTTTCATTAAGTGAGGGCTCTTTGAATGGGAATCTAATCGGGTATCGACTAAATGAGCCAAAACGATGTGCACGGGATCAACTCTGTACCCAGTGATTATCCAATTATAGTTTTGGTTCTTCAAAAATAGGCTTTACAACATTTGCTTCATAGGGCTTAGCAAAGCAAAAATAACGAAATATTTGTTATTGGTGGCTAATAATAGGATGATATCTACTTGGACCCTTCAAATGTGGTTAATTAAACCTTTACAAAAAAGCATTAGGTTGTCAGAAAAGTAATGTCGGCTTGATAGTACTTGGAGGTTTTTTTAAATTACAAATGGATTATACATAACAATATATTATATATCATTGCACTGTTCAAAGTCTACTCTCACTATTTGTTTTGTTCGTTTTAAATTTCTTTTAAGTTTCATTATTTTGCAAAGCACAATATTCTGATGATTTCCTTTCACAAATTCCAACTGGGTTACAATACAGCAGATACTGTAAGAAAAATAAATGAATGATTTGATCAAGAATCAGTTAATCATCATATTATTCAACACAGGGTTGGAACATTCTTCAACAAAAATAAAAATCTTAAGAATGAAACAGTCCTCTTCTGTTTACAATGACATTCTGAAGGCTATAGTGAAAACTAACCTTAATAGGAAAGTAAAGGAAGTTGCAGAAAGACTAAGAGTAATCATCAAAACATCGTTGGACATTTAAATACAACCAGAAAACTTATACCCATAATAATCGTTTAAACTGTATTTAAAACCTGACATTACTTTCCTGACAGCCCCATAAGATTTATATGGATGGAAATATTCACTTTCACAAAGGAGATTCTTTTTCTTTGAAAAAAGTATTAGTTACTGATATTTAGATTCTCACAACTATTTTTGACAATATTTACGAAATATTCATTGAATTCTATTTTTCCAGACCAGTCAGCATGTCCTCTCGGGTGGCAACCTGCAGGAGAAGTTTGTGTTCGTCTGTTCTTCCAACCCACGAGTACAGATGAAGCGAAACATGAGTGCCGGATTCATGGAGCAGAACTAGTCAATGTTGTCAGGAATCAACAAGAAAACAAAGCTCTTATCAATGATCTTAGTGAAATCATTAACGTGAGCTTTTCCATTTACAACACCCTTACAAATCACTTCTTCAGGAACCATTAGCAGCTGGTGTAGCTGAATTGACTTGGCTTGTTGGGGGAATTGATGCCGTTGTTAATGATGCTCAACTATCGTACAACCTTTATATATCAACAAAGACTGACGATCGACATGAAAAGTCGCTTGCTCTCCAGAGGAAAAACGACAAGCACTTTGAATTGTAATCGTTCCAACAATTAATAATTTATCTTTAATAATGGATTACAGGATTACTGTTTCCGTCAAAAGTTCATATCCATTTGTCTGCTCTTTGTTGTCATTTTCGAGGAAAACTCTGCTTTACGAACAATCCCTCTACCCCAGGGGGACTCCGAGGATAGTAGAAGAGCCGAAACTTGCTTATCACTACTCAGCTCGACCAGATGGTCATTTCGTCACAATTCCATGCAAAGCAGTAGGGGACCCAATTCCGAAAATCCGATGGTTTAAAAGTGGAGTCGATGAAGTAAGATTTGTGTTATTTTCTTCCATAAGTATCGAAAAATTTAGATTGACATTGACAGTTCCAACTCAAGTTACATAATTTCTGGGGGATCGTTATTAATTCCGATCGATAAAGATTTTACCGAAAGCAGCGAATATCACTGCACTGCCACGAATATCTACGGGATTTATCGAAGCTCAACCACCGTAGTTCGTTCTGCTTTCATCGCTCCATTTAGAGCTTCTAGACTTGATGCCTATGCTAATAGAAAAGGACCAGGAACTAGGATTGAATGTCAAAGTCCCCAACATTATCCAAGTGGGTTTAATCTTTGATCCAAAGTTTTACATCCGTCATTGTGTTTCTGATCAATCAGAAAAATCACATTAGTGTAAAAATTACACATAGTTATTATGGAATTGTCTTAATATGAATTTACAATTATTAGAAACTTCCAGAACTTGAGATTTTTAATGTAAACTCCGAAGGGGTTCGTTAGATCGTATGATATTTCAACAACCTCTAGAAAAATCTTTAAGAAATCTAAATTTACATTAAATTACGAGAGATTCCAGAAATTTTCACGGGATTCTAATATAAAAACCTTGTTTTACACTTGGAAATTTTTATTTTTCCTCTGGGGTCAATTTCTTCATGCTTTTAGTTAATTAAAATTCCAAAATGTGGACTTCAAAAGAATTTCAAAAATCTCTCCATGTGGCTTTTAATGTAGTTTTCATTTTCCTTTTAATTTTGCTGAACAGGACTTCTACATTCTATAATAGGATTCAAATATTTTTTCAAAGTCAATGGTCTTTTATCCAAACAACACTTAAAGTAGTTTTGATTTCGGTCACTAATTTTAACGGGTATTCGATTTCAAGTGAATTCTCGAAAATTCCGAAGAGAAGAAGAGTCGATTTGATCGGGGCTCTTCAGATAAAATCCGCTTAATCGCCCTCAGGGTGGGTCACTAATCAAGAGTTTATTCTTGAAATTTTCGAAAGCAAATCTTTTGTGGTCAAACAGTCCCTGCGGCGGGAATTAAATCAGAACACCGATAATTGACTTCAACGTTGGCCGTCGGACGCTTAAATCCGCTTAACGGTCCAAATATTCTCCCAATTTTAAATTTAATCAACCGTTTTTCATTTTCTTTATTTCAGAATGAATTGCCTAATATTGGTTCCTTATGTTGTTCAATCTGATTCTAGTTGTAGGAAAAAGTTTATTTTTCTTAGAAACATGTGTTTTCGAGCAATCGTTTTCCGGATTTAGAGGCCAGAAACTCCAGTGGCCTGAGGCACCGATTTCCTCTCGGCGGCTTTTCTTTTGGCCCTTCCGAAATTTATGCGTTAGTCCTTCTCTTGTTTCCTGGCTTAAATCATCATTAAGTCCACCCTTCTTCTCATACTCAATGACTGCGGGTCCTGAGGGCTTCAAATTGCCAATCTGGACCGTTGAAACTGGAGCAGAACCATGCATTTCAAAATTTAGTTTTTCTCCAAAAGTGTCTTCTTCAACTGCCCCTCCAAGTATCAACATTTTCAAAATTAAGTTTCCCACTGTAGTGTAAGGGGAGATTCTAGAGTTGCCTGAGGCATCTTTGGTGTTTATTGGTAATTCATTATATCCTTATTTTTTAAATTTTCCATATATCAAACTTCCCGGGAAATGATCATTGGTGAACCGAACGAGCAACTGCTGACATTGACAAATGCTTGTCATCAAGCATTAAATATCGTCTGTTCCACATAGGTCTGCAACTTTGCAATAGAGAAAAATTGGAACGGGAGGAAAGTTCGATCGAGAACCCCGACGAGATCGAGATGTTTTCTTCTCTGAATGCGTGTCGGTTGATATTTTTATTTTTGTTTTTTTCATTGGAATGAGTGGGCTGATTCGACTAATTTGTCAATTATTTTCTTTCATCGACAACACGTCCTTGTGATTCTGATCTGATTTTAAGTAAAAAAATTAAAATTTGTTGACCTCAATTTGTTTGTTTTTATTTCTATATTCGAAATTAGAACTTGTGGTTGAAGTTCTACAGTAAAGTTTTTATTTCCAATAAAAACGACGGTTCTGCTGGAATGTCAATCACACGCTGGCTAATATCATTTTTGTCAGAGCTTCTCTTGCTTGTTTGTCTAGCTCCTCCGGCAAAGTTTCGCACCTCTCAAGTATAATTGAATTTTCCGGCACTGAGCTGGGTCTTCTTCCGAGCCGTCTGCCAAAATTGGCCAGTTTGTCTCTTTCCAAATGGAGCCGGATTGTCGAGCGGGAAAAACCCTAATTCCCTTCAATCCAGCTTGTGAACTGTCATTTCTGTTTCTGATCATTTCGAGGGATTTGATCCAGACCGACACTTTGTCGAGGATTTTTGACAGCTAGTAGAAACCTGCTACAGAAATCTATTGAGAAAAGACTGTCAGGAAAGAGATTTCAATAACTTTCATCCGGTCTCATTATGTTCTTGTAGAGATTGCGATTTCTTTTTTAACGCTAAACCAGTCATTTTCAATTATGTTTTTTCAAAATGTGGATAGGAACAATATTCATGCTCGTTTTCTCTACAAACAGGATTCTGTTAATCGGATATAAACCACAATGTTCCATCATTCAAGTTTAGAGTACAAGCAATGCTTCAAATTGGATCTCATCCCTCAAAACCTTCAATTTCCTCATGCCCTTGAATTCCGTGTTTACGAGTTTCATCCGAGTCGTGAAAAAACCACTCAATCTTGAAACTTTTATTTCAGTTCTCGAACTGGGTCTTTATTCCTACTGTAGTTAGCCGTCCTTTCACATCTCCTGCACTTAATCATGATTCTGGAAGTAAAGTAGAAGCTCTTCACCTGCATTTGTCGACAGTTGTCTAGTCGTTAAATTATATAAGCACCTACCGCCACATCGGATTCAACCCGGTTTTCGATTAAATTGAGAATTTTACACTTGTAGTTTTATTGAAATGTAGAAATTATTTAAGCACTGCAATTTGCACTTCATTCGTTTCACACTTCACTGACGTCATTTTTAGTTTCCACAGGCAGAAAGCATTATTACTTGATGCCTATTTTACACTAATATTGAGTAGTTTGCACATTGCCTGCACTAACAGTAAACAGTTTGCACGTTATTTGCACAATTAACACTGCACATTCACCGTAGAATAGAAGATTGCACTTCACTCTTGCACCTCACATTTGCACTTGATAACAGTTGGTGATATTGATAATATACACGGATTTTATTGATATTTGTTATAAACTTCACTCACTTGATTACACTATTTTAAACTAAATTTTATAAATTGCACCATTTGTCAAATTTGAATAAATAAGACCAACTGGTGAGATGGAACACAATGACGGATTACTGTAGGGGTTTAAATGGGAAAAATTGATTTTTTCAGAATCATACTCGTTTTCTTGGATGAAAGGAGGTAAAACGGATCAGTTTGTGGCTCAGTCTGAAAGGACTTTCATTTCCATGGATGGAACTCTTTATTTCTCTTACAACCAGAAAGACGACGCTATGAGTTATGCTTGTAGTCTTAGTCTGCCATCGACTCAAAGTGGTCATTATGGACCCTTCTTCCGGCTAATCCTGCCTGAGGCTGTTCCTGGACCTTCTTCGGCCCCGAAAATTGATGAATATCAACCACAAATCTTCCCCGAAGTTCCGACACGCGGTCAAGCTGTTCACATCGAATGTTTCGCCTATGGATTGTAGAGAAAAAAGTGAATTACTCTGATTAATCGTTCTTACTTTTAGCCCTACCCCAAAGTACAAATGGACGAGAATCGATGGGGAACCTTTATCTGAGCGACATCGCATTCTTAATTACGGTAGAGTACTCAAAATTGATTCCGTCACGATCGAAGATGCTGTACGATACAAATGTGTCGTTACAAATGAGTTTGGATCAGACAGTGCTGAGATCCAATTGGTTATCCACTCTCCTCCAACTATTCTTCGACCGATGATCGATCAACGGATTGCTACAGGCACAAAGGCTAGTTTCGAATGTGCCATCGCCAATCCAATGAATGGACAGCTGACCGTCGAGTGGTTCCATGACGGTCAGCCCATCTCCCCGCTTCTGATGCCGGCAGCAGACAGAAAAAGATTCAAAATTCATGAAAACGTTCTAACTGTACTAGACGTACTTGAGAGTGATTCAGGGATCTATCAGTGTATTGCGTCCAATGAAGTCGGATCGACTTCCACTGCCGCTAGATTAACTGTAGAAGATTCCCCACCTGTCTTTCATGGAAATGTATTTCCAAGAAGAGTCTTCGTTGTTGAAGGATCGACTTTGGTGAGATATCATTAGTTCTTATCAAATTAATTCAACGATTTCAGTCATTGCCTTGTTTGTATCTTGCCTCTCCTCATGGATTTGCTCAATGGTATACCTCTTCCACTTCTGACGCCATTTCTACAGAAAATACAGCACATATCTACCAAAGAAAAGAGCTAATAGCAGGAGAGGAAACCGTAGCCATGTTAGTAATACAAAATATCGAAAAAGCTGATGAGGGGATTTATCATTGTGAAACAACGAACGGGATTGGAGAAGGCAAAGGAACGGTCCAAGTCAATGTTGTTCCGAAGCCTCAACTGGTCGTTAGACCTCCGTCACTCTCGAATCCTATGCCTTCAACTTCAGCCTTACAGATTCCGAAGAAGATAACTTGTGAAGTAGAACTCGCTTGTGAGAATCCAGAAGATTGTCCCGAAGCCCTATTTGATTGGCAATTCAACGATAGGAAAATCCGAAGTCTCGTTACTCGGAGTTCTCCGTTGAGGGTTACCGCGGCAGAGAAAGCAGTCAATGACTACTGGAAGGATGATGAAATGAGGACCAGTCGATGGATCTTCGGAACTTCTGCTCCAACACAGAAACCCAAGGAGAAAAAATCAAAGAGAATCCGACAAGTTAGTCAATTAGAAGTCACATCTGCCTTCGCATCAGCTAATATTGGTAGATTTTCCTGTAATTCTATCTACGGAAGTGGGTCTTCAGAATTAGTAGAATCGAAGATGATTAGTGCTTCCCCGACACAATTGAAGGTGATAGAAATCAAGAATACACACGTCAAACTTTCTTGGAAACAACCCGCGAACCAGAAACGACGTGGGTTCGGAAACGTTTGTTTTGTGTTTCGGATATTCATGGTAATATGATTATCTTTTCAGAATGCCCGGATGGAGGGATACCAAATTGAATATAGAACAGACGATAATAGACAATGGAGAACACTACCCATTCCGCACGGATTGTTCAAAACAGAAGACAGAATTGTGGGATCCTACACGATTCGAGATTTACTCCCGAATCAGAAATACCAATTCCGAATCCGAACTCGATCAGTTGACGGGTCTTTAAGTGCTCCCTCTGTCCACTCAGAGTGGGTCGAAACCCCGAAATCACCTCCACTGGACCCTGTCCAGAAGCTACAATGGAGAACCCTCGATGACACCCATTTGCTTCTAGAATGGGAGCCAATCGAGTTCGACCATCATTCAGGACCTAATCTCAGATACAATGTCAGCTGGTCTGATCCTGCCTATGCTCTTCCGATAATTCCAAAAAACATCATCGACGGATTTGTCCATTCTGAACTCGTGTCGGAACCAAGTATCGTCATCTCCTTGAAGAGTGCAAAGTCGAAGAAGAAGAAGATCAAGAAGAAAGGGAAGAAACAAGAAGAAGAAACCTGTTACACCCTCGCTGTCGGGGTTCAACCAGTCAACGATATCGGAAGTGGTCCTGCATCCACCGACACTGTCGTCCATATATCCTCTGAAGGCCCTAAGCGTTACGCGGATAACTTACTCGCCGTGCCAGTTAACTCTACTCACTTGAACTTATCGTGGGAATGGAAGAATCTAGGCCAGTGTGAAAATGTCCTTGGAGCTCAGATTCGTTGTGTAGAAACCCAATCTCTTATCAATTCCCGTTCAACCACCCACTTCACAGTGAACCACTCTATGGAGGAAGACAATGTAATCGCTACAGTGTCGAAAGGACGTCCACCTTCTGATGAAATCGAGTCCTCTATTGCTCAGATCAATCAATCCGTGCCTGCTCATTACACTTCATGGTACGTCCACAGTCTCCAACCAGGGACAGAGTATTCTTGCACTGTTCAACCATTCGATCAATATGGGAGATATGGAATGACGAGTAAACACGCGGCTTCAGCGAGAACCCACGATCCTGCTCCTCCTATTGCTCCAGAGATCACAAAAGTAAAACTACAAGAAAATGTAAGTCTACTCCCTAAAACAGGTATCTGTTAAAGTCAAACATTATGGTCAATTAGAATTCCTAAGTTACTCGAGTTTAATTCATTAGCATAAGTTATGTGAATTCTATAGGATCCTTTGTGGATATGCGTGTTGTCTGTTAGTTCATATATTGATATAATCTACTCCTTATTATCTGCCAATAGAACTATAAGCAACACTTTTTGGAATTTCAACAAATTTATATATGAAAGCTTGAAAACGTATGATTTGAAAATGTGTCTCCCGTCATGTTCCATACAACCTACAAAAAACGTGTTCATCAGTATGTGAAGAGAGGTCTAAGAAATATTTCAAGACTGATTTCAATGAAACCTAACATGGTATACTTGGAAAATTAAAAACTAGAGAAATTCCAAAGGCACATTATTTTGATAATTTTAATAACTAGGAAAACTCTCAAATGCTCTAGAAGCCTTAGATTAACATAAAACCACAAAGTTAAGAATTTGAAACATCTTATAACCTATAAACAAACCTCATTACGAATTTTCTTGGAAGACACGTAACTCCCTCAAGCTGTCTTTTGGCGGGAATTTTTATCCACGCGCGGGAACGAGTTAGGAATGACAAGCTTTTCAGGGACTTCGTGGTGAGAGTTAATTTCATGTTGTGTGTCAAAATGTAATAATTGAAAGTAGTTGAGTAATTCTTTTATCCTAATTTTTTAATGATCTTTTCTTGGATTTCCCACATATAAATCTATGCTGAATCCTCAAGAAATGATGTTATTTGTAACTCTATTAGTAGATTATGTTTATATATGAACTAATGACTTATTAACAAAAAACCCCATGAAATCCCCCACGGTACAGACCAATAGATTACAAAATAGGACGACATGTGTATAATACTCCATTATTATCCATTCTCCGAATAGTCTAATTTGAGTAACTTGGTAATTCTAGTTCACACGTAAGTCCTGACGCTTTCAACCTCTTGCAAAAATTCCAATATATGATCTTCTTTTCAGGAAAATGGATACACGACCTTATTGGAATGGACAGCAGTCCCCTTGAGGAATTCTCTCTATAACAACGTTACGGACTACGAAAGAGGATACAAGGTCCTGATCTACGTCACAGAGTCGGCAGAGAAGCCGGTCATTCTGAATGTAACTGAAGCAGAACTCCAGAATCCAAGAAGGCCTACAGCCAGAATCGACGGTCTCAAATTGATGTATTTCTACACAATTAGGATTGCGGGTTTCAACGAAGGAGGAATGGGTCCTCTCAGCAAGCCGACCTCCCTCAGATTGGGTATGTCCGGCGACATCAGCTCTACTCCCGCCTTAGAACTCTCGATTGGACTCTTCCCGCTACTTCTACTCCAAAGATTTTTCCTTTGATCACTAGTTCCGCTGCCATTCCTATCAATGGCAGATCCAGAAATACCGGTTAACGTTCGTCCACTTGAAATTACTTTACTAATAAAGTCTAATTCATACCCTGAAGCATAGTACAATTATGCATTTCTGTAACCGTGGAAAACTACGTGGCATGAACTTTGGCGGGTTGGCCGAGGCCGAAAGTATAGTAGATAGTAGATTGAACGAACTGGAACACACCAGTACTAGCATAGACTCCATGTCCATAGAAGTGGTGTTCAGATGCAGGAGCGACTTTACGCTTGATTCGGGAGCAGAGACTCATTCCAGGGTCAAAGATAAAGTCGTACATCAACTTTATCCAGCTGTGGTGGATCATCAAGTCTTCGTAGAATTCAGGAGCAATCTTGCGGACCTAAGAAGTTCAGATCAAAAACTGTTAGTAAAAAATACACACCTTTGGCAAATTATGCCCACAAATGAAGGGGAAATCATGATGTTCAACGTGGTGTCCAACGTTGAAAGTCACAAGGTTGATAGGTCCGTAGTAGCTGAAGTGTTAGCAAAAGTGTGGAAAGAATTCAAGAGGAAAAGTATCAATTACCTGTAAGTTTCTTGTCCGGGTTGGAAGACATAGTGGTCAGAGATGTAATGTCCAGCAAGTGGATGTAACCCCATACCAACGGCAAATCCTCCGATCAGGTAGACCAAGGACTTGAACCCGAAGACCTGATAGATCCAATAATCGAAAGCAAGTTGAATAATAGCATTAAAAATCTCAAAATCTGTCACGGCTTTTTTGTAGATCAAAAAAGGGCGGAATGCATAGAAAAATGGCTGAAGACAGAGCCAAATAAATTTTCCTATAGTATTCGTGAAGAAACGAGCTTCGAATTCAGTCGGGACATCAGTATCAATACCATCTTCTCCTAGATTACGGTGATGTTCAATGTGATACTTCTTGAAAGAGATCGACATAGGAACACCAAGGGGTAAATTGGCGAAGAAACCGAAGAGACGATTCTAAAAGCAATCGATATTAAAACAATAAAAACTAAAAACATACCGCTAAACAGTATTGACTTCCAAAAGCCATATTATGAGAAATCTCATGAATAGCCAAGGTGAGGGAATGATTTATGGTGCCACTAACGCAATAAGCTTGCAAGCAGATTAAGAACCAATTTGCATCTTGCATGAAATAACACATCACAATCTGGAAGAGGACCATAGCGATAACGACATATTTGAAGGACTCATCAGGTCCAAACAGGTCCTTGATCTCTGGGTGCTTCTCTAAGATGGCTTTTCGACGAGAAGCATGAGGTTCCTCAGTATAGGACCAGTCAAAGACTTTCTTAGACGTTTGTTGACCCATCGTCAAGAAAATAAACCAGGAATTTTGGACCAGTCGGACAGTGATTACCCTAAACTTCTCAGTTAACAAACGAAAAAGCAAACAGAAGTAGACCGTCAATTGATAACCAACTGAAAAGATAACGTGATCAGGAGCAACTAAAAAAGAACGAAAGAAAGTGGTTGTCAGGCATTCATGAATAAACCACGAATGGAGTTTATAAAAACTTTTCTTGCCCACGTAGAGATATTCTCTGGGGATCAAGGGTATTATATCTACTTCATATAAAAATTATGGATTATAAAGCCATTTCCAACCAATGGTCATTAAAAAGTAAAGAGGATTTCGAAAATCCCAACTATCAGAAGTGTTTTACGGGAAAAACGGGAATTTTTACTATTATTTATGCATGTAAGGGTGGTAAAGACAATGAAAACATAAAACAAAGGTATGAATGAGGACAGTAACCTCGAACAAATCCTGAGGAATCATAAACTAGTTTATTTCCTAAAACAACCTAGAACTACATAACAGCAATTAAATCGTCCAAGTTCTTAGCATCATTGACTTGTTCCTGGACTGGTTCTTCTTTTTTCTTCTTCTTGCCGGACTTACGTTTCTCTAACTTCTCAAGTTCTTCCTCTGTGGCGACAGGATAGAACCTCTCGAGATCAATGGAGAAGTACATATTACCAGGAATAACCATCATCACCGCTCGATTGATAAAAGGGCCTAAAGCAGGTGTTCTGTGTTTACAGATAGCCTCAACTACAGTTTGAATATTCGCTTCAATCTGATCATCAGGCATACTCAAGCGACCAACAACAGGCTGAGAGAGTCCCCAATGAGGAAACACGGGATCAGGAGTGATGTCAACCTTGACTCCGCTCTTGAATCGGTCGATAATAGCAGGCAAATCATCTCCAAGTCCACCTAGAATGCGACACCATTTGTAAAATCTCAAATTAATTAGAAATTACCATTAAGTCTAGTAGGAAATCGTGTTCGTAGGACTCCACGCAAAGGCAAAATGGCAGAACTCATGTCAGAATGGGCAACACAAAAGTCATAGTCATCGATACGGAATTGTCCCTTAATAATCTTTTTAATAATGTCTGGACCAAGAGCAATTTCTGCACCAGCTTCAATAGCAATTTCCTGCAAGTTGGGATCTGCTACAAAGGCCAGGATAGTTCGCTTTTCGCTGTGCTTGAAAGGATAAGGAATAGGAACAATCTCATTTGAAGCACTGATCATTTTGGTCTGAAATTGGGTACTATAAGCTTCAACATTACGAGAAAAATCTCACAGCTTTTTCTGTCTCCATGTTCAATTCCATTCGGATTTTGATAGGAGCGTTGGGATTGTTGTACATCGAGGGTTGTTGCATCTCCCTGTGCATTTGCAAGGCTTTGGAAATGGAATAAAACTGATTTTTCACAGTATCCCGGAGAAATACATTACAAGGAGGGGTTTCAACAAGCTCCAACTCGTCTTCTCGAACTAATCGACCTGGATGTTGTTGGGATGGAGATAACCTAAAAGTTCATATATCAATTTCCATCGCCCTACTGAAATGCGGGAAGAAAAGCTTACAGATTCTTCATCCGACGAATATTAATCCTTTCCATAAAGCTGTATTGTTTTCTGGCTGCTTCTCGTTCTTCACGCTTCAGACGACGTTCTAACTTCTCTTGACGACTCAATCCTGCTTTTAAAGCTCTCTTACGACCTCTAGATGAGCAAACAAGAACTCCAGACGATATGAGAAAACGGGAATCATGCTGAATTAGAGATGACAGCATTCTGAAATCAGAAATACTAGAAAAAAGCCAAGAAGCAAGAACAAAGTTCAAAGGAAACGAACCATAGAATGAATAAAGCAAATTGGCGAAATGAGATCAACGTCGCATTTTAAAAATGCAAATGAAAACAAAATTGCCAAATTTCGGTTTTGTATAAAAAACAAATTTGATTTGCACTGCTATTAGGTAAATTTTTTAGAATAGCAAAATGATCAAAGTGTTAATTTTTGGTGTAAATTCCTTCAAAAATCACAGTTTTGATATTTAGCCTTTCATTAATGTTATTATCCCTTGGTTCATGACTTTTGATTTTTATCTTTCAAAGTCAATCTTTGGGTCAAGGACAAAGTACCGATCAGTAATCCATCCATTTTTGGATCGTTGTGTTCATTATAGAAGAGCATTCTGGACAGTCAGTTTGGAATAATGTTATTATATAAGAAAATGGAAAAACTTTATTTAAATTCAAAGATTAAAATTTCAAAAACTTCCACTTTTCATCTTTAATCAATTTAAATTTAATTTCTTTATTATGTAGGAAAAATATGATTTAAATTTATAAAATTATCTCAAAAAATCTAGAAAGTAAGAAAAACCAAGAGCTGGTGCTGACTCTGAAAAATCAGGAAGTACATATTCATTTCGAAAATTAAATATTCCAGTGAAATGCGGAAAATATTATTATTCTAAAACAAGTAATTGATTCAATAATAGTTTTTTACATGCATTTTTTAAAGTTTAGAATATGTAGTAATTTCATTTAAGCTGAATAGAAAGTTATTTTAAATAATTTATATTTTTATTACTCAATTTTCCCTTTTTTAATATCTGAATCATCAGAGTAAACTTCTACCAAAGAAAATAACTGCCTGTTATCCAGAAAAGCTAAATTGAAATTTGTTTAAGTCATTTAATCCCATGAATCCCAAAATCAAAGAAAGGTTTCTGAGGTCTTCAAATTAGCGATCAAAGACTGGACTGGATTCCTGTTCAGAGTGATGTTGTTTCTTCAGTTATTTATCTGCAAAGTCATAAAACCGGCATCCTGCTCTTCAAAATTATTCTTTATTCGTGGCTTGTGATAAGAATGCGAGTATTATTTCTTCCAACATTTTTCTCCACGATTCTTCCATTTATTTTTCCCACAGCTCTGAGGGATGATCCAATACGAGGTTTATCTTTTCCCCTCTGAACTTTCAAATATAACTTATTTTTCAGTTTGGCACTGTGAGAACACGGATATAAGACAGGTAGTCGACAACTCTTTTGAACTCTATCAAAATAACGTGGACTCTATTTTATATTACTTGAAAGGCACTCTCCCAAGTAAGTTCCGCTTTCGTATTAATCTAATCTCAACTTTCAGGGATCTTTGATGCCTATGGAGGAGAGTGGATGATCAGTGTAAGTCTCATCAACGACACTTATGATTATATCGATGATAATGATAGACGGTCTCGCTGGTTCTGTACAATCTATGACGCCCAGTACCGTGTTCTAATCATTGTCATCAGAATGCATCCAGTAAGCAGCTGATTGGCTCGAAAATTAAATTCATTCAACACAGTCAACAAATCCTAATTTTCACTCCTGCATAACCCATTGTTTGATAATATGGTGAGCAACTGCTCCTTTCGGTGGGATGTAACGCAAAAGCTGTCTTGTTTCAACATCAGACTTATCGAACTTGACCCCTCGAAGGTTCGGATCAGCAATAACTCTCTCCAAGGCCTCTTTAACTTGATCTCGGGTAAACCATTCGGCTCTTTCTAGCTCTTCTGGTGCAACTTCAATTCTCTCTTCCATATTAGCAACAGCAGTAAAGGCAGTCATCAATGAATTGTTGGGCATCGGCCAAGGCTGGCTCATGTTTAATGCTCGTATATCTCTAGCTAGTATCCCAATTTCTTCAGCAATTTCTCTTCGTACAGTTTCTTGTAGAGATTCCCCGACCTACAGAATAAATCTATGAAAATTAAGATTAAAATAAACCCATACCATAGCAAACCCAGCAACACAAGTAAACACAGAACCAACACTTCCTCGATGCCGAACTAGAAGACAGTTTTCATTGCTTTCATCAGTAATCAGACATATTGCTACTGGAGAAATCTGAAAGACTAGCTGGTAAAATACCCCTATAACGTGATAGTCTCACCGTTGGATAATATACCCGATTACATCTCATACAAGTAGCGGACATCTTGGATATATGAGTTCGAAGAGGAGTCGCACAAGTAGGGCATCTACGGTAGATCAAGTACCATCTAGTCAACGCTTGAAATCTCGCTAACAAGTTTCTTTGTTGTTCATTTCCGATCGTCAACATGGCCATTCGTAGATTCATGAATTCACCACCGAGGGATTTTCCCAACTGTTGCCGAAGATCTCTAATAGAAATTCCACTTTCAGCCGGCGGCTCCATTGTTCTCACAGCACACCCAAATAATGGTCTCTGAAAAGATAAACTATGCAAAACAATAAGTCATAACACTCACATAATCGTGATAAGTCTCCGTTGGATCTAAGACGTCAAGAAGAGCAGAATTCAGCTGTCCAATCTCAAGCCCATATTCTCGCAGTTTTGTTCTCAGTTCATGATAATCAAATGTCGCTAATTCAGGAGAATACTCAATCTTGAATTGATCTTCCGTATTCGTTTCCTGGGCATTAAATTGAAGTTTAGCTGCATTGTATACCAATGGTTCCTTGTCAACCATCAACATGAATTTACCGCGATCAAATTCCATTTCCCTGTAAAATAGGTAACATCATCAACTATTAATTCAAAAATCCTCACAATGCACTATCACTCTGTTGCCAATAATCCATATGCCGAGCACGAGCAACATAATTGGAAGAAACAGGATGTTCAGAACACAGTCTTAAAAAGGTCAAGATCGTCGATCCATTGTTTCTGACATTACAGAATTTGGAGACATTCCACATGCCTAAGAGGATTAAAATTCTGAAAACTTCAAATCATAAAATTAACGACCGGAAATAACCGTTTTCATCCAACACAGTTGAGATTTAAAGAACTTTATACTAAAACTAAATAATCGGAATGTTTAAAGAAAAAGGCACAATTCTAAAACCTGTAAATCAATGAAGAAATCAACATAAGCTCTCGCAACCTTAAACAAAGAATTGGGAGATCAAATTTAAGAATCCCAAAACAATAATACTCCCGTGAATAGCTATCTGTACCTTGGTCAAGTTGCCCTGAATTTGAAGTCGACGTAGATGAACAATACAAGGAAGTGAAAATATATAAACCAAACCAGACAAGGATCCAACATATCGTAGAATACTACCAACATGAGGATAAACAATCGCAAAGAAAACAGCGATTGAAATAACACTTACGTTCAAAACACAAACATTTCCCAAGCTGAAATAAAGTAACTCAGTGAATCATCCAATATCATCTGAAGACTTACCCAGGATAAACGTTTCCAGTTATCATGTAACTCAGTTGAGCACGAATCAAGTACATCAACAGCGGTAAAACTGTAATCATCTGAAAAAGCAAAAAGACTCTGGCAGTGGCACTCATCACATCACCAGTCCCAAAGTTGTTCAAGAAGTTGTCAGCAATACAACGACGGAAAGTAGGAAATCCGGCATAGAACATGAATCCGATGAAAGTATAACAGATAGCAGCTAACAAATAACCAATGCTCAAGTCTCTCACATTGTTCTCCGGATTCTTCTGATTTCTTAGGATCGTCAAAACAGCATTATGAATGAAATAGGATAAGGCTAGTGTGCCAGTTAACGCAGGAAATTTCAGGTTGTACACTAAAAGACAGGTATAGACTAGAACACATGTGATTTAACTTACATGCAGCATAATTAGGAGAGGCAATATCCGTAAAGTTCATATGGAACCCGCATTCAAGAGCCTTGGAGAAGGTGAATATAAGCAAATAAGCCACGGAGACTGTTCCCAAGACATTAAATTTCGTAAAGAAGGTTGGAGACTTGAAATTCATTAACGGAAAAGTCAACAACGCCAAGTAGATAGGGACCGAGGTACGTAAATTCCAAAATGTTTCGTAGTTGAATCCTCTGGACAAAGCTGAATTTTCTTCCATCAGTACTTCAGCTGGAGAATCGTACAGTTCGTCTCCGAGGTACGAAAACTGCTCCATTCCAACTGTGTCTGGACAGTAGATATCACAAGTAAAAGTCTTGTTAGCCATAATAGGAATCGTTGTACTGTTGGGTTGTAGTGCTTCTGGAAAGGAACCTATCATAAGAACAGTGCAGGAAAACAAACCATAGACAATATTTCCTGTATAGAACAGAAAATTAGACATCAGGACCCAATAGACAATCACTCCACCAATGAGGACAGTGATCGAAAAGAAAACGGCGATATATTCTCCTGGTTTTCCCCAGAAATAACGACACACATCTGAAAACTCTGCATTGGCGCTATCCACGTCCAATGCTAAACGTTGATTCAGTTAGGATGACAAGGAACTAAGAACTTACTCAATCCTTGAGGGCTCTGGACAACTCGATATGCGGTGTACAAAGCAATCAGAGCCATCAACAGCATCAGTACTAACCCTAAGCCTAATCCAGCTTGTTGAAGAGCCCATGGCATTGCAAGAAGACTCGTTCCCATCATGGTATTCCATATCGAGAAGCTGAAAATAATCATACAAACGATTTGCTTTCTTAAATCACTATTTAAGAATCATTCAATTAAAATTTACATTGTCACAATGCTTCCCTGTTTCCCATCTTCGTCTTTGAAGTCATCGAATGGCCAGACGGAAAACAACATGGGAGGAATTACATGATCGGGCATGATCTGAAAGCACTCAGGTTTAATTTCATATACGAGAAGTTAGTAACAAACTAGATGAGTTCCTCCTGGATCTAGTCTGTTGAATAAGCGATATCGGATGGCCATATTTTGTTCCCTGTGGTAGTCAGCCAAGGAAGTCGAATCCTGAGTAGAACTGTTGAGCGATAACTGTGAAGCATTCCTTGAATTCTCGAATAAGTAGGGACGACGTCTAGGTTGATCGGGTAGTCTCAAAGAAGTGGTTCTTCGTTGTTGGGTATTTATTAGGAAGGTGTCTACGCTGAAATATCCGATATTTTTATATGAAACGACAAAAATAAACAATGTACCTTCTAGCAACGGGGAAATCGTCTCCTTGGTCGCTAGGAGGAATCGCACCATAAGACGTCATCGGTAGATACGACCCTATAATATTCTTAATAAAGATCATTTCAACAAATTAACCACAATCATATAATCGACACGAAGTAGAAAAAACGCTGAGTAGGTCGAAAAGGGCAGTTATATTATCAGACAATCTTTGGATTATTCACAGAAGGCGGCAAGTATGAGAATTTCGTCATTTCACTGATTGTTTATCATAATCAGTCTGTTTTGTTTTTGTCTACCCATATATTACCGATGGAATTTCACCACACCACTTGCTTCGTATTTTGACAAGGAAAAACTTCCTTTAACGGGAACGTCAACGGACTGGAAACCCCGATCCCGCCTGGAAAATCGAACTTGACCGTATTGACGACGAAGCAGCTGGCCGCATAAAACCGCTTCGATTTGTTTGTCCTTCCTTTGTCAACAGCTCTATCTCGTTTTTCTCGGACTACGCTTGTTGCCGATGGGTTTATCCATCGACGTTCACACCATGTTTGTGGATTTGTAATATTTTTCGTTTTTGTTTCTTAATCGAGTTGCATTCTTCGCGATGAATCATGTCGCATTGATTTAATATAAATGATTTCATCATTTTTATTGTTTACTTTCAGATCTAGAGATGGTTCCATCCAAGGAACAACTCAGCCGTATTTTCACTTCATTTCTCAACCAAGCACCCCCCGGGGAATATAATGTGATCTTTGACGATCTTCGTGGGCTTCATAACGATGAGGAGGTTCTCAAGGAACAAGCCAATACCACTCTCGTTGAATTCAACCACAACAACTTTGAGTTGGTCCAACATCCCGATATGAATAAGGTCCGTTTCTTATGTCATTTCATTTGAGAATCATGAAATTCCAGACCATTGTTTCCAAGTTCAACGTTGTAACAGCTCCGTCTCGTTTTGCTGAGTATATCGAACCGAATTCCAACAAGAGGTTTTCTTATGACCATCTTGGCCGTGTCGTAACGAACATCTCGGAGAACACCGAAAAGTACGATCCTCAACATTCAGCTTGGCGTGCTGCTCTTCAGAAGGAGCTGGATGTTTATATCGCCAATCACTACCTCAAGCACGGAGTTGGAGCGGTTTTCATTTACGAGGGTAAAATGGTTCTTTGCATTGGATCTCACAAGTACCAGAAACGGAATTGCTACAATGGTCGCTGGGCTTCTTATTGGACTATTCCGGCCTTCTCGACTGAACGGGTTACTCATAGTGTCGTTGGACATATCAATCTTTTGACTCACTATTTCGAGGATGGAAATGTTCAATTGAAGTTGGAGAAAGACATCACTCTGAACGTTGCCTATCCGACTGAGATGGAAGCTGCCGCTAAAATGGTCCTGAAATCCATTACGGAAGCTGAAACTGCTTACGCCGTATGTTTTTAGGACTAATTCGTTGTTATATTTACTTTGGTTTAGGTCAATGCTCAGGAGAAGCTTACTCATTTCTCTGATCAAACTTTCAAATCATTACGTCGTCCTTTGCCAATCACGCGTACGAAGATGGATTGGCAAAAAGTACACAGTTACCGTCTTTCTAAAAAGATGACAAATCCGTCCGAGAACTAAATAGATCGTGCCGTTCACAACAGCTTTGAAATGCTTTATGTTTATCTATTTATCGCTATCGTTACAGTTCCTTTATAACGTCGAATTACTATTTATTTCTTGCCCCGTTTTTGAACGTCATTGGCATTTCTATCTGCCGGCTTCATGTAATCACACTTCTCGAGTAATCTAATCAATTAATAGTGCTTTTGAGTTAATTGGGTATCATTGACCCTGCCTGTTTGTCGAAATGGAAATGACTGGATAAATTTCATAGATTGGTCTGTGGAAATAGTATTGGGAGACAGTGTAGCTATGGGGGTGAAGTTCTCTATGAAGTGACAGCTAATCTTTAGCTATATTTAAAAAATGAAAGAGTCGAAAAATGCGGACGCCGCACCAATGGAGAAGTTGGTCTTTTTTCCAGATGTATGCTTTGTAGTTGAACATTCTTCACAGCGGCTGTTCTCTCAGCTGACTCGTCGGAGAGAAAGACCGTTGAGCGCACTCGCGGACGAACGGACATGTGATGTATCGGTTGTGGAATCTTGCAGTCTCTTTTGGTCAGTATCTGGGCCAAATTGATCTTCGTTATCTGTGTATTTTGGTAATTATATCCATTCTCACTAATAATTGAAGTTTTGTCGATTATTGAATTTGTTGGAGAGAGATTGTTTGCACGTTGGCATCGCGATGAATACCGAGCAATTTTAAGTTATGACATTATTCCAGATAACTGCTGACAGAAAACTACCTCTTTTATCGATTCCGTGGAGAGTTCTAGAATGGGAGTTCCATTCCTCCAGTACTTGGATGATGACAATGGGATCTATATATGCAAGGAATGTAACGCCTGTCTGACAAGTGCTAAGCTCCTGGAATCGAAACAATTCAGAGGTAATTATTGAGCTTCAATTGGAGTTTAGTAAAACAACCAATTCAGGAGCCACAGGAGCTGCTTACTTATTCAAGAAAGTCATCAATGTCACGGTGGGTCCTACAGACATCCGAGCCATGACCACGGGAAAGCACATTGTTCGGGATGTAGATTGCACAAACTGCAAGGTAAGTAGCTTCATTTATGTACAATTGCAACTGGATTCTTTAGACGAGGATTGGATGGTTCTATGAGATGGCTTTCAACCATGATCAGCGATATAAAGAAGGTCTCTACATTCTGGAGCTGTCCTTCATCCAGCTCATTCACTCGTTCAAAGACGGGGCGAGTAGACAACTATCTTCGAATTTCTCCAGAACTGGATCCACATCGACCACAGCCGGTGAATCTTCTTCCAGCTTTTCCTTTGATGACGAGAAAGAGGATATTACAGTATAATCCCTAGTGTTCACTTTATTCCTGGTCTAGCATCTCCGTTTATATGACCCATAGTACTTTCAACCTTACTTCGTCTGCGGATAGTCTAGCCCACAAACAATAAGAATTATCTGGTTGACAATTTCGAGTATACATTCTCACCGATTAATTGGAATATCTTGTAATGCTTTCTCAGGAACTCGCTAAATCGATTGCCTTTTTATCGGTTTCACCTTACAGATGTAAATAGTCGGAATAATTGGTGTTTGGAGTCGATTTTACTTCGTTTTTATCGAAGAGAGTATATCTTGACTTTGTTTTTATATCGATTTTGATTGCTGTAAATGTTTTCAGAAGCAATGGGTCGGCTGTTTGTTGAAAATTTTGGGGGAAAGACAGTGTATGAATGCAGGCAATGCTGTGTCTACCTCACTAATCAGAAGGAAATGATTTCCCCTCACTTTCGAGGATCTACTGGTCCCGCTATTCTATTCACCAGAGTCGCCAACATCAAGCACGGGGATCTTCAACAACGAAACATGATGACCGGTAAACACTATGTCAGAGATGTTCATTGCAAGTACTGCGATGCCAAATTGGGATGGATGTATGAGTTCGCTGTTGATTTTGAACAAAGGTACAAAGAAGGTAAACAGAACTGATTTCGAAATATTCGTACTTTACAAATTGATTTTCAGGCAAGGTCATTTTGGAGAAGAGTTTCATAAACGAAGTCTCGATAGGACATGATCGAATCCCCAGTCCACCAGTGTCTCTGTCGTCCGGGTCTATGAGCGGTGTCAGTTCCATAACGATTACGTAATCCACAGCTTCTAATGTGATTCTTTATTTATTCTCTACCCCACAAACCTCTAATTTATCTGGAGAGCGGCAGAAATAGGTATGCACAACTGACTTTTAAAAATGAGAAGAGTTACGTTAACTTTACTTCCCTTGTTTGTATGAAAAAACACTATTTTTTGATAAGATATTCACTGACACTTGTTGATGGTTCAGTGGAACTACCTTCAGGCCTATTTGCTTCAATAAGAAGCATACACATCCCGTAGTTTCTTTTTGAAAGATTTCACAAAAAAACTAAGAAACTAGAAGAAATTGCGAGTCTTGATTTCTAGAGTTATTTTACGGTTTTCATATATCAAAAGTAATCTGTGCCGTCAGAATGAGTAAGTAGTTAGAAGATATGTCGGAATCGTGATAATGGACTAATTTAACTTTTGGTGTAAGATCACGGATTTACATGTACTCGTAAGCATTCTCTTTCAAACGACCAGTTTCACAGATGAGAAGTGACTAGGTCCGTAGTCTGGGTTTCGCATGGAAATTTACGGTGTTCCATCATAGCGGTTTCCGTACCTGCTTCCATAGAACATTAATCAAGCTCAATATCGAGAAATAAATCAAGTATCGTTTACGTCGTAAATGCACCTTGAAATATATCTTCCGAGAATTGAGATAAAAAAAACCGTCAGCCCTTTCTCAAACGATACTTGATTCACTCTTTGATTTTGAGTTTGATTGATCGTCCTCTAGAGGTTTCTGTACTAGTAAAGTTCGAACCTACGACCTTCTAGGTGCTAGCTCCCTTATATTCCTCCAAATAAATTCCATAATTTGTAATAATTTTTATACTTTTCTGCAGGGTCCTTAAAGCGAAATGTATCAATCGACCTCAAACTTGCCAGAATTGGAGTAATTAACAACCAACTGCTGCTCTCTAAATTTACCCTCAGGTGATCTAATTTTATTTTGTAAGCTCAATATTTCATCAGAATCTGTTAAAAACAATGTTACTAGTTGAATCTCCGAGACGCAAGTTGATGAAAGACAAACGTCGTTCAAAATCAGCTGTGCATACTTGAGGGGACTTTCCACTCCTGTCCAAGTGTTCTCTTTCTATCCCCTCCAGTAGTACAACGACGTCGTCTCTATCTCGGTTTAATTATGATTGCATAAACGTGTATTATTTGTTGGAATTCATAGTTGGGTGTCGAAATCGACGGTTATATATCCGTATTCATATCTATTCGCGTTGTCGATTTTATTATCTTGAAATTCCCACTGTTTTTATATACGAGTTGTTGATTTCAGGTTTGCGATAATGACAGTTCTTTCTGCTGGTAAGAAAACTAAGAAGGAGAAATCTAGTGTCACTGTGCACACTCATGACACTCAACAAAAGCCGTCTACGGCTCGCGTGAAGGACAACAAGGAGAAGTTGATCCGTAATGACCTGAAAGCTGTCAAGAAGGTTTCTGGTAACCACACCTATGATTCAGATGCAGTTCTTCCTTCTAGCTCTAGCTCTGCGACTCCACCTCTCGTCAAGAGTTCTCGGAAGCCAATTGCTCGTCCCGCACCTGAGAAGAAACAACCACAACCTGCTGAGAATGTTAATAATGAAGGATACAACTCGGACGACGAACATGTCCCCGGCTTCTTGGACCCCAACTTGGAAGCGTCTTTCGCCCATAGTTTGCGGACTGTCAGAGGTTTCGAAATCAGCCATGTTGAAGGAGATGGTGCTTGCATGTTCCGAGCTGTTGCTCTTCAAATTTACGGTGATCAAGAGAAACACATGGATATCCGGATGCAGACACTTGACTTTTTAATTCGTAACCGTGATCACTTCTCTCAGTTCATTGCGGAAGACTTTAATGAATACATCGAGCGGAAGAAGATTGTATCTACTCACGGAAATCATGTTGAGCTTCAAGCTATTACTGAACTTTACGGGCGTCCAGTGGAGATATACGAATACGATACAAGTATTGTTTTCAATTATTTAATTGTTTATCCGATCATCTTTCAGAACCATCAATAACGTTTCATCCCATCACTGTGGATGCGAATCTTCCTGGAGACTTGCGGCCTATTCGTCTCTCATATCATGGTGCAACTCACTACAATGCGGTTTATGATCCACGGCTTCCTCTCCGGATTCCCAACGTTTCAGTGAACATGTGTAACAACATGCACGAACGAATCGACGTTGCTAATGCTGTTCGTGAGTCAGAAGCTAATCATATTGAGGAACAGATGCTCAGTGACAAAATCAAGATGACGGACTACGAGGGAACTGAGAAGGATCTGACTGCTCAAGTTTCTCGTCAGTCGTTTTTGGATTACGTTCGTAGCTTGGAGGCGAAATCAGCCGGGAACTCTCAATTGAAGTCAGAAAAGCAAAGCACAACCCCTGCAACTTCGGTTCCTTCTGGAGTCACTTCTAGTTCGATGGCATCTACTTCAAAGACTTTTCGTTTCCCAGCCACTCCAGCTAAGAGAGCTGCATCTTCCCCTCATCTCTACTCTCCTTTCAGAAGGGGTGATTCTTTCGGAAGTAAGATGAGAAGAAACGACGATACTTCTGCTTCTTTGCCTAATATTGGTAAAGATTTCGGCTCCAGCTTCTATAAGAACCACTCCAACCTCATGTTGAACAGTGATCCTATGTTTGACCCCGATAAGCCAACATCTACTAAGGCTTTGTTTGCTACTCCTACAAGACAGGAAAAAGCCAAGGATCCTAATGATGCTTCAAGTAGCAAACTCAGGCTCATGGAATCGAGTGAATTCACTATTGGGCATCCCAGCCAATTATCCGTCGATGCTGATTCCCCTTGGTATGAAGATCTCTTGATCAGTTCTGCATGTAGGTTCTTTTCTGTTCTTAGGGGTAATAAGTTGGAAATTGTAGATGACGAAGATGATGGTTTGGCTCGTGCCCTGGCACTTTCCGAGGAAGAATTTTACAAATCCCAGACCAATGCTTGATGCCGCTTGTCCCCATTTGTTTTTACTGGTGACTTTACTAACAACATTGCTAGTGTCTTTCTTGATGGCTCCCGTGTTTCAATAATTGACAGTTCTTTTGAAGAAATTTGTAATTAAAATTATATGGAGTAGATAAACTCAAGATTTCTAGGATGATTGTTTTTAGTTGGTTTTTTGTATATGCCGGGACAGACAACCGCCCGCAGGCACCAGCTGTTCTTACGTCAAGCTATCTTACAACCTCAGGGAGTTGTCTTCCACTTGTTATTGATTGATTGTTGACGAATTCCGACCCTTGTTCACATCAGTTGGATTGTTTCGCAAGTGTCTTTCCTCAACATATCGCTTTTTATTTCCGCCACGGGGTGGATTTATCGGATAAGCCATTTTTCTTGACACTACTATCAATCTACTCAATTAACTACTTGCCATTTTTATTTTCATTTGTTCGGAGATGAATGTATTTGCGGAGGCGGCGCAAAATTCTCGACAATCGATTCAGAATGAGAGAAGATCAGGAGAAGTAGTATCTCCAGAAAATCAGACGTTTATGGGATTTGTAAAAAGTCTGATCTCATCGGTGGAAATATGGCATCTCAACATGTTTGCAACATTCCTTGTTGCAATTTTCGTCTATTGGCAGTTTAGGTCGATGTTTGTTGCCCGACTTCGTCCGAAGCAAGAGAAGCATGAATCCTTCAATGCTTCGAGACCGGTGAGGAAGAAGGAGTTTGCAGATAAACAAGTTCGTGTTCACATGATATCCTTAATTATCGGGTTCCATTCAGGTCGGGGATGATTTGGACGTTGTTGACGATCATGATGAATTTCAAAATACTAAAGAAATCCCATACAGAGGACTTACTTACAATGAAGAAGAGATGTGGAAGCGGTCTCAGTTGTTTTACGAGACAATGAAGTTGAGGAGAAGTGTCCGTTGTTTTAGCACTAAGCCCATTCCAATGAAGGTGATCCAGAATATCATTAAAACAGCTGGTAAGAGAACTTTTTGTTAAACGATAAAATTAGACTTAGGGACTTCTCCGAGTGGGGCAAATCTGCAACCTTGGACTTTCTGCGTTATCGCGAGTGACTTACTGAAGACACGGATTCGGGAGATCGTTGAACGAGAAGAACAAGTTAACTACTCAAGAAGGTTGGATTCTATATTGCTTTTTCAATAATTCTTCAGCAGAATTCTCCAAAATTTATCACAACATTCTAGAACTTGAATCATGGGAGTTTCTGGAGTCTTCCAGAATCTAATGGATATTGAAAACTAAGATCTGAAACGCAAATTTCTATAAGATGTTGAAAATTCATATCGATACATTTTTTTGTTCATTTAAAATTTTTATGCCAGAAATTCTGTAAAAATTCCCAGAATTTTATAGAAACTTAGAATCTTCCAGAATTGGCTGAAAGATTCTGAAGAATTATAGAGTCAAATCAGACTTATAGTTAACATTTAAACTCAAAAATTCTAGGAATTTATAAGAAATTCCGAAAATTAGTATAGAAACAGTTTTATAACAATTTTGATCTTTATAATGTTTTTGTAGGATGGGAGCTAAATGGGTCCTGGATGTGGATCACCTAAATGTCAATTGGAATAAGCCCTATTTGACTGAAGCTCCTTATTTGATAGTGATAATGAAACAGGTACAGTGTTTTTGCAATTAAACCAATAGAATCACTGTTGCAGACTTATCAAATGCTCGAAAACGGACAAAGACAACCGACATATTACAACGAAATCAGTACTTGTCTGGCCACAGGCATTTTACTAGCGGCTATCCACAATGTCGGATTGGTTACTGTAGTCACGACTCCACTGAATGCCGGAGGGCAAATAAGAGAACTCCTGCAGAGACCCCAAAACGAGAAGGTAATCAATTGTCTGTTTCCGTCCGTGTCTACCTTCATAAATATTTTTAGGTAGTGATGCTCCTGCCAGTGGGTTATCCGATGGAGAATGCTCTCGTCCCCGACATCAAAAGAAAACCCATTGAAGAAATCATTCGAATTTTCTAGAACACGAGTTTCTTGGTTTTCCCCAAAAACATATCCACCAATTTTATTTCCGAAAATTATGCAGATATTGCATTTTCACTTATTAATAAAAAGTTATATGTGACTTTAGCTCAATTGCATGTTACCGTTCGTATTTGCTTTCTCCTCAATATGGAGTTTTGTCAGCTTTAGCTTGCCACATTTCAAAAGGTTTCAAATAGTCGCTGACGTCCATTTTTTCAAGAACTCTCCCTGGCTCGGAAACGGGATTCTTGACAAAGTCGTGGAAAACACTATCATCGAAGTTTGCAGCTGCAGCCTATAAGCATGACGGTTATCATAAATCATCACGAGGGGAAGTGATAGAGATAAAACTTACATCAGCGGCAGAAGCAGCGTAGTACACAGCATTTACCCTAGACCAAAGGGCAGCTCCCAAGCACATAGGGCAAGGGTAACAGCTGGTATAGAGTTGACAACCTGATAAATCGTGGGTTTTCAAGGCGGCACAAGCATTTCGAATCGCCGTTATTTCAGCATGAGCAGTGACGTCATTTGTTCCAGTCACCATATTATGTCCACGAGCAACGATTCTACCATCTTTGACGACAACAGCACCAAATGGCCCACCATCGTTCGCAAGGACTCCAGCATGGGCCTCCTCGAGGGCGATTTTCATGAAGTCGGGATTCGGACCAGCACTCATTTTTTGAATATCCTAAAAAAACGCATAGAAGAAAAGAAAAACGAGTCCGAGGCAAAAATGAAAATTATCAATATGCAGCGGAGAAGATTAACGGTCTTTTAAGTGGGGAGCATTGAGTAAAGATCAACTTTTATAAGGCACGATTCTCTCATAAATTTTCGCCCTATTGCATTCGAAAGTAATCAGAAATCAAAAAGTAAAAATCAATTGCGCAAAGCTAAACAAGTGGACCACAAGGAGGGATTTATCCAGTTGAGTAACAACTGCGAAGGACGGCCCGACAATGCAATTGCAGCAGAAACTCATATATAAGGTTCAAGGAACTCCAGCAGTGAACAGTTTGACAATGCTTTTGACCGATTAAATGTTTCATCCAAGAAAAAGTTTCTCAGACTAATGATGAAATTACTTTTCTGAGAAAAGTCATGATATTATTTTTTTCCATAATTAATTTTTTACTGAAATCCAATATTCAGTTAAATAGACATGGTGTTCTCAAAATATTTTCACTCTCAAATCAAAAGCAGATACTTCATTTTTAATTTAAAAAACTAATTAAATCCTATATTTTGAAAGTTACAATATTTCATAATCCATTGGAACTTTTAAAATCAGTATTTGGAATTGAAAATTCTAAAAGCGTTTAAAAAATTCCCGAAATTCATGTTAAAAGAATTTTAAAATAAAATTTATTCTAAATTTTCGCATCATAATTTTGAAACTAATGTTTGAGATCTAGAACTTTATAATGCACAAAAAAATTCTGGAAACTCGTATTGAAGCAATTTCATAACTAATCAATTTGTGATTTACTATAATGCTAATTTTAGAATCTGCATTTGAAGTCAACAGTTCTAGAATTTCGTAAATAATTTTAGAAATTGGTATCACAGGGATTTTAAGGAAAAACTACTTTTAATTTTTTGCAACATGTTTTTGAACAAATATCTGATGTAGCAAAAAATTGTCTTTAAATAGCTTTTTAAGGCCAGACATAGTAGTATACAACTATCACTTCTGGCGCAGATGGGTGAGAGTGTGCTATTGAAAAATAGGCTTAATTTGTGTATTTTTTCTTAATATAATGTGGTTTTTGAATTATACAATTTCTGGCGGAGGTGGACGAGGAGGGGCGCTAGTACAAAATAAATTAATTTTTGGTCATTTTTATGTGAAATATCACGATACAACTACCAAATTGGCGTTCAAAACCTTCATCCCTTTGGGGTAGGTGCACCAGAAGTAGTAGTTATGTATTACTGACATTAATTCAAATATCCCGAAAAGCACATTTATAATCCGTAGTGAAATCTTATTAGATGTGCTTCTGAAGCAGGATGATCCAAAAAATCTGTAAAGCAGAGTTTTCATTTTCTGTTCGTAGTTGTTTCAAAAGCTAATTGAGCAGCTTTACTTTATGGAAAAATATACCTAATTATAAAGAAGTCTAACATTAGTAAAGTTGGCATCAAAAACAAGTATTTCAAAAGTGAACGATTCACAGTTCGGAAAACAAACAAAAAGGAAATTTTCCGTGTTGTCAACTTTCGGTAAATGAAATTACGTACATTGATCCAATTTCTTCGTTTCGAGGAGAATTTCTAAAGAAATCTGAAAACATATTCCAAGTATGTGTCCAATAATTTACAAAATGACCTATAACCCATTTCAAAAGATGATTTCCCTTAGAACACCTAATCTAACAAAATCTAAAGCTCTAGAGTTTTCCAAAATATTTTAAATATTCATGTTGAAATAATCCCATCAGTAATCAGTTTTTAATTTTTGTAATGCTGATTTTTGATTAACTATTTTTAATTTGTTGAATATTAAGTAGAAATGCACAAAAAAGCAATAAAATCCGTACTAATACCTTAAAAAATTTAAAATATAATGAATATTAAATAGACTCAATTCAAAGAAATCAAATTCACATATTATAAAAACACTTTTGTTGTTCTTCAAGATCATTTGGGAGGAATTGAACAAAATGAAACTCTTCATTTGTGGGATGTTCTCCATCTTCCTCGCTTTTGTCTTTCCGGAAAAATTCCCGGAGTACTACACGGGTACCTGGAGAGTTGGGGAATTCGAGGATTTAGATATCCATTTGCAACCTATTGAATGTCATTGTATTATTGGATCTACTATGGAAAGCCTCAATGTCACTCAAATGTGCACCACACATGTCAGAAACAAAACCAATTCCAATTTCGAACACAAAACCATCTTCTTACAATCGGTTCTGAAAATAACATCAGAAAGGAATCTGACGCCCAATACTTCTGCCATCAGAAATATAACGTAATGATTTCTTTCATATGAAATAAAAATTGTTTTAGATTAAATTTTACAAAAATAATGGAGAATTCATCGGAGAAACAAACCTACAAGGATTAACAATTATACCAAGTTCACGGTCTACATTGAAGAACAAATCAATATTACTCACTTCAAAATCACCCTTATACATGAAACCCAGAGATACTGTATCTACAAAAAATTTGGAATTTGAAAATTCTTCCAACATTTTCCTGCAGATGCATTAGATGGATCTTTGATTACAGTAAAGAGATATATTTGATATTTCGATTCTTTGCATAATATTGGAATAAACAAGTCAACCAAAT
This sequence comes from Halicephalobus mephisto, assembly GCA_009193035.1. Taxonomy (NCBI): domain Eukaryota; kingdom Metazoa; phylum Nematoda; class Chromadorea; order Rhabditida; family Panagrolaimidae; genus Halicephalobus; species Halicephalobus mephisto. The sequence continues at coordinate 567,409 of SWDT01000211.1, read as the reverse complement.
CACGCAAATTCTTTCAGGAAGTCAATTTTTCTAGAAATCCCTTAGGAAAAATTCAATGAGGATTGATACTCAGGAGAATAACTGGATTAAAAAGCATCCAAAATTCCAAGTTAGAATTTGACCTATTAGAAAATTAAATGCTTTAGCTTTCCTCAGTTTACAAAAGATGGTCTTTTCTATCTTTTTCTACCATTAAAAATGCATTTTATTTTCCGGAATAAACACTCTGCTTAGTTCTTTTTCTTGTTATTTGCAGTTCTTTACAATGTCAAATTGAGATCCCTGGTGAATAGATTAATTAAAAGAATCACTGGGAATTTTACCAACATTATCTTTGATCATTTTGAAAACTTATTTCAGTAATTCCCGAAGGAAGAAAATTTCTTCATAACCTATGCTTGATAGCTTGTTGCCATGTTCTCCCTTTAACGTAAACTCCCCTTTAAAAGAAATCTCCCTTTACAAAATACAACACACACTGCTTATTAAATTCCGACTTACTAGTTAAATGAGACTTTATCAGTTTTTCCAATTTCCCAAGTAATTGCTGTCGATTTCAGAAGTCAAAATGAGTTGTAGCGATGGAAATCAAACGTCATTGGTACTAAGGTGAGTCATTTTATTATCGTTGGTTTTGGCAAATTCAACCAATTTCACTAGAGGCCAAATTACCTGTTCTTATTTGATCTTTAAACTCTAGAAAAATTAAATTCGGATTATCTAAGTATTTTTTTCTTGTGATTAAATAAGTCAGCTATTATTTGCACTAAATGTACGCAAAATTGCTTCTTCACTTTTACTGCATCGTCTAAGATTTATGAAATACGTAATTTGACTTTCTACATAAATGATAGGATACACAGAAACTAGATTTAATTATTGTTAATTAATAAAATTGTACTTGTACCATGTATCATCGGATTTCAAAAGCGAATTTGAATTTTGTCTGTAAAATACGTATTCTTTTGATTCCTTAAGTCAAAAACTAAAATTTCCTGAAGTAATGTATTTTCGATTTTTCTAGAGACCAATGTTATACCATACTTTCTTAGTTTTGACGCATTAAGAAGTCGTCATTATTACTCGGTTAAATTCGATGACATCAGAGCAGAATAAATTTTTCCTCCACCATATATAAGGGTGTTTTATGAAATCGCAAAAAACTAATATTTCCTCCAAATTTGATTTCATAATTTTGGACAGGTGCGAAGGACCCACCTGTGTGAAATCTTTTTTAGTCCCTTGCAATCTTGTACATGTGGTCAATGAAGTTTTATTGTTGAATTCTGTATCCTTGTAGGAGCGATTATTAAAAATTTATTCGGGAAAAAATTTGTATTTGGGAATTTAGCATGCTACTATGGAAGCCAGAGTTAGTCTGGTTTTTTTCGATCTTCTTTGCATTTCTCTAGACAAAATGACTGTTGGAGAAGCTATAAGGTACAGTAATCTACTGCAAATATTTTTGATCAGGATTCTGTGAGTGTATTAAAAAGTTGTTTTAGTTGCATACTCGTCATCTACGTTGAGCCTGTTCTTTGCCTGATTGGATTCATCTTGAATGTCACTTGTATAGTCGTGTTCTTTACGGTGTGGACTCATGGGTACTTCCGAAAAACATCACTACTACTATACTTAATCGCTTTTTCTATCTGTAACGCTCTCCAACTTCTACTTTCGGTATTTGTCATTGTGTTACCAGCGGCGGAACAAGTGAGTTTCATGTGACTTTAACTGTTGAAATTAATTTTTAATTACAGTTTATTAACACTGAATTATACTTCTATGAATTCGATCTTTTACGAGAACTCAATGCAAAAACTATCACAATCGGATATCCTCTGCTCATGACTGCTAATTATTCTTCCATCTGGCTTCTGTCTCTCATCTGTGCTCAAAGATATCAGTCAGTGTGTCATCCGTGGAATGTCTGGAAACACAGATTAGCGTTCGTTCGAAATAGCAAAAGATGCATTTGCTGGGTCGTCATTTTCGCAATTGGTACTTGGGTTTTTAATTACATCCGTTATAAACTTATAATTTCAGTCTTGAACATTATTCGGTTCTTCGAATTAGAAAGAAATGAATATGGCGAAATGCAGGAAACTACCCTAAAACATAATACGTGGTACAAGATAATCCAGGAAGGGATCATCTATGGATGTATTGTTTACGGATTTCCGATGTTGGCTCTTTTCTGGTTTAATTTTAATACTTTAAAGCTTATTAGAGTGGACGAAGTGAGTTTTGATTCCATTTATAATTCAGAGGTGAAATCAATTATTCTAGCGTCATCGATGCCGACCATCCGCAGAACACAGAACCGCCATGATGACAGTATCTGTTTTTATCTTCTTCTTTCTCGGCACGACGATGGCGGCCACAATTCGACTTGTTATGCAAGTTTTGAAATTTTTACCAAAAACATTAGGATTATATAAAGACTTCTAAACGTTCCAAAATTTAATGGAAGGCTCTAGGAACTTCCGAGGATTTCATGGAGATTTTTTATTCATTCTGTAGAACTTCCTAAAAATTCTAGAAAGTCTCGGTGGAACAATTTCGTAATAACTTTTATTTTTCGTAATATTATACTCTTTGAGGAAAATATTTATGGTTCTGGTTTTTTATGTATCATTCGTGAATCCACGTTAATAAGACTACAATATAATGGCTTAATGAAAATAAAATCCTTTTCGTATCTTAACCCATGTTTTCCAAATTACAATCCAATAAAAAAGCACTGCCTCAGAGTTTGAGATTTTTAAGATTTTCCGTGGGTTTATGTGACAATATCCAAACTTCCTTATATCTTATTGGTAATAGTGCTCTGTCATATAATGATAGTAACTCATCTGAATACACAATCGACACGAAAAATTAAAATCATGCAATTTTTACTGAAGAATAGAATGTAATTCTTTCTTTTTAGGATCCTATCCGGGCATTTATTTTCTTCGAGAGACACGTTGTGGCTGATTGACTTAAGCAATCTACTGATGAACATCAATGCTCTAATCATGCCAATAGTTTGTTTCATATTCACTCGAGGATTCAGAGATCTTTTCTTCGTGATTCGTTATGCCCCTGCTGTAGAAGTATCGGGGTTGATCTTCAAAAACGGGAAAATAGCTCGTCAAAATCGAAATGTTACTTTCAACTACAATTCCGATGCCTCAGTTCTGAAAACCACAAATCATCCTTCTCATTGACTCTAGAATGTATAAAGTAAGGGTCATCACTTTTAAGTCCGTAAAGGTGTGGAGTCCATATCAATGAATCAATGTTGTCTGTCCATATTTGTCAATAAACTGATTTGTTTCTTTCAAGAAAGTGATCACTTGCCCGTCTTTGGAAACAAAGAATGCAACTAAATAAACGTGGTCAAAGACGGGAACATTCATTTCCCTATTTCGCGGCCTTATCGGATCGTTCCTTCATAGTAAGTTTTTTCATTTAGTTTTAGGCTTGGTTTTTCTGCGGACTTATCGGAGCAAAGGCCAAAGGCATCTTATGAACAGCCGGAGCTCTTTCTTTTGACGTTTACAAAAGCCGGCTTTGTTTCCATCTGTGCCTTGCGGTGTCTCTGATTTTTTGCGAGTCCGCGGACGAAAGTTTATATCTGGCAGCTGCATCTGTGTCTATTGCTATTTCCAAGCGTGATTAGTACTGTATTCGGATATTTCCCAGAGGTGTTGATATTCGTTATTTATTATCGTCCTTGTCTGAACATCTTCGGCGTTGTCTTCTCACCTTGGCCGGTTCCCAAATCTCGAGATAAGTTCAAGACTGATCGGTTGTGGTTGAGAGGAGCGGGTTTTCCCTATCTACCGACCTAATCTCTTCTCGGACCGCAAATGCCGCCAAAGTTGATTCATTCAGCGCACTGTTGTCATCTTACCTATGATAAAAAATCAATAATAATCTTATTCATTGGGTGATTGGTCTTATTCTAATTGTGAAATTTTTCTGATTCCCCTTTTATAACCAATCGGCTATTCCAAACAAAAATTAACCCAAGAGAACCAACCCTCTTATTTGCATAATTGATACGAAATCTACATTCCATTTTTAACCTTTTATTACTGCAGAGAGTCTGTAACAACAATTGGGGTTCCCAGAGGCGGTTCATGAGCAGGTTGGTCATTGTTTTGGTTGATACCGAAGAGAAACCACACATTTTTTTGAATGGCCTCTTCAAGGTGATGGGTAGGCAGTTGCTCAGACATAACTTAGTTTTCATCGGCCAAGTCTTTCCGTTTGGTTCCGCTGTACAAGCAAGGACTTCTCCCGCCTCACAATCGCGGCCTAGTTTTTGGGGTATTCTGCCAAGTCCTCTTATGACTGCGCAAACGAGCCAATGATTGCTTTTCTCCAAACTTTTTGGGCCACATACCTAACATATAAGGGATTAGCTTTCGGCATGATAGACAGACAAACACTAGCCACTCCCAACTGCGCAATCAGTCGAGAAAGTATTCACCGGTGCATGCCAAATTTTGCGGGAAGATTCCTGATCCACGCAACATTTCTTAATCAAATTTTTCGGTTCACTGCTTCTTGATATCCTCTTGTGAAGATAACTGTTTGTATTGTTATTTCTTAAATTAGCTTGTTTATTCGAGGTCGTTAGCCCTCGGAGAGTACTCGCGCAGTTGACCTTTGCCCTAAATCTTGGGTTAGGAATTTTAATTTCTCAATCGATTGGGCTTTCTGATCTAGGGTTACTCATTGCACCTATTTTTTGAGAGCCAGTGAGACCCACATTGTTCTGATTGGTCCCAAATGGCGAACTCGGAATAGAGAGGATCTCCTAACAGCTTTGGCAGAGCCAGTTGGCTGCTGGCGACCGAACCGTCCAAAGACCGGAGTGGATTTATCTCCCAATGCTGGACCTTCTTCCCATAGAAAAGATTAGCTGATCTGGCAATCTTTCGTCCCCTTATTTCATCAAATAATAAAGACCTTTTTGTCTTTGGCCCTTTAACGATTCTGAATCACTTCTGACCACTGTCTTGATTTTGTGAATAGGAACAAATTGAAATGATCGAAATTAATGGGTGTTCGTTGTTCCCTGATTTTGAGGAAATGGTCTTCTCTTCCATTCTGACAGCGATCGGAACCGACATGACTAAGCCGAGTCTTCCCTATTTTCCATCACTGCCGATGGCAGACCACCGTTCATTTTTCGGTGCTAGCCATTTTCTCGCCCGACTTTTGTACACTTTTAAAAGTTAAGATGTTTTACGGCAAGAATTGATTGAATCAAGCATCGGAACATGACGATCGTCTGTGTTTAGAGCCAGCTTGTCCAGCGGTCACTTTGTTTGATTTGTCGGTTCAAGGGCAGATCGAACAGTCTTGGAATTATCGGCCTTTTTATAATTTCTTCCTTATGTATATTCTCCGACAATCACGAATTTTTGTTTCTTCCCTAAACGGGAATTCTGTAGAGACGTCTAGAATCTTCCAGAATCTAGGAGAAATTCATAATTGATATCTGAAGTCGAAAATTCTGGAACTTCATATCGAGATCATTTTAGAACAATTCATATTTCCAATTTACATAATAGTATAATTGTTTTGTTAGTTCAAGAGCAGATCGAATGATCTTGAAATTACCAACCCATTTATTGAATTTCCTTTCTATTTATATTCTCTAATAACCATAGTTTTTTATCTTTTTCTCTAAATTTAAGATAGACTTTGTCTGACTCAGTTGATTAATTTCAATAGACTAACGTTTCGATCTTTTTGATGGTCTTTTTCCCGTCGAGTTCGTTTTTCTGAGACATTAGGTTTACTCATAGCCATGCACTGATCCTCGACCTACAACTACAAATTGTGGCTGTTCGTTGAGGAACTTGGTTTAGTTTAGAACCTATTTTCCAGAAAAACATTATTGACAATTTTTCCCGTGTGTTCCTTCGTTTTCAACTTTTATTTTTCATCGTTTTGATTGTTTCCAGACCCGTTGAAAGTTAGTGACTCAAGGAATTAGGGTCACAACTGGACACGACTCATGCCGGTTACTAAACGATGCCCATGGGCATTTCTGATCCTCTTGGCGCTTTTCGTAGTAAGACCAAACCTTGCTGAAGAGGCAGCCGAAGAAGAAGATTTATGCAATGATAGAAGTTGTTACCCTGCCACGGGAAATCTCCTCATCGGTCGTAAACATCGTCTGAGTGCCACATCTACCTGTGGTCTCCGTGGGAAGGAACGATATTGTATTGTTTCCCACTTGGAAGACAAAACAAAGTGCTTCTTTTGTGATTCTCGCCAACCTTGGGCCCCTAACAGGGAACCAAACAAGCTTTCTCACAGGATTGAGAACGTCGTGACTGAGGACTACAATGATCGAACGAAAAATTGGTGGCAATCCGAAAATGGTGTTCAAGTATGACATCACGATAATTTTAATGGAAAAGTAATTATTATCTTACAGAATGTCTCGATTCGTCTGGATCTCGAAGCTGAGTTCCACTTTACTCACTTAATCATGACCTTTCGTTCTTTCCGTCCGGCTGCAATGATCATTGAACGATCAGCAGATTTCGGAAAAAATTGGTAAGAATATTTCCATTATTATTAATCGAATTATTTATATCAGTGGAAATTTTTACAGTATCCATGTAGAGTATTATTTATCATTTAAACCCTTAAATGTCAAAATCATAATGGAAATGTAAATAATTTGACAAACGTTTTTACGTTATTTTCACCTAAAATCATGCGAAAATTGAGATCAGTCTGAACAAATTGACTTGTGTTAGTTTGTATTGTACAAAAAGGAATGATTGACTCAGCTCGCGTTCATTGTAAAGGAATGAATAGCTCATTAGAACAAACTGCCGAGACTCATTGCATATAAAGATATCTAAATGAGGACATTTCTTTTTCCTCCTTTCTGAAGCTTTTTTTGCTCTAGTTCTTTATGAATAACCGTACCATATTTGTTTATTTTGGATAAATGCAAAGAACTCTCTCAAATTCTTGTTTAAAATTTCGAATAATATTCTTGAATTCTTAATTGTAGGTCCATTTATCGATATTTTGCTTATGATTGTGCGACCACTTTCTCGGGAATCGCTGAAGGACCTCCAAAGAAACACAACGACATCATCTGTACTCGGAAATATTCCGACTTGGCTCCTTCAACGGGAGGTGAAGTCGTATACAAAGTTATCTCACCCCATATCCCAACTGAAAACCCTTATGCTGATGAGATCTCTAATCTCCTGAAAGTAACCAACTTGAGAATCAACTTCACCAAACTACACACCCTCGGTGATGATCTCCTTGATTATCGACCGGAAATTGATGAAAAGTACTACTATGCTGTTTATGAACTTGTCGTCAGGGGTTCCTGCTCCTGTTACGGACACGCTCAACGGTGTATTCCAATCGGACAAGATGGGGTTGCTTACACTGGAATGCAACAAGACATGGTCCATGGTCGATGTGAATGTACACACAACACTAAAGGCTTAAACTGTGAGCAATGCCAAGATTTCTTCAATGACCTTCCTTGGAGACCAGCTATCGGAGACGAATCCAATGAATGCAGAAGATGTAACTGTAATGGCCATGCTTCTCGTTGTCATTTTGACCAAGCAGTCTTCAATGCTTCCGGATTCACTTCTGGGGGTGTCTGTGACGATTGTGCTCACAATACTCAGGGAAAGAATTGCGAACAATGTAAACCCTACTTCTATCGTGATCCCAACCGACCTCTCCATGACCCTTACGTTTGTCGTCCTTGTGAATGTGATCAGCGAGGATCTTTAAATGATGGAATTTGTGAAGGAGAAGAAGATCCAGAAAGAGGATTGGTGGCTGGTAAGTGTTATTGTAAGGCCAACGTTGATGGAAACAACTGCGATCGATGCAAGAATGGTTTCTGGGATCTCCGTGCTGATGATCCGGATGGATGTAAACAATGTACTTGCAATCTTCTTGGAACCTGGAACAACGAAGGTTGTAATAAGTATGATGGTACTTGTACTTGTAAACGTCGAGTTACTGGAGAAAATTGCGACCAATGTCTTCCTGAGCACTACGGACTTTCCGAAGATCCAGAAGGTTGTAAGCCTTGCGATTGTAGCGTTGGAGGAGCTTATGACAATCAATGCGACATCATTACTGGAAACTGTAAATGCCGAGAGCACTTTAGTGGTCGTCGTTGTGATACTACGGATTCTTCTTTCTACTGTGCCAACATTGATCATCATTTCTATGAAGCAGAGACTGCCTCCATCACGAATGGACAGATTATCACCCGTGAAGGCAGTGGAGAAGAAAGAACTTGGACTGGGGAAGGATTCCAACGAGTCACAGAAGGTTCCAACATGACCTTTATCGTCGACGACCTGATTCGAAGTGGTTACTACAATTTAGTTATCCGGTATGAATTGGATGCTAACGATCGGGCTGGATGGGAAGACATTCAAGTCAACATTGTCAGACCTGGAGATCCAGAACCAAGTGGTCCTTGTGCAAATATCCAGCCTTCCGAAGACTTTGTGATTGCCCGACTTCATGGCGGTTACAAATACTCCGAAGTAAATCCACCTCTCTGTCTCGACAATAACACAAAGTATGAAATTAGAATATACATGGGACCAAAACGAGTTGGAAGTCCAGATTACACAGCTAGCGCTCTAATCGATTCCATTCTGCTCGTTCCTCCGACTGATCAGATTCAGATCTTCCAAGGAGATGGCGCTAGATCTATCAAGGACCAATACGACCGTTACCAATGCCGTCACTTTGTCCTTCAGAATATCCCAATCGAACGTCATCCACCAGAATGCCAACGCTTTGTCTGCAAAATTGCCGGAATTCTTTTCGATAAAGGGCTGGAGTGTGATTGTGATCCAACTGGCTCGAAATCAGGGATCTGTCGGCCAGCTGGTGGTCAATGTGAATGTAAACCAAACGTTGTTGGACGTAGATGTGACCAATGTGCTGTTGGAACATATGGATTCGGACCTGAAGGATGTTCTCAATGTGACTGCGATAGTGTTGGAGCTCTTTCGAACAATTGTGACAAACAAAGTGGTCAGTGTGAGTGTAGAGATCGTGGAATCACTGGAAGACAGTGTAACGAATGCCAACCCGGATTCTGGTCCTTCCCTGATTGCCGAATCTGCCAATGTAACGGCCACGCTTCCATTTGTGACCAGAAGACCGGTGCTTGCATCGATTGTCGAAATCTCACTTATGGTAACAACTGTGAAAGATGTCAAGATGGATATTATGGAGATCCTCGTCTCGGAATCAACCGGCCTTGCAAGCCTTGTCCTTGTCCTGGAGGTCCTGGATCAGGGAAACAACACGCCTTTACTTGTTACCTACAGCCTTCCCATGATTATCAATCAAGTGAAATCGTCTGCAATTGCAAGTAAGTGATAACCTTTACAACATCCGGCCTAATCAAACCTTTTCAGAACCGGTTATACCGGAGAACGTTGTAATGAATGTGCGATCAACTACTGGGGTAACCCACAAGATGTCGGCGGTTCTTGTGAGAGTTGTGACTGCAATGGAAATATTGATAGAAGTATCGAGGGAAGTTGTGATGCCAAAACTGGAGAATGTCTCAAGTGTTTACACAACACAGAAGGACCGCAATGCGAGAACTGCGTCGAAGGGTACTTTGGAGATGCAAAAATCAGGTCTTGTCAACGATGTGTTTGTAATGACCTCGGTACTAATAAGCTCGAAGGATCCTGTGATAGAGTAACTGGGCAATGTCCATGCTTCTCCAACGTTGTTGGAATGCAGTGTGACGAATGTGCTCCAAGACATTTCAATTTATCAAGTGGAGCAGGATGTACAGCTTGTGCCTGTGATCCTACTGGTGTCGTAACCGGTCCTGACGGGGAACCCCTCCTCGATTGCAACCACATTGATGGACAATGTCAGTGTAAGCCGGGTCGTGGCGGAAGAACTTGCTCTGAGTGTCAAGATTACTATTGGGGAGACCCTGTTAACGGCGAATGTAAACGATGTGAATGTGATTCTTATGGAGCTGCCACAGCTCAATGCCATCGAGACAACGGTACTTGTATCTGTCGTCCTGGCTCTGGAGGTGCTCTCTGTAATGAATGTGCCCGTGGATATACTGGAAGATGGCCACAATGTCAAGCTTGTGGCGAATGTTTCGACAACTGGGACAAGATCCTCCAATCAATCAAACGCAAGCTCGATGGATTAATCGAGAGAGCCAACAATATTGAAGATAAAGGAATTTCCTCTCAGTACGATGAACAATTTGAAGCGATGGAGAATAGTCTTGCTGAAGTCCGAGCTCAGCTTGATGCCGTCAACATCTCCAATTCAGATGTTGAAGCCTTAAAAAAGGCTATGGATGATTTGAATAAGGAAGTTGAAACAGCGAACAAATTGATTGAAGACAGAAGTGCTAAATTGACCAAATTGAGCTCTAATGTTGATCTCGCAAATGAAGATATCAAGAGATTGAACGAAACAGCGCAAGCTCTAACAAAACTGGCAGAGGAACTGAACAAGAATGCAACGGAGATTAAGAAGTCAGACGTCCAAGGAGCTTATCAGATTATCCGAGAGGCTGCTGATACGTCCGAGAATGCACAGAGATTCGCTGCCGAAGAAGTCAACAAGTTGAAGAATGCTGAAACAGAACGTCTTAAAGCTCAACAGTTGTTGGAGCAACACGAGAAAGACTTTGAAGCTCAATATTCTGGAAACCAAGAAGCTCTTCAGAAGATCCAGTCCTCTATCAATGAACTTGATAAGGACTTACCATGGCTGAACAAGCAAGTATGTGGTGCCGATGGAGCCCCTTGTGATAGTTTATGTGGAGGTCCTAATTGCGGATTCTGTGGAGGAACTTCCTGTGGTGGATCCATCTCGAAGGCCCAACAAGCAATCGAATTTGCTAAAGAAGCAGATAAATCAATTGCTGCCAAACAGAAAGAAGCTGAAGAGCTCCTCAAACGAGTCAGAAATACTTCTCCAGATGCCACTTCTGCCAAGGAAGAGGCAGAAGCCGCTCTTGTTTCCGTCAAAGCTGCTGCTGATGAAGCTAATAAGACAAGTGCAGAAATCAAAGAATACATTGAGAAGTTGGAGAATTTCACACAAAGTCCTCATACTCAACCTCAAGAAGTTTACGACCTTGCTGAAGAAGTTATCAACAATGGTATTCCTTACGAAGAGGAACAAGTTAAAGAACTCTCCGAAAAGGTCAGTTGTGTCTAATCTTATTATTAGTTGTAAACCTAAAACTTTTCAGATCCGACAAAAGGTAGCTGAGACCAAGAATACAGATCAAATCCTTGCTGAAACCAAAGGAAACAAAACAATGGCCAATGAACTTCAGAAGAACGCTGAAGAAGCTTTCAACAGAGCATCTGAAATCAGAAACGTCACTTTAGAAATTCAAGAAGCTCTGAAGCAAACTGAAGAAGCGCAACAAGCGGTTCAAAATAGACTGGAAGAAATGAAGGAAAGACTCGACCAAGCCAAAGGAACTCTCGTTGAATCTGATGACACTATTTCTGAATTGGAGGAGAAGGCCAAGAATGCCAGTGAGCTTGTGAATAAACTGAAAACAATCACGGACAATTTGAAAACGGAATATATCAAGATTACTAGTAACTCCAAGCTCGCTGGAAACAGTGCCGCTCAAGCGAATGACATCGCAACTGATTTGGGCAAGAGACAGAAGGCCCTTGATGTAAGTTCTGCATTTCTCGTGATTTAGCACTAATCATTGAATTACTACAGGACAAGTACAATCAAGTCAAAACAGAACTTGAATCTCGCGAAAATGGTAATGACGACCGTAAAGAAAGAGCTCAAAAGCTCCGACAAAGAACGAATTCCCTTCTGTCGAAGATCAAGCGTCATAATGACGAAATTGAATGTAAGATTATTGCTCCCCTTAATCAATGATGATTATTAATTCCTTTAGCTCTTACGAAGAGTGCGGATACACTCGAAATTGAATTGGTCGATTACCAGAAGCAGTTAGACGCGTTGAGTAATGAGATCGACGTGATTTCAAGACAATTGACTCAACGAGCTGATTATCACGCTACTTGTGATGCCTGAAACCGGCTCTACTTGCCATCCTGGCTCCCGTCCGGTGCTCCTGGCCCTTGTTGTTTTGTTGTCTCGTAATCCCGTGCAGTTCTATTCTCAGACCTTTCTTCTACGCCATAGTTACTCAGAATCTGACTGCCTTACGTTATGAAAAATCACTCTTTCTAAATGGTCAAATGTTTATTATTTTTAAGTTAATTCTTTACATCAAATAATACTGCCCATAATGCAAGTCTGTTCTATCTCCTTCAGAGGTAGTTTTGTGATCTCGGCATTTTCACATCATTCAATAGTTTGTGCAATTGCCATAAAGACGTTTCAAATGCTCGTGTTGGAGGAACTTTAAGGTTAATTGAAGTTATTTTAACGGGACCAAAGGATTTACACTATTGAAAGTACACGTAACTGAGAATATCTGTTTGTTGCCCTTGGCAATTAAAAAAGCCTCCGGAACTAAACGGACTTAAAACGGGGAATTGTCATCCTTTTTGTCAAGAATTTAAAACTAAAAATGGGTAAAGCGAAAGTTTATTATTTCGATCTCCGGAATCTCGCTGAACCGATTAGAGTAATACTCCACTATCTGGAAATCCCGTTTGATGATATTAGAGTTGAAATAAACGATTGGCCGTCGCTGAAGGAAAGTAAGTGTCTAAGTATTCTAGTGATTTAATAAACTGAAGAGATTAAGAAATGCCTCAAGGAACGTTGCCCGTACTGGAAATAGAGGGAAAGAAGCTGTGTCAATCTCATACTATCATGCGGTATCTCGGTCGTGTCCATAGTAATTGCCATGTTTATCATTTATAGTGTTTAAATTCAACTTTAGATTTAACAGGTCGAAATCACTTCGAGAGGGCAGTTGTGGACAGTATTGCGGATTTAGTTAAAGACTTCTACAATCAAGTGAGTCCCTACTACTATGCTAGATTGGGAGTTAAACCAGGAGACGTCCCAGAGCTGAAAAAAACCCACTTAATTCCAGCTGCTGAATCTAAACTCCCACTGTTTGAGAACTATCTCAAGGGAGCTAATTCAGGGTATTATGTCAAATCTGGGCTCACTTATGTAGACTTCATAGTTTCCGAATTCTTTGATATCCTCTACACCATGGAGTCTTCAATCTTCTCGTCTCATCCGCTTATAACCGAGCATATTCATCGGATTCATAGTATTCCATCAGTCAAAAAGTATGTTGAAAAGAGACCAAGTGCATCTCATGATATAAAAAATTAAATCTTTCTCTTTCATAATATTCATCTATTGTATTGCGTAAAGTTCTAATTTTTAATCAAATTATTTCGGAAAAATTAACTTCAAATATCTATTATTATGTTATAATGACTATAATATACTTGCAGTGGAAAATGATGAAATAAAAAGTGCATATCATATATAGGGAAATTTTATAACTAATTTTCAATCAAATATAAAAATTGTTCTATTGCCTTATTTGTTCAGTAATTCTAATAACTTTCAAGATAGAGAATGCTTACTTATTTTTAGAAAAGTTTATAGTAATTGACCTTTGAACGAAATATGTGTCCATAATGCTTTTCCATTTCATAAATAACTGAGTTAGTTAATTCTATTGTCGAACAAATAGAAAAGGTTATTATTCTACCACTTAAAATACTAGTCAAACTAAAACCCTTTAAAGAAAAACTTGAATTTCCCCATGTTTACTACAAAAGATTGAGAAAAAAATAGACACAACAGCATTGTTTTTAGTTTTTTACTGAAAAATCGAATAATAAGACATATTCAACACTCTTATTGATAACTTCAAATATCCTATTCTACATGAAAATAATTAAATCCTCCAGGGCTTTATGAGGATTATTTGATCATCTTGAAAACAAAAGGTTTTTTCAAATCCTTCATTCTTTTGAATTAATGACTGTCTTTGAAAATGTCTTTTGTTCAAATACCAGACGTCGTGGCTACAAAGTTAAGATGAGCAAAACATGTAAATTAATCGAAAAGACGGATAAATAATCTTAAATCAGGTAAACGTCATTTTACCAACGTAAATTGAAGCATTATTCTATAAAAATGCAAATCAATTCCGTCTTCTTCTCCAATGGAACGAAATTTGTTTTCGATTACCATCTAAACATCTGTCTTTCATGTGAAACAAACTAAAAACAATATTTAATCCTCCGAAATAAGAAAATTTGATTAAAGTCATGTGGCAACAGCTACAGAAACTCGTTTGAAAAAGTACTTAGGTTCTTAATATACATCATGTGAGTAATAATTGTATTCGTCAGAGCCACCAGTGTTTCAGTTCTTGACAGGAAACCTAATTTGAGAATCGAAAGTAAATTCATTGAAACCACGCCTCAAACCTTATCATTTTTCAGTTCTAATTCAAGTTAACTCTTACAAACTTCAATCTTTCTCGCATGTAGCAAAATATCACCCGATATTTCTTGATTTTGCCTTATAAAAATTATAGGCGTGGTAGAGAGCATTTCTGAGAGTCCTTGAAGTCACATCGATATCACGGAGATGTTTAATTTCTTGAGAAATTAATTCAAAATTGACAAAACTTTTGATGATCAATCTTTTTGGTTGTCAAGAAGTCTTAAAGATCTTTATTCACACTACCTGAGCATTTTTTCGATGAAATAGTTACCAACCTTTCAAAACAAAACCACTGGAATCATTTGTAGTTTATTCAAACTTGTTTCTCATTTACCAAAATTTCAAGAAATTTATGATAATATTTAGAAAATTGTTTTTCAATGGTCGTTACATACCAATAATAAAAAACAAAAACATAAAAATAAATTAGGCAGCAAAAACAACCTGTGTATTTTTAGGAATTTCTATTTATTACTTGTTTTTCTATCGTTACTGTTTAAATCAGGGCTCACGTCATCTTGACGTAATAAATCAAATCCGTGACTGACTACAAAATTCTATTAATTAATTGAGTGTTCCGAAACTATGATTCTGATGTAGTTGTGACATTCTAGTAGCCAGTGTGTTAATCCTCTTCAAAATCACTCCATTTGTTTGGTTAAGATGGGGATTCCTTCTACAAGTGCTTCATTCCTTGTGTTATCTGTGACATTCAATTTGGACATTCCATATTTGTTCCACTAATCTATAGATTCACGTAATTACAGACTTCATTTGTTGTCAGCAAATTGTGCAAAATAAAGATCTTCATCTATCTAGCCAAGACTGTAACGCTAGCATTGTTTTTAATTTTTATCCATACGATGAACAACGTGAAATACAAAACGTGTCCATTAATTATTTCGATACATTGCTATTCAATAACACTACAAAAGTTGGTCTACAATCGTTAATTAGTGAAAGAGAATCATGATTGAAAAATTACTTCTTTCTGATCAGTTCTTAAGAATGAGTGGATACCATATCGAGCTGGGAAATGGATTTTCCAAGATATTCCTCATCAATATTAACTATTTGATTGTTGTCCTATTTCCCTTTATTTATTTTTGTAATCAAATGAAAACTCTATCATATCTCAAAGTATATATCATCTTTATCCCACACTGTATAAAGTTTTAACTATCCAAATAAGAATAAGATTTACTTTCTTATTTCTTCTTTTTGGGATTATTTTTCTCTCAAAGTGCAAAGGTCGCTACTTAATTTTTATTTGATTAGGTTTCGTAGTTTTCGGAACCGTTTAGTAATGATTTACTACATTAGGTCCAATGAATTTCACTTTACGAAATATTCGGTTGAAATCACGATTTTACTAGGAATTCAGTCTTGAGAGACTCAAAACAGTGAAATTCTCGACGTCAACTGTTTATTCGATAAAACGAGCATAGGTCAGTTTGACTGCCAGAACTTGACGATAACATGTTATTTTGAAGTGTAGTTAATGTGATTATAGTTTCTAGTACTCGCTGTTTATTGTCTGTGTTTTAATCAAAAATAAAAATTTGCCTTTTTAAGTGAAATTAATGTAATTCATTGAACGTTCATACTTCAAGGGAAAGACAAATCGCTAATTAAATACCAGGGAATTTTTCGTTTTTATCTTTCAAAGCAAGCCGACCAAAATTCATATTTTATGGGAAAGTCAGTGAAAAGGGAATCTCTGTCCTCTCCTTGATGGTCGTTAATGACCTCTGGTTGACTGCTCATGCGATCAGGTATCAAAACCATAAAAAAGCATTCGAGAAAAATTCCACCTTATACAGAACAGAAAAGGTCATTTATCACTGATACCTTCATTCTAGTCAAATAGAAGGAATTCTGAAAAATGTCAATTTTGTTTCAGTGGTGTTTCCGAACTTGGTCTAAAATAAAACAAAAACAAAAAAAGATTCTGACGAAACGAAATCAATCGAGAATTCTCAGAGTGATAAAAAATAAATTGCTGTATTGAAAGAAAATGAAGCTATTGAAACCGTTTTTAGAATTTTTACACTGCTTTCCAAATGAAACACTAATATCGTTTTTTCCATTATTTGAAGAACGAATTTGTGATTTTGATCCTGGCAAACAAACGAAATGAAACTTCAAAAAAACAAAAGATTCAAGCGAAACAAAAATCACTTTGAAATAATTCCATCGGAATTAAGGAAATTCGTAGTATTAGTTTTTGCAAAGGGAAATAATTGTGGAAACTCAATGACGTCCTTGATGAATATATAAACGTAATCCTCAGTAATACAACAGATTCAGTGGAAAGCTCAATTAAGATACATATTCATGGATTACCTACAAAATAAAAAGGCAAAGCCTCCGGAGGACGATGTTAAGATTCTGTTTTCAAAAGTCTTATGTTTTCGTTCTCAAGAGGACAGGTACGATTTCTTAAAAGTGTTGTCGGAATCCACACCACTGGAGCTGCCAGAAGTGTGTTTTTAATTAAAAATCCTCTAACCACTTATTATCTGACTTGTTATTATTTGCCAGAAAATGTGATAATTTGTTTCTGGGATTATATATTGTTGTTTTGGAATAACTAATTTTATTTTCCTCATTTTCAGAGAAATGAAAAGTTTCCCAGTTCTCTCAGCTGTTGTTCTCCTTAGTATCTGCATCACGTCTGCTTTCACTGAAGATCCGGAAGCCCAAGTTCAAAGGTTTGGCTTTTTTGATAGCTGAAAAAAAGGTCATTTTTAGACTCCGTTTTTTTCCAAACTTTTCACTCCAATTTCCCATGGAAGAATATAACTCACAACGTGCAAGGAGAGCTAATAACTTGGCAAACATGATGAGACTCGGGAAACGTTCCAGCACCAATCGGCCTTTGAGAATTCTGAGGAATCCGATCCATGCATGGATGTTTTCCGGTGTCCCCCAAGATCAATCAACCTATCTGGGATCTAATCTCGGCTACTAACAATCCCCAGATTATTAAATTCACATACATGGTTATAACGTGGAAAATACTCTTTTCAGCTCCATCAGAGATCTCATTTTTTTTCTTTTTCATTGAAAAAATTTTGTCACCATTTGTCTCATAAATTATCCACTTTTAACCTCGTCCAATGTATTCTTCACTAAAGTAGAATAAATTACACCTGTGTTAACTCATTGATCAAAGGTCATCGTTCTGCCTCGTTCACCAATGTCAGGGTAGCCCTATTAATTCGATCAAGAATTTCTGTGGTCTGTATGATCTTTTGATTTTCGATTCTAAAAGGACAAGACATTCTTACCCCGAGAGAAAACGCAACTGAAGCAAACATCAAGTTTATGACTTTATCTTTAGTTTCTTTCTAGATCAGCTCAGTCTGTCTTTTGTCTCAGATAAGATAAATGAAAACACAAAATCCAAACAGTTGAGTTTTTCGAATGAATCCGAGAGAATCATAAATTTGAAACTTTTTTAATCAAAAAAGTTTATTTGAACTAAATGTGGAAAACAAAGTTCTTAAAACTTGGGTTTATTTTTCTCTTAGGTTTCAAGTTCAAAATATACCCTAAAGAAAACCAGGACCAATTAAATGTTGACCAAATGTCGTTTTTATTCCAGTTAGCTACGCAAGCGTTATCGAACTTTGGTCTTATGATAGCGAGTATGTATTATTTTCAGACCATATTGTAGCGGCATGTTGTCCATGCAGTGGAAAAGAATATAGTAAATGAGGAGTCAGATCACAAGTCAGGGATGCCAAAAGAAAACCTGTTCTTTCTATCAATGCTCTTGAATTCTGTGTCGTGAAAGTTATGATTACTACCCAAAGTTTAAAAAACACCTTCGGTAATGTCCTTGTGAATTCCTGCTCCGCCCCATGGGCCAAGAGTGAAACAATGGATTCTAGAGTCGTTTCTTTCTGAGGAAGGCGGAACGATAGGAATCCAAGTCTATAAAAAGCCGGGCTGTAAATGAAAAATAGCAATCTGACTCGATCGCTCTTTTCCGATCTCTTGATTACTTGATCCCTTCGAGATAAAAATTGTTTATTCGATAAAGTATTGTTTTGCTTCCCTTTTCGTTAAACAACCAAAATGGAATAACGGGTATTTTCGTTAAATATCAAATCATGTGCGTAAGACGTGCATCAATAACTTTGTTTTTACTGATCAAAGTACACCGCAAATCGCAGCCTCTTAAGTTTTGCTGAGCAATCATAGTTAAAAAGCACCAGTCTGGCAGATTGGCCGTTTTAACCCTTTAACGAAGCGTACTTTTAAATTTCATCATTCTGCGCTGTTGTTGTTAATTTCTATCTACTTATTCTCATTAACTATTAGGACTTAACATGGTAAGTTCAGTAAAAACATTTCCAATAACGTTCTTTCAAAACTGAAGAAAGGAAAGTGTTTACGTCGCGAGTAAGCGAAATTCGCTGTATCATCATCTTCTCAACAGCCAGATAAGTCGTGACCTCAGACCAGAGTATGATCAGAAAAATGAAAAAGGGGCTTGGATGCCATTTTTCGTGCAAAACAGAATTTTTCGTTCGCAATCGATCTAGCATTTGGCCAGTTTCGCTTCTGCGCTGACTCGCGTTCTCAAAGAGCGAGTGACCCTCTCTCACGGAGCTGCCTCTCCATTTTACTTTTTGTTACTGCCGCTTGACTTAGGGGACTTCGATTTCTACCAAGAGGATTATACTAAGCGTAATTATCACAATGGTATGTTGCTGGATAACTGACCTATGGTTTACGTGATTTGATGTTTATTGCATTGGTAGATTTCGTAATAATGGATCTTTTCAGATGGCGGTGAACCTCCGTGAGCAATTCTCGACCGACAAGGTTATTGCGAATAAATTCATTACCTTGCCTTCCCATGACAAGGTCCAAGCTGAATACATCTGGATTGATGGCTCCGGAGAGTTCCTTCGTTCGAAGACTCGTACCTTGAACTCCGTTCCTAAGGACCCTGAAGGTAAGTCTTGGTTTTCATGGATTGATTCTCAACATTTCACCATGCAGAGCTTCCAATCTGGAACTTTGATGGATCTTCTACTAACCAAGCTGAAGGTGCTGACTCTGATGTCTTCTTGAAGCCCGTCGCCATCTTCCGCGATCCTTTCCGTCTTGGTGATCACAAACTTGTCCTCTGCGAAACTCTTGATAACAAGATGCAACCTCATAAGACTAACTATCGTCGTCGATGTGCCCAGGTTATGGAACAAGTTAAGAACGAACATCCCTGGTTTGGAATGGAACAAGAATACACACTTCTTGATGTTGATGGACATCCTTTCGGATGGTAAGTGAATTATTCGTGAAGGGGGATTTTCAAATTGCCCTTTTAGGCCGAAGAATGGGTTCCCCGGACCTCAAGGACCTTACTACTGCGGTGTTGGGTCTAACAAGGTGTATGGCCGTGACATTGTTGAAGCTCACTATCGTGCTTGTATCTATGCTGGAGTCAACATCAGTGGAACCAACGCTGAAGTCATGCCTGGACAATGGGAATTCCAAGTCGGACCTTGCGAAGGAATCCAGATGGGAGATCAATTATGGATCGCTCGTTTCTTGCTTCACCGTGTTGCTGAAGAATTCGGAGTTATCGCTACTTTGGATCCTAAGCCGATCCAGGGAGACTGGAATGGAGCTGGATGTCACACCAATGTTTCAACTGAGAAGATGCGTAAGCCTGGTGGATACCAGGAGATCCTCTCTGCTATTGACAAGCTGAGCAAGTCCCATGCTGAACACATTGCCTACTATGATCCCACTGGTGGTAGGGACAACGAACGTCGTCTGACTGGTAAACATGAGACCGCCAGCATCTCAGAATTCAGCTACGGAGTTGCTAGCCGTTGCTCAAGTATCCGTATCCCTCGTCAGACTGAAGTCGATGGATTCGGTTACTTCGAAGACCGTCGTCCATCATCCAACTGTGATCCTTACTGTGTTACAGAAGCTATTGTCCGTACTTGCTGTCTTGACGTCAAGAAGCTTTCTCGTACCTACACTCCTCAAGATGCCGAGAAGTTGCGCAAGATGATCAATGAGCTCCAGACTTCTCGTATCGATGAACATCATGATGAAAAATAAATCGATCGCGGTAATTTGGGGGAATAGATCCTATTAAACTTGTGTTTATTCGGAGATAACTAGCTAATTTAGTCTATGTAGAATGTAACAGTTAATCGTAAGCTTTGGAATTCAGTACTTGGGATGTTAATTTTGCTGTAAATAAAATCATATAATAATGTCGTTTGGATCAGGAGGAAATAAAACCTGTTTATAAAGGAAATTATATGTAAATGATGTCACAACCATTAAATTCAAAGAGTAATTTCAATATCTTGAGGACCAAAATTCCTT
This sequence comes from Halicephalobus mephisto, assembly GCA_009193035.1. Taxonomy (NCBI): domain Eukaryota; kingdom Metazoa; phylum Nematoda; class Chromadorea; order Rhabditida; family Panagrolaimidae; genus Halicephalobus; species Halicephalobus mephisto. Next base: position 546,580 of record SWDT01000211.1, on the reverse strand, counting down.
CAATTAGTATTTGAAGACTTGTCACTCGCACTTATGGAGTAAAAGTAAAAAGCTGACTAAAAAAGGTCTTGCGCGCTGGTTTTTGAGAAGAGAACGTTTGTCCATCGACAGCTCGCCTGAAAGAGCCCCTAGAGGAAACATAAGTATTTCAGATCGATCGATTAGTTTATCCATACACGTGAAAATTTATTTTTTTTTTAAGAATAAAACTCCCACGTTTGAACTTTGTGCTATTTTAAATTTTATCCTCAGGATTATCGCGAAATTTCATCTAATCGCAGCATTCCATTAATCCCAGCAGTCGGCTTTGAGATATGCTGGTTTATCCTTCCAGCCAAGGATTGGACTTGTGTTAGAGCAGTCAAACGACTGGATTCATGTTCATTATTTGGCCATTTGGCGTCGCGTCCAAAACAAGTTTTCCCTTTTCACTGCATCTGAACTCGAAAAACTTACATTCATGTTGTAATTGACTCCTGTCAATTTCTAGTTATCTCTTTGCATTGTCTGATATATGATAAAGACCTCTAAGATTATAACTTTGGCCTTTGCTTTATTCTTTTCGTGTTATCACGCGACCGTTTTTGTCAACGACTAAATACAAACAACGCCGCGTCGTGGTTGAGAGTTTTCGGGATGAATGACTTGAGTGCATCTGAAAAATGAGTTTTGCAAATAAAAGTTTGTAGCTTTGCTGATGGATGGTAGCGATGGTCAGCCGGTAGCTGCCAAAATCGGAATTCAAGACAGGTACTCGATAGATTTACCTCCGTTGGAAAGATTTAATGATTGGATACGATGTGTCTGTGTTGTTACTTTCGATTTAGAACTTGGTCAAGTAATTGAAGTAAGTTGATTTTGAATATTACTGAAAATTGATATATGAAAATCCAATTTTAGACTATATATCCTGGTGATGTTGAACTGAGTGCACAAGAAAAACTCAATATCTGTTATTTGTCTTTCCCCGATTCAAACAGTGGATGTACACAAGATACTTCATATCATTTCCGCATTAAGCAACAATCTATATCATCATTGACACCTGCTCAAGAGCATTTCTCCCTTCAAGCTCCAGATTTCCTCAATGTCGATCCTCGATATCTTTATGGATTTGTCCATTTCCGTCAGAAGAAGAACCCTGATCTTCCTCGTGGATATTTCCAGAAGAGCTTAGTTATCTTGACAGTATTGCCCTTATTTGGGTTGTTCTATCATGTCGTCGATTCGATGGCTATCCAGTTTTTTGACTGCGGAGATGTTGCCATTGAATCGGGTAAGTTTTCCTGTGAACTTATATATCATCTTCGTCGTCTTTCAGGTTGTCATTGTATTGACCATTGGCCATTGCCGGAACCTGGAGAAATTTTAAAGTTGCCTTTCAACGGTTCCGTAATTCATTGTAGAATTCCTCTCCGGAGTGATGTCCCACAGAAACAGCTATTGCTAGATTCAAGGGTTTTTCCTTCTTCTAATATTCCATTCATTTTACTACCTACTATTCACGAAACAAATTTCTACGAGTGAGTTTTCTTTGAATGTAATCGTGAAAATACTGAATGATTTTCAGCTCAATCAAATCGGCATTGACCCACGTACAAATATTCTGGGAACTAGTTCTTCTGAACGAGCCTCTGGTCATCATGGCACCAACTCCAGCCACTTGTTCTCAAATCGTGCAATCTTTGTCGTCCATCATCTGGCCGCTCAATTATGCGGTGGATTATAGGCCATTCTTCACTATTCATGATTCTGATTTCCTGGAAGTAACGTCGAAGGTTAACAGTGAAGGCATTATCCTTGGTGTAACGAATCCATTCTTCTCCAAAACGCTCCGTGATTGGCCTCACATCCTTCGAGTTGGGGATTCCAATGGAAGTCAGTTATCAAATGCAGAGAAACTTTTTCGCAAAGCATGGGATGGCAAGACTTTTGATACGAAACCAGGACTTTATACTCAGTACAAACCGTTCTTAACAACCGACAAGTCTCTGTTCAAAAAATTATTCAAAGTTGGATCAAGACCAGATAGTGTTCAAAACGCAATTCTCAGAAGGCATTTCCTGGAACTCACCCAGTGTTTCATGATTCCCTTAGAAAGGTAATTGTTTATATTTGCTACTTGACAAAAGCGAGAATTCGTTTCATATGAACGAATTCCAGTACTATTTAGAGAATCAAGAGCAATTTAAAAGAAAACTCAAAGAATCATCTAAGACCTTACTTTGTTCATTTCTTATATTTTCTACTATGAAAAAATGCAAAGCACCCGAAAAGCATCTGCTGTGATTTAGTTATTAGATAAGATGGAAGACTAATTTTTTGTACCAAACTAGAGAACCTAAGATCCGTTCCAGGATATTGGAGCACCTTAAGAGTATGGAAGCTAGAACGGTTTCTACGAAATTAATTAACTTCTGCCACAAGCTGTTCTTTTAGGGGTACTTTGTATATTTACCTACAATCATTTATTTATTCAAAAAAATTTTCACCCATCCCTCAGGTCGAACAAGTTATTTCAAAGGAAAAGAACTGCGCAAGGAAAGCAAAAAAGATCAAAAAAAGGAAACAGTGTTTAGTTTTAGCCCTAAAAAGGCAAAATTGGCCGGAAGAATGCGCACTGCAAATTTTTGGCAAACAGGTCCATGAAATGATTTATTTAGCTCAGCGTACTTTCAGACCCCTCGCTCCTGTTTATTCTTAGAGTTGAAGAACAAACTTGCAAACAGCACATCATATTTATAAAACTTCGATTGGATTAATAGGAGTAGATAATAATTATTTTCAGATACTTGTCATCTTTAATGCCTCTTCGGAAACACATTACTCCTTTTAAGGCTCTTCCTCAAGCGAAACCTTTCAAATTCGATGAATTCCTTCAAGTGCTGAATCAAAATGGACCTGTGCTTACTGCTGGTGTGAAAGGTGATTGGGAAGGTCTTTATCGGAGATTTGTGGAAACAAAAAACTTTGAAAGTTGGCTGAAGTCAAGGATGGAAGATGTTAATAGACAGTTACGGGATACTCATTTAGAAGTTCTTTGTAATACAGATCTCTCACGGGAAAATATCTCAACCAGACAACAGGTCGAGGTTGTGGATTTGGTTCTAAAGATACGGGATAAGCTCAAAGATTTGGATAGTAAGCAACACGAGAAGAAGCAAAAGCTACAGTCACAACTAAATTCCGTGATGCGATCTGTCGACGACGAACTGAAATCGCTGCTTCTTTCCAATGGCGCTCTACGAGAAGCTTTTGAATTTGTGTGATTGCGTATCGTTTCCTATGGTGTACAGTCTGATTCTTCCTATTTGAAATAAATCGGGAACAACTCATATCGTTGATTTTATAAACACTTAGACTCCTGAAACCTTGACCTCTATTCGATTTCCAACTTTGAGGAATTTTCGTCCCACGTTTGAAAGTAAACAATGTATGTTTACAGATTTGCAAAAATTAAATTCTTGTTGTACTTTCAAAACTCATGTATACATAGTAATCTTTGGTTTACCAAAAGTAATTCTTAGTATTACTGTGAATTCTATGAATTAAATTTCATTTGTTGACATATTTGCATTAAAAATTAGTAATACTTGATATTCACTAATTACAAATACATTTAATCTATCACTATAATCTAAAAATAGGAAATATTGCTGCACTAGAACCGGTACTGAGTTTAAACAGATCTCGATATTCTTGTCCTGAAGCTTTTTTTCTGGGATCAATAGCAAATAATTGGTTTCATATTTGACGTGAGTACGCACAAAGCCTCACAACCTGTAAAACCGGATTATTGTGCAAAGATTGTAAGAAAGCAAACTCAAGAACCAATGTAGAAAATAAAAATTCCGGGATTCAAGCCACGCCTGTTTTGCAGGAGAACGTCTAATCTGGAGAGAGGTTATTACTTATTTTCCGACGGACGAACACGTAGATTGATGGAAACAAGTTGGAACCGGTTAATATAAAGGAGCGATCGTTTGGCTTCAATGTCTTGCTTCACTTCCTCGGAATCGCGACCTTTCAGCTTCTAATAGTGTTTGAAATCAGTTTTAGAAAACATGATTGTAACTGCTTTGATCGTCCTCTTGAGCTCTCCATTCATCTTGGGTGAAAGTAACAGTCCATGTCTTCAAGGTTATTTGTAAATATGTGATATATAACTTCTTACCTCTTCATTTTAGGTCGTGATCGTGGAGACAACAGCTGTGGGCAATCTGGGGGACTCAAATTTTACTACGATAAAGTAACCAAACATTGCCAACCTTTCTTTTACAGTGGATGTGGTGGAAACGGTAACCGATTCGACACTGCTCAAGAATGTCGTGATGCCTGTTCCGACGTTGTTGTTCCTGCTGCTTCTGGAGGTCATTCAATGGTATTGGCAGTTCGTAAGTGTCTTTTAATTCCTTGATCCGATCTAATTCATCACCAATTCAGCTAAATGTAACGGAAAAGTCCGTGCTGCTGTAGATGGTAACAGTCAGCCAATTTCATGCAACGCATGTCCTTCTGGTTATAGCTGCGAAAACAATCTTTGCTGTCCTTCCAAAGGTAGTCTACTGCAAACTATATATAATTATTCATCCTTTCCTTCTAGATACCGTTTGCAACGTGAACTATGACGCAGGTCGTTTTGCCTTCATCGGATCCCACACCCCCAGATACTTCTACAGTAAGGACGCCAACAGCTGTCTCCTATTCACCTACTATGGAGCTCTCGGAAACGCCAACAACTTCGAGACTTACAACGACTGCATGAACTTCTGTAAAGAAAACTGAACTCGAAAAATCAAACGAGTTTACCCAATTCATCTACTTTTACTGTAAAACGTGTCAAAGTTATATTATATTTATTTGTAGATCATAAAAATCAATGGCTTAATTTTGCTTACTTCAGAGATTTCAATTTTGGCGGATTATGAAGAGGTTAATTTGAAGATCAGATTACTTATCATCAAAATTTGAACGGAGGGGAAATCTGGGGGAAATTAGAGGGAGATTGTTGTGACAGGAAATTTTGTAATTGAGCAGCATTCGGGACGGTTTGAAGATTTGGACTGGATGTAACGATTGGATAAAAGGACCCGAATGGTCCATTTGAGGTCCAAGCTGAATAAATGTTTTAATTGCCAGTCAATTTAGTTAGAATACTTACAAATCACCGTACTCTCTTTGCAGTTCTTGACTGGTTTGGCAGAATTATTACTTTCATCATCCGGGACGTTTCTTAAGTGCTTGCGGTGTTTCGCTCGACGATTCTTGAACCAAACTTGAATCTTCGGTTCTGGTAACTGAATTTCTTTGGAGAGTTTTTCTCTAACAACAACATCAGGATAATGACAATTTTGGAAACACTTTTCGAGTTCCTCCAGTTGAAACTCATTGAAGGCAGTTCGATTTCGTCTGATTTTCCTTTCTTCCCGATCACTTGGTGGACCTGCAAAGGAAATATTAACAGTAAAAATTTATAAGAAAAAATTTACTTTGTTCATTGTTTAAGATCCTATTCTCAATAGAAGGATAGAATCCGACAGGGGGTTGAGCATACGGTAGATAGAACTCAGGAACATTTCCGAAATGTTGAGCCATACAAGTTGCGATACTGACGGGGTTCATTGTCATAGAAGAAGACATGAATGACTCAACAATCTTGTTAGGAAAAGGAGTCGTCGTCTGAATGCTGCGAGAACGAGGGGTTGTTTGAACTGTTTTTACTGTAGAGTTAATCCGCTTTGCCATACAAGCGGAAGCGATTGCTTGCGTTGACTGCCGCACGAGGGGTTGTAAGCTGATTGGAGGCGGGGCACCGGATACCCAATTGGCAATTAGCACCAATGAATCGAGAGAACAACGATTTCACGCAGGAAATCTCTTGTTTTCCTATTTTGGTCTTAAATAAACTTTATTTTTAATCTTTATTTTTCAAATGTTCAAAATAACAAACTTATAAAGAAGACAGATTAACAAGGGAATCCACTAATGCTTTGAGAAAAAAGAGTCAATCGAGCTTAGTCTGGTAAAAATTTAAAACCCGCGAGAACAAGGGAATCTGGAGATCATCCAAGGGCAAATCTGAGTTAATCTGCTGGAAAAGGAGGAGAAACCAAATATTACGCTTCCAATAAACTCTCAGATCAAATTTCCCTTGATTTAGAAGTGTCCTCAAATTATGCAAAAGGAAATTAGAAAACTTCGAGACGGAAATCCGTATAACTGAGTTTTCTTTCATATTATAAACACATGAGTACTCATATTTCCTTATGCTCATTAACATTTACATTGGTTTTGGCATTTTTCCACTTAGCCAATTAGTTCAAGAAGTACTTGAATACCTCGCCGCTTTGTTGCACAATCTACATTGTTTATCCTCCCAGAAGTACATCCCGGAAACAGGGTTCCAGGTTCAAAAGGGATAGCCGCCCAGGAATCTACTTGCCGACGGAAGACCAGACTTGCCTAAACAGGTAGATAAACTGCGCAAACAATATTCTTCAAATGAAGAGCACACTATTCACCTTTCAAGTACGGATTGTGTCCGATTTGGATCGACAGAGAAAAACAATTATTCTTCGATATTTGATGAACAAGCACCTGAACAAGCTGGCCTCGGAACACGCGACATCTCCTGAGCAAAGCCAACTCGAATCAATTCAATATTTGTTTTCGATTCCGAGCTACCGGAAGGCCGTCAATGAGCTTGTAATCGGTTCAGTAAACACTAAGCAATTGTCAAAAAGGTCGAATTAATGATTGAAAATTGCAATAGTTCAGAATGCATATCAATTTTATTTTATATCGAAAGTTTGGATCAGTAATAACCACCGTAACGGTAACCACGATATCCTCTGTATCCTCCATATCCTCCGTATCCATTACCAGATCCAGAGCCAGAACTGGAGTTAGAACCAGAGCCAGAGCCAGAGCCAGATCCAGAACCGGAGCCAGATCCAGATCCAGAACCGGAGCCAGATCCAGATCCAGAACCACCATATCCGTATCCTCCATATCCGTACCCTCCATATCCATATCCTCCATATCCACCACTTTTGGTTCCATTAGTTCCCCCATAACAGCCACAGCCACAATTCTGCAGTAATTTCTGATTAACATTATTAAAAATCCTTCTAACTTACAATGCCATGAATAAGAAGAGGATTCGAGTTGGAACTAGTATTTGCTACATTTGATTTGGAATTGATATCCTTAGAGGCTGAGTTAGAATTGCCATTTGTAGGGATTAAGTTAGCCTGACGTCTTTTGCGGTTCTGTAGGTTGACTCGAATACCTCGGGAAAATCGTTGACGGACATTTTTAACAATATTTTGTTGATTCCGTGAACTGCCCTGCCTGGCAAGATTCCCAATGGCAAGGGTCACCAAGCAGAAGAGTAATATTAATGTTAGGTTTTTCATTTTCAGTGCTTTTCACTAAAGCCATCGGTTTTATATACTACTGAATTCAGAAGCAGTCTATTTACTTTCACAGGTCAAGTAAGGTGATTGATGAAGAAAATCCTGTGACTTTTATGAATATTCATCGTTTTTTCCGTGATATGTCCGCTGTTCAAATTCGGAATCTTTAATTTTATCAACCATTCATAGAATTAACCAGAATCCAAAGATCAACATTCATTTTTTATTATTTACAATTTAGCTGGAAAATAAAATTCCAGATTTGTTATGAATCAAATCAATTTATCAATGCATTTATCCAAGCCGACGGAAGATGGATTTATACCTCTTGACCGCCTTGTGGCGTTATTTTAAGGCCACACGAATCAAAAATCAGTCAAAACGCCTCCACGAAAATATTGCCAGAACAAAAATCTGTCAAAAGTTTGTCCTACCTTAGAAACAAAAAAATCCATTTCAGATATTCCCAGGAATTTTTTTGCTGACTAGACAGACAGGAGTTTCGGTGAGATCCGAGGCGTTAAGCCGCACATCGGATATCCACCCCTCCCACTGGTAACAAGCAGCTGATATTTCTTCTCCTTTCGCTCTGACAACTGTTTTCTTTCGAGAGCCATTGTTTTATTTCTTCCCATAGACCTAATAGCCTTTATCCTCTAACCTTTCCTTCTACGATCTCGTTTTATTGGATTTCAACTTCCCCCGTCTTTCATTCTGATCGTTTCATTTTCTAGAGATTAGCTCAACTATGGCCCCTCCATCAATTTACGGCGACCCCAAGATTTCCCACAACGAAGATACCGGAAGTGTCTTCCTCGAAGTCATCGTCACCGGCTCCGACCCAGCCAAGACCAAATGGTTCTTCAACGGAAACGAAATCGCAGAAAGTGGTACATATGTCTTCTCAAACAAGGATGAAGGAGGAAATCGAAGAAAGTACATCTGCGAAATTAAGGTAAACATTCTCGTTTACTTTCCCTTTTTACTGCGAATTCCTGTCTACACTTTTTCAGAACTTTGACAAGGCTCTCTCGGGGGAGTACAAGGCGAACTTGTTCAGTGCCGATGGTGAAAACTATGCTTCATTCACGGTGCAGTCCGGAAGTAAGCCACTTTATATTTCAAAATTTTCAAGTAAATGCAAATTTATTTACAGACGCTCCTGAATTCTATGAGAAGCCAAAGATTGTGCAACGAGACGGAGGAAACGTGATTTGCATTAAAGTTAGAGCAAAGTCCCATCTCGAAATGAAAGCCGAGTGGTTCAAAGTAAGTACAGTCCATAAGGAAAAACTCAAAGTACTCGTTCCAGGATGATAAACCAGTTAAATCCACCGACAGAATCAAGGTACTGGCGAAACCCGACGACAAAGACAAAGAAGGCACCCAATTCCTGCTCGAAATCACCTCCCCTCAAAAGGAAGACGAAGCCAAATACAAATGTGTTGTTAAGAATGCCGAAGGCCAAAACCAGCAATCTCTTAACCTTGTCTTTGATTGAACCTTTTGATTTCTTTCATCAATTCGGTGCGTTGTAGAAATTCTACATCTTTATAAATACAATAAATTTTATGCTATCAATTTGGTCAATAAATGTAAGCTTAATTTTGTGTCTCTGGAATTTAAAATGTCCTGAACTTTTTGGAGCTTTTCAGAATTTTATGAAGAAATTTAGAATATCCCGAGTTAAAGGTTCTAAAATTCTCTAAAAAATTATACACATTTATATCTAAATAATTTCATAATAATATTTCTGTTTTTAGTCATAAAAATTTTAGAATTAACATCTGAAACTTCAAATCTCAGATTTTCCGAGCGGTTACTAAAAAGTTGTTTTGAAAAAATCCTGTAATAATGCTAATTTCTACTTTTAAACTATGATTCGTTCATGAAAAACAAATAGTTTCATTCAGAGATAGCTTGTATTGTTTTCTTAAATTGACTTACCCTATGCGAATAAAAAGTAACTACGTTACAAGGAACTGAAATTCATAATTTCTAGTCATGTGTTCGTTTTTTTGATAAAATAAAGACTTGCATGTGTTATTTCTCCACTGTATTTAAATATTATTTTGCATCGGAGCCACACAGCATGCAGCAAGTTTTTAACTAAAAAATGAAACAAATTGGGTTTGAAAAAAACTATTTTACACAACAGAAGATTCGGGACTCAAAAAGTTGCCGCTTTGAATCCATTGTGGATTTTCCAAAAACAGAAGGACTAAATTGTCCGGACACCTAAAATTCGATAGATTTCCACATGGATGTTTTTCTAAATTGGGAAATACAAAGGGAAAGTCTAACTCTTGGTTTCAGTTCATCGGACACTCCCATCGACTTTACTTTTGCAGATTTTTTCCATGTTCTTTAGGATTTCAAAGCCTTAGTTTCCCCATTTCTTCGTCGCCTCCTTTTCAAGCTACGGAACAACTTAAGTAAAGGACAGAGTCCCGATTTGAGTGCTTTTTTTGTTTTTGAATCATTTAGGCAAATTATTCCGAGGGAATTTTCTCGTTCAATTATGTTATCTTCCTTCTCTACTTTCAATTTATCTGTTGTTTCAAATTTCGACAAGGGTTTCAAATACCCTTACTTCTGCTAAAGTCAATTGAAGCAATGAATTACGTTGTCTTTTTTATTTATTTTTCTCGACATTATAAAGAAACCTGAAGCCCTGGAATAGTGATTTCTAGAGAATACTCGTTTCTACCATGACATTCTCAGCTTCCTTTAGTTCGCAAGCCAATCTTTTAAGTTCCCGATACATTTGCCAATTTTTCCAAGTTCTTCTCGAGTGAAATTCACAGGACAAGCATTCATCCACTCTTTCTTTTTATTGTGAGTTTAGACCGGCAATGTGCTTTTAGGCGCCAAACGGACTGCACCGAATTTAACAATAGACAAAAGAGGCTATAGAATTATGGACTAGGTCATCTAAGTACTCCCTTGAGAATCAAGTCCACCATCTATCTTTAGTAAAACTTTCATGTTAACCAATTATCATGTGAAAGGATCACTAGTGAGGCAGAGATTTTGAATTATTTATCAAAATACTGCGTAGAATTTCGAACTTTTCAGGAAAGCTGATGATAGTTAAGTGAGGAATCTTGAAATCCCTTGTTCTTCGCATCAGTGCATAACTTTTCCTAATTCCCTGAAAACTTGATATAATATTCAAGTTTTTGTCCACGTGAATGCGGACAAATTTGGTTTGTCTACCTTGTAGTTGTTCGAATTATCTTTAAACTTGGAAGAATAACAATGTAGTTCTCGAAAAGGAAGAAAGTTGTCGAAAATTTTGAAAACTATTTTTTTGTTCCTTCTCAAAATATCAATGAATGTCCTTTGGGAAAATCGCAAATTCATCATGCAGTCAATTCTTTGTTCCATCTTCACATTCAGTCTGGATAGGCAGTTCTCACATTCTCCAGCTACATGGATGATGATTTGCTTCGTGTTCCCATCCTGACTTTTAGTCGAAGAAATCTCTTAGTTTCTGATGCTTCGTATTTGAAGAGTTATCGAGTTTAATCTTTCGCCGCACTCTTTATTTCCCTTTCTAGATATCAAAAACAATTTTATCGGTACTTGAAGAAGGCGGTTCTTCTAGTACATACGTGTTTTGATTGAAGTTTTTACGTCCAGAAATGGTTGTATGGATATGCGGGAGTCAATCTCAGCCTCTCGGAAAAGCGAAAACATTAAATCCCACGTTTTAAATGATTTTCAACATTTATGTTGCATAGAATTTGTAATAAGCTCAGTAGACCTGGAAACTTTCCCCTTTGGTTCCTCAGGTGTTCTTTCGCCCCAAATGTTCTAGTTCTCATTGGATATTCTATGACTTTAAGTCTTGCTCTCGGAGTTTGATCTCTAGGTCACTTTTTAATTAGATAACCCTCCACTCGAGGATGACTAGTTTATTGCCAACTTATTTTTAAAACAAAATAAGGCTTCCAACTTGGACTAACAAAATTGATGCCGACTTTTCTGAAGAGCAGCATTCCTTCGTACCCGTCTTTCTGTTTTTCCATCAGCCTGAGGGAAATGGGGCTTGCGAGGATCTGTTTAACGGGACTCACCCTGCAACTATCCATTATAATTGAGAAGCGCATGTTGAATAACCTAATTTAATCTTTATCCAGAGCGCCTCCTGCCATCTCCTTGCAACTCTATTCCCAAAGTTAAAGTTGTTTAAAAACAAAGACAGACAAAACGCTTTCCTCTATATGAATCGCTAGTTTCAGATCATGTTCTAAGACGTCCGAGGTAGATTTCGTTACCATGAAGCCCGAAGATGATCGGGCACCCTCGGACAGACTCGTGTTGCATGATATCTTTGTCTTTGCCGGTCTTGAGCTGCTGGGGACTCTAGCAGTCACTGGAAACATTTGCCTCATCATTGTTCTCCTTCGAAACAAGTATCTTAATAGGGCAAGGTTGGTTATATATAATTATCCTAATCAGAATATCTAAGCAGTAAATAATTGCTTCTAGCTTCATTCTTATGCTCAGTTTGGCTTTTGCCGACGTACTTCACGGAATATGTACCACGTGCTACTTCTACCCTCCCATCGTACTGCGGGAAACGGTGCCGGAGTTCGGAGTCCGTATCTTCAACATTATCGACTGGACTGCCTGGAGCGTCACTTTGACGTAGGCTTACCATAAATATTTAACAATAACTTATTATTCTAGACACATGAGTGCCATCTGCCTTGACAGACTGGTAGCCATTATGCTTTACGGGAAGTATAACCAAATAGTTACTGTAAACCGAATGAAGATATTCAGGTGAAATTGACTTTAAGGTGGTGTTTAATTTTCTCCTTTTAGTATTCTATGTTGGCTCACATTTGTCCTTATAAATTTCTCTTATTTTATATTTAATTTTTGTTGCCTAATTCGACCATTACGCAATTCACATTATTATACATTTGGTTATGATGAAAGCAAAATAAGTAAGCAATTTGCAAAATGAAGTTGAACTATTCTAAATACGTCCTTTTAGACGATCAAAGCTTTCTGGGGGATGCTAATGTCTACATGTATACTTACACCCCCACGGAAATTACAGCACTAATAATTTTGTCCATCAGCAACCCTATTACTCTCGTTCAACTCTACAGAAGACATAAGAGGAAGGTAGCTCTGCGTCAGTAAGTTTTGAATTCCGGTTCTTCCTTTGAGTATTATCCTAGCACTCAACTGAAACACAAACCAATTGAGATAAAGTTATTACTGTAGCTATGTTTTTAACCAAATTACTCTTAGTTTGTTTTGGAACAAAAACATACAGTATTATCCTAGTCATTTTGTAAAACAACCTTTTCATGTAGAAAACTTTTAAGACGTGGTCCTCAGCAGTCAGTTCGTTCTTCTGTAAAAGCTCGATCTCAGTGGCAAAGGTATATAATTGAATGAGAGTGATATCTGCTGAATGTGGTTTAGTTATCAGTTTTGTCATTCCCTGAATTGAATTTTTGCTGTAGTGTGAACCCTGTTTCCCTGTTATTATGTACTTTAACAATTCTGACTTAACATTCTATTGTTTTGCACTTTTCGACTTGAATTTTTTGATTTCACCATAGCGTTGGTTTCACTTTTACAAGAGTGTAATATGATTTGCGAGTGCCTATCCCTATGGCAGTTTTATTAATTTTTGTTGCTCTGTTGAATGTTAATTTTTATTTGATTAACTCTTAACCATGTTTCAGAGCAAGTACAATGTTGCTTGAAATGTCAATTCGAATGGGCTCGAAACCCGTTACGAATGACGTCCGAGATATGGCTTCAAAGCGTGCCAACCGTCAACAGCAACGAATCTTGCTTCAGGTTAGAGAAAATCCCATAAACCAACATTCAAAGCACAAATTTAAGATAACAGTGGTTGCAGTTATCTTTTACCTTTACATGACTACATATTACTTAGTCTATTACATCTTTGAGACGGAGAATAAATGGGTCATGCTCTTCAACAGCTTCTTCTACTCGACAACCCACATGATTAATCCGGTCATTTACTTTTCCTTAAACAAGGAAATGAGGGCTCAACTGGTCCAGGCGATGACTGATCTTCTCGCTTGTATCTGCTGTGCTCCAACAAAGGCGAGACCGGAATACAGTAGTATGATAAAACCTTCAACAGAGCGCAAGTCCGTTCTTGACTGGCAATTTCTTCGTTTGTCCGCGTTTGTGATTTCCTTTTTTGGCATCGACCCGATGATTCGTGTCCAACGAGTCCCTTCCCAGGCCACCAAGCCATCACGTGCCGACAGTTCCATAAGATTCACCACGACCATCACTAGTCTTCGTTAACATGCACGGATTATCCCATTTTTCGTGTTTGTGGTTGTTCGTTCACTAATTTCCAGGTACCGGTCTAGTGAAATATACAATAATCATCAATGTGTCTCGTTTCATATTTTACTCTCGCACATTGCACACTACTCAGTGCAAAAATAAAAAACGAATTAATTTTTAGGAATTCAAACAAAATGGAAAACAGTTACACAGCTACAGAAACTTCTCCATTGTTTTCATCAGCTTTAACGAATAACAAAGGAATCTCAGCAACGATCTCCAAAATTCAAAAAGGAAGTCTTGGCTGCTCCTTGACCCAGTTAATTGATAATTCTGTTGATTTTAAAGAAGATACAAAGGAGACCCAGCCGCTCATGGGAGCAGAGGATGAGAATAAAAATGAAGAGGAATCTCATGTTCTGAATCATGAGGAGATTACAAAGGCTCAAGAACAACGAAGATCACTTCTAGATGCACTGATAAAAGCACTGACCAGCTTTACTAGTCAGTTTTCTGAAGAAGAAGGAAATGAAGTTGTTGCAGCTGTTCTTGAATCCCATCTAAGTAGATTCCACCCACAATCAAAATCTTTTGATCTCTCGAGACCAAGAAATGGAATGTACGTTTTTTCCCAAAGAGTAAAAAGATTAATTTCTTGTAGAACAATCCGGACATCGAACACTCTTCAATGTTTTACTGTAGAAGATCATCAACCAGTAATGAAAAACGGCATGGGGGCAGTAAATAATAATCCGATCAACTTTTTATCACCAACAAGGTATGAATGCAAAGTAATTCTCTTAAAACCAATTAACAAGAACAGTGGAGTACATCCCATTCACTGTTCATATATAAATCCCGACATACTTTAGATAATACTAAAGATAAATCAGAGATAGGAAATACGTAAACAGTAAATGTTCTCTTTTATTAAATTCATTGGTCGAAGTTTGAGATCGATATCTGAACTTTTCAATTTGGAACAGAGTTTTGCAAATTTTTTGAAAAAATTCGACTTAATATTGAAGAAATTCAATATTTTTCAATTTTACAGAGGATTTCCCTCATTTATTTGCTTTCAATTATGCTTTGTAAGTCTCTGATGAGAATATTCAGTATGCATTTTAATTTATCTCAATTATTCTGCTAGCTTGTGAAAAAATGCTGCTTTACTAACATTCAACTACTTTTGTTGAAGTCTTGAAAATTCCAATGAGTTTCATGTATCATTTCCATATCATTTTATTAATTCAAATGACTCTCAGTTCAATATTATTAGTTCCACGCAATGAAATTATAAAATAGTTGACTTACTTTAATAAAGCAGCATTTCTTCACAAATTAACCAGCAAACTAATTGAGCTGAATCAAAATGCATGATGAATATTTTCATCAGAGACTTACAAAGCATAATTAAAAGCAAATAAAACAAATAAGTGAGGGGAATTCTCCATAAAATTGAAAAATATTGAATTTCTTCAATATGAAGTCGAATTTTTCAAAAACTTGCAAACTCTGTTCCAAATTGAAAAGTTCAGATATCGATCTCAAACTCTGACCGATGAATTTAATAAACCAGTATCGCCAACCAGTGTTTATCATTCACAAAGATTGATTAGTTTAACATCTTTGCAAATATGCGCGCTGGACTAAGGAATTACATTCCTAAATCATTTATTACAAACAGCTCTGTAAGACCATTCATTGCTTTCCGTTCATTTGTATTATATCAGTGAAACGAACAGAAAACGTGCATATCAAAATGTTGTAATAGTAAATTCGAAAACCTTTTTCAAAGAGATTTTCATTTTTATATCACGTGCTTTTTTTTATTATATATTCAAATGATTATCTTTGAATATAATGAGCTTAATTTCTCTATTTTAGTGTCTTTATTTTAATATATTGAACAAATTCTAATCTTCATTTTCAAAGTTTTTAGATTTTAAGAAGATGAATGCTGATTATATAATTCTGCAGAATACATAATCTTTTTCTTTTACACATTAAAAAAATGTGAAATTTAGTGGTTACAAAAACTTCCTCATTATGAACACCATTAATAAAACAAATTACGAGATGTTTTTTTCATATGAACATAAGTATCAATGATCTGAGTTCCCTTTATCTATCTCAAATGCATTATTGTTTGTTTCAATGAATTATAGGGTTAATTGAACTCAATATAGCTATAATCAATCCATTTGTAACGATCAAATTTGTCATCTTTTCAAGTAGTACATGAATCGTTTCTCTATTAAAAGGAATTTTTAATTGTTAAAATTTCTCTTAACATCTATCGAGATTAATTTGGCTTTATTAATGAATTCTTCATCCGTTATCTGCTCGATTCCCTTTTAGCATTATATATGAGCAAGCATGATAGCTGAATTCTTCAAAAATGATAAAACAAATTACATGATAACATATTAAAATTGATAATTTAATCTAACTTTAATTGTCTACATTTGTCTTGCTGTAACTATAGTTTGTCTTTTACTATATGCACAGTAAAGCATCCATATAATCTGACAATAATTTAACAACGACATAGTAAGTTTCATACATAGTAAATTTTAATCTATACAAAGAAAAGATCACGATCCCGCAAAATTATAGGCAGAATTCATTTTCCAAAAATAAAAAACCAAAGCATATATTTTCAATACACAATTTAGATCATTTATTCCTTGATTTAGAAGTTAAACTTGTGAATGATTCATCATTTTTTATAAAATACTACACACTGAGAACTTACAAACTCATAAGTTCGAATGAATGTAATCCCTAGTTATGGAATGTGTGCATGAACAACTTGACACACTAGACAAGCATATTCTAAGGAAATCAATAGACGAAGATATTTATTTGATTCAGTTAAGGAGTGATTAATTTCTTTTACAGCCACATGAAGTCTCCAGAAAGTGCTTATTCGCATTCCGAAAACGAAAGTTCCAATAGTGAGCAACTGGATAAGTTAACCAAGTCGAAGACCTGGCAACAATGGTCGGAAATGAAACAAAACTCCATTACGGGACAAAACACACATGAAAGCTTAACAATGTTGTTAGACGAAAATTCCAATTCTGATGAAGATGATGTAATTTACCTTTAATTACCTAGTCATCTAGGCGGTTTGTTGTTAGTTGTATTAACGGGTAATGAAAATTGATTTTATTTGAGCTTTAATAAACAGCTTCATAACAAACTTTGTTAGTTACCTTCATCGGTATTAGAACCCTTGGAAGCCCGCAGGAGTTGTCCCAACATTATTTATATCAATGTTATCTAGCTTCATAATTCGAGAAAGCAAATCACGAATTTGCTGCCGATGTTCGGGAGTGATATATCCGAGAATTCTTTTGGCAACTTCTGCTCTCTTTTCGGCCGTGTATTTCTGGCAGACAAATCGACACATGTCACGTAGGATCGTATCTTTATCTAATCCTTCAGCCTTCTCTCTAGCGACAATTTGATCAAGCTCTGCTTGATCGGCTTTGACGAAGTCAAGAGCTTCGTTAAATGCTACGTTGAAGAGTTCTGCCGTCCTTTCAGAAGAACCGATGATCTCGGTCAATTGTTTTGTTATGTCGGTAATGATGTTGATCTGCTCAGTAGTGCAGTAGAGAGCCTGTTGGTTTCTCAAATAAGTGAAGATATCAGCAAGAGGGATACCGTCATAATACATGTTTGCTATGTCTTCCACCATCTATAATCAGAGAAATTCACAGCAAATGGAGACTAAAGCTTACTCTTTCAATTTGGCTTGATTGGAAGAAACCCCCATTTAAATTGATGAAGATGTTAGCGAACTTTGCCCGGCATTCCGCACTACCTGCTGCAGCGAAACCAGAGACAGCTAGGACAATACCGATACAGATGATAAACCGCATTTTCCCAGATTGATTTAGAAAAACTAAAATTCAGGGCCAATATATCCTCTTTTGATCCCAATCCCTACTTATATATCCCTCCCTGATTGAAACACAATTAACGAGTTGACTGAACAACAGTCTATCAGGGTGGAGCATAATCCAGTGTGTTTTTATCTAAGCTGAATTCTATTGTTTCAAATGTTCCTCTAATTGGAATACAGCAAATCCCACATGCGTGCATGGATTAGTTAATAGAATTAATGAACACGTAACGCAAATAAGATCATTACAGTTTAATTTTAAAAACAGCTTTGAGAAGATCGAATTTCACAAACATGGCATTTTGGCTCCTTTGATATTCTACACAGAGTTTATTTTTATTCATTCAAGTTTTCTTCATTTTTTATTCTATCCCGGACCTCTCATGAAAAAGGAAATAACCACTTGATTTCACTGAGATCGTTCAATTTGAATCGATATACTGACGTTCACTCGATAGTATGCTGACGCATGAAGTTTTCGGACAGCAATTGATTTTCAACGAAATTTACATCCTTCTACAACCAAAGACTAAGGGATTTGAAGATATCAAGTAAAAAACAGACAGATTTGTAGTCAACAGACGGGATTCCAAACTTCACCATTACACCAACTTCGGAATTGCTTTTTTATTAGGTATGAAAGTCTTAATATTTAATCCCTACTTTAAAAATTCGCGTATCGTTTGAAATAAAGGATCTTGGTCCTTCCGATTTCCATTGTTCGTTGAGCGGCAAGCAAGCAGTGTTCATTGGCAGTCGAGCGGACTGTTTGTACTACTACTCTTCTTCCTTTTTTGTGCATCAATTGAGTGCCCAGGTTACAGTCAATCTATATATTCCATCGCACACAGCCATGGATGACTGCCGAGAAACCCAGCGGACGCAGGGGAAATAAAGGCCGCAATGATCTCTTCTATGATCAATGTCCTCAACTGTCACATTTTATTGGTGTTTTTGTAATTTATCTATTCCAAACAAACTGATGAATGTGACATGTACCAATTGTATCTCCGAAAATCCAATTTTAAAATGGGATCTTTTCAATTGTTTTCATGTAAATTGTTTGGGGCTTGAAAGCCATCTCTCGCGCGACACGTCTGACTTTGACCCGATTTAATATCTGTGGTTCTGCATTTGCGCGTCCGAATTTTTGTTGAAAAAAATACCAGTGTCCGATTGCATCTACAGGATATCCTTTCCACTGGAAAATTTCCTCAACAAGTTTCAATTTCATTGATTCATGATACTTTCATAATTTGCTTGGTCTTTTGTTTTTTTTGAAAGCAGACCCGATTTGCCTAACATTGCAGCGACTCAAAGTAAATTTCATTATCCCAAGACTCTGCTGACCTTTTTCGTGAGCCAGTCTTAAAACAACAAGGGCTTTTGCCAAATTTGACGAAAGCAGGATTTTGCCACTGGGCGCGAAAATCTGCAAGATAGCGCTGGATAAGTTTAATGTCTCATGTCCTAAAAGCTCAAAATAATGAAGACACTGCAGACAGATGCATCCTGCGGGAAGTAGTCAGGATGGAAAGTTAAAAATGAAAGCCCAACCACGACTTTTCCATTGACTTTTCCCCAACACTTGTGCATCTGGAATTCGGGGACTCTATCCCAAGGGGATTGGGGACTTGGTCTGATATCCGAGCCATCGGGGATTTACTTGGCCAACTCAAACAATAGTGACCTAGTGGATTGATATTATCCCAAGGCGGAACTATAGGTTCTCACTGAAACAAACAATATTATATTTTTTATTTTTTAAGCTCGTGCTTCATCCTGTGATTCAGACGTGATTTTATCATTTTCGAAATGCCTGATCAAGGTGGGTTCGGTTTTTAGACTAGTGTAGTGTGGGTTGGTGTTCGTCCGCATGTGCCATGCGTGCTGCCAACTCCAACGGGCTCAAGCCGATCGGCCCGGTCTCCACTGCCTCAACTGTGGATCCACGACGACCTTATTGTCGGATCATGGATGATGCATCTGTCGTCAAATCTTCAACTCTCCCGACAAACATCAGAACTGGTAAAGTTCCGCTTTCTTAATTTGGATTAACTTTTTCTCACGCCTCGAGAATTTGACGGAATTTCTTATTTTGGCGTTTTTTCCTTAAAGCAAGTATCAGGTCAGTCTATAAATTTGTACGTCCTTTTCAAGAGTCTTTATTGAAGGGAAAACAACCGATCTATTTTGTTTTAATCAATAACAGAATCTCTATCATTGTCTATAACATCTTGCAATCGTGTAAGCAATTTACAAATGCCATCATGATATAAAGACTAGTTTCAACAAGTAGTATTCATTTATCACATTTTAATCTTGTGTTTATTTACGAATTTTTTATTTTTTAAATAGTTTTACAAACCGTGAAACGATAGATGTAGAAGTCCATGGTTGTCAACTAGAAGTTCTGAATGTAAAACTAATTAAAAACGATCAGCCCTTGTGAACAGAAAAAAGTTTTATTTCACCAAAATAACGTATGACCGCCCATGGCAAACTTGACAGCTCGAGAAATTCAGGACTTAAACTGGGAAGCTATGTCACACCTATCGTACTCTTCAGATATTATTCCAGGTGACTGCCACCTGTTTCGTGGTGTTCAAAATTATTTAAAAAATAAAAAATTCGTAAATAAACGCGAAGTTGAGATTTGATAGATGAATACTGCTTGTCAAAACCAGAGTCTATATTACGATGACGTTTATAAATTGCTTACACGATTGCAAGATGTTATAGATAATGATAGAGATTATATTATTGATTAACGCAAAATAGATTGCTTGTTTCCCCTTCAATACTCTTAAAAAGGACACATGAATTTACAAAATGACCTAGTATTTTCAATTAGAAACTTTAGAAAGTAAGATTTTAACGTCGTCAAGTGCAAAACTGGAAAATCTCACTTTCGAGTTCTTTGAAAATCCTTCCGATGGAGATATTTCAATGACCGATCCATAATTCTCCCTCCCCCCTTTCTTCCATGGTTGTGTTCGATTTGTTTATGCTTTCTACCAGTGATTTTTGTTTTTGACTGTTTATGAGTTTAACCTCAATCAGGGTGATAATGAGGAGATTCTTTTTAGCCCTGTCGTCCAACAGTCCAGTAGATTTTGATCGGAAATCTTTGATCGAACGTTGTGTCGTCGTCTACAAACAAAGTGACGGGTATGGCTTAACTGTTACTGGCGAGAATCCGGTATTTGTCGACTATGTTAAGCCTGACGGGGCCGCTTTTCACGCTGGTGTCCGTCAGGGCGACCGCATTCTTAAAGTAAACGGCATGCCTGTCACCCGTTCTAACCATCATGAGGTTGTTCGAATGATTTCTGGTTGGTTTCATACCACTATTTATCTTCTGGGACTAAAAAAAACCCACTTGGTTTTCAGATGGGCACAATGTGGCTTTGACTTTACTCGGGAAGCCAGTTGAGTATTCTTCCAGCTTCACCAACGGTCAAATAGTAAATCGACCGCAATCTTCCTATGAATATGAGGTTAGATGAGTTGATCTTTTGTAAGATTATCATGGATTTAGTTACAGATCCCCTTGGCAAGAGAAGAGATCCGTAAGAAACAGATAAGTAAATTAAATGAGATGCTACGTTCTGAACGGAATTTTATCGAGGTTGGTTCTTTCTTGTTTTTGCTTTATCGGCAACATGTTGCTTGGTCAGCCGGCGGCGCTCTTTTTGGTGTCTGTCATCCCTATCAGATCGTGGGCATCTTTCCGTCAGCAGAAAACGAAAGACTGTCATACTAAAACCCCGAGGACCTCCGGCTTTGGCACTGGTTTTGCCAAATAAGCGTTCTTCTCCACTTTCTTGTTTGATATTGTCGGTGAAGTGGTTGTATTTTTTCAGAGTATTCAGTTGAATTGTGGTCAGGACGAGCAAGTCGAATCCGTTAGACTTGCGCTTGAGCGGATCAACGAGTTACAACGACGTTTACAACTCCTTTCATTGAATGACGTGAGTATTATCATTTTCCTACATTTTTCAACTGTATTATCTGTAGTTGAAGTCAACTGGGTCCTTCAAGCTTATGTGGTCTTCTATTCTTTGCAAAAGGGCCAACGGGCTTAAGATTTGTCATTTGATTTGTATCGAGCGCGAAGCGACGGAGAAACCATTTGGCACGCTGTTTCATTCGCTGCTAGCGAGGATAAAGCCATGCCACCAAGTCGGATCTCCCGCGACATTGGGCCATGTAATTAAGACAACTTTTTGGCCTCTGAGTCGCTTTTTGGTAGAAACTACTCATCGAGATGCTATTCATCCGGAAGGCGGCTGTGCTTCTTGTCTGTTGAAGATGCTAGTGTTTGTTATCCCAGATTGTTAGAAGCTCTTCCGTTTTGCATTTTTCCATTCAAATTTCCCCTCTCGAGAGCTTGTTGCTTGACCCGAGGGAAAAGTTTCCTCGCGACCGCCAACACCATTTCTTTTAAAGTTTAAACATTGTCATAAGAAATCTTGGTCTTGTTCTAGGAACAACAGAATCCTATCACCCTGGAGCCCGTAAAGTCTTGGGTCGACTCCGGGGGGATGCATTATATCCCTGCCGCTGACATTGTATCGATGGAAGGTGAAAGCGATGATGAAGATCTTAGTACACCACAACCGGTTAGATGTTTTTAATCCCTCATTTACATAGTAATTATTCTTTCAGAATTTCGACCATGGGCCATTTCTTTCTCTGGAAGAACTCAAATCCCGACCAGCTCATCTAGCATCATTTATAAATTATCTTTTAAACAATTCCAACCCGAGCAGTTTGGTAACTTGCTCCTAATTGTGAAATACCTAACTTCATAAATATCTAATTTCAGTTGTTTTATCTGATCACAGATGCATACCAGTCCGCGAGCTGTTCAGTAAAGGAACTCCGTCGATTCGCTTACGAAATATTTTCCACCTTTTTGATCCCAAATGCTCCGCTTGCAATGTCAAACATTTCGCAGCCGCTTATTCAGACGATGGATAAGATTCTAAAAGCAACAGTGAACGCCAGCGACCAAGATATGGATCAACTTAGGAAAATCTTTGTTCCTGCTAGAACCAAAGCATTAGATGACATCAACGATTGTCTGAGCGATTTTCGGCAGAAACGTCAATATGGTATGTTATTTTTGACGACTTACGAATGTGAAAACAAGCATATGTGCTCATCAATTTGGTGTAGTTTTTATTTTTCAATGTGGGAGAAATTTAATGCGGAAAAAGAGACATTTTGAGCTACCATCAAATTGATAAATTTTGTCAAGTTTTCCCTAGAGCCGAGTAGATTCCACGAAACTCGGAGAAAATCCTTTGCTTCTGGCAAGAAAAATTAAACGACTTTGTTGCATTGATTTTGTATGCCAGACGGACAAAACTAAAGTTTTTCGGATAAAGGCTCTTTCCGGGGTATTTTGAAGTTCCGTTGAATAGAAAAGACTGATTCCGTCAAATGAACTTGAGATAAACAGTGGCATTAGTAATCATGATATAATTGAATCGGGATTGCATGAGTTTTCTGAGAGGAAACTGCTAAACTCCATTCTAGGGTTGGACACTAACCAATTGGATAACATTGCCAAAGGGGATCACGCAATGGAGCACAGAGTCAGCGAGCAGATGTTGATGAAGACATTGGAGACTTTGTACAGCTCAACCAATGGTGACTTTGAGAGTTCTGAAGCGAGGCTCCTCGCTCTCATTATGTCTGTTGCCACCATCATAAAGGTAACGACATTACTGTGCCCAATTATGGAGACTATAACTATTACAGGTGGTACTTGGAATGCGACCAAATCTCAGCACCTGGGAGAAGTTATTGGAAAAGTGTCCAACATTCTTAACAACTTCCAAAAGCAGTGTATTTAAAATGAAACCAATGATTAGCAAGCGGGTTGTCCAAATTAAAGGACACAACTTTGTTCTGAATCCAGTGAATCTCATTGTCCATTGTTATCAATGTCGGGATGCTGTCTGGGGAGTCAATGCTCAAGCTTATTTCTGTCAAAGTAAGTTAACTTCAGAATTTATTTTTTTATTTAAATTACAAAAACGATGCGGGTTAGCCATTTATAGGAGATCTTAGTACAGTTGTGATGGCATTAGAGACAAAACAAAGATAAAAAACCCATAACAACTAATTGGGAGTTCATTATGTTCATCTCTAAATGTTTTTATACATTATTGTAAGAAAACTATCGGAACTATCACAATTAAACTTCTTTCGTTCGAAAAAGAATGCTTAAAAAGCATAAATAGTATACAATCTACCACAATCTTGCGAATGGTTTATTCTCTTTATACCTTCTCATTTGTTTAATGATTTAATAAGTAAATACAGAGATTGTATTGATATTATTAATTTTATTAACAGTAATTAATTCTCAGCCTTCCAAAAACTCACAAAAGGCAACGCAATGTTACGAATTCATGATCCGATAAAGCTTGAAAGTTTTGTACTTCTACTTAAGAAATTTATGCGAAAAACAAAATTTCTGAACAAATTCAATAATTAATACTATCTCCATGAGCTCTTATTGAATAATAATGATCTTTCGTAAGCTTAATTATCTTGTTGATTAAAAATTGATCAATATTGGCTTATTTATACATAATCTGAATCGAGTCTTATTTCAATTTTCGACTTTTGGACCACAGTACTGTCTTTTGCTATAGCTCTAAATGTGTTCAGTAAGACCAAAGTCTGATGACTGATCCGATCGAAGAAAACTGCTGATTTTGTGATTATAAAATCATTCATTCACATGTTCAAAATGTATTTCCTATCATTGTCATGCAAAAAGAACCAATTGTATACCATATTCTAACAAAAAAAGAAGCACGTGACCCTTTAAGATGGTTGCATATTTCATGGAATATATTATAATGTGAGTTCGCGTTAGTAGTTTAATCTTTGCAACAGAAAAATACACTCAAACTGTGAGTATACCATTATTATGTTTGACTATTGAATCTTTTACCTTCAATCAAATCCTATGCTAATAGTATATCGAACTCAATGGATTCTTTTAGTATCAAGTAAATAGAATTTTGATTTTTCATTCTAAAATATTTCTTCTCACATATTAAGTGACTGTAAGCAATCTTTACAAGTTCAATTAAGTCTCATCTTTTGATTGTAGAGAGATTTCTTGACTTTGTGGTAACGATGAAAATTAGCTTCAGCCAATCTTCGTCTTATTGTTCAAATAGTAGGAGAATTGTTTTCTGGACCAAGAACTGCATTCTTACTATATGGAGCCGATAAAAGAGTTAGTTCGAGTAGCCATCTGAATTCAATGATGGGTTTGTGACGTCTTTGTTGATTTAGCAGATTTCGCGCAAAAAATTAGTCCCCTTTACTTTAAAGAACTTGCTTATTCTTCAAACTGTTTTTCTAAATTACAGACTCTGGTTGCATTATTGTTCTTGTTGCTCTTGCGAATAATCTGGATATTTTTTCTTGAGATTTAGTGAGTAGTACTTATGAGAAACCATGACTAAAACAGTGATGAGGATAAAAAGAACAAAAAATTAAAAATTACTTTTGCAACAAACATCAAACGTCAAATTTCCAAGACGTTGACAGTATATGTCAAATGTGAGTAGAAATCTTTATCTCTAACCGAACTCGATCTGTATTGGATTAAAATTGAATCTTTCCCATATGTGGTCTTCAAAGTTAGAGCTTTTTTGGTTTTCATTCTTTTTACATATAGGGAGGAATTGGAAATTCGCCTAATTCCTTTATATGAAACAATGATTGCATCATCTCCTAGATTCCCGAAGCAGGATGATTTAGTTCATTTACGATATTAATGCAACTTTCCTGGCTATCCTTGAGACATTAATGTGGCTATATTCAATGTCATTATACTCTCAATCACAGAATACTTTATAAAAGACAAATTAGCATTATTTCGCAGTAAAATATAAAAAACTTAAATGTATGTACATTGATGCTATATTTGTCACTGTGAAAGAGCAAAAATTAAAGATACTTGGATTTAATCACGAAATAATATTTGAAGACTTCTGTTGTCAAGTCAACGAATTAATATCTGCTCTATCACAGTAGTATCAACATAGTTTCTCGTGAACTTAAAAGTATGGTATATATACATTTTCATCCAAGAATTTATTATCATATTCTTTGTTGACTTGAAAGTAGAATTTTTCCCTGTGCTTAGCTTTTCAGATATTGGTGAGGATGAATCCTACTGAGTAGTTTTCAGTTAACTATATTTGAGAAAGAATTACGCAATTGGTTAAAAGCAATGTAATTTTGTTTTCCTCTCCAAAATCTTATTAATGATAGCTCCTCATTTTGTATAAATTTTTCATTTGTGGTAATGAAACATGCATTGAGATTTTATAAATTTCGAAGGAAATTCTAAACATCTAAATCATTTTCTTTGATATTATCAAAAATCAATATTATCTTTTAATTAAACATAAAATTTATGCAGTGATAGTCATTATTTAATAATTAGAACCATTTAAAGGTTCCAAATAAAGATATAGATGGCTCCCGGTACTAGAAAATAATTAGAATTTTTGTTAGTTGCCTATATAGCAGACAATCGAGTATTTCATATTATTTTTGTGTTATTATTGTTTACACTATATTATAATGTAATTCTATACATGACTTATGTATTGCTAATCGTGAATTATAAACGAAACAATCAAAGAAAAATCTGATCATTCAATAGAAAAACGATTGCATAGGGAGCAAAAAAGATCTGCAAAGCTGAGAATACTCAAACTTCCATATCCAAAATTAAGTAATCCCTAATAGCTAGTTGACAATTAGTAAACGATTTAATGTTTTTGGTTTGAATGATATGAAGAAATATGCATGATGATACCATAATTCCGATTTTTAAAGAGATCAAAAAAGATTTGATTTTCAAAATTTATTTTAAGAATTTTCTTGTTTTAACAAATTCTTCACAATCTCTAAATTTTAAGTTTATACGTCTTTAGGAAATACCATTAACAAAGTGATGAATGTTACTTTACCTTTCCCGTGACAATTCTATAGTTTCATATTAAATATGATTAATTGGGATTGTTGGTTCATTTACGCCAAAACTTGAAGAGGTGAAAAATGAAAGAACTTTAATTTTAAACCAAAGACTATGTGATAATAGTGAATATTACCAATTTTAATCTGAAAATTTAATCTTTTTTCGTCTTCAGTAATATTACATTTATAAGGAAATAATTGCACGATGAAAATGTCACTCACTTTTCGGCCTACAAAAGTAAAGGGAGAACTAAAAAAGTGGGAAGAATTTGACACTAAATAAGAAACTATCTTTTTATAATTTTTAAAAAGCAAAATAGATTAGGAAAATACAAACTAAGAAAGTTTCTGCAAATCCATCTAAAGAACTTATCATTCGCCCCTAATGTGCAATCCCAATTGTTCTTTCTTTGTGTAGTTTCACACTAGCTATGGTTTTTATAGAATATAAGCCAGTATGGATTAGGACATTATTTTTACAAGAGTCCCTACTGTAGTGTCCCATAATATATTAATTCTTATGAAAATCCAAGTAACGCTCAGAATATTGACATGAAAGGAAGTATAGTTATAAACCATATGAACGAATTTCAAGTAATTCTGCAAATAGAAAAATTAAATTGATTGGATTAATAAATGGTGATATCTTTGTTTAGATTGCGATGTGCTGGTTCATAAACAGTGTGCAGCTCATCTCTCCGATCATTGCTATCCAGCAACTCAGAAGACAAAGCCTTCAGCAACAAAAAACGTAAAAAAGCCATTTACATCCTCTACTTCCAATTTATTTGGCGCTTCAATTTCTACTCAAAATCGTCACGAATCGCCTTCAAAGCCTTCGACGATTGAGAGTCTAAAAACTTCTGCTTCAACTCAGCCCTTGGCAACAGCTTCAGCTGTCTCGTTAGGCCACTTAGACAGGTCCACTCCAGAACTCAGGAACATTCATCCACCTCCGGTTCCTTCTTCGTCCATTCCATCTGTGCCTCAGCAGTGGAACAGTACTCCTCCACCACCGCCTCCTCAAGCCTCTTCTGTTGTAGAAAACGCCAAATCCACGTCGTCTGATTCCGGAATCGGTACAGAGGTTGGTGATCGTCCTGTGTTGCGTTCCCAAAGTGTTCGAACAAAGGTGTGTTGTCATTTTCCCAGTAATTACTAAATATCTTGTGTTATGGTTCATAATTATTTGTGTTTTAGACCGAATTAATCCGGCAATCGAGCAGAGGCAAGTCTGCTCCAACTGCTTGGAGTGCAGCGGAGCAATTAGGGCCTCCACCTGATGAAGCCTACGAAGAACCAATTGTTACTACTTTCAGAAGAGGGGAATTAGAGTATGATGATCGACCACCTGCACTGTTGCGGGCAATCGAAATGGGTTCAGTCTCTGGAAGCTCATCCCTCTCGCAGACTTCCAACAACGAGGAAGAAACTCGACGGTTGCTGGAGAAGATAGAACAGACAGCATTAGCAGAAGGAGATAGTGATTTGGAAGTGGAAACAGAAGTTCCCCCACTCGAAACAATCATTAGTTGGGAGATTATTCGCCATTTGAAACCAAAAGAAAAGAAAAGACAGGAAGTAATCAATGGTAAGCACTTTTCTCCATTCTTTTGCTTTAATACACTATTTAGAACTCTTTCATACGGAAAGAACTCATGTTCGTAATCTCAAAGTTATCTTCCGGGTATTTTACAAGCCGTTGCTAATGAAACAAATCGTTAGTCCTGATGTTATCAAATTGATATTTGCTAATTTGGATGAGATTCTTGAAATCCACACAGAGATTAAACATAAAATGAAGCTTGCTTTGGATCTCTGGAAGAGGGATTCGACTCTAAATGGACTTTATGGTGACATCGGGGAACTCATGGAGGGAATATTTGACGGCACCAATGGCGACAGACTCATGAAAGCGACGGCTACTTTCTGTCAACATCAACAACATGCTTTGGATTATTTGAGATTAAGATACGGTAGAGCGAAAGAAGATCCTTTTACGGCTTTCCTACTAGAGGCAGAAAGCAATCCACTCTGTAGGAAACTTCAATTAAAAGACATGATACCGATGGAAATGCAAAGACTTGTCAAGTATCCGATGCTTCTGGAAACCATTGCGAAATATACAAAAGACCCTAGTTCGGAACAGACTCAGATTCTGAATGCTGTTATTTGTGCTAAAAAGATCCTTCAAGCAGTCAATAGTGCAAAGAGAAATGCTGAGAACTACAGAAGACTCGATGAACTTCAACGTCGTCTCGACACCACGAACATTGACATGAATGACCAATTTGAGGCTTTTTTCCAAGATTTTGACTTTACTAAGTAAGTGTCCATTTTTAGGATTCATTTAAAAGTACAATGTCTTTTAGACATAAATTAATCTATGAAGGCCCATTGACTTGGAGAATCAGCAGAACAAAGATGGTTGATCTTCATGTAGTCCTTCTGGAGACTCTGATGGTCTTTCTAACGAAAGCAGATGGAGGGAAATTGCAGCTCAAAATCCATGAAGCTGGACTAACTCCTTTGTTGAAACTTCATCAGATGATTGTCAAAGATAAAGCCAATGACAAACGAGCGTTTTCTCTCCTGAGCAGACGTGATTTCCGGATTTTTGAGTTTGTAGCCACGACAGCTACAGAACGAAAAACGTATGTTTTTAGCTTTCTTGAATGCATTACTGAACTCTATTTTAGGTGGCATAGACTAATTGAAACACAAATCCAAGAAATTAGTCAGGGATCGAACCAAGAGGATACAACTCCAGAAGTCAATATAGATTCACACTCCACTGGTTCTACTCCAAGACCTCATTCCGCCTTTGAGGACAAAAAAGTTGAAAGAGTTCATGTTGTAACTCATCCAAGACTTGTAAGTGCTAATGAGATCACAGTTCAACAACCAACAGTATTTGAACATGCACAACCGATTCTGACACCGACAGAAAAGCTACGAAGAGATGATAAGCTAATTATGGATGCGCTTCTTGATAAACAAAAAATACTGGCAAGTTTTCTTGGAGATGGAAAGGTTTGTAAATTGGTTCAATTTATTTATTCCTTATATACGTGTTTTAGAACGTTGCAGAGTTGGAGAAAATGGCGGAATCCATGGCTAGTCTTTCCGTAGGCGATCTAAAACAAAAAAGCTCAAAGGAATTAGCTATGTCAGCAATAGTCCAAGGAAATAGATTGCTTGACGTCATAAACAAAGGAATGAGTGTGAAAAAGGATTCTGGAGAGAAAGTGACTCTCAACGAATCAGAACGGCATTTACCTTCTGTGCCTTGTTATCAACTGACAGCCATCTCGGCACACTTAATGAACCATTTGATGGCATTATTGCAAGTCATTCAAGATCAACAGTCAGAGATGGTTCTAATCAAGCAACAACTTTATCATTATAAGGTTATTCAAATAAAGAAATAGAGTTTAATTGGAAAGTTTCAGGATCTTGCTGAAAATGGGCCAGGAAACAGAACAGTTAGCGAAGAAACGTTAACGGAACCTCCCTCTCATCTGCCTCCACTGCCACCCAAGTCTTAGTTGTTCTCCGGTTATTTTGCAAACCCGTGCAATTTTTTATTCTTACCAAGTATGGGTAGAAGATTCCGTTCTCACTTTTGTACAGAAATTAATCTTGTTTGCTTGTCATCTGCTCAAACAAGTTGATCTTTTTTAATTGTTCGATTTAAAATAAAACTAGAAAATTTTCAAAATCCCATAAAGACTGAAGACCATTTAATTAAAAACTCAACCCCATCTTTATGTTTATTAATACGGCAAAATTTTCAATAACAGTTTTATTTCCTATTTTGTTTATTATGAAAAGTAAACTTGAAAATACTCATAAAATAACAAAATGGAAAAAACATGAACAGTTCCTCAAACAAATTTGTGTATATTCCCTGGACGACTATGATGACAAGTGTCAGTTCATTTTTTTCTAATTCTCATGCCAGTCCACGTTCTTCGAGAATACTTTATGAAGAATTGGTCTCTAATTTGTCTTTTTTACTTATTGCTAACTAGAGACTCATATTTGATCATGCAATTACTCAGTCCAGTTTATCATGTAATTTTAAAAAAAGCAATTACTTCAAGGTTAATTTTAAAAGGAACATGGATTTATTTGAGTTTGTTGATGACGAGGACGGAAAACAAACCCTAATTGAGTACACAAATTGGTCTCCAGTGAAAGCCGATGAAAATAGGATGTGCTTGTTTTTATCACTATTTATCTAAATTCTTTACTCCGAATAGGAAGTTTAATTTCTGGTCCATCTTCAGGAAGAACTAATAATTCCCGTAAGTCGAGTTCTGCGGATTTTCTATGACGTTAATTCAGAGCGCAATAGTTTTGTCTTAATTTATCCAACAATTCTTGGACTTGGATTTGCAGAGGAAAAGGTCTCTTTTGCCTACACTTAAGAGATTACATTTCACCTTCGGTTTTTTGCAATTGTTTAAAGTCTATTAAAAAATTGTGGATACTTGTCTCTAATAATTATTCAAACTTATAAATCCATCCATTAAACGCTCTCAACCGGAGCTTCCATGGCATTTCTCATTTATAAAGTTTTTGAGGGTGGGCTGTGTTTAATCAACTTACTCTTTTTTCTTTTTGAAAGTTTCTTCTTCGTTGAAGTACAGATTTGTTTTTAATCTTATTTTTACAAAATAACTGAACCGTATTGTTGTTTTTCTCTTCATGCAATATTATGTCCGCCATTTGGTTTAAGCCTAATTTACAGGCTTCTTGAAATTTCAACCTACATAGTTGACGATAGTTACAGTTTCTTGAAATCATTACAAGTTATTGTCTCCATCTCCTTCGCGGAAAATGCAAATAACTTCGACGTTTCCTTAATTTTAGTAGATAGAGCAGTTAAGAAAGCTAGTAAGTCTGAAACAATTTAATGAATTATTTATATTCTTAAAATATGATGTCTTCGTCCTTCTGAAATCGATGTTTCAATTTTTTGTCGATGTGTAAATCCATAGTATTTTTTATTAACTTATTTCAGGTTCAATGCAATCTTCTCCTGTCAACGATGTGTTCGACGAAGCCACGGATGCGCATGTTTATACAGACGCTGACGTGGATGTCAATCAAAATCACGTTTCCTTCAAATCCTTTGTTTACTCGATTCTGATTCCTGTTGTATGTATTCCTGGAGTAGTCGGAGCTAGTATTTCCATAATAATCTTCACTCGGAAACAGATGAGGTCATCTTTGAATATTTACCTAGCCGGTCTTTCTATTTTCGACCTTGTTTTACTAATCATGTCACTGATGATCTATCCACCTATGGAAGCATGCATACAACAGGTAGTTAATTTTTTAGATAAATCTCAATGAACTTTGATTCTTAGGGAGACGAAGGAGCGGTGTGCCAAATGTTCTGGCATTCTTCACTTTTCACATATCCCATATCCTTAATTGCACAAACGGGTTCTGTATGGACTTGTGTAGCCATTACGGTGGACAGGTTCCTTGCAGTCAAGTACCCGCTGCATATGAGACTCTGGTGCACCAGCAGAAGGGCTATGTGTGTCCTCAGCTGCATTACAATTATCAGCATAGTCTACAAACTTCCTACGGCTTTCGAACTCTCCCAAGACGAGTCAGGAAAACTGAAACCAACTTCGTTGCGTAATCATCCACTCTATATCGTCATCTATATTACTTACGGCTATCTTCTTTTCGTTTTGCTTATTCCTTGGCTCATTATCATTATTTTAAATGTAATCACAGTCCACGCCGTCCGTACTGCTTACAAAATGAGGCAGCAAATGCGGATGAACCAAAGAACAGAAGATAACGATCGAATGACGAGAATGGCTACAGTAACGATTGTCGCCTTCATCGTCTTTAACTCTCTCGCCGGGTTCAATCAAATCATCGAAGGGTTAAATTTAACAGTAAACTCAACACAGTACTTTCTCACAATTGGCAATCTACTGGTTTGCGTCAATAGGTCAGTCAGTTGTACTTTGTCCAATTAGTAATCGATGTTTTAGTGCATCAAATATTCTAATTTATGCGATATTCGGCCGACGGTTCCGGAAAATGGCTGCTCAGCTTCTTTGTCCCTGTGTTCCTTCTCACTATCAGCCTTTACTGCGGCAATCTGAGAATAAGGTAATTAATTTAATTACAAAAGCACTACAGTGCAATTATAGACTCAAGTCACTGCCATATAATTACTTGACCTTCAGTCATCTGTAAGTAATATAACTCAACACCAAACATTGTAGTTGTGCCGTCAGTCAGATGTATAAAATAAACTTTTTCACTTTTTATTTAAGGATTACTAAAACAATACTTATGGATCCGTTGTGTAAATCCCACTTGTTGAAGCAAAATCCACAAAATCTAACGCTATCTCAGGTTCATAAGCTTCTTTCATAGTTTTGATAGTGCTGGATCTGACATCCATCGACATTCCCAGTCGAGTAAAGGCGTTCAGTTGTGAGATTCCGAGACTGAGACCCCGATTGACATTGATCTTATGGGCCATTTTGATCACTCTTCCAGCGATTTCTCTTGCTTTGCTCATCTTCCTTCCCATATAGTGGACATTATGAATGATGGTACTTCCGACGAGTTCCACACTTACTGTAACTAATGTTACTCCAACGACAATCATCAAAATGAGAATTGGGACGGAAATCGGTGGTCTGGAATGATGAAAGCTAACCAGTTATATGTTAGAATCAACTTACAGAATGTCTCCATATCCAATTGTGAATATACACATGATCGAGTAATACTAAAGAAAACAATTATAAGGACAATTTCGCTTAAAACACAAACCAGACTGTCAACGATCTTCATTGGCGAGACTAAACTAATTATTAATCCCATAAGGATTGGATAACTGATGAGCATCGCCATTAGAACGAGCATGGATCTTATGGGGGACTCGTTGAGAAAAGAAAAAATAAATCCACAAACAAATTTGCCGATGTCGGAAGTGACCATCAACGTCAATGGCACTCCGACAATCGCATAAACAATGAAGAAAAGTCTCCCGGTAGAAGTCAGTGGAGTAAGAAAGCCGAATCCAACTGGAATAACCGTTGTAGAGGCCATTAGAAGAGCAGACATGGGATTCCACGTTCCAATGGAACAGCAGTTACCGTAAAACATTGCGTCAAAGACATTCGCCGATATAGGGTCCTTGAATAAGTCGAAAAATACAGATTCATAATGATTAAAAATAATATCCATGGATTGGTTAAAAGAGTCAAAATCTAAAGAAAATCATTAATGCTTAAATAAATTAACAACAACCATTTTCACTCTGTAATAACATATCAAATGAAATATCCGCCAATGTAGCGGATTCAATTTCGACGATTTCCAAGGTGTAATTTCTTCTTTTCAATTCATGAGGTTTCTCGATCCAATAAAACACTGTAGCCCCTGCAACCACGTAACCAATACAAAGGACAAGTAATCCAAAATGAAAGAAGAAAGTCGTCAACTTCTGAAAATAAATTTATTACCAATAATTCGAGTAATTCACCGACTTCTCTTTCCATTGATACACAGAGAAATCGAAATTTATTCTTGCCAAAAATGGCTCTGCTGCTGAGAGCAGTTACAATGTGAAACTTCTTCAACGATGACATCGAAATCGATCTTTATTCCAGGTCGTTGGATGTTTTTATGGAATTACAATGAATATGGAGCACAATAAGAAGTTAGAAATTCGTGGTTTTCATGACATGAAAATTGTCGACGAAGGTCGATGATGTCGGAAGTCGTCCAAAGTGTGTTGAATTTGAAATGCATAAAGTTGCAATAAAAAGGAACTAGCAATCGAGAAGACTGACAAAATTAGGTACCGTGAAGCGGATCCAATAAGATTTGTCATACTCTCTGTTGCTAAAGAATGGTTTAAAAATATCTTAATTCCGGATTCTATTTTTACTTCTCAGGCATTATAGTCAAAAAGAAAAATTATGTCATTCAATATGAAATGAATGGACTTTTGATATAAAAAACAATTTGCCGGATACAAAATTTATTTTTAAAAAGCATTGAATCCTAAAATTTCATTTTCCTTTTGAAAGGACTAAAAAAGAACGACTATATTTGATTATTGTAACTTTTAATCCGCTTTAAGGTCCTTCCGTAGTACTATGCTTTTAAGAGCAAATTTAATCCAGGTTCTAAACCACTTCGCATGAAATTTAAATTTGACTTCAGGCACTTTTTACGTTTGTAGTTTCCGTTGTAATTTTAAGATTTAATTTTTAAGCAAATATTTAAGTAGAAAGTTAAATTTGTCTTATCTAGCGTTACTAGAAAATTATTTATTCGGGAGTACCTTAACGATTTTTTAAAATCTTCATTAAAATTAAATAAATGGAAATTCACATTATTTTGATAATTTTTATATGACGAATTACTTAAAGCTTTGCAAATATTTTAAAAATGAGAAATAATTAAAGATAATGCTTTTCGGTGGAACTTTAACAAGGTTGAGAGATAAGATTATTTGGATGCTTTTAAACGAAAACTTTGCCGGCATCAAAAAATAAGACCATATTGACATCTATATTATTCTAAATTCTCGTGCCAGATTATCATATTTTCAGTCTGGGACAGAAGATTGACAAGTGATTCCATTTATGGAATCCGGATTTGTTTTGAAGGTGATGGAGTCATTAGCTTTATGGAAAGCACGCCCCACAGCATTAGACATTCGTTACTTTTCTGTTCATTATTTAGGGGAAAATCCTAGAGTAGAAAATTGTTCATTTATTATGTTGTAGGCTTGTCTCATCCATTTTCTTTCATGCTCTAAAATATATCCTCCTTTAATCCTGAATGATCACGACTAAAAAATAACTAAAAGAAATTGCCAGCAACGGTTGGTTGCAATTTTAGCCGGAGGGCTCAATAGATCAGCTGCTACTTCCTCATAAAACGTTTGTCGTAATTCGAATTTACGAGCTCAGCTTTATGAGACTACTCCGAGTGAGGGTGGATGAAGGTGGATGACACAATTTGCCGACAAGTGACCACGAAAAACGCTCGTTGAGTCACTAAATCAAGTGCATGTCTGTTCTCAACAACATTAGTGAGGGTGGTGTCATGGCGGCTGACGTTGCTTTCACTACCTTCTTATGTGTTTGTTATTCCATGCAGCTGTGATTGGGATTTTTTCAGAAGGAACAAAAGAAAATTTATTGTGTTCTTAGTATTACTTTTTGATGGAGATAAGGGGGCGCTTTACGATTTATTTGAGGATTGAATAAAAGAATTTCACAGCGGCATTCGAGTGCAAACAATGAAGTATTTAAAAACGTTAAAAGCTTCGGTTTACTGGACTTCTGAACGGCCGGAAGCAAAGGAGTCCGGAAGTGTATACAATTTTTAGGATTTAAAATTCTTCTTCACTTTCCGGGAAATATTATGAATTCGTTTTATTTCATTGTCTTAGCCTCTTGTTGGATTTAAAATGACTATCTCAGATTTCACATCATACAAGATTTTGTTTCTCCGTGTATTGTTATTTACGCTTGCCCAAAATAGCCCATACCTAGGTAACTACCTTGTTTTTTGATCGCTTCCAAGAATTCCTAATCATCTTATGGCGAATTGAAAATATTAAAGTGTAACAGAATATTACTTTCTCATCAGCTTAAAAGCGAACTGAATATCAGAGTATCACTTTCATTTGACGATGACATATCCAAGTGTTAATTAATCTTGTATTTCCGGACTCCGTTGTGAATGCTTCGGTTTCCAATAACGCTATTTATGTCATTGATGCTCTACGAACGAACTAAGCTTCTTTATTCTTTCGTCTCACTTATTTACACGGATTTCGAGACTATCCCTTCTTTTTTCCCTGTGGGGGTGTTTGACAGTTTTCCCATTGCACTGTTTTTATATTCTAGAAGTTTCGTAATAAAAAACCTTTGTCAAATAGACTTTTGTTACTTAAGCCAATAATTAGAAAACTAATTGTCTTTCTGTGGGAGTTACAGATTTTCAAATACTCTATAAATCCTACTCCCACACCATCATTTTTTATCTCTTGACGTTTTTGCCCACATCATTAAATTTTAATCGGCCATTGATTCCTTCGAAAAGATTTATCCAGCTAAAGTTATTTATCTCTTGAGTCACCTGAAATCTCTCTCAGGAGATCTGTTTTTGATTTTTAGACAAATTTTGACTTCTGACATTGATTTTTTTACGAAATCCAGTGAGATTTATTTAGACTCATTGTTTGGGTTCAAAGAATTCTTTTTCTAAACCAAATTTTCTAACGCGGAAATTTATTTTTGGACTGCTATTTTAGAACGGAAAATAGGTAATCAACGCTTAATTGTGATATCGTGATTACTCCATTTTGTCGATGTTAATTTTTCATTTTCAGAGCTCAAACTGTCTGAGATGAGCCGAAGAAGTTCCTCCACCACTTCTATTGTTGAAGGCCGTAAACTCTCCAAACAACAAACTCTAAATAGGGAATCCCGATCTTCTAAAAAGAAATGGACTTCTGCCTTCCGAGTTGTACAATCATTGAATCGATTTAAAAATGCTTCAAAACAGGTAGGTTTACTTGTTTAAAAATTGCATTATTTTTAGAAAGGTAGTTTGCGAGTTTAATTTGGCTTATTTTTCAAATCTGATCGATCATTTGAATTCGGCCTTTACACGATAACATCTGTTCAATGGACAAAGGTTGCCGCAGGTTTTCTTTGCAAAATGTATATTTTAAAATCGTATCTTCCTCGACGAATTTCACAACAGGTACAAATGTGCACTTAAAAAAGATCCGGAATTTGGGGGATTTTGAAACTCAGACTTTTATGCATTCAGAAGAGCATAAAAAACTATAACGTTTAAATAGGGCCCATTTGACAAAACAACACTCATGGGCAATAGGGGCCAAATTATGGGTCTTGGTTTTTGGAGAGATGGACTTCCTTCTTACCAAAAAACGGCTTCATGTGGACAACTTAATTCCTTCAATTGAAACCTATTGACATTGTGCTCTATTTCGGTTACGAGTGACCCAAAATAGCTGAAGAACAAGTTGAAAAATCGTATTATAGACGTTTTTCTTCGGGCAATGTTTTTTATAAAGTTCCAGTCTTTATTCTTGAGAATGTTTCTCTTATTTTAAATTAATCGTATGTGACATTTAGTTCATAATACTGTAAATTGAAGCCAATTTTTGATGAATATGGAGTTTGAGTTGGGTTAGGAACATATCAGTCATGAAGAGCTGAAGATGAAAATAGCTACACTGAAGCAGCTCTCGTCTTCTGTTGTTAATTGAAAACTAGCAACAGTGGCAGTTTCATTTTCGGCAGTCATTTCTTCATCACAACACTCATCAACAATTTACCACGATTCCTGAAAATGCTCTATGTTCTTTGGTAGTTGTAATCACTTTCCCCTGAGTTTAAAATTGAACTCTGAGAATTCTATCAGCCCACTTGGATTTCATCGGAAAGAAACTGCCCTACGGCCATCCATGCTTCTTTCCTGTTCTGTCCTTTACAAACTGCTAATTTTTTATTTTGTGGAAATTTCATTTCATATTTTCCTTTGAAAATATGGAATCAATCTTTTTCTGAAATTTTATATTTGTCACTTTTTGAATCTTTTCATTTGTGAATTACTGATTAGATTAAAGGCGGGGCGAGTTATCTATACTAGAAAGAGCTCTAGGCATCTATGTTTGTGGACATTGTTACTTGGGATAAAACGAACCCATCCAAAAAAGGAAATCCTAGAAGCCCTTCAGGTGACGGTTCCATGTGTTTTCGTGGAAAGTCCTATACTTAGTATTATATATGGATTATCTTAAGATGACTAGGAGAACGAGTCTGCAACACTTTGTCGGATTTGGTTCCCCGGGACACACCCAACCAGTCCATGACCTTGCTTGTGGATATTTACCAGAATTTCCTCATGATTTCGAAACAATTTCTCCTCGAGAGGACTTTCAATCTACTAGAGGTCATAGACTCAGCCACCCACATCTAACATTCGCTTCAATAATGGGAATGCCGACTTTGCCTCAAAAGCAGGCCTCCAGCGGTCATCGTAATTCACAACCTTCTTTAATGTTCTATGGAAAGCCGGATTTGGAATCCGAAAGTCTGAATCTGAAGCATGTGCCTTCTCAACCTGTATTGACCTTCTTTGAGAAACATAACAAGTTCTCAGAATTGGCTTCGTCTGTGAGACATAGTAGTGGGCCTCTGTCTTCACCGTCAGCGAGGATGTACCACCACTTGCCTCATCATTTTTCTCCTGGAACTCCTCCACAGACCACTATTTTCAGTAGCAAGAATAATTCACCTTTAGGAACTCGCAAACTACCTAGAGCTTCAGAGAAACGCATCCTCCAAAGACATCCTCAATCAGACTTAGCGTTCCGTTTTCAGCGTCACAATGAACTCCACTCAAACGAAAGTACTCCTTCACGTCATGATGGTTGGTTATTTTTGAAAAACAAAACGAAGCCAATTTTTAAAGCTTTAATGATTTGTCAACTGATACTTGGTAGAAAACTTCCTCGTTGGCATATACTGATTTATTAGCTATTCGCCATTTAGAAAGAGAGACCAGTAGGCATTTTTAAGATATTCCGTTTCCGGATGCCACTTGAAGTTGGCCGAAACAAGTTTGGGGAATATTCGTTTCCAAAAATATGAATTTTAATAAGAACCAAAATATGCAAAACTACCATTTAATTATCCTTAGAAATTTGGCTGCATTTGGATAAAAGAAATTTCTCGATGAAAATATGTTAAAGAAATTTCTGCACTCAGAATCTCATTCATTTTTGATTTCACGGTTTTCGAACAAATGCGGAAATGGAATTTTTGTTTTCTGAGGAATTTTTCTTGTTTTTTGAGACCAACTATGGCTGGAAACCGCTAATCCAACATTTTAGTAAAAAGCAAAAATCCGGACCCTTGGGCATTATCGAATTAATTAAGAAAGAAATGGTCTTTGATACACTTTCACTTAAAAATAAAAGTGAATAAGAATGAAATAAAAATAAATATTTACAGAACCTGAAGTCGTTGACCCTGTGTATCTGGCTTTAAAACAAGCAACTGGAAGATACGGTAGCTCCAACAACAGCAGAAGAGGGTCTTCTGCTCATAACTTTGACTCTGCGACCCCGAGTCCTCGGAACTTGTCTCAGGTCTCCCTTCAGGATTCGGGGTATGCAGAGACCAGTGGAAGTCGAAATCAGCTCCTGGGGTCTACTCCTATGTTGGACCACCCTGGCATGCCTCCTGTGGCATCAACGACCAATGGTAAGTTTCATGTTTTTGTTTATTCCAACTACTACTCCAAAATACGTGAAAGGTTAGCAAATGTAAATTAACTTTTTCCTTGGTCTCAAAACGGAATCGAGCAATTTTTCGCTTGCATAAAACGTAGGCGCCAAGAACATAGTTTTCCGCATAATCGACACCTAATATCCTTTGTTCGGTCAAAGACGAATATGAATTTCAAGTTTCCAAAACCCTATTTTCCCTAAAATTGTTTACGAAATTTGTCCATTTCTGTTTCGTTAGTGTATTTTGGATATTTCGATATAAAGATGAATGATTTTCCGCTTGGTAAGAGTTGAAAAGTCGAAATAATCAAAACACCTGCTTCTGCCCCCACTGGCTCCTTCGTTATTCTTTTGCATTCATATAAAGCATTTAATTTTCTTTTTGACTTTTCTGAAGTTTTCCTTTGCAGGTTTACCTGTTCGTCGACGAGCTCCTAAACTGAATAAGCAGATGAAGTCTCTATCCCTTGATTGTGCGGAGATGCCTCCTCCTGTCAGCAACACCATGAGATCCCCATTCAGTAAGTTTCTGAGTCACAGCAATCTCCCTTCATTGAAGCTCTTTTAGAAAGTAAACCCCTTCGTCACGCCCGTGGATTCGCGACTTCTGGAGAAACTTCAGATTGGGAACGAAGTGTCTCTCCTGCAGGACCATCTCCTCGCAGACTTCCTTCACAACCAACTACTGTCCCCACCCACGTCGTCACTCATGAGTACTGTCACAACGAATGCTGTTTATTCCTGGGAGAAAGGCTCATGATCGTGGACAACGGGGATCCCGACTGGCTTCATGGAATAAAGATTAACGACAGAACGAATACCCTCTTGACATTCCCCAAAACATGTGTGGCTCCAATAATTCCAGGAGAACAGCCTATGAAACTCTGTCAGAATGTCAACCTCATTGAGAGCAGAATCCGATTATATAGAGACCAAGTGGTCTTTGCTCAACCAAACTCGATGCGTGAAGACCGCGTAAAAGTCCGCAACGAGCGAGGGACCATTGCAGAATGTCCTTTAATGTATTTGGCTCTTCTCTGATCCCATCCATCTTTCCGAATTCTTTTCATGTGATTAGTTTAATTGTGCGTAAGTTTTCTAAGAACATCGATATCATTTTCCCAAGGGCTGAGTCCTTATTCCTTCATTTTCTGGTATTCTCATCACTGGTATTTATCTAATGGATAAATAAATAGTTTAAATATCTCTCTTTATTATCAAATTACTCTATGTCCACAACTCGGAGGATAAACTAGAAGCTATTATCACAATTGACTGCGAGGAATGTTGTTGCAACAGTCTATACTATACTTTAAGGGGCACACCTACATAAAAATAACCACCTGCAACGGCAAATATATCAAAGTGAAATATAGGTTAGACACAATATACACTCGTAAGATGAACTGTAACAACAGTACTTTTGACAGATGGTTTAATTCCGACCATATACAACATTCCTGAAAATTCCTGTTTAATACATGGCATTAATTTAAAAATTAATTCGCAATTCGACTCTAAAAACCTCATGCATAATCAATAAAAATTGATAAAATGAGGCTGTTCATTATAACAACTAGACCTATTAAGCTATGATACTGACCACTCACATTCTATACCAAATTAGTTAATTCTAGAGATTTCCTTATCGTTGATTTCTAATTCTTTTTCAATATTTTTCCATTAAACTTCATGATAATTGACTAATTTTGAGAATCTTCAAAAATCTCCTGTACTCCGGTATATATCTTGTTCAAAAAGTGCAAAACTTATGTTTATAATATATTTGATAAGTTGAATAGTATGTATGCTATCTATCGGAGATGAAAAAGTTGGAAGTTTCTGGGTAACGAAAATAAAAAGGGCCCTTTTTGAGTTCATGTAGAATATAAATCTGGATGAAAAGGAATAAGACGAAAAAGAAGAAAAAAGGTGCAGATAATTGTAAATTACGTTACTAAAAATGTTTTTATTCGTATTTTTATTATTAAATCACATTCCATCTTATTTAATTCCAAGCAACTCAGAATGCAAATCCTTAAGAGAAATACTTTCCACTCGGATCAGTGAACTTGAAATCAACAAAAATGACAACAGATTATTACTACTTAATAAATTTTGTGTTTTATATTTCATGTCTATCAATAGGATGAATTATTACTTTACATTATTTTCATTTATATATGGTTTCAAATCGGAACCACTCTATTAAAGCACTGAACTATACGTTACTTGAATGAGTTACAAGAGGATGAAAATTCGTAAACTGAATTTCTTTTATAGTTAGGTTAGACTAATTAACTATGTTGGGTTAATGTCTGGTTAGATATACTTTTTTGTTTTTAACAACTAAGACTGGCATTTTTGCACTTGATACATTGAGTGAAATTTAAATATCCCCATATAAAACGTTTTCGAAACAGGGTATATTCTCCAAAATCTCTTGTGATCTATACTTTAGCTTGAGTAGAATACGAGACCTTCTAATTCCTCAAAACTCAACCTTCTTCTGATAGAAACCATCCGAAGCAATGTCATAGAAGAACATTTGATACGCCAAGTTCTACAAAAAGGGCCAAAAAAACAAACAAAATAAGTATAAACTTTTTAGAGAAACTACAGTGACTACATATTGCAGTTCTTTTAACGTTTTGGTATGTTTAAATTCATAATGATAAACTGCATTCTTTGTTTTGCGTAATTAAGGTTGATTTTTAATATTTACAAAATCAATTCCCTAAACGAATGACTAAAGGAAAGTTTAATAGAAATGAACTTGAGTATTGGCTGAAAGTGAATGGGATTGGATAATTGTCATATTATTCGGGAAATATGGCCCATTTTACTCAATGTACCAGCATGTTCCTTGGTCCCTACTAATTCAATTAAGTTTTCTCAAACTCTCTTACGAAATAATTATTTATATATCAAATCTAACCTTTTTCTTGGAATGTTACATATCGTCGAAATGAATATTTGAAACGTTATCAACAGCTACTGTTGTTACAATCGACCTTCAGAGTGTTAATGACGTTCCATAAAATCAATTGTGAGCTTGAAAAATACGTAGGGGTAGTAATCGGTGACCCCCAGAGAGACAAGTGTTGGCGCATCCTCGAATGTCTGGAAGATCAAAACTATGATGAGAGAGCGAGATTAGAACTTACATCAATTGGACCAGATGCTGAGCCATCCAAATGAGAGTAAAGCTTATTGAGCTCAACTCGCAGT
The DNA here is from genome assembly GCA_009193035.1 of Halicephalobus mephisto. Classification (NCBI taxonomy): domain Eukaryota; kingdom Metazoa; phylum Nematoda; class Chromadorea; order Rhabditida; family Panagrolaimidae; genus Halicephalobus; species Halicephalobus mephisto. Next base: position 503,337 of record SWDT01000211.1, on the reverse strand, counting down.
TTCTTCGTGGCTCCCTTATTCGGTTCCATGATGACTGCTTGGAAATTTACTGGCAATCCATATCGCAGGACAGATTCGACGAAAGCACGGAGAGCTTTCACATGGATATAAGCAACGTAAATTTCGCCAAAGTTGATCTTCAACCATCGAACAAGTTGGGCGTATTGCCTCTGCTTCTCCTGGAGAATCTTGTCGCGTTCATTCTTCCCAGCCTTCAAAGATTGTTCATCATAAACAAAATCTCGAACAATAATCCTGAAAATATCAGTGAATAGGTGAAGTAAACCCAAACGAACTTGTTATCACGGCAGTTATTCTTGTATTCGTCAAACACCTTCTTGAAGATTGTTACAGTATACAAAGCATGATCACCATCTTCCGTGATTCGTTTCGCGGACCCAGGAACAACCATGTCTGCATAAGTCGTGTATTTTTGCTCCCACTCCTTGATGGACAGCTTCGGGACGACCACGACGATAGTTTGTAAGTACTCGGAATTTAACACAAAATCTTCGGCCTTAACAATATCCCCCAAGTCCTTCGTTACCAATGACCCTCTGAAAATGCAAAGCTATCGTAGGTTAAATCATACAAGTAACCCACGTTGATTTACGGTCAATAGAAGCAAGAGTGTTTTTCAAAATATTGTAGTGGGCAGCCTTTGTCTTGAAGTCGTTGTCGATTTGAGTAATTTGTTTCCCAATAATCTCGCTTAAGACCTTCAGAGACTGCTTCAATGGATATTTAGCACTGTCCCATTGGAATTTGGTTAAGTAGGTCTTCGGGTCACGGTTCCCAATCCTCAAGTTTTCTTCGAGCTTCTCACGTTCCTCCAGAACTTCGCCAAAGTACTGAACTAGCTTTCTCGTGGTTCTAGAAAGATTGATCATAACCCTCAAATGTAAGATAAAAGCTTACGCTTCGGCGGCAGTATCCAACTTGGATAAATCGTCGGACAATCCAATCAGTTGATCAAGAGTTCCGACTTTCAAGTCCGGAATGTTGAACTTGCTGTTGACAGAGAGGCTTCCAGTGGCACCGTTGAGTTTGTCGAAGGTTTCTTGGGGAGTCTTGTCACCAGGAGCCGATACAATCCAGAATTCTTGAGCTGAGCTGTTGGTAGTCATGACAGACTGAAAACGAGAAATTAATTACTTCATATATCGAATAACGATAAAATCTCTCAACAAATCAAGAAAGGATTTGACTATGAACAATTACACTAAATAAAACAATATGGGAAAAATAACTGGCATTAATAAAGATTCAAAAATGGAAAAGAGTATCAGTCAAGTGAATAGTTTTGATTTCTGGTCTTCCGTTCATCGATCTTGAATTTGCCTGCGAGCGTGTCGGGACCCTTTCTCCGTCGACTTCCCGCTTTCGCGGCTTCCTCGTGAACTGGATGATTTTTTCCTCATTATCTCGAGGTCTAATGTTACGTATGCATTGAAGTTGTAATATTACTATCCAGTGATGTTTGTACAACTTTCTCATTCTCTATAATAAATTACTTTTTCCGTTTTCATATATAAATCTTTTTTTGAACTTATGTTTACTTGGCTTTATTTCGTTTATCCTACTCTAATAATATTAGTTTTATTAAAATAGGGTTACTGAAATATTGTCCATTCCAATTGCTGTAATTTCGTTGTTTCCTCATCAACCATTGCTGGTGCTTGAATTACGATAACTAAGATTTATATGTACAACTTTTTCATTTTACCCTGACTCTTAACACTACTCAAAGACACTTCCCTCTTTAATTTGAGTATCACAAACACTTCAAAGCCAAACTAGGGTGATTATTCCGTGTACTAATGTATTGTCTTGAGAGTTGTTAATGACAAGTTTTTCAGGTTTGGTAGATCATTGTTGAAGGTTCTCGTTGTGCCATCTGCTAGTCTATGTGGATTGGCAATCGCCGAATCTCGGGCGTTCTTGCTCATGAACGTCGTGGTGAGTTTTCGTTCAGACTCCTTAGTAATCTTTGTCTCAACAATCGCAAATTTTTATTCGTTCTATTTGCACGATACTTTGTGAAAGAATGGTTCTTCCGCCTGTGGGCTTGTCCACTATCGCAGAGCATCGTCGTCTCGGTGCAGTGGAATTCAGTGTTGAGACCTCCGACTGTGGTCTTTTAGTGTTTCACAACCCGTATGATTGGCGAGTGGTTGCTCTTCGCATTTGTATCACTTAGGACCCGGTCATGGAGGGAGGATATTTATTACAGGAGTTTGGATTTCTCTTATCTGCGGCTGGGATTTATTCTCGTCTTCCCCGACATTCACTAAAACCAGCTATGGCTGGCGTCAGATCAAGAAAATTAGATCTATCTCCATATGAGACGTAACAAATTCACGTGTTTGTGCTGTCTATCGTTCAGTTTTTTCTTATCAGAATCTTGGTTCTGCCTTTCCGCCTGTTGAATCGTGCGTTTCCATTGAAGCACAAAGAATTCATTTTCCGTGTTCACTTTTGTTAATATACTGTTGCTGAGTAAATTTTACACTTTTTCGGAATCTTGAGCGCGCGAGGAATGTTTGCGCGGGCGATATTTGTCTTTGATGATCCCTTATAAAATACGCAAAGTGTTGATGGTCATCTCAGCATTCTACTTCTTTCTGGATTACGTGATCTGTTATGTTTTTCGAATTTGTGCTTCTTTTGTTGCTTTAAATTTATTTTGATGACAAATACACTTTCTGTACTTTGTGTTCATAGAGACCAGCCCCAGCTGTGAGAAGAAATAAGCTTTTCTGCTGTTGAGAAATAATTCTTGACAATTCTGACTGCATAGAACGGTGACTGAAAATCAGATGGTGTAGTTCACTGTTGCTTAGCACTCTGATTCTTACTCTCCATAACCATTGTTCTTGCCTTTTGTCGAATAAAAAACTTCCAACATTTCGCTTTAACTATGTAAATTTCAGCCAACGACTACACTTCGCTTGATCCTTCAACAGAACTTGGCCTCGTTAAGCCGTTCCATATATTTTGGTTATTATCGGGCAATTCTTTCACGACTTATTCCAGAAGAAGTATTACCGTGCTTCAGATCTAGACCGCTTTCTTCCTATTATTGTGTCAAAATTGGACAGTCGGTATCCAAAAGTAGTCAAGCGGCTAGTAGTACCCAATCGCTGAAAGAGTCTTCCATGGGATTAGTGGTGGATGAGAATCCTGTTTCTATTCCCTTGCCGATTGCTCAAGATGAATATGATTGTACTTTAGGCTTGACTCGGAAGGTTTGTTTTTTTTCTTATCAGGTTGCATTCTTTCAATTTTTAGCATGGCGAATTTGCTCCAAAAAGGGTCCTGATAGTCTCAAAAACTACTCGTCTACAATACGAGCTGCATAAAGCGAGATTCGATATTTCACAAGCTCATGATCCCGCGTTTCTTCATCGATTGAAAATTCGGGGAACGAATTTTTTGGAGTTGAAGCGTAAACATGAAATGCAAACGTCCTATATTGACGCTATTGTTCGTGAATTAAAGTAAGTATTCGCAGAGTGTTGCGAAAATCAAATAGTGATTTTAGGAAAGATAATATAGAGGTCAAAGTTGCAACAAGGGCAGATTACACTAAAGATCTTGCATTATGGGGTGATTTGATTATTTCTGCTGGTGGTGACGGGACATTTTTAACTGCTGCTAGTAAGGTTCGCAATGCAACTCCTGTTATCGGCATTAATTCTGATCCCGTTGGTTCTGAAGGCCATCTGTGTCTAACTGGGAAATTACGAAGACCTCCAGATGAAGTGATCAGACAGTTCCTTAACGGCAACTTCTACTGGACTCAGCGACAACGAATTCGAGTAACAATAACCAAGGCAGGCGAGAGTGATTCTCCTCCTCCTGTGTCGTCTCGTTCTGGGAAAAGAAGTCGAGAGTCTAAGGCCTGTAACTTCTTCTCCGATGACGAATCCGAGGAATTAGAACCACCAGTGGAGCCAATGTTAGCATTGAATGAAGTGTTTATTGGCGAAAGTCACGCGGCCCGTGTCAGCTACTACGAAGTCCAGATTGATAATGGTCCGATGTTGAAACAGAAAAGCAGTGGTATGACTGTTTGTACTGGTACGGGATCCACATCTTGGCACTATAACATTAATCGCCTCAATGAACAGACGGTTGGAGAAATCATAGACATTATGGGCGGTATGGGTTTCAAATCTAATGATGAAATTAATGACAAGGTCGTCGAAGAGATTTGCAATCGATTTAATCGACAACTCATCTTTGAACCGAGTGCTCATAGTAGGTTGATCCTTATCTTGAGTGGTTTTAATTCCATGATTTCAGAAATGGCCTTTAGTGTTCGAGATCCTGTTTTCAATGCAACATTTCCAAAAACTACTCCCAGAGGATTTGCACAGAAAATCAAAGTCAAATCTCGCTGTAGTCATGCTCATTTGGTTCTGGACGGATCTACCTCAATTCCATTTAACCAAGGAACAGAGGTTGTACTTGAGTTAATTCCACAAGATGCTCTGCAAACGGTCATATTAAAACACTGATTATTAAAGAATACTCCAGATTACTGGATTGAAAGGAGTGACGGGTTTGTGAAGCTATTCCGGTACTTTTATCTTGTTAGCCTTTATTGTATCGGGATATTCACTTATCTCAAATAAAATAAACCCAATAATTTCGTAACACATTTATGACATATCTTCTGGAGGTGACTTCAGTGGGCGAATTTCGAGGCAATTATGAAGGACGACGGCGGCGACTCTCAGTACCTACTTTTTCTTTGAAGAAAACTCGCCGATTGAGGCCACGCACAAAGATGTGACCAAGTTTCTGGACGCGAGATGGATGGAAAGTTCTGATTTTTTGTTCTAGGTAAGGATTGAGTCTTTCGATTCCATGATTTCGAGGATATTCTGTTTCTTCCTTTTGAATATATCTGTTCGTCCTGTATTCACTAAGTTGTTGGAAGGAAGAGAAGTGATATGTACTACTGACAAGATTATCATCAACTTGGTCTTTAATGAACCTTTTGATGGAATTGTCTTTGCGGAAAAGAAGTATAACGACCAGGACTGTAGATGGCAGGGGAATGGAGGGAGATATTTGTTGGTCGTGATTCCCTTGGAAAATGTGACTACAACTGCTGCTATGGGAATGCCGGTGGATAATGGAGCTTGTGGACTTTCATATAATCCAGAAAACACTGAACATGCTGTAAGTTTGGTTATAAGTCCGGATCCGGTCGTTTTGACAGAAGAGGCTTTCGCACTTCGAGTTAAATGTGTCCACAGCTCATCCGACATACTAATTACCTTAGCTGCTCCGTCGATGGATCCCATAAAACTTACGTTAGTTTAATTTCTGGAAATATTTATCGATAATAGACATATTTCAGGAACATAGAGTCCATGACTGTGTTTGGGACCGGAGGAGATTCTCCACAACTCGGACTACAACTGGTGGAAGGCCATGGATTATTTGGCAAAGTTACCAATCAATCCACCATCGGCCAAAGACTTACCTTAGATGCTCATTTGCGGGACACTTGTGAGTTCTCTTCCTAGAAAAATAAATTACCGTCTATTTTCCAGCAATTTATGATCTCTTTGTTCACAACTGCACTGCTTCCGATGGAACGGATAATCCAGATGCTTCAATCAACGTAATAGACTCCAATGGCTGTGCTGTTGGTCTCCCGAGAGCCGTGGATGTCCCAGTATTCTCCAGTGTCCCTCAGAAGAACGCAACTAAGCATATCTACGCCTATATTTACGGCTTTCAGTTCTCGAGTTCTGAATTCGTCCATTTCGAATGCACTGTGATCCCGTGCATATATGAATGTACTAAAAAACAGTGTCAACAGGACACCTCTCCTATCCCAGCTCCTCAGGCATTTGAACTACAAAGAGGGGCAGAGTTGCCTCCTGTAAAACTCCGAACTACTCTGAAAATAGCAAATCGGAACAGTGAATAACATTTGAATAAAGTTCTTCATTTTGGAGTTCATACAATTACTAAACATCTAGGTCTCAAAGCCTAAGCAACGGGCCAACGCCATTGATTCTTTGGTGGAGCCTCTACCAGAGGTTCCCACGCCTTGCTGTCGATGATGGCACGAACAGTCTGGAGTTCGTATTCAGCTTGCTCAATAACTTCTTCAATCTGGCCCATGCCAATTTTATCCTCTAGTTTCTGGATATCAGACTCCTGAAAAAGTACTTCGAATAGGAACAGTTTTCTCCACTTACATTTTCAACCAAACTCAATCGCTGGTTGATGACTTCCTCGGTGTAACGACGGTACGCAGCAGTTGCTGGAATCTGTTGAAGAGCACGTAAGATACGTCCATAGACGATTTTCAGAGTGTGGTGAGGATGTTCGTTGACGAAAAGTCCCGTCAATCCAGTAGTCTGTAAAAGATGTGATTCAAATTTTCGTACGTAAAATCATAACTACCTTCTTGTGGAAATCTGGAGAAACTTCGTTCTTTTTCTTGAATCGGAAAATATAGGGATTATTGTACATGGATCGAGCAGCAACAACCCGATGAGCGTCAACTACAGGGAGTTGTTTCAATGTTCGAGCCAGCATGGTGGATGCTGAAAAACTATCAGTTTTATATATGAAAACCACGATTTTCAGATATTTTGCCAAGAAATGCACGACAATATCAATGTACACCCAATAATAAAATCAAAACGTTTAAAATTATGCCAAGGAAGAACATAAAACAAGGAAGGCTAATGGATAACGAGAAAGCAAACTTTGTCACTTGAATTAAGAAATTTAGGAACACAACGCCAAGCCTTTCATTTTTTGATTTTCTATTGTTTGCAAGTCTGTCATCAATAAGGTTTATTGTGGGCGTTTTGCCAAATTCCTTGACAAATATCCTAATTATTTTTGGCGGGAATATTTCAAAATAAATTCAACAGATACACGTACCTTATTCTTTTTTAATTTTGGATCTTCATTCTTCTACTTCTGTTGCTCTTCGTGGTGATGCTTCAGTGCTGTTTGTTAAAGAGTTTGTCAGTAAGATATTTTCGCTTCAATAATGAAATATCAATGTATCATAAAATTTAAGGTGACTTGGTCGGGAGTGTGTTCATCCCATCGTGTTGCAGGATATTAGGTTTCGATGAAATGGACTCAAATTGCAAACGAATAGCTTCCTTGCGTGGCCACCGATGGTCGGCTTCAGATTTCATGTGCGTCTGTCGGGACTGGAAACTTACACGTGTCTTCCGAACTAACTCGGTAAACGGAGATCTTCCCCTTGGCGAGAAGAATCAAGGAAGGCGCGATGAATTTGATCTGCTTTTTCGAGCTCGAATGCTGAAATCGAATCTGGTGTGCCGTTTACAAAGAAAAGGTGGTGTCCATAACTCCGAAGCAATGAGAACTCTCGGTTTGCTATCTGTTTTCTCTCTGACGGCAAGACCGCCATGGGTTTTGGAGGCGTGGCGATTGAGCAACTTGATCCGGCAGAAAACTGAGAACCTAAGATGATTTTGGATTCAGTGTCAAGCACTTTTCTAACAATTTCAAGCTTTTTCTTGTTTTGATGGATCTGTGGGGATTGTCCAGATGAAATCGTCCGTTCTGGAAGTCGAGAACAGGAAGAGAGCTTCGACGACGAGGAAGGGGGAGCAGAAGAGAAAGAGGGTCACGGAGCCCCGACCCCATCCTCCTGATTGTCTGAATAAGAGATATTGGGATGACGTAAGAGCTGGAAGAATTCCAGAACCTCATTGTAACTCTTCTAAGCAACAGAAGCCGACTGATTTGAAGTTACCCTCTTATTTCTTCCAAAATCAAAATTTACCGTATGGATCTCATATTTTCCCTCAACCCGGGATGAACTTATTTCCACCACCATTCAATCCTTCATTTCCGTTGATGTCTTCGATGAGTCCATTTCCACAACAAAGTTTCGGATTTAATTCGAAGTCACTTCTGTCGTTCTTGCCAGAGCCGTTATGTCTTCCAGGAAGTTTACCCAGTATCAAGTTAGTTAATCAACAGTATCAACTGCTAACTATTAATTTCAGGACCGAAACGACATCGATTCCGAAACCGTCAACGGACGAGGAAGTTGACAAAATCGCCGACAGTATTCTGATGAAAAGAAATCTTCAACAAGAAGAAAAACTATGCGTAATCCCATTTCCATATCCGATACCGTTGTTTATTCCCTTGACTGCGGATTTTATTTCTCATCACTTTGGTTCTAAGCCATAATTTTTCCTTTGAAAGAAAATACCCAATAAAATCAATTTTTTATAACCTTGGAATTCTGGTCGTCTCTGAATCGTTAGATTACGGAATTTCTTGCCAATTTTGAATATAATCATTTGTGCAATCTTCCTAGGAAAGGAAATTAAATCAACGGGACCCTTTAGATCGATATAATTGGACCGAAAGAACAACCAACAGTTTGACATCACTGCGGAATTCATATTGATGAATTGAACCGTTAATTTTACGACAAAGTGAATTACTTTTTCTGTCGATGGATCCAGATGGAATCTCGTTATCTTCCAAGAACGCCCTAGGGTTGGCGAGTTGCTTGGATCTCTTTGTCGAGGGATTATTGAATTACTGTTGTTGCTGTCTATTACGGAAGAAGGAATATGATCCTTTTGTCTTCTCGGTAACCGAAACTAACAAAGGTTTATAAAAACTGATTTTTCAGCCCAATGATCCGAGATACTATTCTTGGATGGGTCTCATCCACGTGAAGAAGCTCGTTCGTCTCCTTATTTACATGAAAACTTTTTTATTTTTTATTTTTATAAGTTCAGTTGTGTTCATGAACGTTTCATTCTTATTCATTTTTGGTCTGTTTGTAAATTCATTGTTTTCCATAAATAATTGGGTTTCAGCGTGTACAGTAGCATTCTTCATTGCAATCGCGACATATGTGATTCTCTTCACTGGGATTCATCTACGAAAATTCCATTATTTTATTCCTTATTTCTTTACTAGTTTTATTTTCGTTATTACTTTAGTTATCCAGTTCTTTGTGGATTTTCTAGATAGTGCAAATACCAAGGATACTCTTAGTTCTTATAGAATTTCAGGTTTTTTGGTTCAGGTAAGTAAAGATCGAATTTACAGTCCATTTATGTTGGAACTCCAGGTATTTGCAATCTCCTTCGAAGTTTACACTCTCGTCAGTACTTGGAGACTTTTCAATTATATTTGTGACTTGGTCATGGATGAGGAATTAGAAGGCAAGAAAGTTTTCCACACAGCTGAAGAGATCATAATTGAGAAGGAGAAGGAAGAGGAAATGGAGGCCAACGAGGAAGACGACGACAACCCAGCTAATGCCCTACTTATCAAAATAGAAGATGCTTGAGGTTTATTTTTCTTCTCAGAAAAGGCACCTCAGTGGAATATCTTAGATTATAATAATTACCAAAGCTTCACCCGTTTCTACAGATAAGCTCAAATGGTATTTAATACAAATTCAATTTAGTAAACGAATCAACCATGAAATCCTGTATTTCCGTCTTCCGCAATAAGGATCATTCTGTCGTCGATTGTGAACACTCCATAATGTCTGGATCTCCGAGTTATTGTGTAAGCAACATCAAAGTCCGCACTGAAGATCCCGACCATCCAAAATCCTCCGTAAGTGTTTTCCATGTCCTAAAAAGAACAAAGCTCAACTTTTTAAAACGACTTTCAAAGAACTACTCACTACTGTTATTTGATGGGCCTCTAGACCAGAGTTCATAATAATGCCAGTAAAGTGGTCAAGGATTGACTTCTCTGCAGTGGCCTTCATTTCAGGAGTAAGACCAAAACTGGCGACACATTCGACCTTCTTGAAATTGCTTTTATCCACATATATTTTATGTAGTTCTACGCCGTTCTCAGATCCAATCCGGGGATTTGGGTAATACCGATTAAATACTCCAGCCTGAATAACAGACGAGGTGAAAAAAATCAGAATACAATAAGAAAACAACATTCCTGAACTCTTGGTCTTGGTTTGAACCTTATTCGATAGAAACCTCTTCTACTTTTATTTCGTCAAATACCCTAACCCGCCTTCCTTATAATTCACGATACTATTGTTTGTTTCTGTCTAATGCGAATCTACTGAGATTGAAGAACACTTGACACTTGAAACAGACAAAAACAAACTACTTTAAAGGTTACACGTGGTTTTTCCACGATTCAAGTCGTTTTTAATCAGCGTCAGACAAAATGAAATCTCCATTCTTCATAAAAACAATCCCAGCGAATTATAAAATAATTATTAATAAATAATATCTATCACAACCTCAAAGAACTGTAATCATGCTCACATATCTCCGATCAAAAAGTTCAAGATTCTGTCAATGGCAAAAGTGGCGACAAAATCTCCAACAACACATGTAACCAAGGTCTGTCGGAACTGAAATATTTTTATAAGTATAATCAATATCGACAAATTTCTACTTACATCATCGGGTAGCTGAACTAATTGGATTTGTTCGTTCACTTCTGGCATCAGATTGGCCGCCAAAGCAAAAACTCCCAACGCAGATCCGAAAACACTGTAGAGCATAGGTTTATTTTCTGTTAAACCCTCCATAAAAGGTCGACCCTAAAGTTTAAACGTCAGTACATAAATAATCTAATTAATTCTTACTCTGTAATTGACAGCAAAGGTCGCTACTTGTAAGGCCATAGACATGACGTATACAGCGGTGTTCAGTAGGTTCGGTGAGAACTCTGATTCAAGATCAATCTTGCCTCTGAAATGTTCCCAAAGTATAAAACTAATATATCATCTAGTTAAATTACCTGGGTTCGAGTCTATGAGACTCTTGAACGATATAGATCAAGCAAGAAAAATGCACTGCGAATTGTAAAGTAACAGTTAACAATGTATAGGCATTGAAGATATTGGGAATTGGTCGTTGCTTTGAAAGTGTTTTCAGAGGTCTTGAACGAGATATAAACAAGAAGCAAGCAGCCAATAAAAGACCTTGAATTGTGGCTTGAGAATCAGAGAACTTGACACCATCTAGGTAGAGAACACTTTGAGAATAAGCCAGTACGAGGGCATTCAAAGCGAGGATTTTGAACATTTGAAGGGTCGTGACTAGTGTACATCTCCCCTGCTTGATGATATGGCAAATTGACTGAATCGATGTGTATTTCGAAGTAAATGGAGCAGCAATGGAAGCATCACCCAATTTAATAACTTGAGCAGCCTCTTCTTCTTCCAATTGTTTCATTAACGTATCCAGACGATTCTGGGCGTTCTGAACTCGCTCTTGATGCCGATTCAATCTATTATCAATCTGACGATTGACTCCACGTCGATGAGACCCAGCAGGTGAGGACACAGATTTCTGAGCACTTGGTCCAGAAGCTGGTTGAGTCTTTGAGGGATCTTTCTCGTTTTCCTTGTCCTTTTCGGCATCCTTCTTCTTCGTAGCATCATATGGATGCGATAAAAGAGCCACACCAACATTGGAATGCTTCAAGGCACCAACATCATTCGTGCCATCACCACACATTAACGTAATATACCCAAGAGACTTCAATAAGTTTACAACTCTCTCCTGAAATTGGCAGTTTTAAGATTACTAACAATCAAGGGATTCCAACCTTTTGTTTGGGGGACATTCTGGCGAAAATCCGAACATTAGCGATAATACTTTTCAAAAACAGGGGATGATGATCAAATAGGTATTCAAATCCAGCTCCAGTCAAACAGAACTCGTAAGCTTTGAAGAAAACTCTCATCTTCGTACGAGAATCTGGAATCAAGGGGAAGGATTCAGAGCCATCCATAAGCTTCCAACATGGCGCTTCGTCATTCTCAGCCTCATCAAAGATGACAGTATGAAGATGTTTGCTGGTAAAATTGAGGACTTGACCAACATGACATGCAGTTAACGGGTTATCTCCAGTAATCATTGTGACGCGATGAGAAGAATCAATAATTTCACGGACCATTTGACGGGTGTCGGGCTTCAAGGGACAATGAATAACAACGAATCCAGCAAAGATCAGTTTCTCTTCAAAGAATTCCCGTTTATGTTCTCTAATTTCTTGACGAGTGCATGTGCCAAGTTCTCTGATTCCAAGAGCTATAATTCGGGCACCAGATAAAGCCAACTTCTTGTACATGACATCGTAATCAGTGGGAACTGTTTCATACATATTTCGAAGGATTTCTGGAGCCCCTTTCACTAGTGTAAGATATTTCGGGTCTGGCATTCCGGGAACATTGTAACTTGCAACAGTGGTCATCCTTTTCAGTTGACTAGAAAAGTGATATCGATGGATAATCTTCAAAGCTGGAAGCTTTCCTTTGCTGGGGATCACAACTTCGCCTGAAAAGATGAACCAAAATAATCAATATTGTCCAGAGAAACTCACTTTGAGAAACACTCCAATTAATCCATGTCAAACAAGCCTTTTCGAGAGGGTCACCAACGAGTTCATCACCGAATTTGACAACACTTTGACAGCCAGCAAGAACCTGTGTCGAAATATCAGGAATATCAGTCGGATTCTCAATGATTTTGACATTTCCTTCTTCAGTATATCCATCGGTTCCAGCGATTCCAACCATGACCAATCTATCGGTTGTTAACGTTCCCGTTTTGTCAAAACAACAAATATCTACTTTCCCAGCAAAGGGAATTCTGAAGGGTTCTGTACAGAAAACACCCAGTTTCTGGAGCGCAATCAAAGAGTTGTTGACAGCCAAGGAAAGCTCGATTGGCAATTCTGGAGGGATGACACTTGTAAGAATTAAAGAACATTCAAGGAAAAGCTTGAATCTGCTTCTAGATTCGTCTTCTGTCCCCTTGATCCAAAGATAGGCTGCAGCAGCAATAGCGAACACTAACAAGAAGAGGATAAAGCAGAAAGTCTCGAAATTGTTAGCTGTAACGCGTTTGACACCGAACATGATGGTACGAAGTAAAGATCCTTGGCTAGTATTGAACCCAGTTCTCAGAACATAACAGAGACATCCACCATCTGGAGGACGCAGCGAGGATTCCACTTTTGTTGGAGCAGTGTGTTGGACGATCTTCGTGCCTCCATAGATGACGTGAAGTCTGCCATCAGTGTTGAAGTCAAAGTAACGGTCATTTTCAACTTCTTCAATACTCTCCTTCATTTGTGGGACACTTTCACCCGTCAACATAGATTCGTCAACAATACAATGGCCCTTTAGAATCAGCAAATCACATGGAACTGCTCGGTCGTCACTTAAACGGGCAACGGAAACAATGTCACCACAGACAAGGTTCTCACTGGAGATCTTGATCCACTTTTTATTCCGGTAGACATGGACTTCGTATGGTTTGTTTCCCATCTTGTAAATCTCCGACATATTCCTCAACTGCTGTTTTACGATTGTGGCTTCAAAAGTGACGAGCATGAGTAGGGTGAAGAGAGAGTAATACCACATATCCTCCAAACACCATAAGCCGACACAGAAAACTTGGAATACGAAAAACGGAGCTGTGGCTCGCTCAATAAACAATTCCGAGAACAAAGGAATCTTCATGATCATCCTGAAACCGATAGACACAATATTGAGTTGTTCTTCTGAAACTTACTTGTTGGTTCCAAGCTCAAAAGCACTATCAGTCAACTGCTTGTCCGATTCAAATCCATGTGAATCTTTGTAGAAGCGGAACGGACGATTGGTGTCGTACTCAACAGCAAGGAAAAGATTTTTGTCATCATCGTAGTTGTAAATGACTTCTTGAAATACGAACCAGACACGTAGAGAACCATCTGGTCGAGTCGCACGCTTCAGGGGAACAAGTTCAGGCCAACCGTTATTCGGAGTAGGATTCACTTTCGCCAATGATGCTTTTCTGGGGTCTTTCACCTGAAAGTCGATATATGGACAACACAAAAGTGAATGGGAAACCTACAAAAGAACAAGTGAATAGGCAATTAATGCTGACGAACCAATAACAAAATAGTAAAAGTAAGATCTAAAACCAAGTTTTCGATTACATCCATATATCAACAACATGCAAAATTACTTGAATTAATGCCATAATAACAACTCCGATACAGCCAAATTCCCAGAATTCATCCTGACCGTAAATCCCAAACCATAGGTAAAACCACAGGCCATAGATTGGAATAAAAGGACCCGTATACCAGCAAGCAAGTGGCTTCCTTCTATTGTATGTGGCAACAGATTCCACGAGGGAATCCAAAGCCATTTTGAAGCCGGATCTGAAAGAATAAGTCAAGTTGTGCTGTGGAAAGTATAGAAACGACAAAATTTCGTTGCGGAAACAAAAAACAGCAAGGTTCGTTGCTAAGAAAATATCATTGATGACAAGGCCTTTTTTCATTGGTTTGATCTTGGCGCGAAAGCTTTGCCAGGTGTCTATTTCTGCTTCCATCTTCATTTCTCCTCTCTCTCTCGTCTCTCATTTGTTTTGATGTTGTTTTCTTTGACGTGTTTTTATCTCTAATTTCATAATTATCTAACTTTTAAGATGGCTTCCAGTAATAATTCCAAAAACAGAAACTGGTCGCCAACAAGCAGGATGTCTGACGGGATGCGAGAAGTTCCCTCAGTTTCCGAGATGGATGAGTCTAACCTCACTGAAGAAGATATCTTCAAGATGAAGCAACTTAGAGATGCTAGATCAATGTATAACACTGACCAATTGACTACGGAGACTACTCTTGACTCTACCTCCAACTTTGGGGGACGAACTCTGGCTAGTTACTCCGACACTGGCGAACAAGGGATAAAGAGTGACGGTAACGAAGATGACATTCCTTACGACGATGAGGACGATATTCCGTCCGTTACTCAGCCTCAAGAAATGCAGATAACTGAAGAGGATATGTTGAATATGAAAGACATGTCAGCCCAAAGAGCCATGTTCGGTAGTGAGATGCAATCCGCCATCTCTGTCGCCGATTCTGCTTCTAATTTTGAAGAGCATGTTCAAGACGTTGGTGCTTCCCCGCCTGAAGAAGATGATGATGATATTCCCTTCGATGAATATGACGAGATCGAAGACAAGAATTCATCCAAATATATCCATATTAGTGCTTGCAACCAGTTTGCCTTCAATAGATTCAGAGTTGACCCTCCAGATTTACCCAAGGACGTTGGTATGTTTATGAGTATTCTGATTGATGTGTTATGTACAATATTTCAGTTTCTGTTCTGAACTTCCCTGATAATATTGAAGCGAAGCCATCTGTCGGAATCAATGAAGGTGAATATAAGACCAATCTCTCGAAATCCAAGGTTTATCTCGTTGGAACAGCTCATTTTAGTAAGAAAAGTCAAGCAGATGTTCGTCAAGTGATCAAACAGACTCAACCAGATATCTTGCTTATTGAACTTTGCGGGTCTCGTCTAGCTATTTTGAATATGGATAAGGACACTCTTCTCGAACAAGCTAAGAACTTGAATCGTGAGCGCATTATCACAATGATCAAACAGGACGGATTCTCTCAGACCATATTGCACATTCTTTTGCTCCAGACTTCAGCCTATATAGCTCGTCAACTTGGTATGGCACCTGGAGGTGAATTCAGAGCTGCTTATGAAGCTGCCATGAATGTCGAACGTTGCCGCATTGTCTTGGGGGATCGTGCTATCAACGTCACGTTCCAGAGAGCTCTTTCTGCATTAAATTTCTTCCAGAAAATTCGTCTGGCTTACCAACTGCTTATTTCCAACAATGTGACCATCACGTAAGTTACCTTTCAATGCACCTTTCTCATTGCAATCTTTACAGTCCGGAAGAAGTGGAACGTTGCAAGGAAAAAGATATGCTGGAAGAGGTTTTGCGTGAGATTGCTGGTGAATTCCCCCAACTTTCTCAGATATTTATTTATGAACGAGATGTTTATATGCTTCATGTCCTTCGTACTATGCTGCAGAAAACTACCGAACAGAAGATGGCCGCTGCGAAGAACTGTGGCGCTGCTTTCCAGCCCGTGAATGTCGTCGCTGTGATTGGCATTGGACATGTTCCTGGGATCACTAATGCTTGGGACAAAGAGGATCTACCAACCATTGAAGAACTCCTCCACATCCCTCCACCTACCCTGACCTCCAAAATTGTTGGAACTGCATGTAGGGTCGTTATTTACGGAGCTCTTGCATATGGAGTTTATCGGGCTAGCCGTTTCACCTTTGGAAAAATTCGACCATATTTTTAGTTGTATTTTTAATTTAATTCCTTTGGTTTGGATTTGTTTTTGAAAAAAATCACATCGATGATTTTTACGTTTTATAGTGTGGTTCTAAATATTGTACCTTTCGATTATAACTCGCTCCTAATTTATCGCACTAAGATCTCACTTTGTGGCTAATTATAGGCATATATATTTTTACTTTGATAGATCTAGAGACCCATTAGAATTTTGTTTTCTGGAACTATTTCGCATTCAATATCCAGCTTCTGAAAGCATGAAGTTGGAAAAAAGAATGATTTTCCCCGACGCTGACTTTAAAAATTGATAAGAAATCAAAAGATAACTAGAATGATATAATTGAAACCTTAGATCTCAGTATGTTCGTTCAGGAGAAGTCACCAGAATCTTTCTAAAGGGCTCCAGAAGTGAGTTATGTGTAGCACAAATTTCCAAATTTTTACTAGAAGTCTATATTTTGCATCATAACTTCCGAAATAGAAAATTTGGAGGGATAAAAGAGTTTGTATGATAGATCTTATAGAGCTGTAGTTAATCACAAAATGAAATTTTAGTGTGACAATTTGGAAGCAAGTTATAATCGAAAGATACAACATTTAGGACTGTAATGCACATCATTGGGGGTTCTGGATATTTAAAAATTGTTATACTTCTTGGTGTTTTGCATGGTCGAATCCCTGATTGTTTATAAAATGGGTGTTCACTCGGCGTCAATGGGAGCACATTACTTCTCGGTCCAGCGGAATGGCAACTGTCAGGTAGCACGGACTGGCAGCAATATCGGCTATATCCTCGACCTGCTTTACTGCCGTTTTTCAACCTCTCCGTTTCGTAAACCTATGTAAATTTTTGTTTTCTTTTTGGGCCGGAAAAATTAATGAGGAAGACTTGAGGCGACAGGACTTCCGGTATTTCCATTGTGGTCATTCATTCTCGAGATTGGATTAAATTATTCGAGCTGACCGGGTTGCTTTCAATGCATTCAACTCCAATTAAAGCGGTCGGATGCGCGTTTATTGGAGGCTTTGTTGTGTTCCTTTATCCTCGATTATAGTAGCTTTCCGCATATTTTCATCCTCGAAATTCAGTAATGGAATTGGAATTCTTGTGCATGCATGACAGGAAGGTCCTAGATGACCACTGGTCATTTACGAATGCAACGAATTTTAGAGTTTTTGTTTTTATTTTTTATTTCAGCCTTGAGAATGTTTATCTTCCTCAAATTGGCTATTGAAGAATTTGCATCGGATCACCCACTGTGTTGGTAACTGGTTTTCTCAGTTGGTGACAATTAGCATTATCTTTTTTATGGCCTTTCTTGAGTTTCATCAGATGCGGTGGTCGCTTATCTCTCTGAAATACCACAAGAAACGTAGGCGCAACTTAGTGACACCAGGTCTTTCACCGGAAATATCAGTCTTTCTTTCAATATTTTTTGATTGGAGTCATCTGGATCAATTCCAAAAGCGGCCAAAAGAAATAAACTTGGTCTTGCGCAGATGTTTCGATTCCAAAACCGTCATTTCCATTACCGATTTGAGTTGAACGGAAGCCGGTTTCTTAAAAACCGAATTCTCAATTTTAGGATTGTTTTTCCGAATTTCATTCAGAGTCCATCATAAAATACGGTCTTCTGTCAAAAAATAGTAATCCTTAAATGGAAAAACGGGCTTCAAAGAGGTGCCGAAGTCCCGAGAGGACTACAGTGGCACCAGCTGGGAATCGCACGAATCTTTTCGTGATTGGTAAAACGGACATGTTTTGAATGAAAACTGTTTTCTTAAGGTGATCAGTTTTATAACTTTAACATCTGCCCAAGTTGCGTTTATGATGACCGTCACATGAAGGTCTTTGAGATGTTGAAGAGATTTATTCCCCGTACTTGAAGACGACTTTTGAATTGTTTCCGATCCGTGGTCCAAGACATCTGCCTTTCTATGCAATTCTTTTGTCATGACCCCGAATAACACGGGCTTGTGTGGATAATAACGACCCTTCTTGGCGATCCCTGCATTGTTTCCCCTGTCACTTGTTCCATGTTCAATCTCTCGGCATACTTTGCGAATCCATTTGCAATTCACAATTTCCAAAATAGTTTATGAAACCGAGTTTGTCTTGTTTCGTGGATGAATGAGGACAGTAGCAGAGTCCGAGTCACTCATTCAATTTTCGCAAACAAGTCTTCTTATATGAAATTTAAATTTTGGCTAGAATTGGTCATTTTGGTTCTTTGAGTCGATTTCTAACGTTGATAAGCTTGTTGGCGCCGGTATTACAGCACCTTGGTGCCGATTGTACTTGCAGGACAAACGTCTCTTTTCTTGGCTGCTGATTTCCTGGAGATTGGTTGTTGTCGATTGTGAGCAGGAGCTTGTGATAACGAAATCGAGAGGAGTTTTCACAGTGGCTTTTGGTTTTATTGCCGACCTCCTTTGATGGAAATATCTTTATTGATTTTAGGACACCGATAGATGAATGGCGTTATCTCAAGAGCCTCGAGGCCACTTGTCACTTAATTATGCGAATTTGCTTACTGACTGAGTGTGTTATATTTCTCCTAGAGAGATTTGACATTTTGATTTCGAGGCGATAAATAACATTGATTCGACGAAAATTGTATTCTTCAAAAGGCTAATGGTCATTCGGTGGTGTTTCATTCATATTGTTTTTATATCTTGAACGCCTCTTTGTGCCGCGTATTCGGTGGTACTAGTCTTTCCCAAAGAAGCATCATGACGGAACGATTTCTCATTGTACAGTGTGCATATTTGGCAGAACTGTCCGCGATCTAAATCAGGTTAGCTGATCTAATGCCGATATGGATTGGTTACCTAATCCTCCTCTCCCATGTTTACTCGGGTTTCTCTGACCGAATTGCTGCTCTCCAGGTGTCTTGGATGGCAAATTTGGGAAATCCTGGATCACTGACTTGAGTGTCTGCAAGAACCTCTTGAGAAACTTATTTGTTTGACTTTTGCCATAGTTATCGGGGCTATAAATAACATTCATAAACTTGACCTTCTCTTTTTTGTCATTTTGCTATTTCTTCCATGATAGATTTGTGTTCCGTCTGACCTTATATTCTTCCGATTTTCGCCTTTATTGAATTACCACCACCTCAGTGACCAGAAAACTGTTTGTGCCCATCGGTTTTGTTTCCTCTGCGAGCTAATTTATCTCATGTCAAAGAGGAGCTCATTATGAATGATGCCAATTTTGAATTCTTTTTTATCCCTCCATAGACAGATTTCCATCAATAAATCCACTCCCGATCCAAAAATCTCCTAATTATCTGTTGTTCTCAAGGTAATTAAGCGAGGGAATAGGCACGGCAAATTCGGTTTTCCCAATACGGCACAGATTAGGAACCGCAAAGACGCGTTTTCGCTTCGATTATTGTCCGATTCCGGTCATGACTGTCCGTTTTCATTCCAGATCACAATCTGTCAATTTGAACGGCGGTTTTCTTTGATGTTCGTATTTGACTTTTATCTCAATATGATTATTTTAGGCATGTGCGAGAGATCAGCAGGCGTCTTTATCGCCTTTCTCTTCCTTCTCGGCTTCATTAGAGCTGATGATGAAGCAATTTTCAGGAATTTCAATTTGAAATTCGGCCAGCTTTTCTCTATTCCAGCGGAATCTACGAAGGATGATATCCTTTTTGATACTTTCCCCTCATGGTTGGCCTATAATGGGAGTTACATCTTTGGAGTTCCCCAATTGGATTCAGCTCTGAAAGAAAAAGAAATATCCCCAATCCAGTTCCATATTGGTGCTAATTCTTGGGTAAACGTCGACTTCAACTTGAAAGATGAAAACCCCTGCGGTTATGACGCGACTCTGTTTTTCGAAGTTTACAAGGACAAATCTTATAATGAATATTCTCCTAAAGAACTGAATGAGGAAATCGAAGACTTTGCAGCAACCATGGATGTTGATGTCTCTGAATTCCGAGTTTTCCGTGCAGACTACTTGAACATTTGGAGAGCCGAGGAAAATGAAGTTTTCAGCAACATCGAACCTCACAATATCAGAAATGATCAACTCGTTGTCGTCTGGAAACTCGGTTGTGGATCTATTGATGATAACGAGGACTACATCAACATTGTTTCTGTCGTATCTGATAATAAGTTCAAATATCGACTCATTCAAGCTTTTGTTAACAATGTTAACATCCGTGAATTTACTCAAGCTACGGAAGTTAGACCTGTAACAGAGCCTCCAGTCATGAGGACAACTCGCCAATCTGATCGTCCTCCGGTTCGCGTCAAGAGTTTCCATACTTACTATTGTATCAAGTGAGTTCGAAGTTTAATTGTATTTATTGTTTGGGTTCAATTTTACGGTTCCTTTGGTTTCGATTGCAACTTTGGTAACTCCTAATTTGGCGCATGAAAGGCGGAAATCCCTAATTATAGGCTTGTTTGTGTCCTTGCCGTGATCTAATGAGGACGAATTTCAGGGGGAAAATATGCTCTTTGCGGATCCCAAATGACATTTTTGTGGACGACCTTGATTCCAATCTGAAGTACTCGGTTCATTCAATCAGCAACAGACAAAACTTCCTCGAGGCAGAAGAAGGAACTAACATCATGAAGGGAATCGCACTGGAAGCCGGAAACTTCCAATTCAGACTGGATGCTAGAGACAGAAGCAATCAGGTGATTAGTTTATCTCACTTGTAAAATTATATCGATTTCTTGTTTTACAATCAGACAGGATGTAAGCCAGATGTTTCTTGAACTGCTGCTTTGGTCTGAAATAACCGAAAAAGAGCTTATTAACGGATTTCCAAAGTGAAAGCAAAAACATCTGCTACTGTCAGAAATATGTCAAGAATTAATGAATCGTATTTCTAGGTGGCTTCTGCTCCATTCAACGTGGACGTCAAGGATGAACAAAAGAGCAATTACTATTTGGAGTTTACTATAGACCGTTTATTCTCAAACTTCAATGGTGTCGCTAGATGCAATTTCATGGAGAAAATTGCCTCCGTATTGAAACTGAAATCTGAGAATCTTAGAATAGACTCAGTTTCCGAAGGAGCTGGTCACAGACAAACAGCCATCAAGCTTCATTCTCTGGATCATTATCAGGATGAAGTCTGCAATCAGGAAAAAATCCAAAGCCTCTTTAAGCAACTTGCAACTACTAGTGGTAATGCCAGAATTTCATTTGCCAAGCAAATGGGATCAATTTATCACGTTCGACGGGTTCGTCGCAGCTGGTCAATTAGACAATTTTATTAAATCCTTTTTTCAGGTCAAGCTTCAGCTTTATGGTCAGTGCGGCACCTCGACCGAAGACGATTCCATTGAAATCAAAGATCTCAAAAAACCAGATACTACTCAGATGACGAACATTCATGCTACGGAAGGCGATTCCTTATTTTATCAAATACATATACTTTTTTTCATTGCCGGCTTAGTTTCCATCGTTCTTGTGTTGCTCATCATCTATTGCTGCAAATTTAGGAAATCTAGATCCAAAAAACAAAAGAAGTCCCTTGAATACGTCACCAGAGGTTCGTCTGATAACCCGTGTCATTTCAATCATTTCTCATTTTAGGAAATCCAGTTGTTTTCCCGAATGAACGGAATCGCAATGATGATACTCCTTCTGTAACTACCCCTATGCTGATCAAAGATGAACGACCTCCATTACAACCTCAGCTCGAAGGAACTACTATCCATGAAAACCCTCTCTACAAAGCCCCTAGTGTGGGTAGGACATCTGTCTCTACCGATAACACGAACTTAAACACTGCGGGGGCTTCCCGTCTTACAGGAACGCCTAATCAACGTCTTCCTCCTCCGTATGTGGCTCCGTGAACAGGAAAATAATCAATACGAGTCTTATCTGAAAATTCCTATGTGTCCAGCTCTGCTAAGTCGTCTTTCGACTTTGTTCAACACTTATTTCGGATGCCCTGTATCTCGGGCAATGGATCTCCGATTTTTGGTTTTCTTGCTTCTATTTACATTTCTTATGCATGCAGCTTTAACATGATCTACTTGCTTACCCATTAACGCTTATGTATTGATGATTAGCTGAAACTTCCAAATTTTAAACATTCGAATAAAAATAACATTTCGCTGATGATTAGAGTTGAAAAATTGAGCAAATATTAGCAACGTTCCCGCCGGCACTCGGTATTAATTTAAAAAAATAAAGAGTTTCGAATATTTGCTTAGTGGTTAAAATCGCAACCACTAAGTCGCTTCAAGTGCCGAATTTCGATCTGTGGAGAGGACAAAAAGTTTTGCTATTGTCCTTAATAGGTAATGGAACTGCAATAGTTGAGGGGAAGAATAGAGTAACAGCAAAAGAATATAAGGTAGTAGAAAATAAGAATAGAGTAACAGAAAGGAAAAATAAGGTAATAAAAAAAAGATAAAGTATTAGGAAGGAATGATACTGAAACAAGGAGAAGGTGTACTGTAGCAGAGAAGAAGTAAACTGTAGTTAATATGTATACAATTAGAGTAGAAAATAGTATTTTCTTTTCTTCTCTATCTCGGTTTTACACTTTCTTTGGGACAGAAAACGCTGATTATCTTCGAATTTGAAGATAAAAAATATGAATGATAAAATAATTTGACCCATAGATTCCGAATCTAAAGTCAGAATTAATGGTTGTCATTCAAATTCCGGAGATTCTGAATCATATATCGTTATATGCCATTCGATTTACTCATCCAACATTTACGAAAGGACATATATGTTGCAGTATGGTTCCTGTGTGTGAATAGAGTAAGTTTATAAACTTTACAGCATTTATTTTTGTCTTAGTACTGGAAGAGCATTTACCAAGATTTCTTTACGTTCACATTCAGTCATATGATTTCGAGAGGAAATTCTCAATCAAATAAAGTAGGAGGAGCACTAATTTAGAAATATGACAACTGCTAAAAATAATGATATAAAGAATTTATTCAAGAAGTCAAAGGAAGCAGAAAATACTCAGGTCATTCAAACCATTAAAGAAAAGAAACTGAAAAACTTTCATGATCATATTACATAGACTCTCGAAGATTCTCAAGTAAATGAAAAGCGTGTTAAAAATTCAGCAATTTTGATGAGTGCAACGGACAAGATAACTAAATTGCACACCATGAAACACCAACGCTGTATCTAGTTTTTATTTAATTAATTGTAATTTTTAAAAGCATTTTTAAAGAATTTTCAATAGAGAAAATGCACTATTGGAAACTTTAGCAAGTGAATAACAGTTGCCAAAAACACCTATTAGTAGTGAATAATGCATGATGATCTTGTGAAGGAAATCAAAACTAGTGTTACTTACCTACTAGTAATTAATGAACTATTTATCCATCACTTATTAGAATTACCAATACAAATAGTTCGAATTACAAATATTTCAAGGAGTCGATTTTGTCTAATCTTCTCAAAAAACGTTTGTACCAAGAATAGCAGGAGAAAATGAGTTGATTTACGTAACAAATTTCCAAAATTACTGTTTTCTACTCTCAGAAAGCTTGCTTATTCTACATGAGAATCCAAAAATTGCAATTTGTGATATTGTCAAGACTACAATGCTTGTTAAAAAACAAAAACTCGAGTTTTGGTCTCCATTATTTGTAAAAGAAACAAATCAATGTAAGGAAGTGCAATATGTACGCGTTGATGGAGAACACGAAGGCAATCCAAGCACTCAACAGGCCACTTTTGTCTTCCTCTGGTGAAGACATGATTGAGTGTCAAGACCAACACAGACACTTGACAAAAATCGAAGTTAGAAGCGACTTTTAACACGAAGCACAACGTCGTCGATTCAATTCCCAAGCGGTCAACCAACTATTGATGTCTCTATTGCCGTCTTTTGCTGTCGAGATTTTCATACAGAGTAACTGAGACTTATTGTGGTTCTTTTATTCTCCACTATTGCTTCTATATTAAATTCTACTTTGAGAACGAGCTGTGTAAATTGGGACTCCAGAATGCCTCAACCCAAGTTTTTGTTTCTAAACGGTCGCAAATGAGATTTACCCAAATTGGCCGGTCCAAGTTGTGCAGGAAAGTCCTCATTTTTCAGTAAATGAGACTTTCTTTCTTGAAGTAACTTCCCAGTAGCTTTATCCTAGATCAAAGGAAAATGTCTGCTCCGACAAGACTACTAGGTGAGTCAATTAAATACTTATAGATACATATGGAAGGTCTGTTGGATAATGTCGACATCTGTTGGACGTTAAATTCACAAGAATCCCGCATAAAGGAAAAACGCTTCTAATTCGTGTTGAATTACGCTGGTTTTTATTGTTTTCTTTTATTGAGAACAGAATGACATTTTTAGCCTTCTTGGGTTCATCCTTTAGTGGATATGGAAGTGTGTCTTGGAATGCGCGAGGATGATTACTCAAGGACCCTTTTGGCACATCCTCTATTCAAATTACTGCCAATTTAGCTCAGCATGACATTCAGTCTGTTGGTAGAGGTATCTAAAGCTTGAGATGTTCTCCATAAATAGAATTTCTAACTCGTACTTTGGGAGTGCTAAAAACGAGTCAATGATCTCTTCTTGATTTCTTTATCTCGTATTTATCCATCCTAGTTGCTTATTTTATCTTGCTCAGCTGACCGGATAAGCCTGCGAGGAAACATTTGTGTCTCTTCCTTATTCTGGACAAGTTCACACAGCTCTAAAATAGATAAAAAAGATGCTCCCACCGACTGCTCTTTCTAAGGAGTAGGGAACTCGCGCCTCTTCACGGATTTTGATGATTTCGGCAATGTCGTGCGCATTGAATTAAGTGGAGAGAAGGCTGAATATGGCCAGAGGGCGTCGCATAAACTTTTCCGGAAAGCCGCTTCACCTCGTAAATATTCGGAACGGTCGTCGGTCAGCGGCCACTCAACAACATCTGTTCTGAAGCTCCCAAAACTCCGGGAATATAGGTCCCTTGGTGCCAAATCTTCACTTTGAACTTCGGTTACCCAATTCCATGAAAATAGGCAATCCGAAAACTAAGATCTATGCAAATCCAGTTTGGACTTGCCCAACTAGGAAACTTTTGCCAAATTGTCGTTATTTTTAATCTTTGTGGTCGCTCTTAGTCCCCCCTTTTTCATTGGTGTTATTTTTCAAAATTTGTATCCTTTTACTTTATAAGAAGTGGAATTTGTTGAAGACCGTTGCGGAGTCTGGATCCATAAATAAATTCGGAAGTTTGCTTTTGTGATTCTTCAAAGGACGAAGCGACAAGAGCAATTTGTAGTAAAAGTACTCCAGTCTTCAAACCTTACTCACATTTTTCGTGCTTCTTCCACGCTTCGTGGTGCTTCTGTTTTTGGAAGAAAATGAAACTCATCTGAGTTTATTTAGTCTCGAGATTGAAATGTCACCGGTCATTGTCACGATGTCTCAGGATTTCGAGCTCTTGGTAGGTCATTTTCTTTTGTTTACTTTTAACAAGACTCCATTGGCCCACTATATTGCCTGAAGCATTGGCTTGGACAACACGTTAATTGGGCATGGGCAAGGAGTTCACGACCAACTAAGAAAATTGAGAAGCAACTCGTACTTGGTCCTTTGGTGTCTGTTCAAACTTTATAAAAATGCCCAACTTGCGCTCATTTTCATTTTGGAACTTCCATCAATTTTGGAAGTCCATCCAGAAAACTTAATTTTTCATTTTGTATCCCAACCACCCAGAAATTATGAATTTGTTTTACTTTTCGGAAGAGTAAATATCAAGTTTATTATTCCCAGAAAAGGATATTATGGGCATAAATATTTTGCCTAGAGCGTATTTTTTACAATCTTACTAAACTATAGTTGAATCTCGAACGAGATTCTCATTGTGAATTTTCTGTTGGAACGTGCTTGGGAGCCAATTTACGTGAACTTTCTGGAACAAGAAAGAAGAGCGAAAATTGCACTGATTCAATTGAGATTCCGTCTCGAAGACATCATCTGGTTTGAATTGTCTCGATTTTTGCTTCTAAGAGGGTTGCATTCTAACAATTTAAATTATTGCGTGATGGCCGGGAGCGCTCTCGTCTTCGCAAAAAGTCAGTGCCTTTAGCATTTTCCCGAGCAGACAATACTAAATATGGGGCGTAGAAGAAGACGAAGACTACAAAGAAGCTGTTTGGAGGGAAATGGGCAGTCCATAGAAGCGCGGATTGGAATGGGAAGAAATGAGCTCGTCCAAGAGGAAAGCTTAGCTCGAAAGCACTGATTTTTGGCTGTCGATGGTTGAAAAGTACTTCCTGGCAGAAGCGGCCCAATTTTGACTTATGGGATAAACTCCAAGTCATCTGGATGTGGATTTTATTAGTTTCGCAGCTTGAGTTTTCTGTACGCTACTAAATATATCTTGTAACTGGCTCATTTGCCTCATTTTTGGCCATCCAAATTTGCACAAATGGCCTTTTTGTATCAGTAGGACAGCTGTGGGGAATAGGTTTACGAGTCCTCCAACAATGATGTCGACGACGGAGTTGGCCTTCGGCCATCAGCTCCCACTTCCAACAGACCGCAAACGGAGTCTGATCGTTCAACAGAATCAACGCAAGAGATCCGTTTCAGTCACCAAAGCCGCCGTTATCTCGTCGGCGATGCTTGCTCGGAAGAATTCTTTGAGTGTTGTCCGAGGAGGAACTATCATTGCTGGTGCGAACAACGGTGGTGGAATCAATCAACAAAGTAGTCTCAACATGCCAAATAAACGAGATTCTATGGCAGCAATTGCTGACCTTCTTGCTGCTACTTCAGGCGGACAAGCTTCAAAATTAAGGAAGCCCAGTAATCCTTTTCTTTTATTCTTACTCTAAAACCATGATTTTAGCAATATTGGATAATCCTAAAACAGATAAAGTCTTCCAACTAGCCTGTATACTGTCTCTGATTACAGTCTGCCTTCATACTCCGAGAACACTGCAGTTGCTTCCTTTTCTGACTTTTCCTATTCTTATTGTCGACACTTTTGTTACTTTTATATGGACAAT
Source organism: Halicephalobus mephisto (assembly GCA_009193035.1). Taxonomy (NCBI): domain Eukaryota; kingdom Metazoa; phylum Nematoda; class Chromadorea; order Rhabditida; family Panagrolaimidae; genus Halicephalobus; species Halicephalobus mephisto. The sequence continues at coordinate 476,199 of SWDT01000211.1, read as the reverse complement.
TGAAGCTGTAATCAAAGCAAGACATTTCGGTTTATTTCGGGTGAGTTTTTACTCTTTTTCCGAAGCTAGAAAAAACGAGAAGCGTTTTCTCCCTCCCTTGAGAATAATTTCCAAATATGGACCAGAGTTTTTCCAAATTTTGGACAAAAGTCAATTAAAGTAAAGGCCTTAATTGGTTAATCTTTCAGCATAAATCCTCTTACTTAAGACATAGGTGGAGTCAATTTGATTTATTGTTGTTGACAGTCCATTGGATATCATTATTACTGTACGTGTATCAACTCACTAGTGTCTTGGTGCCTTCTTTGAATTTGCATTATTTTGAGTGGCTCGGAGTTATTCGTTCAATGAGGCCGTTCATCATCATCAGACTCCTCAGACTGTTACTCAAATTCGAATTGCCCAAAGCAAGAATTCAACAACTGCTCAAGTAGGGATAAATATATCATCAATGATGAATCGTTATTTTCAGACGAATGAGTCAACAAGTCCAGAACGTAACATGGTTCTTTGTGTTCTTCATGGTCCTGTACGCTATCATGGGTATTCAGTTCTTCGGCAGAATGGATTACCGTTGTGTGGTTCCTGGGACTCATCCTCAAAACGTGACTGTGAACGATCTGGCGATTCCCGACACGATGTGTACGAAAAAAGGCGGAGGAGGGTATGAATGCCCTGATAACATGGAGTGTATGAAGTTAGATTTGTCCGCCAAAGCCGAAGGATTCTACGGGATGTTTGACGACTTCGGACATAGTATATTTACAGTATACTTGGCGGCATCAGAAGAGGGATGGGTTTATGTTCTGTATGACTGCATTGATTCTCTCCCTTCGCATGTGGCCTTTCTTTACTTTGTGACACTTATCTTCTTCCTTGCTTGGCTTGTCAAAAACGTCTTCATCGCTGTGATCACGGAGACTTTTGCTGAGATCCGTGTGCAATTCAGCGAAATGTGGCAGAAGAAAGAAGTTACCCTGGATGACGACTTCAAGCAGAGAATAGAAAGAACGGAAGATGGTTGGAAGCTCATTCGACTCGACACTGACCCCAAGCATCTGTCTCCGAGAATAAAGACCCTTCAGAAAATCCTCAGAAGTACTGCTTTTCAATGTGTCATCGTTGGATTGGTTTTCACAAATGCCGTCATCAATGGTTCCTTTGTGTACAAGCACGATGGAACCGACACCCGAAGAAGACAGATTTACTACTACATCGAGTGTGGATTCACCCTTCTCTTCAATATTGAGAGTGCAGTTAAGATCATCTGTTACGGATTCAGAGCTTACTGGAAAAGAAATATCTTCAAATTTGAATTTCTTCTTTGTGTAGGAAGCACGCTTAATACCATCAAATTTTTTTACGACAGAAATGTTTTCACATATTTCCAATGCTTCCGACTTTTCCGGTTAATCAAAGCAAGTCCAATGCTCGAAGACTTTGTGTACAAGGTAATTTTTGGACTTGATTTGCATTTTAAATCGAATATTCTTGCAGATCTTTTCACCAGGAAAGAAACTGGGTGGTCTTGTGATATTCACTGTATTAACAGTAATCATCGCTTCTGCGATGTCATTGCAGCTATTTTGTTACGTCCCAAACTTGCCTTATTTCCAAACATTTCCTCAGGCATTCATGGCCATGTTCCAGATTGTTACCCAAGAAGGATGGACGGATTTTGTAGTTGACGTACTTAGGCTTGTTGACGACAGAATAGTAGCCATCGTTGCGATTTACTTTGTGGCCTACCATTTATTCGTGACATTGATTGTGTTAAGTTTATTCGTTGCCGTTATTCTTGATAACTTGGAAATGGATGAAGAATTGAAGAAAGTGAAGCAGCTGAAAGCTAAAGAAGCTGTAAGTTTTATATTCTATACTCTGCAAAGTAATCGACAATTAATTTCCTCGAAAATAGAAAAGTCATTATCATTTGTTTTTATGAATGATATTTTTGTTATCACTTTCATTTCAGCAATATTAGAGTTTTAATAATTTCATCACAAGAAACAAATTTTTAGAGAAAAAGAAGTTTTTGTCTTTTTTCTTCATAAATTCTTCTAAAAAGATAAAACATTCGGAAATTTATATTGTAAACCATCTCAAAGACTAGTTCTATATTTGTTATAAGTTCTTGAATTTCAACAGCAATAACAGACTCAAAAGTTATTTCACATATGAGATTCTTGAGACAATTTCTGGATTTTATATAGATTGATAATAAGTGATATCATCATTGAGTTCCAGAAATTTAGTTATTCTTCTTGACACATTGTTTTTGTTTTTAGTTCCTCAATTCTATTGATTTTACAACAGGGATTTATTTAATCTTTATTAGAAATTACAATGTGTATAATCAAAATATTAATAACAATGAAGCAGTAAAAGTGCATACCATCTTTATAAGATGCTTGAAATTCCTAAAGTCAATGGTAACATCATTGTTCTTCGATCTCTATGAAATTCAAAAGTTATAGTAATTCCAGAAATTGTTTAAAGGATCTTATATGTGAAATAACTTTTGAGTCTGCTATTGCTGGTGAAATTCAAGAACTTATAACAAATATAAAGCCAAAGATGGTCTTTGAGATAGTTTACAATATATATTTTCTAATTCTTTATTCCTTTCAAGGCAATTTGTGGAAAAAAAGGGAAATTTATTTTCTAAAAATTAGTTTCTTGTGATGAGATTATGAAAACTCTAATATTGGGGAAATGAAAGTAATAACAAAAATATCATTCGCAAATATAAAACAGTAATAATTCTTTTACTTTTGACCAAATGAACTGTCTATCTCCTGGACTATATCGTAGATAGTCATTAAAGTCAGAATGTGTTTATAGATAACCAGTATGAGGACAAACTTGCCTTGGAGACTACGGATATTTGAACGTTTCCCCACTCGTCCTCAAATGGTTAACTTGAAAAGAGTAGATTCAGATTTCCTGGCGCCAAAAATCCGTGACAGTTTCACTACTGCTTTCGTAACTGAATGCGATGATCAGTCATCTGACCCTGCTGAACTTGGTAACAGGAAAACAATCCTAAGATCTGTCGAGCCCTTACTGAGAAGGAGATCTCTTTCGATTACAGCTAGACATGTGGGACAGCTTACAATGAAAGCTAATGTTCATGCTCTTATTCGATCCTCGTTGAATCAGCCGAGTCTGGCGATGCAACCGAGTATTCGAGGGAAGCCCATGAGTTATTATGAGACAATGGCAGAGAATGGGGATATTGGGAAAACCTCCGATCCATCGAGGAAGGAGCTGAAGCAGGGTGAAATTGACGTCCGGGCTCTTCAGCAAAAACAGCAACTCGCCGAGATGGCTAGAACGAGGATTGAGAAGGACATGAGGGAAAATCACCCTTATTTCGACCGTCCATTATTTGCCGTTGGAAGAGATTCGAGTTTGAGGAGGTTTTGTCAGAAAGTAGCTCAAGCTCGATATGAAGGAGACAAGACCAATGGATCTAAAACGACAAATCGACAATATAAACAATTTTTGTAAGTAAAAGACATTTATTCTTTATAAATGATTACTTTAGTGATCTAATCGGATTGATGCCATATATTGATTGGGCGATGGTCTTGGTGACTCTTATTTCTTGCACATCAATGTTATTCGAAAGCCCATTTCCAACTACGGGGGAAAACCTGGTCATGTTCAACGTTTATCTTCAGATTGCTGATTACCTGTTTGTTCTTTGTATGACCATCGAATTAACAGTGAAAACTATCGCGAATGGTTTGATATTTACTCCAGATGCTCTCGTCAGAGATTTCGGAGGAGTTATGACTTTGTTCGTTTACTTGACTTCTTTGATATTTTTACTCCTAATGCCAAAACATGTTGAAATCAACTCTTTCGCTCAGATTCTGATGATCTGTCGAGCTATTCGTCCTCTTAGAATCTACACATTGGTTCCTCATATTCGTCGGGTCGTGATTGAATTATTCCGGGGATTTAAGGAGATTATCCTCGTAACGATCCTGATGATCGTTGTCATGTTCATCTTTGCCACTTTTGGAGTTCAGACTGTTGGAGGAAGACTCGGAGCCTGCAATGACCAGACAGTCAAGACTCGGGAGAACTGTACTGGAGTTTTCTGGCAGAAAATATTCGTTACGAGATTGGAAGTCATTGGAAAAGCTGAAGGACATTCCCATCATGCTACTGCTGGAGTGGTCTCAGATCATGGTCATCACGATGACGAAAACATTTACCCGAAGCTATTGGTTCCCCGTGTTTGGATGAACCCTCATAACTTTGACTTTGACCACGTTGGAAATGCAATGTTGGCTCTTTTCGAAACGCTATCTTACAAGGGATGGAACGTTATTAGGGATATTCTCTGGAAACGAGAAGGACCTGTAAGTTGTCTTTTTATTCAATATCGATAAGAACAGTAGGGACTTGTTCTTTAAATTCAAGAATTTTTTTAATGATAGAATGGAGAGGACATATATAAAACAAGAAAAGAAAATTTTATCTATTTATAATGATGGAAAGATAAAAGTTCAAATACTGGGAAATATCTACTGTTAGATCGGGACCTATTCATTCCTAACTTTAAGAAAATGAAACAAATTAGGGGACTGCACAGTGGGGAAATTTTTAGCAAATAGGTCTAAGTGACTGAACCCAATCTTAGTATATGATCTAAAATATTCATTACTGTATACTATTCAAGTTATTTATTTCTTTTTACAAAATAAAGATGTAAGTCGATGTACGTTAGGCTAGTTGTTAAATATTCCTTTATTGAGTAATAGCTTGGGAACACACAAGTTCCAGTAAAATCCCAAGTAATACCAAAATACTAATATAAAAAATACAATTAGAACTCATCAATATATTCCAAATAGTTCCACAAAGAGACAGATTTAATTGACTTCATTAATAAAAAAATTAATTTTTTTAGTGGGCCGCTGCATTCATCCACATTTATGTGTTTATCGGATGCATGATTGGAATTACCCTCTTTGTTGGTGTCGTTGTTGCCAATTACACTGAAAACAGAGGAACAGCTTTACTGACTGTTGACCAACGTCGTTGGAGAGATCTCAAAGCTCGTCTGAAGATGGCTCAGCCCTTACACGTCCCTCCAAAACCCTCAGAATCTGCTTACTTACGAAGGAGATTCTATGAATGGACAATGAGCAAAACATTCAACTCCATATTTGTCTTCGCCATCGTTGTTAACTGTGTGACTCTATTCCTTCCGTGGAGTGTAGATGAAGAAGACGAACTGCCAATGATGCTTTATTCTGCAACAACTGTTTCTGCAATTATTCATATTGCGTTTGCTGTTGAACTTTTCTTCAAACTCGTGGCTTTTACGATTCCTGGATTCTGGCAAAGCAGAAGGAATAGAATTGACTTATTGATTACGGCGATGGGGATTGTCTGGATTGTCACCCATTTCTTCATTGCCTTGCCTGCTAGCGTCGTTGGAGGAGAAACACGACTGAAGAAGTTCACCTACACTTTCGGTTATCTCGTCGTCATATTAAGGTTCTTCACAATTGCTGGCAGAAGTACAACTCTTAAGATGTTAATGTTGACTGTTGTCATGTCCATGTTCAGGAGCTTCTTCATTATCATTGCCATGGCTCTCGTGGTCCTGTTCTATGCCTATACAGGTGTTATTCTCTTCGGAATGGCCAAGTACAGTCAAGCAGTTTCCAAACATGTCAATTTCCGAACAGCTTCAGAAGCTTTAGTGGTATTGTTCCGATCAGTAACAGGAGAAGACTGGAATGATATTATGCATTCTGTTGGGACGGATCCTCCTTTCTGTTATTGGCACGAGGGAATGAATTACTGGGAAACTGATTGTGGAAATTATTACGGAGCGATAATCTACTTTTGTTCCTTCTATCTCATTATCTCTTATATCGTGAGAAACCTTCTTGTGGCCATCATTATGGAGAACTTTTCACTTTTCTATTCAAGTGAAGAAGATGCTCTTCTCAGTTATGCCGATATTAGGAACTTCCAACTTGTTTGGAATATCGTTGACACTGAACAGAAAGGGATTATCCCAGTTAGAAGAGTAAAATTCCTACTGAGACTTCTGAAAGGTCGTCTAGAAGTCGATCCCAATAAAGATCGATTGCTGTTCAAGCACATGTGCTATGAAATGGAGAGACTACATAATGGTGATGATGTTTCATTTCATGATGTTTTATAGTACGTTGGTCTTTTTGGAATTACTATAATTAAAAACCTCCTTTTTAGTATGTTGTCATATCGATCTGTGGACATTCGGAAGTCGTTGCAATTGGAGGAATTGCTCCAACGAGAAGAGTTGGAATATATAATCGAAGAAGAGGTGGCGAAACAAACAATTAAAACATGGCTTGAATATTGTTTGAGAAAGATTCGAGCTCCTCATAAAGATTCCGTCATTGTTTCTCAGATGCTTCGTACTTCGTTCGGAAATGTCCATGTCAATCCAAACAATAACCCAGCTGAGTTAACAACCCAGAGACCCAAGCTATCGGTCATCCCGTTGAGTATGGAAATGGATGATGAAGTCGATGATTCAATAGAAAGCCCCCACGTCATCAGTCGAAAGCTGACGGAGGTCTACCGTTCTCCTCGTTCGCCTGTTGATGAGGATTTCCCAGAATATCGGAAACGTAAACGAGCTATTCGAGGACGAAGAAAAAGTATCCCTGATGTTATTGAGGTGATGGTTTTTTCTTTGCACAGATTTATTTGACTATGCTTGTTTGCACGGTTTTCTTGAAGTGATGCTTCACCCGATTCTTTTGTGGTTTTCGATTGTGGTGTGTGAGCTTCTCTCCCTTTGCTTATGCAATCCTTCTAGACTCCAAGCTTGTTCCAAGAAGCCGCTCGGAAACTCCTCAGTGCCACCAACTCCTCAACTTATAACAAGAAGTCGTCGTGGCCATTCCGACAGTTCAATGAAGCTTCTCCACATCGACAACGGAAAAAAAGCAATGTCATCGGAACAAGACCTATTCAGGTTTTTATCCCTTCTTTTACCCTTTAAATCCCGAAATCCAAATCGCTTTTCATCACTGGCAAAGCCGACAAAATGCAAACAATAACCTAGTTCCCTTAGTCTTATTAAAATTTAACACGTAATTTTTAGTTATCCGCTCACGATTTACCAGATCTTGAAGAGTGGTCGGAAGAAAACCCAGGAAAAGGTCAAGCATCTCCTTCTTCAGCGTTGCCTCCAAAATCCCCAATCTCCCCCCAAAATGCGCAAATGGGTGAGTTGCATTTCATTTGTATTCACGAAATTCAATCGGATTTGCAAAAAATCGATATATTTTAATCAACTGATCGATTGGAAATAACTCGAACGTTTCAGATAGTCTCCAACCGGGGAGGAAAATAAGCATCGTTTCTCCAGGCAATACTCACGGAATCCATTCGTCTGCGTTTTCCGGAATCGACGTGTTTTTCGCGGGGGGAGGACCTACCGGAACTCAGAATCAAAATTCCAATCTATTAGAAATCATAGGAAGTGAGAACGCCAAACTCTGTGACGACATTAAGGATTGGTGGTCGAATATGCTTGAAGCCCCCTGAAATCATGCAGGTCAGTTAATACAGCTCATAAAATTTCCTTATCTCTAGTGGCTAGTCGAAACGGAAGATTTCCTGATAGTCTATGTCAATTTTCCTTTTTTGGGAGGAATATTTTCCTTATCTTTAAAATTTCTTAAATCTTCAGTTAATGGAAAATTTCAGATATTAGCACTCTCAATTCAAACTATTATAAGATATTCTGTGTGGATGTACAGAACTGTTATTTTCATCCTGAAAAAATACTTGATTCTCATTGCTTTATTCGGAATATCCTTATATTGTCTTGTGAATATTCCTAAATGGGCTCATATGAAGAAATTGGTAAAAGTTCTTATTGTATGATAAGTAATGATTTTTATTTTCAGCCTTCTCCGGTTCCAGAAACACCAGACTCGATAGAATATGACGAGCAATTGGAAGAAATCCCTCCGAGCTCCAATTTCCGGGAATTCATATATATCAAAAGTGTCTTCAGGGTCAGAGACGATGAAATCCGGATTTCTATTGCCAAATCTTACAATAATAGTAATCCACTCTATTATTCTTACGGTGGCAGAGGTGGAGTAGTTAAACAAGAATGCCACTTGCCTCACTGTCCAGATGACTTTTCTCCTCCCTGCGATATTAATGGATATATCGGATTTATAAAAAACCTCACAAAACTTGACAATTATCCGTTCATTTCTCTGAGTTCTACCAATAACTTCACAATGAAAATTGCAATAACCGATGTGAGACCTCCAGAGTCTATTTCCTACAAACATCAACTTGGAGTCTGCATTCAACCAATCTACTTAATGACAGATTATACTTTATTCATTCAGTTCTTTGAATACTGGTTGAGCGAAGGCGCCACTAAATTCTACATTTACTGGGAATCTTTCACTCCAGAAGTTCAAAACATTATTGAGTTTTATCAGAAGACTTCTGAAGCCGATATCGAATTAATTAACTGGTCGAAGCTTCCGAGTCATCCAGACGCCGACGAAGATCTTTCATTAAACCCGAATTCCTTCTGGTTCAGATTAGAAGTTTTCCTTGGGATTTTCGATTGCATGCATATGGCAAGATACAACGTTAAATATGTGGCCCAATCCGATCTGGACGAGATATTCTTCGTTCGTAATATGTCTTTACTGAGCTACTTGGAGGAAATGAACGAAAAAAATCCAGAAATGGTTGATCTTCAGTTTCTCAGTCGAAAAGTCCACATGAAAACTCAATTATATCCCAGTAATTCCAATATTTCTCGCTTTTCCTTTAAACCTTTCGAAAACTTCTCAGTAGATCGTAAACCTTTTAAGAAACCTCTTTACACCAAAATGATCCACCGACCTGAAAGAGTAAGTATGACGTGATTAATCAAGTTTTTGACAGTATAATGTTTAGGATTTGCATGTTCATATTCACCGCTCTAATCTACCTGAATTCATTCCCGGAAAGGGAGAAGAGCGATACAAACACATTAATGCTGATCCGATAAAAGCATCTGTTTGGCATTTCCGAAGGCTCAAAGATTATTTTCGTAATTTTGGAACATATAACTCCACAGAGCTCGAAGCAAAGTCAAAACAGTGGGACAACAGTTTTCAACAAAGATTAAGAACTAGTAAAATTGGTATGCAAATAATCTACTTTGTCAGTTAATATACATTCATTTTAAGAAGTTGGGAAACTCTGGAGGAACTACGGCCCTACTCTCGGATTAAAGCTAGAAAAATGCCGACAGAAGCAGAACGACAACAGGTTCAAAGCTTGTCATAACTTGCTTGCGTGTGAAAAGCAGATTTCGGAAATGGAGGAAGTCGATTGGATAACTGCCAGAAATAGTTGGTACTTTGTGTGACCGTATACTCATGTAACCACCATCAATTGCTTTCACATCTGGGTTTATCAAAATCCTTTTATAATTAAACCAATTACGAGTGTATTTTACTGAGACTTCAGAACAACTTCGATGATATTGATCTCAGTTTGGAACTAATTATTTATTTTCATAATTCCCGGTTTATCAAGGATTTTATTGTGCCTTTTGTTTTATAAAGCTCATAGAATTAATTGGATTATTTAAAGATTTGCATAACATGGATAACAAAGTATAGAAAAGATGTCCTTATTACATTTTACCAGAAAATAAAATTCAGATTTTTTACTTTTTGTGTCAGGACCACAATTAATTTTTTGTTCATTAAAACCTACTTTTTCTAAAATTATCAAGCATTCAGTTTTGAAATTTTGGAAATAAAATCATCTATAACAACTCTTTTCCAAGAACTTTTTCTATTGCTGGATGAAATAATTCTTAATCCATTTCGACTTATCAGATATTCGAAAAGTCTAAATCGAAATGTGTTAACTAAATAAAAAAATATACTCAAAGTTAGAATTCGACTTTGTAACATATTATTTAGGGAATTCATTATCAAAGTTGAAATAGAATCGGTAGTTTCAGAGTTCACTTTCTTCCACTATGAATAAGTTGGCAATAAAATAAATTAATTCAACTTTATCCACTGGAATGAGTTGGTCTTCACTGGATCCTTTTTCTGTCAACTTATCTAGAGTATTTTAGATGAGATTCTCTTTGATTAATACAAAACATTTTTCACCAAAATCCTTATCAAAATCAAGTAAAATTCTTCATTTATTAACTTCCAGTTCTGTCATGGATAATGGCAAAAATCGATTTTGATCATCAATAATATAATTGCTGAGATGGAAGTTACCAAGTTCTTTGTTATTTTTCTGTATATTTCCATCATGAATAAATTATCCAATCCTGTAGAGTACTATTAATGAATATTCGAATACTTACTTGAGGAAAACATAAAAAAGGAAGAAACAAAAAAGTTCGGTTATCAATTAATATTCTCTAAGGGCACGGAACTACAGTAACACGTCTGTGTCATAGCACAAATGATTGTTCCCATGGCATTATAGTTTATTGTTTTCATTTATTATTGATTATTGTTTTTTCTTACTGGCACACACAATTGTTTTATTCATCCGGCATTTCTACAAAGTTTATACACTTTTATAATGTATATCCTCGACGAAATTGCGGACTATGATTCGCCAGATGCTCTCTCTGAGCTTTGTAAGTAAGTCTTTCACTTTTGAGATTTACAATTACAGTTTTTATCAGCTGGCTTCATCGGGTTTCTGATGAGATGTCTACGTACATGAAGAAGGCTCTTTTCTTTGACCTTCAAGAACTCGTCGATACATACAGTATTGAACCAACTATGAATAATATTTTGAAGTTTGTAAATGATTTTACATTTATAAAATAAGATTTCTTCTTTCAGAAATATTCAAGGATTTATGGAAGAAGAATTGTTTCCTTATGTGAGACATCTTATTGGTAAACCATTTTATGACAATGAGATGTCAAAAAATGATGAATTTCTTGCTAGCAAGCATGAGGATTGGTATATGGAGGATGGTGAGAGTGAATATGATGAAAATGAGTACCTTGTCTATGAAGAAATGAATGAGATACTCTTTCGTAAGGTATAGCAAATTCTTTGTCATTGATTTTGCAATTATTTCCTGTGATCATTCATTTGATTTGGCATTCTGTTTTAGAGTTCACCTCTTCGCTTTGACAGACTTTCGACCATCACAGAAGCCAGTGTGGAAGGAAGTCACTTGGAGGAGAATGCCGGTGTTCAGTCGTCATTAATAACCAAAGACGAGAATTGTTTTGACGACACACTCAGTCACTCCTGTGAGTTGTTCGCAGTTGAGTTGGATCTCTCATCATCCGGAGCCACGCCAAGAAGAAAACCTCTTAAAGACAAACTGATTAATGCAGGACGGTATATAATAACCTTAGCAAGAAGACCATTTAGAACTCAATAAAGTTCTACAGACTATATCTAGGTAGTGTGTTGTACATAAGTTTTTACTTTGTTTTCTTAATATTAATATTTTTTTATGAAATATTTTATTTAGCATTTCAGTAATAGAGAAAGATTTTTAAAGTTTGAAAATCAGTACTGCTTTAAATTTTTTATTAGAATTTATAAAAGCATCTGCTTGTTCAACAACCTGTATTACTTTGAAAAGCTTCTTAGAATCTCAGTTATATCTGCTTTCAAGGTTCGTCTTTGTTCTTTCAGATTTCAAACTAAGAAATCATAATGTTTTTATTAAAGAAACTATTCTATTATGAACTTTTCAAGAATTTATGTATCATCAAAGTGTAGATAATTCTAAAAATTATAATTTATGAAATCTAAACAATAACAAAATTTCTAATTCTCGAGGAAATTAAATGCTATTTATCAAAACAGACGAATTGCTTTCCAAATCGCACAACTAAGGTTCTTTTTCACGGTAACTATGGATTTATTTTTTATAAACGAAAGGTGGGTAGACAAATAATTGAAAATGTAAAAATTACCAGATGTATGGTGCCAAATTTGTATTGTAAAAGATTAGAATTTAGTGGACTTTTGAGACCATGTGAACTTTTGTATTCTGGTAGTTTTGACAAGGTTCTGCAAATTCTTAGCGGCATAAATTCATATCAACGCCTATTTCTGATGTTTATAGTAATAGCTATAATTAACAAAAGATGAATCTGAGAGAGATTAACAGAATTAACGATGAAATAGCTACTTTCGTCGGCCTCTTTATGAATGGACTTTTGGTTTGGCTGATTTTCAACGTCAAAGTCGATGGAATGAAGAAGTACAGCAGAATCTTACTTCAAGCTTGTATTGTTGATATTTACTTGACAATTGCCACATTTATCGTTAAACCAGTAAGTCGAATTTATTTTTCGAAATTAAAAAAGATTTCAGATCATTTTGGTAGAGAAAGGAGTCGAGTTCTTCCTGATGAATGGCTTCTTCAGGAAGACAACTCCGTTCATCGGTCAGATCCTCTACCAGTTTTGGACCTTTTCTCTCATCTTCAGCATAACTAGTGTTCCTGTAGCTACAATATTTCGATACAGAGTGTTCTGTCTGAATCAGCCGTTCACCTTGTTCGATCAACTTAAATATCTCAGTGTGTCTGCAGCTTCCACGGTGATTTTTTGTATAATCATCTTCTCCACTTACTTCTTTGCAAGTGAAGATGACCTTTTGATGGCTGAGAACTTGAAGTTTCTGGCTGATGATGACGGCAGAGTGAGAACGACTGGAATGATGAAAACGGTAGATTCGTTAGAATCACTTAATCCAATGACAGTTTCAGAACTCTTTTGTCCTTTATGCCCACGTTATCTGGTTAACGGTTATCACCTTCGGGTCCTACGGGGTCATCATTTGGTGTAATGCCAAGGTCTATAAACATATGAAGCGATACACGACCCTTCAAAGACACTACGTGAGGGACACTCAAAAGCAGCTCAACAAAATCCTTACCGCTCAAGCCGTGATCCCTCTTTTTACTGCTGTCTTGCCCCTTTCAATTCTCGTTATCGCCCTCTACATTGAATCTCTCAGTATTGCAGTTCCAACAAGTTGTGCTAGCATTGGACTTTCTTGGATCCCTACTGGAAATTCCGTATCTGTTTTATTCTTCGTCACACCTTATCGAAGGCTCTTATTTTCTTATATTATTTGCAGACCTATCAGAGATCACAGTAAATTAACTACTCCAACCCGAGCCATCTTTGACACCTGTCCACAAAACCTTCCAGTTTCTCCTATATCTCATGTTACCAAATTTTAAGAATTATTCATTCAAGCATCAGTTAGGAAATAATCATCTATGGTCTAAATTGTGTTTTGTGTCTTTAACTCTTTTTTCACTTTGTATCCGTCTAACCTTCACTGTCTTAATACTGTATTCTTAGATTATCTTATTACTCACGTTTAGTTCACCTGGATGTAATTTCAGAGCTGGAGAATCGAATCATCAGAGTTCAATTTAAACACTTGAAATCTGTCGGCAATTAAGTAAAAAAATTCTACTGTAGTTATTTATTTTAAAATACACTTTTCAATATCCAATTTCGGAGTATAAAAAACCAAAAGTCATTTCTTAAAAATGAAATAAAACTTCACAAGCAGTATCAAGAACGCAGTTGATTTAAAACAGGTGTTGAGAAAGTTCCAAATTTGGAATGATTGCGTAAATTCAATTTAGTAAGATTACAAGGATCACTAAAAGACTCAGAGAAAATCCACAATGTGATATTCAGCCCTCATAAATTTGATAAAGATGAATTTATAGATTGTGTTGCTGAATTTCCCTTTACTATTAATCGGAGAGTAACGTTTGATTGAGTTCGGTGAGAATGAATAGAAGAAATAAACAAGACTTGATTTCTTTGAGGGCACAAGAATTAACATTTTTACAATAAATTTTGATTGAATGTTTTTAAAAAGAATATTTTTGAAGATCAGATTTGAGATATAATTTTCTTCTCATTTATAATCGGTGGAAATATTATAAGAAATTTCAGAGATTTTATTACATTTTCTGACTGATAAGCAGAAAAGGAATAGAATGCAGTGAACACAATCACCTCTCGCTAGGGGTCAAACCAGGGTGAAAGCACGCCATCCCGTTCGATCTGGCCAGTGAAACGCCCTAGGGCTCGATTAGTACTTGGATCGGAGACGTCCTGGGAATCTCCAGTGCTCCTAGCTCTTTTTTGTTACTCAGATGGTTGAACCAATTGGGCAACAAATGGGGAAGCCTCGTTAATTTGCTCTGAGAGATTGCAGAACAGTTCCAATATGATTAATTTCTGAAATATTCTGTCCCTTTTTAAGAAAGGAGAGAGTCGAATTAAGAGTCGCTCCTTTCTTAGACATTAACTAAGTGGAGAATTTCATCATATTCTATATTTATCAGATTAACACTGATGATTGATATCACTAACAACAGTTTTCAGATATTCATCTAGTACTTTCCGAATGATTTCAGAAGTTATTATTTGATTTTTGAACCTTCGAATGACAGACATCATTGATAAAAGCAGAAACTTCAGAATTCAGGACTCAGAACCTCCAATATTTGAAGGTCAGCCCCCAATTCTGACTTCAGATTCGGATTCTATGGGTCCGATTACCCTATGATGCATAGTTTGCTCTTCAAATCTGAGAGGAATCATCACTTTTTCTATCAAAGAAAGTAGAAAGTGAAATTCCTGTCAGAGAAGCGAAGAAAACACTATTTTTTCATTTTAATTTTTACCTATTAATTACAGTACTTTTTTCCCTGTTACAGTATACCTTTTTTTGTTACCGTACTCCTTGGCCTATTTTCCCTGATACAGTACTCCTTTTCCCTGTTACAGTATACCTACTTTTCATTACCGTACTTCTTGGCCTATTACCGTACCTATTTTGCCTGTTACAGTATCCTATCTTCGTATTACAGTACTCTTTTTCTTGTTACAGTAATCTCCCTACCTACTACCCTATTCTCCATTTCTGCTACCCCATCCTCGCCTTCTGTTACCCTATGCTTCATTCCTAGTACCCTATCCCTTCTCCTATTATCCCATTTCTATTACTCATAAGGGACAATTTGAAATCCTTGTGCCCTGCGGGAATCGAACCTCGGCAGTTTAAGCGGCTTAAAAGTTTTAATTTTAACCACTGAACCATCTAAACAAATTTCCCGAATTATTTTTTTTTTCAGACTGACTGCCGATGGGGAAGATCGCTAATATTTGGTAAACTATGAGTATTTTGGGACTGTGCACTACAAGGAATTCAAAAGATAGGAAGGATAGTGTTCACAAATTGCATTCTTTCGAATTTTTTGAACACTATTTCTTGTAATATAGGAGGAATTTGAAAAATCAAAAACAATGTTAATAATTCCATGTTATCAACTTTCTGTATTTACAGAACAAGAATTAAATAAGGTGAAGATGATAACTAATTTCGAAACTCTTACTTTTTATTATTGTAATATTATTCTAATTTAATAAAGAATTTTGTAGATAATCTGAATCCTTCGTTCTCATAGGACATTCAATTGCAATTTTAACATCACCAGATTGTTTGAAGATGATCTCGGAAGACACGAAAGCTCCAAGGCCGTCAGACTTGAGTTCTTTATTTTGAGATTTTTTGAGGAGAAAAGAAACTCTTTCATCACCATGATCTCCTGTTTCTGGTACAAGATGTTTTCTAAGTTCTATAGACAGTTTCGAACAGTATAGGAGAAGATTCACTCATTAAATCTTTGAATAGGTGTTCATCGACAGAATCCATGTTCTTTGAAGAACTCAACAATTCGGAAGGAGTCATTTTCTCCAGATTTTTCATTTTTAACTTTAGACATCACCTGTGTAATTTGAATAAGAATTCAAGAAGTCTACGGAATAGTACTTCGACATTTTGAGTTCCACAATATTATTCGTATTTTTTAGAGATGAAGTGCGGAACTTGGAATTAATCAGCAGGATATTTGGAATATAATTGGTGTCCTTAGAAAAACAAATAAAAGAGAAGAAGAAGATAGTGTTTTCGAAATTTATATTTGTGAATTTCTTAAACATTATCCTCACCTTTGAAAGAAGAATTGAAAATATGGAATATATAGTGTCTATTTCTATATTTTAAAGACATAAAAATTACTCTTATTCCTTAAAAAGAAGTATAATTTAAAACATTAATTGTCCCAACCTTTTATATTATTAGAAGAGCATTTCTCTTCCTAACAAGAAATAGAAAATAATAGTGTTTAGGAAATTCCAATTTGTTGACTCATTAAACACTATCTATGTCATTTAAATAATAACCAAAAACAAACAGAAGTAGATGTTATCCATATATTCATATTTTTACATTAATTATACCTTACTGATTGACTTGAATTCCATGGTGAAGTTAAATCAAAGAGGAGAGTGTGAAAAGTTTACAATTTTAAATACAATCTGCCTTTTGTAAAACAATAAAAGAAAAATAAATAGTGATTACAAAAGTATCTTTTCGGATTGTTAAGGAATTCTAGGTCACTGAAAATCTCGAGAGTTACTAAGTGAATGGCTTCATGCATTAAAAAATGTTAAATTCTCCTACGAGACTAAATATTTGGTTATTCATATTTTTCATTTCTTTCTTAATGAGAAAAATTGTAAACGTAACTATAACGAATAATTAATTAGCTATAAGTGATAGTCATGTGAATAAGAATATCAAAATTGTTTTGGAGAGAATAATTTAAACGCCAACACTACTCTCATTTTTCTTGTTCCTGATTCGAATTGCCGTTTTTAATTCTCTTACGAAGTTCTTTGGGAAGTTTGTCGAAACACTTCCTGCAAATTGGCTGATAGTCAAAATTGATGACGTTGGACTTCTTGTAGAGGTCTTTCTGACAATGTACACATCTGAAGCACCTTCGACAAAAGCGTTTGTTGAAGACTATAACCTCACTGACTGAGTTGCAGACACTGCAACTCTTCCTGGTTTCCTATAAAATCAACTGGAGTACAAATTCATGTTAGAGCTAAGCAACCTTCAAGTAGCACTGCTTACAGTAATTCCGGTCGTCGACCTCTATATGCTCCCCTTGAATGTCGAGACCACAACCATGACAGAGAAAGTGCTGAAATTTTGTCTATGAATCATTCATGGAATTAGAGAACTGACGTTGATATGATAGTGCTTTCCGTTGGCTTCTTTAGCTCGTTCCTGTTGTAAGTCGATTACCCTATGGCAATGAGCACACGTGACCATCACATAGCGGTCATAACACTTATGACAATACAACCGATCATGCCAAATTTGAGCCGCATTGTCTAGTTGTATTCTGAATTAAGTCTATATGGTTATTGGAATACGGCGATCAGTCCTACCCGCATCTGATACATTCAAAGTGTTCCGCATGCCAAATATCGCCTTTGTACAGTAACCTTTCTTCAGGTAGAACAATTACCCTACACTTTGCACAGATATCATGTTTTTCGCGGTTTTTATGGCAATTTTCACAAAGATTTCTAAAGCTCTGAATGAAAAACGTAATTTAATTAACTTTTACTTCATCATGTCGAAATGTAAAGATCCTTCAATAAGATTTCCACAAGCATCACAATTCAAACAATTTGGGTGGTAATTCCCACGGACTGTTTTGATCACAGTCCCCATGACATATTCTTCTGGAATAAAACTAAAATTACTCCACTTACAAAAACCAACACTGACTACACTTTTGACAAATTGGAGCGTAATTCCTTTTGAAGTCATATTCACAGTAAAATTTCCCCTCGAAATTGAAATAAATTTCATCTAAAAGCGGATTGAAACATTGGTAGCAACTAAAATAACAGATTAATAAGAAAACTCAACGAAACCCCTTACTTGAAACACGGTATATGATAGAACTGCCCATCGACGGACACGTATTGCTCTCCATTCCCAAACCCTTGAAGACAATAGAAACAAAACCTCTCTTCTGGAGTTTGAGGAGAAGGCTGAGTATGTATCTGGCCTCTGGACTGCCTCCTAATGTACAGATTACTGTCCTTCAACGACAATGAAGACATTTCGAGAGAAAACTGACTGCTTACATTGACTAAACATCCACGTCAATCGATTAACCTTATCAGTTCCCCTGAAATTCCCTATCATCATCGAGTCTGCTGAACCATTTTATTACGATGTCAGAAATAAACTAAATAAAACGGAGATCGTTGACCCGTTTGAGTCGCCCGAAGCAACATTAATTATTACAGTTGCGCGAGTTGACTGGTAATAATTAGTAAGACGAGATTGCAAATACTCTGAGATCACAGAAGAAATCAGAAGTCAGATAAGCTGAGTCCAAGGAAAGACGAGTAAGGCAATGAATTTGGAATTACACTGAGCAAAGCGGATTGAGACGCCGCCACGTCCTAAACAATTTAATTGAGTGATCCACGGCAGTTTGCTGAGTTGCAGTAACAAGGAATCTTGGTGTCTTCCACAGGGAACTTGTAATCATAAGTAATCTCTTCTCCTGCCTCGATGAACCGTTTACTGTAGATGGCAATATGCATTCCTTTTACAACCCGGGCGTATGAATTGGGGGTGCAGCTGTGGTTGATGAACCTCGCACAATTTCCCATCTTTGTAGCATCAATAACCTGAAGAAGCAAGATTTCAATTGCTACGCAACCAGTGACCTACCCAATTCCTATCGATTCTGAACAGATAAGAAGAGCCGATCCCACTTCTGAGGTATCGTTGTTCTCGTTCATCGACGATTGTCGAACGACAAATTTCTCCAATATATTCAATGATCATCGACCTAGGCTTGATATCCTCCAGGGTGAACAATCCCCAATCATGAATCCTAGAGGGAGCAAAAGTGACACAAATCGGCCGAGACTGAAACGCAAAATCACTAGGGCTCCAAAAGCAACGACTTACGGTGAGGGCATTAGATTGGAGTAGCGAAACACCTTCTAAGCCGGCAGTTCTGAGTTGACGAAGTAATGTGTTCTCTGTTCTGTACTGTTGTTGGTAGTTCTTCACCATTTGACGATCATCATCAGTAATTTCTAGCCTAGCAGGGACTGTGAGTCGTCGTCTGGCCACCTTCTCCATCCTAGTGTATCGGAATAACCCGTGTGTGCGTATGGAACCAGTCAAAGACGGAGTAATGAGATGCAAATCTGGATCGGTGTAATGTTCCAGCACATCGTTCTCAAGAATTGGCTCCGGGTACTCTTCCGGATCCGGCAGATATGCAGGATTCCTCCACTTAAAGCAATGGGAGAACGGAAGTTCCTTTTTCTTCACCACCTTTGCGAAGGCGAGTTCCATGTACATGATTTCTTCCTCATCAAAAGGCTGCTGAAATGATGGGTTTCAATATATTTCCAATCCGCAAACACTTACCTGAGTCATGGACATCGTTAGGCAATATTCTTCCAATGGAGTTCTGCGATCATACCTCACTCTGGCCCCAACACCTGGCTTCACAGGTGGTTCAGGAATGACAAAGAAATCCCTTGGTTCCTCAGATTCATAATCTTGCTCACGATCTGCATCTTCCCAGAACTCCCTGGACAAAAGGTTAATCCTCTCCCGGTGTTTCAGAGGCTTGACATCATAACCAAAGTAATATTGATTTAGGGTTGTTGTTTTCTCCTCCTCGGGATGCTCAACTGGGGATTCGAACATTTTCTCCGTTTTGATATATGGTTCCGCTGTCTTTTGAGGTATTGACTTCATCTTCTTGACAGTCCGTGGGACATTCTCCTTGTGATCTAGACTCGTAGATCGCTTTCTCTTAAGTCCACGTTTCGCATGTCTTGGTGGCGAAGCGTCGCTCGGATTATATTCTGAAGAAGATTCGGAAGAGCTGAATTCAGATTCCGACAATTTCCGTTTTCTGTTCAGCTCCAAAGGCTTCTCATCAATTTCCATATCTCCTTCAGAACCAGAAGACTCAGCAGACAAATGAACTCTTCTCACAATTGATTCCGCCTCCGAAGAATCATCATCAGAAAGGTCTTCACTACCTTCCTCATCAGAACTAACGGATTCTTTCCTGTGCTCTTCATCCTCTTTTTTCTGCCGATTTTCTATTGTTTTGAATGCTTTCTCCATTTCCTTCGCTCTTTTCTCTGCTTGTTTCGCCTCTCTCTTCTCAGCAGCAGCTTTGGCTTCGGCCTGTTTCTTGGCTTCCTTATCTGCCTTCATCTTCTCTGCTGCTTCATTTTCCAAGAGCTCTTGCCACTCCTCAGAATTCTCGATAGCCGCTTCATTCCTCAAAGCAGGTAACTTCATGACCAAGGAAGTCAACTTCTTCTTCTTCTCTAGCAAATTAGTGTTTGCACGTTCAATCTTGTCATTCACACGTCTTCGGTGATCTTTACCACTTGTAGATTTATCAGACTTCAAAAACCTAAGTTCTTTTTCCAGTTTGGCAATATATTTCTCCTCTAAATCATAAGCAGCTTGCATCTTATCAATTTCATTCATATGATCTTTCAGAACTTCTATGGCACTAGGTGAGTCATCTTGCAACCGACTTTCACTCCTTGACGAACTCCGACTGACCTCTCTGGATGATGCAGTGGAGGAATCAGGAGAAGATGAACGTGTTGTAGAAGAAGAACTAGCAGAACTCACTGGGGAATGTTCTCGTGAATATCTCGACGGACGACGACTGCCCGAACTCTTTGAGTAGTTTTCCTTCTTTGGAATTCTTCCACATTGAGAAATATCCAACGTCTTTTGAGAGAAATCATACGCTGTAGGAATATTCCTCTTAGGAGACGGTTTCCTCGCAGCCTTCAATTGGGCCTGTCTAGCTGCTTTAGCCCTTCTTTCCGCTTCCACATGTCTTCTAGCACGTTCCTTAGCTTCATTAGACACTTGATTCCGGAACATGATTTCCAACGATTGTCTGATTCGGGTTTTGAGATCATTAGTAACCGAATTAAGAAGATTATTGTAGGCAACTTCCTAAAATCGCAAATAAATTGATTACGAATTGACTCAAAACCATACCTTTTCATCAACTGTCTTTTCTGGGGGAGGTGGTGGTCCCATCAAAAACGGTGGAGGGGGAATACTGTATCCAAACTCAGCTGGATTGAAGTTATGGTATAAGAATGGATATGATGGCATAGCGGGAACTGGTGGCACCATGCTTGGAATCACAGAAGTATTTCTCTTAACAGGCTCTGTCTTGGGTTCCATCTTCTTCGTTTCTTGCTTCACAGGTTCCACCTTCGACGATTCACGTGATTCTGAGGGCATGTGAAGCCTTCTAAGGCGTTCGACCGGGTCCAATTTGCGAGAAGTAGTCAAGTCATTAGCATTTTCTACTTTTCTGAATTCAAGTTCTCTGTCCCGTCTATCATGATGATCATGACGGTTATACCTCCTCGGACTTGGAGTCCGCGACCGATCATGGCGATGACGACTATAATGAGAACGATGTCGATAACTAGGAGGAGACCTTCGGTAAGAATGCCGTCTATCGTCAGAACTACTTGTGGAAGGTGTGGATAGATTTCTATGTTCATTGTCTCTCTCCTATAAAGAAAAAAGATTAGTCCAACTCAAAGAGGAAAACAAACTCTTCTTTGGCTTTCTTCCCATCTTGGTCGGCTTTTTTCCTCATATCTCGATGAATCTTTTTCGACGTATTTCCGACCATCGGCGAACTTGTCTCCATCGATTTCCGGCTTTTTGACTGGTCGGATATCTACAGAGACCTCTTGCTTTATATCTTTCCGTTGAGTCTCTGGTGGCCTCTCGTCGACTTTCTCACTAGTACTAGGTTGTTGTTCATAAAGTCGTTTCTCCTCTGCTCGTTTCTGGTTCAATTCCAGCTTCATTTTTTCATAATAATCAGGTGGCAGTTGAAGATTAGGATCCATTTTTCTGTGGATCTCATAAAGACTGTCAATACATGAAGATAACCTCCTCGTTGGTTGGATTATCAAACCATTGTGCTTGAAATGCCTCTTTGCTAATTTCAGACCTGAAACAATGATTACATTCAGATGGATTGTTTTTGTTTTTATAAATTTAACTTAGTAAATTCAATCATCTGTTTGTGAGTTGTATTGTTTTGTAAAAAAGAATTCAACGATTTAATCTCCAGGTCTGAGAATGAAAAAACAAAGGGTGTGTCTGGATCGCGTGCTGAGAACAGTTTTCTGAACTTATTAGTCAAAATCGGTTTAGGCGTCACCTGGCTTATTTGACTTTCAAAAAGTACGCATAGACTAATGTTTATCTAGTAATGAATCGTGTCCACATTTCTGGTCCCTTTTCATTCTTAAATCTCAGAATGAACACCTTTTTGATCACCTGCCCTACTTGCGCATTTTCGTTCTCTTTTTTAATTCTTCCGTGAAAATAGAAATGTTTGATTTGTGGGGCGAACGAAGCTAATCTCTACTGTTCATATCCCGAAATAAAGTACTCACAGAAAGGATCTTTAACGATCGAAGGTGGATTGATTGTAACATTGCTGCACCGCTTCACAATCTCTGTATAACAGATCTCCATAACATCTTTCGACGGTAACTCGATGCATGCCATATCGTAAGGAGCTGGTGTCCGATAAATATCAATTTCATTCGATAGTTTCACTTTCGGGAAGATTTCTCTGTAAATATGACAGATTTCTCACACTCAGAGTGAAGTGACAATGGACTTACCCAATCAGATCGTTTAGTTCTTTTTCCGAAACATGAGGGTGGATATCGAGTAAGCTGACGGCAAAATGAGATATATGCTCTTTCCTCTGATTCTAGAACGAGTCTTGGTGAGAACACTGGAATTTCATATATGAACTTACGTTGTAATTTACGATTCTCAGTCTAACTTCTGTTTGAAGCCTAAATTGCCTAGGATCCCTGAGTTTCTCGGTTATTGTCTTCTAAAAAACACAATTCAATCGCTACATCAACAGATTACGGAAATAACGAAACTTACACTGATACATTTGATACAATTACCGTTAATCCTATATTCGGATCGCTTGCCGTCATGGACGACCTTCCAGTTGCCAGATCGGGGTTCTGCCGCCAGCACCTTCTCCAGAGGAGTCATATTACGACTAGTACTGGGCGGTGGGGCTCCCGAGAAACCTGGTTCAGAGTCTTCAACCCGATATCGAGTTGGATGGCGAGTGCCTGAAGATTTCCGGCTATTCTGTTATATCATAGAAAGGCTTTACCATCGGCCATCGATTTCGAGTGGACAGATTGTTATCTACAGTTATCAACAAATATCCAAAATTGGACAAATTAGAAAGGCCCCAGTGTTACCAACTCTGCACTTTCTATAGTGTGCGTCGGTAATAGCTGAAAAGAAACGCACACGCGCGTTGTTGTGTCAAATTCCCTGCGAGAGTTCCCAGTGACCACTATCGCCGTTAGTCCCATATTTCTCGACTAAGTAATCATGTTACTACTTTACTAGATAGCTTTATCACAAACTTTATTGTCTCGGAGCATGTTACTGCTCCCATTGAATAATGAGTTATTGAGATTACCGACAAATTCAATGGGGAAAGAGAGTCCAGTGGTTACGTTAACATTCTTGGTCTTCACTGAGGACCATTCCATAAGTAATCAGTTTTATCAAGTTGGTCAAAGTCCACTTGTTGGGGTTGTTGATTACTGACGAAACGTTTGAACCCTGGAACAAAGTAATTGCCGACTCTGGCTTCGGAGCGAATCACTGGTTTCAGTTTTCTTTGAAGATTAACGGGTTGATGGAAATTGTAGGTGAAGATGGCTTCCAAAGGCGTGAATAACACCAGAACAATCATCATGCAAACGAAGACGAGATTCATTTTCAATATAGGTTTTCCTGAAAAATTGGAACTTGTAGAAAATTTAAAAGTACTGAGCACGAAGGACGGAATTCATTAATCCAGGTGAGTAGCTAGTGGATTTATCTAATCTGGTAGATTCTATGAAAATCCACCTTTTATATTGGAAATCTTCTATCTATTAATGGGGATAAACTGAAGATGTCAACTGCAAATCTCACGTCATTAGCAACTGCAGCTGTCATTTCTACTTTTAAAGATCATTATGTCAAAAAAGAGTTTGGGCATTTGAAGTAATTCGGTGCTAACCTTTCTCAAGTCTGCAGAATAAGGCCAATACAATATGCATGGATTTTTTTGCAGGAAAGTAATAAAACTTTTGAGTTATTTATCGTTTTCTCCGAATCTGTTCTTTGAACTCGATGAAAAAAAATGGAATATCTTTTCTGTTGCTTAGTAATAATATTCAAAATCTGTTGTTAGGAAGGACAGTTCTCCTATTTCAGGATAAGTTTAAGCAAAATGTCATCCCTGAAGCCGTTGGCAATGACTTTCACAGAAGATGATCTACGAGTTCTATCAAGAAATCTCCACACTCCACTCAAGAGAGAAACTACTCCTACTGTAGATAAAACTCGATCCAAGTCACTTATTCCTACCCAGAAAAGTACTCGAAGCTCTTTCGTGAAAGACGTAAAAACCTTATCTAGACCTTCAACAGAAGAACGCCGACGCCAAGTGAACAAAATTTTGGTCGAAGAAGAACGGGCTTTTCAACAACGACGTAAGGAAAAACTCCGACAAGAGAATGAAGCCCATTTACGAGAACAACTGAGGTTGCTTGAAATTGTGAGTCTGAAAATTGCTCTAGCAAAGCACAAAAAGGTTTCAGGAGGGTCAGGATCGAACTTCCTTTCCCAGAAAACTCGAGACTACGTCACTAAGGAACGAAAGCCCACCATCACCAATTCGATACAAGCCCAGGTACCGACGAGTTTCAGACAGTAAGTACTTCGATTGGACTACAGTAGGTTCTTCGAAGACCTTTAAAGATGACTGCGAACTCTGTCGTCTCGGGATTGAACATGAGAAAAAAGAACGAGAAAGGAAAAAACGAGAGCTCCGGAACCTTGTCAGAATGGAGTACTGTAAGACTGTCGATAGATTTGCTAATGAATTTGACACAGAAGAACTCGAGTAATTCTGCAAATGATCCTTTATTTTCGGTCATCACAATGCGATCCATTTTCTCCTTTAAAATAAGCCGATGCTTCCTACACAATTGGGTTTCTTATTTTTGCAAAGAACAAAGGAATCGTACCTACTCGTACCTGTACTTAAAAAAGAAACGCTGTTTTCCGTATTTGACTGTCTTTTATCCCGATTTATCTGTTTGTCAAAAACTCAGTCTTCGAGAACTTTACACAGAACTCTTGTCCATTTTCTTTCAATGACATAAATGATTTTGTTTCGTGTTTTGGAACAGTTCAAATGAATCCAGACAATGACGTTTTCTGTTGACACATTTTCACTTAACTTGGATTGCTTCGTTTGCATTTAGGAACGTGTACATCAGATTAGTGACCACCATCAGGCTATCTTAGTCCACTTGGAACATGTGTGAACGTGATGCGAGAACAAATTCCTAAGTCAATATTGAAATTTGAATTTGCTCTGTTTATTTTGACCAAATAAGTTTTAACTGACTCCAGCAATAAAAAAGGTATATATCCCACGACCTGGATCCAGATGCCTACGTTTCTCCGACGAAGATAGTTTCGCCTTCTCATTAAGAGAAAGCCCATTCAAAAATCGGGACTTGACCATATTTTTTGAGTGTCCTCAGCTGGCTCACGTTCCGCTTTTCAATTTTTATCGAACTCCTCTCGCATCTGATCAAAATGGCTTTGAATGCTTTTTCGACTGATCGCGACCGAGAAATCCTTTGCGAGGTGCGAGAAAACCACTTGCTAAGCGTCGACTTCGTTGGCCTGTTTTTCCTCATATAAAAGAGCAAACCTCTTGAATCCTCTGGTCATTGTTGGCGTAATCTCCCTTAGATGTGTGCATCTCCCATTTGAGAGACTGGTATGATTATGGACGATTTTGACAATCATGTGCGAGTCAATCCCATTCATGTTCCTTTCCCCATTGTTCCCAAAACCCGATGTGGAGTTGAACTCGTGGATTCCCTTCATTTTAGAATTCTATGATTTCGTTTCAGATGTTAAGACTTGTACTAGGTGCCGTTTTTCTTGCCCTGATTAATGCAGATATTATCCCCAGGGAACAGCTCTTCAGCGATCCCAAGTACTCCTCAGTCTCACTTAGTCCCGATGGGTCCGTTATTGCCTATCTTGCTCCAAATGAAAAGGGAATAAGCAACATTTACACCAAGTGCGTGACTTGCCAATACACCAAAGTCGTTACCTTCGATAATAAGAGACATATCGGCGGCTTCCAATGGACTGGGGTCCCTAATGTTATTCTATTCTACCAAGATACTGACGGGGATGAGAACTACAAACTTTACAAGTTAAACATCACGAATGTTCGTTTTTATTGCCGTATTTGTACTTTCACTTTTATTTTTTAGCCTTCACCACAGAATGAGCCTACAGTCATCAGCGATAAGCCGGGCGTGAAAGCCGTAATCATCGCAAACAACCTCCGTGACCGTCGTATCCTTGTTGGATTGAATGATGAAAATCCGGCTTTCCACAATGTTTATGAGTTTGACCTTTACACAAACGAGATGCACAGAATTTTCCACAACAAGAGATTCCCTCCACAAATCGTTGTCGACAACGATCTCGAGATCAGACTGGTTGTTGAAGAAGGCGATGATGGGTCTTTGATTTATTACCATCCGTCAAGCAAAGCCGACTCTAAGAAATTAACCTCAGACAAAGATCTCTGGATTGAATATCTGAGAGTTGCTCCAGAAGATAGACCATTGACCATGCCTATTGCCTTCAGCGAAGATAACAAGAGGGTTTATTGGCAATGGGGAGCCGGAAGTGACATGGGACAATTAGTTATCCACGACTTCGGACATCCTGAAATCAACGAAGTTCTCTATACTGCTATCAAGGCTCAGATTGGAGCCGTTTTCTTCCATCCCACTGAACGCCACGTTCTTGCTCTTTCCGAAATGTACCACAAACCAGAGATCTTTGTTGCTAATGACACGATTCTCGATGATATGCAGTATCTCGTCAACCTCCGTCCTTCCGCAACCCCTATGATCGAGAGTATCAGTCGGGATTTCCACACTTGGTTGGTCACCTATGTCTCTGATGACAAACCATTTGAGTATTACCTCTACCGTCGCTGGCAACAGAAGGCCGAATACCTCTTCACTACTCGACCAGAACTTATTGGTCAGAAACTGAACAAGATGGTTGGATTCTCCTTCCAAGCTCGTGATGGATTGACCCTTCAAGCTTATCTCAGTCTACCACCCAAAGCTGCCCTCTTGACCCCCTCTCAAGTGAACGGAACTGATGTTGAACTTGCTAAACTCGGACTCTTGCCTGCTGAACCCCAACCTATGATCGTCTTTGTGCATGGAGGTCCCAAGGCTCGTGATGTCTTTGGATATTCTTCTACTAATGCCTGGTTGACCAACAGAGGATATGCTGTCCTTCAAGTTAACTTCAGAGGAAGTGTTGGCTTCGGTAAGAAGTTGACCAATGCTGGGAACGGTGAATGGGGAAGAAAGATGCATCATGATCTCCTCGACGCTGTCAATTTCGCTATCGGAAAAGGAATCGCTGACGAAAAGAGGATCGCCATCATGGGAGGAAGTTACGGAGGTTACGCCACCCTTGTTGGATTGACCTTCACTCCAGAAGTTTTCGCTTGTGGAGTCGACATCGTAGGACCATCTAATCTGATTACCTTGCTGGAAACAATTCCTCCTTACTGGGTTGGTTTCTACAAAGATATGACCGCAATGCTCGGAGCAGATATCAAGACCAATGAAGGACGAGAGTCTCTCAAGAGCCGATCTCCTCTCTTCTTCGCTGATCGGGTCAAGAAGCCTCTTCTTGTCATCCACGGAGCGAATGATCCTAGAGTTAAACAAGCAGAAGCCGATCAATTCGTTGACGCTTTGAAGAACAACTCCATTCCTGTAACCTACGTTCTCTATCCGGACGAAGGACATGGAATGAGGAAACCCGAGAATAATCTTGCCATGACAGGTCTCGTTGAAGAGTTCTTACACAAATGCTTGAAGGGCGATCTGGAACCATTCAAACTCGGACAGTACAACTCTAGTGCTATTGTGAGTTTTATTTTTCTATTAAACCTCAATAATTTCCGATTTCTTTCGAGACCTTATGGTCATTTAAATGCAGTATTACATAATTCCTGGTCTCGACTGGAAAATTCGAGAAATTTAGATTAAGAGGATTTTTTTAGATTTTAGGGCAAACATGTTTGTTTTTGTAATAGCATAACAAAAGTATTAGGGATTTGGTTGATTTTTCCCTCTAAATTCAATATTTTTATTTCCAAAAAATCTCGAAAAATAAATGAAAAAACATGTAGAGAAGATCAAAAAGGAAAAA
Source organism: Halicephalobus mephisto (assembly GCA_009193035.1). Taxonomy (NCBI): domain Eukaryota; kingdom Metazoa; phylum Nematoda; class Chromadorea; order Rhabditida; family Panagrolaimidae; genus Halicephalobus; species Halicephalobus mephisto. The sequence continues at coordinate 447,835 of SWDT01000211.1, read as the reverse complement.
CATTGTCCATTCTTAATCTTAGAAAGGAAAATATGATCAAACAAATAAATACGATCCGTTGCTAGATCAAAATTTATTCATCTAAAGCTCTGAAAAAACCAAATAGGTTAGGGAAATGCATATTCAGATACTTTTCAGCAATGAAATCAAAAAGACTGGTCGTTTCCTATACATGAATCAGATCAATTATTTATTTTCACATAATTTTAATCACTGAGATTCAGACCAGTTATTTTTATGGGAAACCATCCAGTGCGAGTCATTTTATCCCACTTTATAGGGTAATTATGAATCTATAGATTCATATGAATTTAAAAATAATAAACTAGAAAGATGATATTAAAAGAGACAATTTGATATTTATATCAACATATCTCAAGGAAATCCACAAATAGATGGGTTTAATCGATTGAATTGACAAGAGTGGGTTTTCAGATTATGGCTGATGCTGATAAACCCAATGAACCTCGTCTCCAGTCTCTGACTAGAACACCGAGCTTCAGACACGCTCCTTATTATCAGAATTCCGCTTCAAGTCAAGTCGTTCGTGACGATGTTTTCGTCGGCGATATCTTCACTCACAGACTTTGAAAGTGAGCTTAAAGATATCTAATATCTCCATTCTACAAAAGTATTAGTAGAAGCCCATTTATCCTAAAGCGTTTAATGCGCATTTACATCAAGCAATGAGAAATTGCTGGTCATCCCTGGTCTAATTCTTAGTTTGCTGTGATGCGGTTGGCTTGAACCGCTGCAAACCAATGCCTTCTGAATATAATTTATTTCGTGTTATCTTTAAAAATAAACTTTTAAAAAACTAAAAAACGGATTCACTTATTCTCGAAGGACGGCCATGTTTAACAAGTATTTCGGACGGCGTTTGATCATTCCTTTGATTTCTGGAAAAAGTAGTTTTCAAAAAACCAAGAAAGAAACAATTACCGTTGGCTAGGTTGGAGAAATCGAGAATTGTACAATTTCTACTTTTCCAGATTCGGAAGAAAGCAATGAAACATCCCCGATAAATCCCGTTGACAACGCTGATGAAGCTATTTTCCTTTGTCGCTATGCTGAATTTAATTAATTATTGATCATTATTTTTTATTTCACTTACTGGTTAAGTTTCCCTGACTTGACCCTTTCGAGGATAAATTGCGTGAAATTGAGCCCAACAACGGCCAAGGGGAAGTGCTAAAGTAATTCATTGAGTATTAGTCATAACAGAAGATTGAATTTCACCTGGACTTTGTCATTGGACAATTCATGAAGTTGGCTTGTCATTTGTGAAGAAAGTCCATTCGAAACCAGGAAGAGGAGCTGACATAATCCAAAAATCCCGACTCCACGGAGGTCTGCAGCCGGGTCTTCTCCTTGAAAACCAATCTTCTCCCAGTGACTCCCAAGACGAGGAACTGCAGCTCGACCTGTGTCTATGATGTGTTTATAAATTGAGCAAAGTAATTCCCAGTGGATGTAATTAGTGTCAGAATACCCAACTGAAATTAAATTCTAAGTAAATTCACAATGTCTTGAAAGTCACCTTTACTGAGAGCAATTATTAACAGCTGCTCGTCGGCCAATACAGTAGACCTTAATGAAACTGTTGATGGTTTCCTGGAGCCGCAAATGCAATAAGGCACTTTATTTGCCGAAGCTCGTTCATTAGCCAATTGAGCTCGGTCAATGATATCCATTGCTTGAGTCTAAAAATCCACATTTCAGAAATAAGGACAACAAGTGAAAACCAACTTTCTCAGCAGTCAGGTCCTGAGCAGATAATCTGGACCATACACTTTGAAAGCTACAAGCAGCAATGTTGTTCTCAGGATCTTCGTAAAACGAAGAGCTTCTTGAACTCGGTTGTTCGATGATTATGCTGTTAAGTCGAACTTGGTTGACATCGATCTGCATTTTACATACTATTTTACTTAACTGTAATTACAAACTTACCACATCTCCGTTATTCCTGTGGCTCGCCATTATAAGAAACTAAAAACAAACAAGCTTGTTATTCAAGCGAAAACAAACGCAAGTTCAACTTTTAGGCAACATTAATGCATTTTGAAGCATATGAAAATTGAAGGCGGGATGTCAAAATAATGTTGCAAAAAACGCTGACAGAAATGCCTATAGAAAGAGTAAAACATAAATCTCAAATGTGTAACTTCTCAAAACTAGAAAAATAACCTTAAAGCTGTAATTCAAATTACTTTTATGGAGTATTTCAAGAAAAAGTAGTTTTTTAAAACATTATGACTAAAGGAATGATGAAAAGACTTTAATAATTCTTTTTTGTTGGATTCAGGTAATCCTATCATCCCATCTACAACCAGCACTCTACAAAATTCAACACTTTTTCCTTCAAAATGAAAGGTTTTATCTTTCTTAGGGAAATGAGTCAGCTGAACTTTAAATTGAACTTCAAGACTTCAAAGTTAATTTTCAGACATTAGGGGAAATCCTCAGACATTGAATGTTTCTATGAAAATCGCTTTAATTTTATCTCTTTTATATCAAATCAAATAGGAAACTCGCCAAAGTAACAAAAAAGAATTACGAAAAGCCGTTAAGTATTACTTAAATTAAAATGATTTCAAATTTAGATTTTCTCAGAACACCCTTTAAATACAACTAAATCTAGATTAAAGGTCAGATTTAAAGAAAAGTGAATATTTATGAAGGACAAACTTCTGTTTTATATTAATTTTGAAACTTTTTACGAACTATTTTATAAACCTCAATGGGTGTAAAATACTCAAACTCTCCTAGTGTTCATGACTAGGAAGGATAACAATAATGAAATCTGGGACAAGAGCGAGAGATTAGAGAATGGATTATAAGTTAATTTCCCTGACAAAAAGGATGAAAGGAACAACACGGGTTGACAACTTGAAAACAATTACTCTGACATGCCGCAAGATGACAGGTGGATAACAGACAATAATGTAATCCGAGCTGCTCTCAATTGATAATCCAAGATCAATAGAATAAAGCACAAACTGTCCTAGATGAGTTTATGAGAAACTGAAAACCTCGAAAAACACATCGTGGCATCTTAAGGCTACCCCATCTAAAAAGGCAATGAGCTGTTAATGAGAAAGGAAAAACGTCTTGTTGCCTGTCTTTCGCTTTTACTAAAATATCTCACGTTCTGGAGGGTTTGTAAAGTGAGACAGTTGCCATCCGGAACCAATTCCTCAATGTGGCATCAGTAAATGGAGGGACGCAGTCGAGAAGATCCTATAGACAATGTTTACGCAGACGATTCTCTCAAAGTACTTTAGTTTACAGAATTATAAAAAATTCAAATCTCTAATCTTTGAAATTCTTCAATAACATAATACTCTAGCAACGAGATGTAATTCCATCATTTAGTCAGCGTAACCACGGCTACTACGTTTCCACATGTTTTTTGACTCCTAAGATGTTTGTTCCTAATCCACGCAAAGTTACTCAAATAATTAGTGGTTAAGCGAAAGAATCGAGTTCCCATGGAGAGAGAAGAAAACTGACATGCACAAAACGAAACGATGTGGGTGGTCTTTTTGTCGATGATATAATGCATGCGATTTTGTCTTCTATATTGAATGAGTTATTTTTTATTCCATAACAAGACAAAAAGTCCTTTTTCAGGGACTTTCGAGACCAATCGAACTCTAAGAATAGATTGATTAGAACTACTTTCTCGGAAAAACACTTTTTGGATCAGAATTTACACTCTGGAGTGTTTCCGAACTCTCCAGAATTTAAATTCAGAAAATTAATATCTGCAAGTCGAAATAATTGGAATTCCATATTTTCCTATGTTGTTTTGTTCGAAACACTTACAGATTGAATTGGGCTTCAGAATCCCGAGAACTACCAATCGAATATCCGTTTCCCAGATTCAGGAACGGATTCACAGAAAAAAGTCATTATGAATAACAAATTGGATTTACATAACAGTGATTGTTTAATTTGGCTAAATGTATATTCATGTTTAGACATGTCGAGATGCATTTGTACTGTCGCATCGATACCGTATTTCATTACATTGATTCTGGATTTGTCGACTGAGTCGCAGCTTTTGCGAAGTTTTGGGCCGTCACTGACAGCATTACTGTAGCAGGACTAACAGCCGTTAATTTCGGAGCTGTGTTGTACAAGAACTTTTTCCACATTTCCTTATGTCGACGTTCCATCGTTTCCAGATCAAGTTGGGCGATTTCCATGTTTGTCATACTGTATTTCAATTGAGACCGTAACTTGATGAACTCAATCTGCAAATATTAGTTTTCTCTTGTCATTTAAAAAAGTCTCACATCTAATCTCGTTCTGTCTCCATTGATCTCGGCCAGTTCCTTTATCCAGATATCCACTTGAGTTTCGATGGCGCTGATCTCCTTTTGGAGTTGTTGCAGAAGTTCCGGACTGGCCACTACAGGCGTTTGAGTCAACATGTCAGTCAAGACTTTGTGTCTATTTCTTAAGGCAATTGAAGTTTCATTCAGGATCTCCAGCTGTGCATCATTCTGAAAAATTACTTTCCGTTTAACTCCAAAGACGAAAACTGACTTGTTCGACATCTGATTTCCATTTCGCAAAGGCACTACAAAGCATCTCATGTTTGACGCATAAGGACTTTATAAGTGCTAATTCGTCTTTGATGTCCTCACAAGTCAAGCCCGGAGGCACTTTCGGCTTGATTATGAACGACGACGACATTGTAGCTAGGAAATAGCTTGATCCAACAACACCTCCTTCGACGGAGGCCAAAATAACAACAATAAACAGCAACAAGGAAAACCAGGGCAGTCGTTTGTGGCTAGTATCAAGTTCGATTGTCCGCCTAATCCATCACTTTCTCATGACAGCAAGGCGGACTTTCTGAAACTAATTTATTAAAATTTAAATTGCACTATTGCAAAGATTAAAAATAAATAATATTACGAGATTCTCTCGACACAGGTTCCCGGGATTTTTCCAAAATTCCTATAATTTAGAATTTAATGTATCAGTCTTAAAAGTTTTTGTTGAATCCTAAAATATTCCAAAAACTTCTAAAGTTATAAAAATCTTCAGAAGTTTTAAAAGGGCTTTCTAAGGTTTTAAAATTTTCTATTAATTTCTTTAGAAATTAAAAAATATTTATAACATTTCGAAATATTTCAAAAGTTTCAGAATCTTTCACTGGATTCTAAAAATTTTTATACACTTCTAGAAATATTAAATTCACAACCGGAAAAAATTTTCATTTTGAATAGGATATAATATTACCTTATTCATGTAATAAATAATTTATAATCTTGTAATTGAGCGTAAATTTAAAAAAACGTCTTTTTCGTTTGCAAAAATATATAAAATGGATCGTAATAATATCTAAATCTTTTCTTACAGTAGATTGATAAGAGAGCAATTTTTTATCCTTAGAATTGAAAAACAATAAAATTCACGAAAACTAGAGTTATATTTTTTACGACCAAAAACCCAATCTCAGAAAAGTCAAAAACCAAAAGCCTGCTTTACGAGTCCTTTTTTAGAGTTTTGAAGGGTATCTTGAGACCAAAAGTAAGTAAGTTAGACAAGTCTAAAATGGACAAAATTGAAATCCCGAGTTAAAAAAATAAGCAATTTTATAGGTTGACAAAGTAGACCCCAAAGTGTGAGACCAATTTGGATTTTGAATAGTTTCCGGCTAACAAAGTAGTTTTTTTAAAGCGACAGAGAATGCCACTCTCGGCTTTGACTTCTTTTTTCTCTTCACACCAAGCAGAAAAACGTTCAATCAAATTCAGTCCAGAATGTGTGAGGGACAGTCTAGGAGAGGCTTCTGAGCACATATAAAAGGACAAAAGTAACATAACTGGAGCTAAAGAATGTCATGGTTCGTCGGGCAGGCAGTTTGCCCAGGGCTTTGAACCGAATTGCTTTAGCTTGGTTTTTTGCCATCGAGATGACAGATTTTCACGCTTGGAGAATGACAAAAAAAATGTTTCAAATCGTAATAAAAATAAAAAATAAGAATGAGAAACCAGACAATTTTTTTCGAATGTGACCAAAACGAGAAGAGTCCATATTTATATGTTGCCTAGGGGCAGTGTCAAGTTTCAGCTGGTCAAATTTCTCATTTTTACTCAGAGTGGTCATTCCATGATCAATGATGCAGCGGGATTGCAAAGCTATTTTCCTGAATAGGGAAGAACAAATAAGGTAAGTGGCCTGGCACGGATATGGATGGAGAGGTCTCCATTTCGAGAAACGTCATGTTAATACTAAAGTATTCAGTGCCCAAATTCATATTCTTGACATAGTACAAAGTACAGATACAAATAAGGAAGTCCATAATCTGAGGAAAAGAATGTCAATCATAAAGTATTACGTTTCTAAATTCATATTCCGAAATTTAATAAAATCGTCTTTTTGACATGCTACAAATAGGATACAAATAAGGAAGTTTCCAGTGTGAGGAAAAGGATGCCAGTCGAGAAGTATTAAATTTATATTTTGAAACCAAATAAAACTGTGTTTTTGGCAGAGTACAAAACATAAATATGAATGAGGAATTCTTTAATCTACAAAAATTAATAATAATCGAAAATTATCATGCTCCTATATTTATATTTTGGAATTAAATAAAATCTTTTCTGATATCATGAAGTATAGATCTTAATGAAGAAGTTTCTAACTGGAAAAAAACATTAATAGTAAAGTATTAAATTCCTAAATTCATATTCTAAAATTAAAGCAAACCATTTTTGACACAGTACGAACAAAGATTGGAACGAGGAAGTCCCCAAATTTGAGGAATGTCCATCATGAGGTATTGAGTTTCTAAATTCATATTCCAAAATTAAATAAAACCGTTTTTTGACAGAGTACGAATTTTGCCCTCATTAAACACTACTGTCTCTACTAATGAAGATCTAGCAGCCAAATTGAAAAAAGAAATAAAACTAGGTTTAATGAATTTAAATTCAATTTTGAAAATGCAAAGAAAAAATAAAACCTTTGGTCTCTTAAGCGAGTTACCCGGAGGCCATTGTCATTTTATTCACCTTATTGCCCTGAGAAATTGAATTATTTCTGGACGAGACAAAATGCGGGCTTAGTGGAGATAAAAACGACTGCAGACTGGGATGTGTCTGGGAGTTCTGCACATAAAAAAGACCCAGAGAGAAAATCTCGGAAAAGTACTTTACTCGTCCGAAAGAGATTTAACAAAGCTCCTCGTTTGAACCGTCTTTTGACTTCCGGATGAAAGGGAACCAGTCAACTGCCAAATTTAGAAGAGATAGACACGTTCCTATACTTCCTGAAGACACCCATGAACACGCACATTAGAAACGACAGAGATAGTACTTTAGGGTCAATATTTATTGTTATATTTTGCTTCTTCTAAAAATAGATTAACAGATACTGATCCCTGGGGGTTTGTAAAATGACTGGATGATACTAGCAAGGAATGACATGTAAGTAGCACTTCCTGTAACGGCTCCCGGAGCAGCTGGATTCTCACGACGAGTCTTCACGGTGAATCCATTGGGACCGGTCACTTCGACCTCCACGATATGCCAATTGGTCATACTCGGATCAGCAATAAGCTTGGCTCGGGTGTTATCGAATCCGAGATTGTGAGCCGCGACTGCAGCCCCAGCCATGGTGTTCACATTGTTGGGGGCCAAAGGACACAGCATCCTGACTGGGCCATCATATAGAACCATTGCAGTGTTCGTCTTTTTAGCTCTTTGACAAAGTTCCTCCAGTTCTCCCAGCACTTTCAAGGAATTAGGGTGTTTTATCATTGTTATCGTCAAGCCCTTCAATGTCCCGCAATCAGCCATTTTCTGGATATCACCACCACCCCAGAAGGCACCAGCAGGAACAAATAGCCGACGATCGGGGATTTTCTTCAACTTCTCCTTTATGGCATTGAATAAAGTTTCATTGGCAAGAGCGGTAGGTGACCCGACAAGTAGATTAGTATGTTCCAAGATGAGTTCTCCATAGTCCTCAACGACCTGTGGATGAGCAACCTCGATGACCAGATCTAGTCCCTGTAGATTTTCAGGAGTAATGTCCGTCAAAGGCAAGACGTTTTCTTTTTCAATCTCAGTTCTGTTCCAAATTTTTTCTACCTTGAATTCTTTCCTGTTCCTCAACTCTACTGACAGAAATTCTCCTGAAAAAAACAAAATTTTATTTAATATCGCATTACTGCAAAATTAAAAATAAAGGCTGTTAAGAGGTTATCTTCACATCAATTTCCAGATATTCTAGAAGCTATTTGAATTTTTAGATGTCAATTCTTAAAGTTTCTATCGGCTTCTGGAGTGTTCCGGGAAGTTTATAGTTTTAAAGTTCTATGATATTTTGAAATATTTCAAAACTTTTCAAAACTCTGGAAAATTCAAAGTTTCCATGAAATTATAATTTTATAGATAAAAAATTCAAGAAGAGTTATCACATTCTCTCAATACAAATCTGTGAAGTTTTTTAGGTAATTCTAAAATCTTCAGCTTCAAATGTTGTTTTAATTTTCTACTAGATTTTGAAATATTCCAAATATCTTCACAAGATAATGAAGAAATTTAGAACTTTCTATGAAATTTCTCAGGTTTTTGAAATTTCCATAGGATTTTATAGCATTCCAAAAGCTACAGAGCTTTAAAATCACTCAGAAATTTCTACGAAATCCTGAGGGTCATAAAACATTCCACAAGAACCTTGAAATTTTGAAAATCCTATATTGGATTCCGAAAAATCTCCACGATATCCAGGAAAGCTTTAAAACCTTCAATTAGATTTTGGATAATTTTCAAAATTTCCATAAAATTTCGGAAGGTTGCAAAACCTTTTATTGAATGCTGGGAGATTTTAGAAGCTTTTACAGAATTCTATTTTATGGAGAAAAAAATAAATCCCCACATGTAGAAAAACCCCGGATAAATTACTCTCAACTGTTTTTTTTTGTTAAGACTCTCGTCAACTACTTTTAATCAAATCTATGATTACATTTTGTAGAAGAACATAAAACGAATTTGCAATGTGAAATCCCTAATTACTACGAAGAATTGACTCGCTCTCACGTGGGAAAAATTGGAGTCAAAAGAACGTGCAGTCTAAGGGGATACGTGCAGTTTACCATGGTCTGCGAATGGGATTATTTTCATCGTTTCTTACTAATATTAAAATTGTATTTATATCATAAAAAGTAAAAATAAGTATTATTACAAAACTATCTTGACATGAATTCCTGGGATTTTTAAGGAATACCATAACTCGTTATTTCGGATCTTGGTTGAAATTTTTTCATTAGATTCTGGAAGACTCCGAGAATTTCTAAGATCTTAGAAGACTCAAAAAGTCACTATGCAATTGTGGAAAATTTCCAAACTTTCCATTGGGTTCTGAAAACTTCTCTGGAATTCTAGAGAATACTAGAACTTTTATATGATTTTTATGACTCCAGAAATTTCCAAGAGATTTTGAAACATCCCAGAAAACTATAAAATTTTCAGACTTGATAGTATCTTATTAAATTTTAGGAATTTTCGGAAATTATTATGAGATCTTGAAAAGCTCCATAAAATTCCATCAGACTCTAGAAAGTTTTAAGTTTCCACAAGATTTCGAAAATGCTTTCAGAAATTGGAAATAGTTCTAAAAGATTTTATAGATTTCGGAAGATTCTAGAAGCTTCTACGAATTTCTAATGTTGTTAATTAAAGTACAAAAAGTCACCAAGATGTCCGTAGCCGATTATGCCGATTTTTTTTGCCTCCATTGCTTAATGTTTTGTAAATTAATTTTTATAAAAATTATTTCAAAATAATCGAACGGGAAAAATACCCATTGTTTAAAAATCAGGTTAATTATCAGATTTATTCAAAATATGACATTTCAATTCTTCTCAAAAAGCAGAATCTCAGCGCCAGAAAGAATTCCTTCTTGACCTCCACGAACAATCTTATCCACAGTTCCTGCTAGGAAAATATCGTTGAACTTATGAAATCCACTAGGAAGGATTCTGAGGTACTGACCGATCTTGATCAGCGAACTGATCACTGGAGATCGGACGAGCCACATGAACAATGAAGAGCTACTGAAACAATAATAAAATGGAAATCCTGCTTCTTTTCCGAAATCAATGGAATCGATCAACTTTAATCCGGCTGCTTCTGCTTTCTCGATCATCTCATCTCTCTTATGAAGCGATGGCATCCCACATGCATACTCCAGACCTTCAACGATCTTTCTATGGTCCTCATTGTTCTCATCGTACTTATTCGTCTTGATCAGGTCGTAAATGACGAAGAGTCCCTTGGGTTTCAGAATACGGTTGACTTCATTCAGGATCGGCGAAAGGTCGACAAAGTACTTCAGGGCATAAATAGCGTAGGCCGTATCTTGGCTGTTGTCGGGGAAGGGCATTTCATGACAGTCGCCTTCAATAAGTTGACATCGAGGATAGATCCCGAGTTCTTTGAAGTTCTCATTTCCAATTTCCACCTGAAATTGACAGTTTTCTCATATTGACGAAATAGAATATTTATACCTCATTTGGAGCAATAGTGACTCCGGTTATTTCAGCTTCAGTGTTCTCGAGATCCACAATAACTCCACCGATTCCACATCCAATGTCGACACAAGATTTCCCGGATTCCAATTTGAGACATCTCCCGATCTTCTGGTGCAAATTCCGAAGAGCTTCTTCCAATTTCAGATCTTCTCTCTCTGGAGGAACAAAATGGAAATTTCCGTTAAAATACTCATCAATGACAGTTGACATAACGGAATAATAATGGGAAATAACGGAAGCATGATTATTAGTTTGTTTCGCGATCTTAAAGAGTTTATCATGTTCCTCCACGAAAGCATCCTAAAATAATGAAGATGAATTTAAAAGATACAACAGATTCTATTTTTCCAGGAGCGTTTCCTAGGAAACATTGCAAACTGAACGGGTGGAATTTCAACCAAAAATGACAGAACAATTTGGGTCTGTCCTACTAGACCTTGAAAAATGCGCGTTTGACTGGTCGTTCCTCTCTGATGACTCCGACTAAAGGTGTACTACCCTTGATTCTCGGCCGAAATCAATATTTCCACGTTACTGTTCAGTCGTTTGTTTCATATTTTATTTTAATTATTATAATTGTAATAAAATAAATACCAAATCTTGTCGACGGAAATGGACGAGAAGACGGAAAAAATTACGTGTAAGATCAATCGACATTTTCTTCTAAAAATTAGCACAATCACAAGATATGTACAATTAAAAACCTAGAAATTCACGAAACAGTGATTCTAAGACTTAAGGAATGTTCGAGTTTCGAGTTAAAAGCACCTGACTTTCCGAGTTTTAGTGAGACTTTTAAAGCTTCTCTGTTCTGGTGAAAGCAAACAAAGTTCAGGCCCAAATAGCTAAAATGTCGAAATAAACACAAAATGACGAGTTCCATGAGTCATATTATAGAAGGGATAGGACTCTACGTCGTCGATCGCAAACTGAATGACGGCCGATCGACGTGACGGCAGAGATGCTCAAGGAGAAAGGTCTTGGACGTATTTAGGTCATGAGAAGGGAAGAAAGGTAGATTAAATCGAAAAACACAATCAAAGACGAAGAATCGCTTCTCGAAGCAGACTCGCAGCTCTGGCTGCAGCATGGGGCTTCCACTCTTGAGCTCCTCGACTGTTTCCTTGGAAGTAGTCACAAACTCCAAGTACTACCGCCCAAGAGTCAATTCTAGATCCTTCAATTGCAGCAATGACAGAGTCAAATCCAGCATCGAGAGCTCTGAGATTGTTGTTCGTGATGAAGTCTTGTCTAGCTTTTAGCATGCATTGATGGAGATCCTTGTCGGTGTCATTTACATGACCAATACTGTCGTCAAAGTGATTATTTCCGTGATCATCGCCGTTTTCTGTTGATTTTTGAAGGATTCTCATGGAGCAAATCGACCCAACAGGAGCCAGATGAAGAATAGATTCTGATCGAGAATCTGGATGATTCACAACAACTACTCCACCTCCCGCTGCAATAATTGGATTATTGTGAAGCAAATTGAAAACAACTCACAAATAGGAAGAGCGAGAATATCTTCATCTGGTCGTGAGAAGTTGGAATCAGAGTGGATTTCGCTCAATTTGTGGACGAGATCTTTGTACCCAATCTGCCATTGATCAACATCTTCATTGGTGCTGAAAAGTTTTCATTATCTCTTCAGAAGTACATCAAACCCACAATTGACTGATGGCTTGGGCAAGACAATTCGTCTTCGGATTCCAGTTCCTTACGCTAACTCCGCTGATAGCGTTATCCGTATCCATGCGATTTCTCTTGAAGCTGTGGGCGTAACAATACGTTTTCTTCTCGTCACTGTAGCTGACGACAACGTCTCCTCTCCTCACATGAGACTCCGTACTCGTAAAATGAGGAACACCTCCCCCAGTGCCCAAAATAAAAACGTGTTCGACATACTGGAAGTTCCCCAGTAACCTCGTCGTGATGGATCCCGCCGAGATTGTTGCTTCCATACTGTCTCCTATCATCGCCAGTTTTGTCGCTACAACTCCATGTCTCCCAATCCTGCCAATAGTGTAGATATTAGAGTCTCCTCCACTCTTGTACTTATGAACAGATCTTGCGTCCTCGATGATCCCATCAACAGCCAGTTTTTCTACGAATAGACAAGTAATAATGGCGATCGTTGGACGAAGCTCTTTCACATGGTCTCGAGGATTCTGAATAATCACAGTTTCGACTCTGATCCATTCCTCACCACATCTTTTCGCAATTCCTGCGTTCTCTAAATCAATTAGGAAATTTTCGATTGTGCTGAGATCTTCGGCCCGAAGAACGCTGAAACAATTACATCATTACACTATTATGGAAATTAAAAATAAATCTTGTTGCGAAATTGTTTGACTACGAATTTCCAAAACTACAGAAAGGTTTAGAGTTTTAGAGATTCAAGAAATTCTGGAAGGTCTCTGAACTTTTCACTAAATTTGAGTTCAAAAAGACAAGCCAAAACTCTGGCAAAGTATGAATAATGCCAGAATTGAATCTGATGAAGGGTGAATGAATTTCAATGTTTCTACACTAATATATCTAGTAAAAGTAGATGTTGTTATGAAATAATCCCAACAAAGACTATCAGAACCTTCCAAAGAGTTCCAAAACCTTCGATATCAGACATTAGTGCTAAATTCCTAGAAAATCTTGAGAGCCTATACGGAATTCTGGTTTAATAAAGATTGATGGCAGGAACCTACTCTGCAATTACTTCCATAGTTAACCCATTTGGGAATGCCCTTTCTAACAGTTCTTGGACATGGCCCGCTGTAACTTCCTCGATCTCGTGCTCCATGCCTAGTTTATTGGCATCGGGCATGGCAATAGCTTCATGGGTTTCTGCAATCTTTGTTTCCACTTCAAGAATCTCAATATGAGAGAAATCGAATTTGATCAGTTGAATAAGTTTCCGGAAGAACGTCCCGTAATCGGGAGGCATATCTGCCATTAGTGTTTGTAGAAAATCCATGGCTTTATGTTGACGATGTTCCGAAGGCAAATCATTGTTGAAATAAAACCGTAATGTTCTGATTTCTTGATGAAGATCCCCAGTTGTACAATGCCGAAGCCAGAGATTAAAATTAAATGTAACATGAAAGTCCACCGCTGAAAAAAGTAATCTTAAACAGAAAACCACAAGTTCAACAGACGATCTGGATTTGGGTTTTTCTTGTTAACAATGACTCCAGAATACTGTCCACCAGCTGCAAATAGGATCTGAGAATCATCGATTGTTCTTGTCCTTAAATTAATTTCTCGTAATTAAAAATAACAATGGATACCAACCTTGTTATTCTGGAAAGGTTAAATTCTCGGCCATCAATTATCGGAAGAAATACAAGGGCCATTGTTCGCACAACCCTGAAAAAATGTCTCTTAAATAATCAAAAACAGATCGTTTTTGAGATTAATTAGAAAAACAGATGAATCGACAAAACCGAGAAAACGGAACGAATAAATTGGAGGGAAAGTTTTAACTGGATTCAGGTCACTCATCTAATCTCGGTTCGCAGACTAAGCGGTTTAGAAAAGAGCACCTTTATTCCTTGCCAGCTGCTGGAACTTGGTCAAATAGTGTCACAATGGAGCAGTGTTTAATATTCCCTGATTGTCCTTATAAAAGTGCTGACGAGTTCGTCTCGCTTCAAATTGCCAACACCCATGGAATGTTCAAAATATAAAACCAGAAAGAACGTCTGCAAAGTTCGGAACACTATTTGCTCTAACAACGTTTAGGCTTGGAAGAGATGTTAAATTATTTGATATCAACAACTGGGGGAATTGAAAGAGAAAAAATTAAAGCGAAAATTTTTCGAGAAAGAAAAACGAGGTGCCACAATAAACAATTGGTCGGCGATGAATACAATTTCCATCTTTAAAAAACTGCCGAAAAAACGTCTTAGCGGTGTCAATTATAGCAAAGAAAGGCACTGAATGGTTCCCAGCGTAGCTAAACGGAAAAATTTCGGGAAAGGACCATAAAAGTCGACGAGTTTATCCGCAAAGCGAGGTGACGAGGCGTCAAATCGCTTCAAAGTTACTCCGTAAAAGTACTCAATAGTTCGTTTTGACAATTCAAAGGGAGAATGTGCGGAACATATGAATAAATCCTGTTTAGAAAATCACCGACGAAAATTGCCACAGGTGTGAAAAATCGGGTAAAAAAACAAAGATATGAAAAAATGATTCATCGCGAAAGATGATTTGCAGCAGTAACCACGTGTTTAACATGGCTAGAGATCAATCTCCAATGTTTTGGAAGAAAACAAAAATAAGACAAGTGTCTAGAAGAATATCCACACCACGTTAAGACTTGAGGAAATCGAATCAGAGAAATGCCCTTGAAAGTGAGGCGCAAACGACCAAGCAAAAGCAATGAGTGCACAGCGGAGATCAACCCGGAAAACGCGGTTCCCGCGCATGGACAAGGCTGTTGGGAGACCGATGTTGTCTTGCGAGGACATCTGCCACAATAAATAGAAAACCGGGAAGCATCTCTGTCATATTTCCATTACACAAGGATGGTCATGAGTATCTTATTGATCTAAAAACAAGAATCGATATAAAACATACCCTATATGGCGTAGTTCATTCTGGATTTAAAACATAGCTCACGTTTTTCCTCAATATGGTCCTTTCATCTCATACTCGTCTTGAAATAAGCATATTCAACAAGTTGCGGCATATAAAAGTACAAAAAACGTTATATCACAACGAATCCTGAGTATCAATCAAAGAATCCACGCATCAGCTCATCATCAAACTCGGTTATTTTTCGCGCCAAATTCCACCCGTCTTCTAAATACTGTCGAATTCTCATGGCTATCAGGGTTTCGTGGTGGGAGTTCACATCCCGTGACATATTTACGCTCATTATTTGAATTCCTGATTTTGGCAATTTTTAAAATTAGTTTAAAACCAAAATTCATTAAATTAAAATTCTTTATAAACTTTTGCAATCTCCCAGAACTTAATGGAATATTCTCAAACTCTCTGGAATCTCATGAAAGGTTTTAGAATATTTTAAAATATTATGGAACTTCTTGCAATCTTCCAGAATTGAATAAAACACTTTACAACCAATATTTTAAATCGAAAATTTCTAGACAGTTCTGGAGATTTATGTTAAGGAAATCTCGTAATAAAATTCGTTTTTTATTTTCATAAAAGTACTAAAATTCAGCATAAAACTCTAAAATTCAATGAAAAATTCCGAAACCTTTAATATTCTTATAGAATCTTTTATGTTTCCAGAATCTCTTAAAAGTTTTAGGATCTTCTAGAATCTTGTACGAACTTTTAAAATCAACATTTGAAGTCGGCAATTTTGAGAATTCATATCAATGGTATTTCTTGACGATTCTTATTTTCAATTTTTACATTGATATGATTGTTCATTAATCACGAGTTTCGTTGTTCAAAATGATATTTTTCATTGTTTTCAAGAATTTCTGACATAAAAAATGAAAAATTGCTTTTGTCTGGATTTTGGATGTATGTTGATTTGCAATTTTTTACTGTTTTGCAGATATTTTCCTATTCTGGAGTCACGCCAAAATATCACACTAATTAATTTTATCCGCAAAGGTTGTTCGGGAACCCAAAACAAAGCATACTAATAAATCATTCAGAATAACTGATGCGGTATCTCATAAGAGAGCATGATGTGCTTTCTTATCCTGTCATGAAATCCCGATCCCTCATCTTTCTCGCTCATCCATGTTGGAGTAACACCCCTTTGTCAGCGTTCACATCAGTTCCTGCTTTGTAGAATCCTCACATGATGGTGGTCTTGAAGTTGTCTACAATCTTCGTTTTCTGTTCCCTTTGTGCTGTCGGATTCACCTCGGCGGATAATATGTATTTCTCCCGGGATGCCAAATGGACTAATCTAGCTGCGAGTGGAGGCTCACTCGTCAGTGGTAGAGGGAATTATCGTCCTGGATTCCTCCGTCAAGGCACCTACGATCCTAGAATGTACATGGCCGAGCCTCTTTTTGCTTTCAAGGTTAGTTGTCTCCTTTATTGACCATGACTTCAGAGTAGAAAATGGTTTTTCAGAGGTCACAACGAATACTATCCGAATTTCAGCCTTTGAGTTCGTCCAGATCTACGCTGAATCTTCCTCAAAACTAATTCGACCTGCTTTTGATCTCACCACGATTGTAATCAGTGGAAATTATGTTAATTGATTGAAAATAAATGCTCGTCGCTGTTTTTGGAACAAAATTAGAATTTCATGGATATTTTTTAGAAATTTTCGGAATTTAGTGCATGATTTTAAACTTTTTCAAAACCTTGCAGAAACCTCTAGATCCTTCCGGAATCTCAGTGAAGTTTTTAAAACCTCTTAAAATCAAGTACAAAACTTTAAAACTTTCGGAAACCTTAAAGAAACTGAAAGATTTTCTGCATCTCCTAGAAATTTTTAGAATATCCCAAATCTTTAGACACTTCGAAATAATATCTAAAGCCCAGATCTCTAGAATTTTCTAACAGGTTATGGAAATTCGTATTGAAGAAATTCTGGGAAACGCCTAGTTTCATTCTTCTAATAGCACGATTTCGAAAAAGAGAACTGAAAGGAAACTTCCTGCTGAGAATCTGAAGGACACCATGTCTATGAATGACAGCTTAGATTCGTAGCGGAATCTTATTCTTGCGATAAAGTGCGTATATATGAAGGAGTTTTGTCTTTTTCGGATTTGCAGTTTTCGACTAACTATGGACAGGTCAAAGAGAAAATTTAGTAGTTTGTTACAATAGCTGTGAGTCGACGAATTGGTCAAGTAGTCGATCTCGAGGAAAAGCCCTATTCGCAATAGCAACAAGAAAAACAATCCGTCCACTAGCTATTACCTAAGAAATGAAAGACTTAGCAATTTTTTATGGAGGATAAGACCCGCTTGAGTTCTACTAAAATAACGACAGTCACTTTCGCGCTTTGTGACATACTCAAAATCCACTCGCGCGACCAATACCCGGATTAACCGAAATTCAATCTCCTAAAGCCCCGGTGGTCAAGCCCTGAAATCACCAAAGTTTTGAATTGCTATTTAGCTTTAAATTTTTCGTATTCGGTTGAAGGTCTAGGGAGAAATCATCGATAAAAATCCCTTCAATAGCACTTTTCTTGAGCAATTTTCTTCGATAACCAGGTCAGCTGAGTCATTCCTATCAGTTTGCTTACATGGAAACTCCCTCTTCAGCTTTCTTCCTTCATCGATCGGATGGGAATTTTTTTCATAAATGTCTCGATGAATTATTTACAATTCCAAAAGTCCCTCGATTGATCGATTATCTCCTCTTTTTCTTCGGGACAAAATCCAGGAGCGTAAATTGACCGCAAGAATTCCATTGTCCTATATTTGAAATTTGTTTGCGTGTATGAAGCTTGACCACCAGCCAGAATTCCATTCAGAATGTCTCTAATTGGCCCGCTCTGTTCTTTAAAAGTTTTCGTCACATTTGTTCCCTCGAATGTGAGGATATTAGGCCAGAAAATGGGAAGAGTTATTGCATTTGCAACAGCTTTCCCATTTCGTGAGATTTGATTTTCTCGAAAAATAGTAGTCAATTGAACTATCTACAGCCGGAGGCAATTCCTCAGTGAATTTTTGAACCAGGTCATCCTCGATTCTCTGTAGTTAACGAGAAAAGTGGACATAATTTTCAGTCATGGGGTCTATACCGGATGTCATGATCGATCTATCTCGATTTTTAAATCCTAGCGAATGACAGTGTAGCGATTTTCTCTATATCCCGTCGATGACTGTCAACATCTCAGTTTATTTATTCTTGATCACTTGACTGCATAGGGGCTAGGCAAACTAGATAAGGCTAGATTTTCGCTTTCCGGTACTTTGTCACTTTCTATCGTCCTTCGTCCGTACATCCTCCAAGAGGATTCTTGAGTTCTCTTTCCATTAGGATGGCCTTTAGAGAACGATTGTTACAGTTCTATTTGCCATTATTTTACAAATTGCACTTATGAACATTTGTTTCTGAAGACGAATCTCTCCCTTGCCGATTATGAAGCATCACTTTCGCGCAATTAGTCGCATTTTGGGTTTCGTTCTTCTTTCTCATATATATTCAAAGCAACAATGCTTCTGTTCAGCGAATTGTATCTCTTTTTCGGAAAGCTGCCAAATATGGTTTTACAGCTTAGCAAAACGGCCCTCCCTTAGATCGGACAATGTGGTTGCCAAACGGAAATATGGCCATCTACCTTTTTCGCGGAGAAGCAAGTTCGTCAACGAGATGGTTTGCATTTTCATATTTGTTTCCGTCGAAGGAAATTAAAAACACCAAGGTTGACTCAATGTCACCCGGCTGGAAAGCAGGTTGCTTTCCGATTGGTCAAACTTGGGATTTCAACCATATATGTTTCCGTTTTGTTTCAAATTGCGACATTTCACCATTGTTACATTGTGTTGAAAGCATATGGTCACTGCCATTTCCCTTTTTCCTGAGGGGAAATCCATTCTGACAGTCAAAGTTTACACTATGTCCAAGGCTATTCATCAAAATTTCTCGTTTTCTACAGATTTTGTTTTTTTCTAGCAAAGAAATGGACTTTAGTGGGTCGGGTCTTTTGAAACGAGTTATAATCAATTTAAAACTCTTGAGATAACCTTTGACATGTACTTCATTTTTGTAGAGTGTTCTTCTGGAACACAAAAAGTAGGAAAAACTAAAGTTATGGTAATTAATAGGATATTATAAACAACCAGCGTTATTCAACGTTAATATGGCAAAGTGATAACTGAGAATCCCATCCCGTGATTGATGACATTGGGCTAGGTTTGAAGGTTTTCTTTTTTTGAAGATTAATGATCAAACCTTTTTGTGGCGTATTTTTATATAAAATTACTTTAAGAAAATGATCGTGATTTCTATCAACATAGTAGTCACTTTAAATGAGATTTAAATCAGGGATTTTCTCGCTCCAGAAGAGAGTTATGCAGAAATGAGGTGTATATTCTTGATGTTCATTTCAAGAGCTTTAAATTGATATGTAACTTGTTTCAAAAGGCCGGATCCACTAAAGTCCATTCCCTTGTAAGACATTGAGGAATAGCTGAAATCCAAGCTTTTGTAATTAGCTGGGCCCAGGTGGTCCAGATCAAGGTCGATCGATACTTCCCTTTTTTGGTCGACTCGCGTAAACAACTGATTGGCCGCGCGAAGGGGAATTCGCAGACTGATGGTCATCGCGAGTGTCACCTCTACTGGCCCGTGTGTCGCTACGCCCATAGAATGGCGACCTCTTCTGCAATGGAGATACATCCGTTCTCTTACCCGCCATTTCTTCCATGAGGCACGAAATTTGTCTTTTTACCTTCCGCGATTCCCATTTGCTTCATGAATTACAGGAAAAACTGACTTTATCTTTTTCAGGTCATTTACATTAGGTGGATTGCCAGATGATTTTTGGCAATGTTGCCTGGCCTTTTCTTGTTCATCATCAGACGGACATCCAAAAGACTCAAATTATGTGATTCTGTGCCATATTTGTTTTGCTTCACTTTTCTTGCCGGTCTTTCAATTGTCGATGGAAATGCTCATCTGATTACGGGTCGTCCTCCAAGTTTTGATCAATTTGATCCCTCCAATGTCTTGGTGCCAGAAGGGGGTTCAATTGACCTCACTTGTCCTCTTCTCGTGGATTCCTTTGATGTGGAATGGTACAAAGATGGAGAACCTCTTCAAAGACGAGGTTCTGAGCTGCATCTATCAGCTGTCTCGAGGATAGATTCTGGTGATTACCAATGTTACGCTTCAAACGGCATTGGTGGTGCTTTTTCTCCCAACGTTAATGTAACAGTTTTATGTAAGTTTATTCAAATGGAATTTAGAGAGAATTTAATTCATTTCGTTCAGATTTAAGTTCTTTTGAGCAACAAGAACCTTCCTTCTATCAGCAGGAAGTAACAGCAGCGGAGTATTTCATTCTCGAACCACCTCGACTAATCGCATCATCGGCATTAAAGGTCTCTTGGAGGTGGTTCTTCGAAGGCCACGAAATATCCATCAATGATACCCATTACATTTCTGCTAATGGAGATCTCGTTGTCCTTCAGGCTGCCAATAGGTTTGGTAGTTATCAGCTCAAAGTCGATTCTGAGAAAGGATCAGCCTTCTCTGAGAAATACATCATTGAAGAAGACACTGAATACGCCCCAAAACCAGAATTCACAATTGTTCTAAGACCTCAAGATGTCGTTGTGAACGCTGCTGAATTTCCTTCTGCTACATTTGAGTGTGTGCCCAGTTTATCCGGACGTTATCCAGCAGAAATCAAATGGCTTCTCAACGGGGAACCTCTTGTGATAGATGGACGAGAAGTGAGAACGGAACATTCAAATCGAAAGCTGGTAATCAGCAATGTCGTTTCTTTGATTGGGAAAAGTGTCCATTCCGTCAGGATCAGATGTGAGGCTAAGGCCGAAGACGACAACCTCATGGAATATGCTGAAGCCCATTTAGAGGTCAACGAAGCTCCTCAGATCAACAGAGATAATCTTCCATCTGAACTGTCTCTGAAAGTTGGAGATCCCGTCAGATTGCTCTGCAAGACAACAAAGGCTTGGCCGCGTGCCAAATTTGCCTGGTATTTCAACAAAAATAAAGTTGGTTATTGATTTTTAATTAAACTAATTTCGTTCTTTCAGCTTTCTGGTTCCAGTTCCGAAGTCCTGAAAATCGACCACCTGGAGAGGAACCAGTACGGAGTTTACCAATGCAGAGCATCCAATTTAGCCGGAGCCGATTTTGCCCAAGTGTGGATTAAAGCAGATGGTAGGCAATTTGTGGATTTTCTCACACACTAGAATGAGCAGCTTATTGTCGGACAAATTGATCAACTTTTCGTTAATCTTTTATACATTTCCCTTTTTGCAGATGGCCAGGGGGAAAGCAGATCCGAAAACGGAGGGCAGCTGGCGATTATTGACCGACCTCAGGACACGACCGTAATCGTTGGGAAAGATGTAACTCTTCAATGCCGGACTGAAGATCCTCATAACACTCAGCTTTTATGGACTCACAATGGTGAGGAAAAGTGATTTTAAACCATTCAATTAATTACTCTAGGAACTGAACTGAACCGAAACAACCCTCGATTTGCTTTGAATTCAACGACATTGGCAATTCATTCAGTAAAGAAGGAAGACAGTGGAGTTTACACTTGTCTAGCTACCGCTACAAACGGGTTGAGTGCGGAAGCTTCAGCCAGAGTCACTGTGTCTGGATCGACCTTGATTGAATACGGTCCTTCTAACCAGAGTATTCTTATCGGCTCCAATGTCCACATTCCTTGTAAGCTTTCCGACGAGTTTGCTGGCAGAAGTGATTTATGGACTACTTGGACGCGAAATGTAAGTTTTGTTTATGGAACTTTGTTTTTCGCCATTTGGCCCGCTTCAAAGGAACAAAAAGTCAAGTGGGGTCACAGTCGTAATGACTAGTTTCCTTTTCGGCAATGAATCGCATTATTTTCAGGGCATTGAAATACCAGCAACAGGGGATTTGATGCGAAGAATTTCCATTAATGGTGGAAATTTGATGATCAATCAGGTTGGACCGGATAATATCGGATTGTATAAATGTACCGTGAAAAGTATTCACGGAGAAGAAGAAAGTGCAAGCGGATGGCTTAGAATCATTGGTTGGATAAAATTTAATTTTATTTATTTTAAAGTTTGATTTTAGAAAAGCCATCTATGCCTCAGAATGTCCACGCTACTCTCGTAAATGATACGGTCCCTGCAAAAATCAGAGTGTCTTGGAGGCCTGGATTTGATGGGAATTCCCCCATCATCAAGCATTCAATCGATATGAGAACAATCGGCCCGACTGGACTTTGGTCTGATTGGGAGACCGTTGTGGACAATGTGATTGAGAATGTCCCGAACGAGATGTGTTGTTCAGCTTTGGTGGATAACATTCGACCTTCTTCCACCGCAGAATTCAGAGTTATTTCCTTCAACAGGTTCGGAGCTGGAAAAGCCTCAAGGCCTTCAGAAAACATTACTATGCCTCAACAACCTCCAGCAGCTGCCCCAAGGAATGTCGGGGCTTCCGCGAGATCTTCGAGTTCAGTCATGGTCCAATGGCAGCCCCCTCCACCCGAACAGTGGAATGGAGATATCTTGGGTTACCATATTAGATACAGACTCTCAGGGTACACGAGTGCAGACTGGAATGAGAAGAATGTGAGTAACAACCATGCCAGGAATGCCCTCATAGAACCCCTGATTACTTGGAGGGAATACGAGATCCAAGTCGCTGCTTTCAACGACCGAGGTCTTGGAGTCTACAGCAAGCCTATCGAAGTGACGACGTTAGAAGGGATCCCCATGCAAGCTCCACAGAATGTTCATGTCGATGTCTTGAATTCTACTCACATCAAGGTCTCTTTCGATCCTCCAGATCAACAGATGATTCCCGGAGTCAATCTCGGATATAAAATTGAACTCTGGAAAGGACCTGCCCACACTGGAGAACTCTATCGAACAGTTCGAGTCTATCCCGAATTGAGCCGAGTCGATGAGATTATCGGGAATCTGGAGAAGTTCGGTCACTATAATTTGACTACAGTTTGTTTCACCGCTCCAGGAGATGGTCCTTCGAGTGATCCCATTGAAGTCGTTACTCTTGAAGACGTCCCTGGCCCAGTAGCTGCTGTCGATTTCGACCAAGTGATGAGTAATTCTGTCGTTGTCACATGGGAACCTCCAGAAGAACCTAATGGAATTGTTCTCAAGTACATTGTTCGTCACTGGGAAGACAAGAAACCAGAAGAGAAACATACTATTGAAGTTGACGCTAGTGAACACGAAGTCACCATCGAAGGCTTGACTCCTTCGACTAAGTATTCCATCGACGTCATAGCAGTTACAAAAATGGGTCCTGGCCCTAAACTGGAAGCAAAATTCGAATCTGGTGTACCTCCAGAACTTCCTGGCAAACCGACTTCCTTGGCTGTATCTGATATAGGACCTCGTTCAGTCGTCCTTCAGTTTGTTCCTGGGTTCGATGGACATTCATTTATCAAGAAATGGCATGTAGAAGCTTGTATCGGATCTAGTAGTATCTTCACGCAAATCTTCAACATCAGCGCTCCGAAGGCCCGATCCTTTACCGTCGAAGGACTCAGGCCGTTCACAAAATATAAACTTCGACTGATTGCTGAGAATGTTCGTGGAAGAGGAGCTCCTTCTGATTCCACTAGAATCTTCCAAACGAGACAGACTGATCCTGAAAATCCTCCAGAGAAGGTCTTCGCTGAGCCGATATCTGACAATCAAATCTCCCTTGTATGGACTCCTCTGATGTCTTCTCATTGGAACGGGGATCCTAGCGGATACTTAATCCGATACAGAGCTGTTGGGAACAAAAGTCCTGTGAGTGAAGAAACAATTAATGCTGACGAAGAAGACGATGAATGGAAGGAGATCAGAGCTTCCAATCCGAAAACTAGCGAACTGACCCTTACTGGATTGAGGCCGTATACTTCCTATCAAATTAAAGTCTATGCCGAGAACACCTTTGGAAAAAGTGCTCCTTCTGAAACTGCCTTTGCCACAACCTATGAATCTGTACCTTCTGGAGCTCCTGAGAACGTCGTTGCTGAATTGGACCGAACGAAGAGAGCTGTTCTTGTGAAGTGGCATGATGTCGAGGAAAGACACAGGAATGGGTTGATCAATGGCTACATTGTTAGAATTGTTCCCGATGAAGCTAGATTGAGACAGGCCTTCTCCATTCAGGTTGAAGTCATTGGAGCAGATCAACATTCAACACTCGTTGAAGGACTTCGACCATTTACTGATTACCGTGTCTTCGTCGTTGCTTTCACTATTGTCGGGGAAGGACCTCAGAACTCGAATCCTCCACTCATCAAGACTTCTGAAGATATCCCAGACGAACCTACTGCTCTCGCTTTCAGTTACGTAAGCAGCACAGAGGTCAGACTCAAGTGGCTACCTCCTTTGAATCCTAACGGGAGACTGAATGCTTATGAAGTCAGGCACTGGAGATTCGGCCAAGAAGCGAATGCAACAGCTGTGAAGTTACCTTATAGTATGTTCAGCTTTTCTGCGACTCAACTGACTCCCAACACGACTTACTTGTTCGGGGTTAAAGCAGAAACACACGTTGGGTGGGGTCCTGAGGAGGTTGTTACTGTCTTCACTGCAGATCGAGTGGTTCCTCCGCCAGTTCCTCCAACTCCTCAGAAGCATTCTCTGAAACCTCCTACGGCAACAGATATCTGGGTGCAGTGGCCAATGAGACGATTCGATGAACGAGAATTGACTGCCAATGATCCTGTTGTCAGAATGATTACCTTACAGTATCAGAAACACAACCACGATGAATGGATCAGTTATCCTAATTCCATCTCCGGCAAGAAGACTGAACTTCATATTCCCAATCTTAGCCCCAACACTGCCTACAGATTCCGTATCAAGTTCTCCGGAGATTCGGCTGACAGTGTCTGGTCTCTAGAGTCAGAATGGATCAAGACGATGGAGAGTGCTCCTTCCAAGGCTCCTGATCAACTACAAGCCAGTCCTTATGAATCCTCTTCGATTTTGCTTCAATTCACTCCTCCAGACAGAAGTTTCTGGAATTCCGATCGTGTTGGATACCGTATTCTGTACCGAGTTTATCCATCCAATGATTCATTCAAAACCGAAGAAATTCCACAGTCTGAAGATCTCCCAGAACACGACAAAATCCAACACATTGTCAGTAAACTGGCCAGTTTCCATCACTACGTTGTTCAAGTTCAGTCATTCAACGCCTACGGCAATAGTATCCCTTCGAGACCGGTATTTGTCTACGTCGGATATTCCATTCCAAAGCAAACCATCACGAATTTATTAGCAGAGCCTCTATCATCGACTTCTGTCAGAGTTCGTTGGGACGCATGGAGGACTTCAGAAGATGACGTCATATCGGGATATAAGATCCGTTACGCTCCAATTCTCTCTACTCTTTCTCCAGAGATTGAAAACGAAGCCAACGGAGGAGATTCTACCGAAGAAGTTGTTATTTCTGAGAAGAATGAAATGATCCTGACTGATCTCAGGAAGTACACAGAGTACCAGATATCTGTCTCTGGGTACAACCGAGCCGGGGAAGGTCAATCTGCAGTCGTTAGGATGAGGACTCTTGAAGACTTGCCTGGGCCAGTAGGACAACTGAGGTTCCAAGACATTCTCCTGGACTCTGTCAATGTCAGTTGGACTCCTCCGCAGCAACCTAATGGAAGGATCGTGAATTATGTAGTTCGATACAGGACTTATAAATTGTCCGCAGGGTACGAGAATACCGTAAATCAGAAAACTTCGCTCAATTATTTCCTGGCTACAAGGTTAGAAGAAAACGCAACTTATTTCTTCACTGTCCAAGCTGAGAATGCTGCAGGAAAGGGAGCAGAAGTCACGGATAACGTCACCATCGGCTACAACATCGGTGCTCCAGATTCCCCATCGAAGCCTACTTTTACCCCAGAACCGAGTTCGTTTGTTCTATATTGGAAGGACGGAGTGCCTGGGACTTCTCAGATCGTAGGACACTTAATTCAAGCAAAACGAATAGGAACTTCGAGGAAGACGGTGTCTCCAACAATTCGCTACGAGACCGACATGCTGAAGAGACGAGTGAAGAGACAGGATTTGACTGATTACCGACCTCAGCACGTCATCGGGGAATGGATAACGATCTCCAACATTCTCGGGACGGACACGGAGTACCGAATCAGCTATCGTCAACTCGAACCTGCTAGTATCTACGTATTCAGAGTATTTGCCAGGAATCAGCTTGGAATTGGGATTCCGAGTCCAGAATCATCTGAACTCGTGGTTCCGGAATCCATTCCTGATGACCCATTCTACACCAAATGGTGGTTTATTATCGCTGTCGGTGTTGTTATCTTCATCGTTGTCATTATTTTCATCACGATGTTGTGTATTACTAGTGGAAGTCGTCGATACAAACATGAGAAACGGGAGTCCTTCGATTCTCTACAGTTGGCTGATGGTGGAATTGTTTCTTATGAACTCCGACAATCGAAAAACAAACAAGTGAGAAGGTAGTGTTTTCTGCATCAAGTCCACTTTTAGTGTAAATATTTTCAGAGCAAATGATATGCCCCCAAGACCGGACACCCACACCTCGTGGATTTCGAATGACCAGCTTCGAGACCCTCTCAGCAACGGAACCGGCTATGGGTCCATTGCCAGTGGGGTCGACGTCGTTGGCTCCAGAGCAAATAGTGTTTATCGAGCTCTAGCAACTGATAATCTACCTCCTCCACCTTCCAACAGAAACAGTAATTATGTACCGTATTCCCATGTCAGCAGACCTGCTTATTCCAGCAGAAGCACCTTAGTGGAGAATCCTCAGAAAAGCCCGATTTATCGTCTATCTGATTACAATAGTGCTCACTTGGTTGATGATATCCCTTATTCGGAACAAGATCCCCCGTATTCTCATGCAGTACAAAAGTCCCAAGATGACGGAAATACAAGTACAGACAATTTTGCCAAGCATTATCAAGTGTCCAATGACAACGAAGATATTTATCGAGCGACTTGGCGGAGAACGAAAGAGCAAATGGAACAGCAAATGAGATCTCCACTCCCTCCACCTCCCCTTCCTCCAATAAACAGACTTCCACGAGCCTCCGAGTCCCAGGATACTTCGATTTCAGGTCCGGAGTTTTGTAAAAATTAATATTCAAAGATTAATTTCAGAAGGATCAGGAAGCCAAATAACTGGAATGTCTGGAGGTATTTCACTTCGGGCTCTGTTTCCTCATGCCGGTGCCGACCGTACTTCCTCTGGATCCCATACTCCTGGCGCAACTCCTGTAAACGGGTTTTCATCCTTCGTTTAATCCGAAGACGAAGAAATGACTTTTCAATCACTTCAGCATTTTCCGTCACAAATTATTTTGTAGTGTTTTTTGGAATCGACAAACTTTATTTCGATAGAATTTGTATTTATGGAAAATAAATGATCTCTGCTTCAATGTCCTTTTGGGAAAACACGAACTTCTATGTACTTTGAGCTTAAGGTTGCGTGGATCAATTTCGAAATCCACTTTGTTTTTCAAAATTTTTTGAAAACCCGCAAAAGTCGTTTTTCAGTTTTGAAACCACGCCTTGTTTTCTGCATTCTTGATTTTTTTCATCTATATCGGAAATCTTGATCAAAATCAAATTCGGACAGACGGCCTCATTTAATTTTGACATCTCGTTTTCTTCCAAAATATGTTCATATCAGAAATCGTCTAATCTTAATCGATTTTATAACCGTCTAATCTTCAAGAATAAAAAGTTAAGATAAGAAAAGCGTGATTTGTCATATGGCCATCTTGACCATTAGAGTGGTCATTTTTCCCACATGGCCAAAATCATTCAGCGTGTTTTCCTACTTTTCCCGCCAGATCTGTTGCATTTTCCTTGTTCTGAATAATGCCTCCGATTTCCCCGTTTAAGGATAATATTAGACCTTACTATAAAATGGAGGAAAGCCGATGTTCCTGTAAGCAAAACGGATGTATTCATCTCATCTTGGGGCCAATGTTCAGTGGGAAAACGTAAAATTTTAATATTCACGTATTTCCGTATTTATCGAAATTACTTTCAGAACGGAAATGTTCCGTCTTTGCACTAGGCAAAAACTTGCCGGAAAAAAGGTAATTATTGTCAAATATGCTGCAGACATTCGATATGACGAAAACATGGCTTCTACCCATGATTGTAAGAAGATGGAAGCCATTGCAACGAAGGAGATCAAGCAAATCTTCTCTCAACTAGAAGAAGCCGATGTCGTTGGAATCGACGAGGGGCAGTTTGTAAGTTTTAATAACATCTACTTTGATTATTGATTTTTTTAAGTTCACAGACATCGTGGAATGTGCTGAACAATTGGCAAATTTAGGAAAGATTGTTTTCATTGCTGGACTTGATGGTGATTTTCGACGTGAAGTTTGTGATTCTTACGTTTTACCAATTATGGTAAAATTTAATTTTTAGCCTTTTCCCTGTATCGCTAAACTTCTTGCTTTCGCTGAGAATGCCTACAAATTAACAGCTGTGTGTAAACGTTGTGGGCAAGCCGCTCCATTTACTCATAGAAAGACTGAAACGAGTCAAATCGAAGTGATAGGAGGAGAAGAGACTTATATGGCTGTTTGTCGAGATTGTTATCGAGATCTCAACAAGACAAGATTCCCCCATATGGTCGAGTCAAATGGATATACTCCTACCAAAGCTGAGTCTCGAATTTCTCTCAGTGGAATTGAGAACTATGAACCTATCAGTAAGCGGGCTAGAATGCTGGCCTAATTTTCCAAGTTGATAAATCATACTTTTTATTTTGACTTGTTATTAATCAGTAAAATCTTGCACGGGATAGGAAAACAACGATCAGGAATGCGTGACGATATGAAAACAATTATATTAACAAATATAAAGTAAACACTGTCATTCCAATTGTTGGCAATAATAAATACTTTGTAGCGATTACTCTTTGGCTTGGTAATCCTGTTCGTCGCTCAAAGACAGCTTACTTGAGATCTTTGCGAGTTAAACGAGATCCCCAGTCGAAAAGCTCCGATGCATAAAGACCACACTCAACAACAAAGAACAACAATGTTGGGAATTACCTAAATAGATTAGGGCTAATTGAATAAAAACTAAGAATTGAATTTCTTAAGTTGTTGTGCTTGGGATCTCCGTTTGAGCAATTTTGGAAGAGCCTTCAAGCTTTCCACGCCATCCTGGCTGGATTTCATCAAGGGACACTGAAGGATTCGGGACTTGGATTTTGGCCAAATGGGTATATCGAGCGGCTTCTACAACTGGAGGGGGGATCTCAAGTCGTTCACTGAGGATAGCTCCGTCATTCTCCTCAATGACTTTCTTGTTAAATAAATTAATAGAATGAAGGAACATCTGATAACGCATTTCATCTGGACCCAAGTGACTTGGTGAATGACTTTCGATTCCATTTTTGTTGCCGTTAGAAGTCTGATTCGGACTGGCACTACTTACAGAAGGTGTGGACTGAATCTCTTTCACAGGAGAAGAAACTTGAGTTCCTGATGCCTGGGATGTGTTTTCGGAAGCTGTGGTGGTCAAGAGAGAAGATTGAGTCTGGAATTGTGGATTCAGAAGAGGTAATCCTAAAGGATTTGGTTGAACCAAAGGCAGAGATCTCCTTCGTTGATCATTCTGTTGAGCCATTGCAGCAAAAGCCATCTGTTGAGGACTGTTTCTAAGTTGTATCAATCGTATTTCTTCTGCTGATCTCAAGGCCAACTGTTGAGCGAGAGAATTCTGATCCAAACCTGGTATTTGTGGTAGAATCTCTTTCCGTTTCAAGTCATCAAAGCTCATACTCGTTCTGGGCTGATTACCGGCTGCCATCATAGCCATAAGTTGGGACAGATCTGCTTGTGGTCTCTGAGGAATCATCCCAGACATCTGCATGTTTCTGATGTAATTCTGAAGTCCTTCATCGCCTTGAGAAAGAACAGCACCCGTAGGGTTAAAAGAAGGAAATCCCTGAGCCGGAAAAGGAAGTCGTGTTTGCGGCGGTCGAGGACCAACTGCTGGCATCTGCATTGAAGCTGAAAAACGATTCCGTCATACTTCCTTAAAACTATTGATTGTTCTACGAACCAGAAGTAGGCAGATTTTGCTGCTGCATCTGCTGAAGTATCGCCATTTGCTGTGAATTGGTCATTGATGAGAGTTGTTGAAGTGGAAAATTCCCGCCTTGGGGGAAGCTACTACCAACAGCTCTCTTATTCATCGGTTCATGCTGAAGAATAACAAATGAGAACTTTTACAAATGATTCAAACTTGCATTGACTGGGAAAGTTTCTGCTTGACTAGGACGTTTCTGACGGAGACCGATCTGATTCTGAATCGACATGGGTGGCTGCACCTTCGGAGGAGAAATGGCGCCATTCTGATTTATCCTGTTCTGAGAAGCCAATGTAGCTTGTTGTTGGGCATAAAAACTCTGTTGTTGAAGGGCATGAATGTGAGCCAATTGTTGAGCATCAAGAGTCGAAGAGTTAAAGTTCTGGGCTTGCAACATTGAATTCAGAATTTCCCTCTGCCTGAAAACAGTCATTTTCAGACTTGCTTATTAAATAGGAAGGTACTATATTATTTATCAAGAAAAAGTAGGATTATTTTGATTCTAAGAAAAAATTATAATCAATTTTTCGAAAAATTAAAATGTCCGTATAGTCTTGTTTCAAATTAAACATGAATTATTATTTCCAAAAATACTAGCATTTTCAAAATTACCATGTGTCTGATTGTAGGGCATTCTGGTTAATGAACGGACTTGTAATTAAAAATATTTTTGTTTTCGATAATTTTAGGGCGGGTATTTATAATAATGAACTCACGCTGAATTTGCAGGAAGTTCGGAAATCATGTTATTTGAAAACTGATTTAGTAGATTCTGGGGTCCTGGAACAACACCATTTGCATTCATTACAGGTCCAACCGTGGAACCGACAGTGGGTGCCATTCCACTTTTAACAGGGAAAGGAACACGTCCGACGGCAAGATCACGACGCGGACTGATGCACTGAAAAACATGCATATTCAAAGGGATAAATGGAAGCCCTGATCCTGATAAATGTCAAGCCAAAATTGAGCCCATCAAGACATTAATCCCAAAGATTTGTGGGAAATAAAAATCGAAACCATAAAATTGCTACATCTTAAAGAATGAAAACCTAAACTGTGAAGTTACAAGAAAACATGGTAAGGATTACATTAATCCAAATGATAAAATTGTTCCAAGGCATGTGAAGGAATCAATAAGAATTCAAAGTATGAAATTACTGTAATACATGCTAAAGGTTACATTAGTCTGATCAGAGATAAAATTTACAAAAAAAGCGCGGAAGTTAAATTAAAATTGCCGTCATGCAAAGAATTTTTTCCTCACTCATCTGGGAGGTAAACGACTTTATTGCTCACGAAATGGCCTGAATAATTCATCGACGGTTCGGCAGTCAAGACTAGGCACTCACGCACTGCGAAATTGGTGCTTTATTTATGGGGAAAGGGAACATACAATAAATGCATGAAAACATAAAAATTCAATGCATAACAAGGACCAATTGGGGATAAAGTTGAAAAAAAACTGGTCTTGCGTGTCTTGGGGAGCTCAGGTCAAGGAAAGAGGCGTTGCAAAAAGCATCCAGTATTACACTTTTGTTTATCAAAAAAATTCCTTGATGCGAAAGAGTTCTATGAAGAAACAACTATTATTACAATAAACGACTATGTTTTCATCAGATATGGCACTTGGACGACTAGAGCCACAAATTGCATAAGCAAAAATAGAATTAAAATTCGGGTGAAATCCAATGTGGTAATTGGTCAGACAACATGCAGGTGTCACGAATACTGGCGCCCTTAGGCACCTTGCTAAATTCAAATTAGATCTCAGCTGTTACCCAAGCCATTTATAGTACCAAATAAATTTGGCACCAATATGACTTCTGTTCTCAGAACTTGAAGCAGATGAACAAAAGCACCTGGCTTCCGGATCTCAATAAATTGTTAATTCTAAACACAGTACGGGAAAAGCCGATAAGTTTGTATTTTCACAAGAGCTTTCATGGAAATCCGGAAATAACAAAAGCCAATCGTTACAAACATCCGATAAACGAAAATAAAGTTTAATATAACAAAAACAATTTGGAGATAAATTTATTCGCAGAATTTCCTGATTTCCCTAATATAGATGAAATTTAAAGATTGACTATTTAATTTAATTTGACAGTACCTGATCCTATTTGTAATTCAAAATTCTACCCGGAATTGAATAGGACAAGATGTATTTTGTTTACTCAATTCTTAATTTTAAACAAAGCCATTCACAAAAGATAGTTTTAAAAAATTCAGGATTATACATGCTATGATAAAATATAAAGAAGTTAATTTTAGACGAATGATTTCATTTTAAAGATTTTTTCAAAAGTTAAAAAAGAAATTGCTGAAAACAGAATTGTAATCGACAAAAATTTGAAAATTGAATTGAATGAAGCAAATTTCCAAAATTAGATTAACGACTAAAAGCTCGTGGAACGCAATTCTTTTTGAAACACGATTCAATTAGAGTTGTATGGAGAAAAAGATTGCAGTTCGTCGAGAATTCCTGGTCCCTGAGGACATGAAAACATCTTCTTTTAACGTAAAATATATCAAGCAAAGCCAAGAGATAATAATCACTTTCAATGAGATAGATCTAAATTTTTCAGGATGTGACGAAAGCACGGCATTAATTATTTGTAAGGGGGAATGAATGCCAATAGGGCCGAACAATGGTAAGGACAATTAATGATCCACTTTGTTAGTATTGTTTTGTATTCGTTTTTCTCATAGCTTTGAATAACGAAATACAATTCCAACTCGTTCAAATTTAAATGAATTCTCACGAAACATGCAAAAACAAGCAACCGTAAATTGGATTATCCATATAACTTTAAAAGATTCTCAACTTTATATTCAGTAGGAAAGTAATAATTTACATTTCTGAATAATAAAAAGAAAACTGTGGTTTTGCCGAAGGCAATGCCGTTAGAAACAATTGTAAACGTCTAGCAGGTGAAAACTATCTTCGAAAAAATAAACATTGCGTAATCAAAGATAATACGATGCCCCACTTGGGAAAAGTCCGGAAAGAAATAATAAACAGACAGCTGTCCAATTTAAACGAGATTAGTTAATTCAAAAACTCAATCAACCTATGTAAATCTCGTGATCTCTCCGTCGGGCTTTAGGAAATCCAATTTATCAAGGCCTGATTAGATTTAAAGATTTCGAATATAGTAAAAAACTAAATCGAATCAGCAGGAAATAAAAAATAAAAATTGTACAGAAATACATAATAAGTGTCGTAAAGTGTTGAAATATGGAAATGGGATGAAAACAAGCTATAAGTTCTTAGCCATTTCCTTGGTAATAAAAGAATTTATGAATCGTCATGGAAGCAGTTGTGAAAATAGCCTCTAAAAAAGCAACAGAATGACCATGAAAGGGGGCTTATTCATTTTTCATCAACGGCCATTGTTGCCCAGTTTCCCTCGGGAAACTAAGTCGTGATTGAGAATTTCTATGCAACTACATTTGCCGTGGAAAAATTTAGAAAATCGAGCACGCATTCATCTTCCAAAAAAAGACGACCAAGAGTGCCCCTGATAATTCGATCAACATAGAAATAAGATTTGAAAAAACAAATTAACGAAAGAAAACACCCTTCA
Organism: Halicephalobus mephisto; assembly: GCA_009193035.1. Lineage (NCBI taxonomy): Eukaryota > Metazoa > Nematoda > Chromadorea > Rhabditida > Panagrolaimidae > Halicephalobus > Halicephalobus mephisto. Next base: position 413,951 of record SWDT01000211.1, on the reverse strand, counting down.
CGAAACAGGGACCAAAAATCTGAGCGGAAGGGCAGTGACCACCTCTCGACGTCTGAGACACGGACTACTAAAGGACACAACGGATATACATGAAAATAATAATTTCCTTGACCTTTAATATTCCCATGTAATCAAGAATCGAAGACAGAGTGGTCAGGAATCCCTAAGCCCGCCCATCCCTAGGGGCAAAGTCGACATTACTAGCATCTAGGCTCGTTAATCCGCTCTCTCAAGAATGCAAGATTAGTAATACTATCATTATCGTAGATTAATCCAAAAATAATCCCACACGACACTGCTGGAGTCGCTTTACCTGAGGGATAAACCAGGAAAAGCCTCGAGATACCCAAAATACATTTCCCGTTTTAATAGCACATAGGCTCGAGAAGATTACCAAAAGCCATAAAGTCCTACAAATTAAATCCGTCAACGAATTTCATCAGCAGCTCAAATCCGGATTTGTTGATAATGAAAAAAGATAATCACTTTAATCCTTGTTTTCAGCAATTACGTAGAATTTAATTTTAGACAGAATCTGATATTATTAAAAAGAACAAATGAACGTTACAGTCAGGTATAATCTTCTCTACCTCATAAATCCCTATTCTTTTCTGGCCTTTACTCTTTTTTAAAATTTTCCAACAAACAAAGCTGACCTAAGCACGAACGATCACGAGAAAACTTCAATTTTTACTAACAAAGGCAATTTTAACAAAAAAGTATTTCATGAATGGAACGGAAAAGAAATAACGTTCAGCTATGACAGAATTTCAAAATGGGAACCAAAAGATTATTTAACACGCAGCGGGAATTCAGGCCGCGATTTGTAATTCTTATATAAAATTGCTATATGGAATTATTTAAAATTATTATGTAGAATTACCATATCAAATTATTCATAATATTAATATATTGAAATATTATGCAAAATTCCTATATGGCACTGCTGTATAGAACTCTCATATAATGTTGTCATGCACAATAATTATATAGAATCCTTGTACAATACTGTCGTATGGAATCCCTATGTAAAGCTGTGAAATTTTTATATAAAATAGTTCGTATAAGTTAGTGTTTTTAAACGGAATTGGTGGTGCTTGTCGGACAGCCGACTCATCGATGACCGTTGCGTGATGTCTCATTCAAAATTCTGCTTGGTCATTTGTCTTCATTTGAGAATAATAATTGGAAATTACGAATACGATTCATACAAATTCCAATTGAAATTAATTTTTTAAATTTGCGCCGGAAGAATAATTTACAAGTAGGGACAAAAGAATTAGTTTTCCTCGCTGACAACGAGAACCATTGTTTAAAATTATAATGGATTCAGAATCGTACTTAGTGTTTGTGAGAAAACATATTTTCGGTTTCTAAGTCCTCATTTTTAAGTCCAGAAAGAAAGGAAGACAGGATTTGCAAAACAATGAGTAAAGTTTCGTTTTCTCTTATTGTCCAAACAAGAGACGGGAAATCAACCCGGAATCCAAACTATTGTCCTTCAAAATAAATCTTGATGGACAATCCTTTGTATTATTCTGGGCCTTTTTTTCGGAATCCGGTCTAGTTTAACAATGGGTTCATTTCAAATTTTCTCAAATCAAAAATTACTCCATGAATATTTAATAAACTAATGTGGGGAACATCCCACATAAATCAGTCACGGCAATATTTCAAGGTCGAGTTTTTTGAATTTTTAAATAAGGCGCAATTCTAAACACACGTCAGGAAAATTTCATCCATAAATGTCAAAGTTCTCACGTTAGGACCGAATTTCCATAAATCCGGATTAGAATAGATGCAATTCTTTGTTTTTGTAAAACCGTTAACTTTCATATGATTAAATATTTAAAATAACGGTTGGACGATCATTGAATAATACAAAGTAAACAATTTCCGTTACGTGGAAGCAAATCTTATGGCGGGATTCCAAGAAGCCCGAGAGTAAATGGCGTTGAAGAAACTAAGGGAAATAAAGAGCAATCTTTGTGACATAAAGGAAAGACACTATAAATTTTTTGTACCAACAAAATTAAATTGAACGAATGTAAGCCAAATTAATCCGATGGATAAAAATGTTGGGACAGGATTATGAAGAGCAATTTTGCAATTCCATAAAAAATATCCCATCGGCTTTAGAACTAATCAGGTAGAACAAAACCCAACCTATACGATTTCTATAGATTCTCCCTACTTTTATAAAACAATCAATGAACCTACCGTAGTTGGCACCTGAGATGAGCTGGCTTTGTCTGAAAATGATGAATTTTTCATTTATGTAGCTATTTAACTCATTTACGCATTTAGTTGAAAGTCGTATTCAATAAGCGAATATGCGACTTCCGAGAAAACCAAACAATTGACTACAATACTGTAAATAAGCCATTGCAGTCATAATATGAAAACGAAGAATTCAAATTTGTATTAATGAAGCCAATAAAGGAAACTTTGAACCCTTAATCCACGGTCTCTAATTCGCAGGATTTGTATTATCTACGGGATATCGTTAGGATGAGGAAATCCTCTGCATTATCACATTTGCAACGAGTTAGATTCCCGGATCATGGGTCTCACAGCTATAGGGAATTTAAGACCTAATTAATACTTACATCTCTCGGGCTTAAGAATCTGCATTTTTCTGCTTGTTATTGGGATTTCCAAATCTCTCTATGCTCGCCGTAATAGGGATATAAAAATAAATAAAACCCTATAGATTTCGAAATACGAAAAAAGTACGAATTTGGTTTACAAAAAAGTTGCTCTTCAAAACACTAAATATAGCCATGTCCAGTGATAGGGGTGATGGTGAATTCAACGAGGAACTATAATGAATAAAACCGAGCATAATTCCTTTGAAATTTCAGAATGTAATCGCATATTGCAGATTAAATGCAAAACAGAGATTTCCAGAATGTTGTATTTTTCAATTGTTTTATTTTTCGGAGAGCGTTTTCACGGGGGAATTCAAAACGATTGTTTTAGTTTACTACTGCGGAACAAGTGTGAGAAGAAAACATGGCTAATCCTTTTATCTGGTCGGATCAAAAATATAAGCGGAAACTTTTAAATACATTTCTTTCCCGATTTATCCATGAGAAAATGGACTTTGAAATCCATATTTCAAAATTAGAATTTTTGGACTCGGTGTTTAATAAAAATAAGAAATATAAAATACAAATAATGACAAATTGATTCGAAAATAACGAGAAGACTGAATAAATAAAGCTGAACAAGTAATCTGGAGCAGTTCAATTTTTGCGAAGAGGAAGAGGAAATCACCTACCGTTATTGTTGGTTGAAGATGGAAACGTGTCCGAGGGTTGATCTGTACTGGCAAATTTCAAATTCAATTGTGACTGAAAAAATAAATCAGTTGAGACATTCCAAACAGCTGGATAAATTTACCGGATTACTAAAAGAGAAGGGTTGAGCCTCTTCGGTTTCTGAATGAGGGGCGCTGTTTGATTCTTCTGAAATCCATTTCATTACAGAAAGCATATAAAAACTAACCTTTTGGTGGAGCCACGGCGAATCGGGGGTTTGTATTTTCGAACAATCTAATTGGCTTAATGTTGACTTCATTGGGATCTGTTGTTGATAAAGCCGTTCTATAACGACGGATAAACGCACTTTTGCGCATCCTCATTAGTCTTTCACACTGGAGAAATTAAATAAAGATCAAGTACAGAAAGAAAACAAAACTACCGATTTACATTGACAGTTCACATAAGGACAAAGAGCCGTGTGGCCTTTCAGAGACACCTGGAGAATTTTAAGTTAAAAGTAATAAAGTTAATTTTTCCATACTTGGGTCCCATGGCCTTCACATTTCCGACAGAAGAGTTGTCGACCTTTGTTCGACAATCCTCCTTTCTTTTTTGGACGTTTTTCTTCAGGAGTAGCGGAGGTACGTTCATCATCATTTTCTTCATATTGGTCATCTCCACACTGTTAAGAGTACATTACAATTATCCAGTAATCTTAAGCTCACCTGTAAATCAGACTCCTGATTCTTATCCTCCGAGTATTTCAATGACGGAAGATCATTCTGGTTTTCAATAGAACACAACATCTTAAGTAGTTTACAATAACTGGTTACAAACAAACCTAAAATGATGATTTTTGACACAAGGATTACTGTAGAATTATTTCTTTCGATCCCGTCCGGAGACAAAAATTAATGATTAAAATAAAAGTCCATCGAAAAAAAATAGATAATAGATGATTTTTCTTAATGTTCTAATAGTACAGAGCTAAAATATTGCCTAATTTAAAGAACAAATGATCACAATGGGTGTGGATCTTCAAGAATATAAAGGTAACATTAATGATAAGTAGAGGAACAAGTATTGGCTAATGAACGTCATCTTTGATTCGATCATTGGCTTGGATAAATTATCTTATGAATTCTCAACTTGACACACATTAACATTTCATGCTTTTGGTATCAGTAATCCTCAAGGATGTCAATAATGAAACACTTAAGAATAAAAGTACATTCATGAGAAAAGACAAACAATAATTTACAAACAAATGATTAGTCCTAAAATTGTGTTCGCAACTAGCTTAGGTAATCATTAATTTTCCGTCCGTTCCCTCAAATGATAACTAAAGTTTGTGGTCGAACAACTAATCAGCAGCGTTCGCGTCAGGACTAATCATTAGTTCTCATGCATTATTTTATAAATTCTCAACTTTAGGTACATTAATACAGTATATGTCTAGAATCAAAATGACCCTTAGGTGTAATAATGGATGAATAATTAAGTTTAAAAAAGTCCCATCTAACGAGAAAGAAAAGACACTCTACAGAAAGAAATAACGGATTCTGAAATAATCTTCAGAAACTCCATCAAATCATCACAAATTTTTGCTGTTCCCTTATGTTCCTGATTATCTGAATATAAACTCATATTTTAACATAACCGGATCTTAAATGTTCCGCCCAGAAGAATGGTTGATTTAAAATCTATTTTCTTCAATTTCAGTTTTTTCTTAAAACGTTGACGCATTTGAAGATAAGGGTTGATAGTTGGCAATGACTATTGTGACAGCTAGGCATTAAAAGGTAGTTTAAAGAATCAAGGACCGTATAACTTCGGTCAAATGACCAGGAAAAAGTCTCTGTATGATTGTTTTTCTCGGGGAAAATGAGGAGATAAAAGTAGAACTGTCGACAAAATTCTATAGAAAAGGGCAAATGTCGTAATTTATCCAGGTTCACGCTTGATTGACAGTTCGTGGAAAAATGGTAAAGCTATTAAGAATAGAGAACTAATATTGGAAGATTATAAAGCAAAAAGGAATAAAATGCAAGCATCTATGATCATCGATGAATAAATAAAAATAAGAAGAAAACCCCGAATGATTGGAATTGATAATTATTCAAATTTTAGGAGATTCGGCATTGGCATTCTGTGCTTTAGTGTTTAAACAGTGAGAGTAAAGCACAATTTTCGGTGATAATTAAGGGAACTTCGACTTCTAAAATGACCGGCGCGTTCTGAACAAATATTTCGATCGGATAGAAGAGGTAATCAAAAGATAATGTTGATAAAGGTGATCAAAAATAATGCATACTTTTTGCTCAAATATCAATGATGAAATTGTCTTTAACTCTCCCTATTGACGTTCTCATGCTGTTTTGATATCAAGGCATTTCTTGATAGTCCCCTCTCTTGTTTACAGTAACATCTAAGTGATTTCAAACGAAATAATTTAAATACACTTAAGTTCTTTCTTAAAATTAGTCGTTCTGTCAGGCAGTTTCTAAATAAATAAAACGTTGAATGTTTGACCCTACCAGGATTTCCTTTTCTGCCTCGAATTCGGACAAACCAAAAGAACCCGCATCAAGTGCGACTCAGCTTTGGCTAAATGTGTCGAGCTCAGACTATCGACGGAGCCAACAGGGTCCAGAACCGATGGTCAACTGTTATTCCTGGTTTACGAATAATTATTAATATTTGTGCTAATGTGAGCGGGTATGAGTATTCAGTCGTCTGGATTTCTGGCACGTTGTGCGACCAGGAATCACACCAGTGGACTCGAAAATGGAGAGATTTTTATCGCTGAATCCAGTGGAGATTCAAAGTTGGTTTCTTTTCCGTTCAGAGTTCATATATAAATGTTCTAGATTTACTGGTAAATCATTGAAAGGAGAAGTTCTGGATGGTGTGTTTGAGGAAACTGACTTCAACAGGTTGCGATTGCCGTCTGGAAGATTCGCTGTATCAACTGGTGAGTACGAGACTATTCAACATGGACATTTATCCTTCATGAAGTTCACATTGCTCTCCATTGACGAGGAATTTGATGAAAGATGGTTCAAAGGATCAGTTACGTTGGATTCGGGGAAACGACTGGGGAACCCAGGGATGTTTCCAGCGTGTGTGGTTGCCGAATTACCGGTCAGTTATCAGTTTTGTCTTATGTAAACATAATTTGAACTTCAGACCGTTGAACAAGTTGAGACTATGGTTGGACTTGTGATTGAGTCCTTGGAACCCAAGTTAGAAGGTGAAATCCCTTTAAGCAAGGGAGAATGCGTGAGAATTACGAATGCTAAGAGTGATTGGTACACTGTTCAGAAATCCAATGGCATTACTGGTCTTTGTCCCAAGACTTTTCTAAAGATTGTAGAGAACTCACAGTATCAGGAGGAGGAAATGGCAATAGAGCCTTATTGTACAGCTTTATATGATTTCAAGTGGGGATTTTCCTCAATTCCTAATTTATAATAGTTTATTTTAGCGCTGAACACGAGACAGAACTCTCTTTTGCCACTGGCGACGTTATTAAGCTGTTCCGTTGGGTCGATCACGAATGGCTTGAAGGCGAGAACCAACGAACAGGATTATCTGGGTATATCCCAGCTTCATTTGTGCAAGTAATTGTCCCCCCAGGCGGAATCGAATTCCAACTTACAGGCGACAGCATGGATAGTACAAATAAGGGCGATGACTGTTCTACAATTGGGTATGAGTTTTTGCGTTATCATTCTCTTTTCAGAGAATAAACAACCTTTACAGGATTGGAACAGTGCTGTATGGTTTTGAGGCCCGATATCCAGATGAATTGAGTGTAGAAGCAGGGGCATCTATCAAAGTTCTTGAAATTCAGGGAGATTGGGTCAAGTGTTGGAATCCCGATACGGATGAAACAGGCATTATTCCCAGAAGTTACTTGCGTATCTTCTCAGAATATGACGATACTAGTTACACTGGCTCGAGAGCAACCAATTCGGTTATTAGTACTGCTTCTGAAAACGAAGAACCATTGTCTACTACCGTTGAAAGACAGTGGGAAATGTTTGAAGACAGTAGTAAACCAATCACACGGTCAACTTCTGCTTCCATGTTCTTATCTTCTGGAACAGAAGTAACTGAAGAAAAGAAAACGCCACCAGCCCGTCCACCTCCTCCGAATTTCTCTCTGCCGATGCCGTCAACTCCAGCAGATAATGGACTTCAGCTTCAACTCAGAAAGAACCTACAACCGGTCCAAAGAATGGCCCCATCCAGACCGAGAAGCATGACTAAGATATATACAGTACCTGCGACTCAGGCGGTCGGTGATCGTATTTCAGAAGGATGGGAATCTCGAAGAATTAAGGTTCTAGATGAGATTATTCAAAGCGAAACCGCCTATCTCTTTGATATCAGTTCTTGGGAAACTGCAATCGAGAACAATCCACGCCTTAGCGAAAATAAAAAGAAGATGATTCTCAACGGCTATTCAATGTTAAAATACCTTTCTCGGGGATTAACATACTCATTGATTGCTGAGCAAACGAAACCAATTATTGATCAGGAAGTTGGACTCACGTTTATGAAACTAAAAGATGTGTTTTACAAGACATACGGTCAGTACTTTCGAACTGCTGAAAAGATCTCCGACATTATAATGAAAGGAGATTATCAAATTCAGAAAGCTCTCCAGGAATGTCTAGAAGAGATGAGACAAAACGGATCTAATGTTTTTGATGTTCCTACTGCTTTATCGAGACCAATTCAAAGATGTCTCAAGTACCCTCTTTATTTAAGCGAGATAGTGAAAAACACCCCATTGACCCACCCCGATCATCCAAAACTGATGGAAGCTTTGAAACAAATGGGACAACTCGCAACTAAGATGAATGAATCGAAGAGAAGAAAGGAGTTGACGAAGAAATATTCCAGATCAGCTGTGGAACAGCGAGATTCTGGATTCTTCAATAGATTGTCCAAATTTAATATACATTCCATTGTCAAGAAAAGTAATAGGCTACAGTATCGCATAACTACAAGAATTGGATTCGCGCCGACTTATCATGACGAGGAATTCGACCGATTATTGAAGACTCTCGAAGAAGTTCAACAAAGGTTCTGCCATTTGATTTATCAAATGACCGTATATAAAAATAGGATAGTCCGTTTGGCGAAAAGATACGTTGAAATCAATACTATTATTAAAATTCCTCCGGGACAAGAACCCAGCATTAGATTTGAACACAATAATTTACTACGGCGATTACTCGTCTACTCTGATGAACTAAATTCTGAAGTTGTTGAGTGAGTTGTTTAATGCAGTTATATAGATGGTAGTTGTTTTTCAGACTTTGTTGTACTGCACAAGAACTTGCAAAGAGAGACTTTACGTTCATTGTTCACAAACGATACGATAAGCTTGCTGATTGGGAGATGGCAATTCGAGCCAAGAAGTTAGCTGATATTATTGATATGCGAAAATGTGAATTTGAAGCTTTGAATAGTCAACTGAAGATCATTTTTCCCAAGGAAATAGATAAGTTAATTGACGGGTTGAAGAAGTACGTCAAAAGGATAAAGGAAGTTGATAACGCCTTTTTTAAACGAGTAAGAAACTGGCTAGATGAATTTAAAACAACAGATCCACCGGACTTCCGAAAATACGTTGATCCGAAGAATCTAAGATTACGTCAAATCGAGAACACTCTTCGAACAAGGAATGCTAAAATAACAGCGAGACTTTATCAAGCAAGAGGTATGTTTGCTATCAACTTTTATGAGCTAATTGATAATTTTAGAACCAGAGCAATATCCTTCTGTAACTTGTTCGTCTAATCATCCCCCTCTAGTATATGAGCAACCAATCTTTGGAAGAGCACAATCAAGGGGTGAGAGGGAAAAACTTATCAAATTATGTCAAGTTCTTGGATTTCATGATGCATTATGTAAGGTGACTCAAAGTTATGTTTCTGAAGACAGAAACTTTGTGCTCAACAAAGGTGATGTTATTAGGGAGCGGTCGGTAAAAAATGAGCAAAGGTTTGGCCTGATTAAAAAACATTAGTTGAAAGTTAATTTTTTAGCTTGGTTGACAACGGATTGGCGATATTCAATGTTCCGACTAGCATTTATAGAAAAGTAGAGGATCCATTTTCGACTACATTGGTCGATACTTCTGATTCTGGAGATGCTAGTGACAATGATACCGACTTGAATCTGGAGAGTATTCAGGAGTTCCTAGCATCTCAAGAACGAGGGAAACTAAGCAATGAATCTTTTAAACAATCTCAACGTAACGACCAGAAACTCTTTGGAATCCCAGATGAAGTTGTTAAGAAAGTTCAATCTCAACGACGTCGAACTAATAATCAGAATGAGACAGAATCCATAAATTGGCTTCAGTACGACGATAAGATTATTAATTTGCCTGGATTGGAAGATTATAGTCGACCAGCCCCAGCACCACCCGAAGCCATGTTAACATGGACCACCTTTGACAATGAAAATGATACTCCTAGGGTTATTGTTCCTCCCCAGAACGTCTTTGGGAGTCTCCATAACCCAATTCCCATGGAACCTGTCCGTCTTTCAACTACTGGAGATTCCCATACTTATAACCAAGTTTTTGAAGGTGATCTGACTTGGAGAGCCCTTCCACCCGAACCTAGACCCCATTCCGTTCAGCTATCTCCGACCAATTCATCCAAACAACAGCAGAACAGACACTCCTCGATCAACAGTTCTCCTGTTCCAACTAGATCTCAGCAACCTTCGAGGAAATCTGAACCTGATTTGCTTGCTAGATTGGTTAATGAAGAGATCGCCAGAACAAAGGATATGTCTATAAGTCAGCGTTCGATTTCTCCGAATTTTCCTAGAGCTCCAACGACAGCTCCACCAGAACCTCCGATGAACAAAAAACCACCTCTTCCTACGAGAGATTACAAAGATAACTCAACCAAGGAAAAGAACAACAGTAACGCGATCTCCAAATTTGACTTTGTTCCTACTGACGATGATGGTGTGCAGTTGAAGATGACTGAAGGGGAATCTGTAAAGATTCTTCGTCGTCACGACGATGCAGAAAACCCGGAGTGGTGGCTTGTCTCGAATGCAGAGGGCAAAACTGGTTACGTTCCTGGCACATATCTCAGTTTAAACTCATAGACATGAATTGTGCAAAATAAAATGTTAGAATTGAAAAGATAATCGATTTCAGATGCATTTGGCAAGTTAGACTTTACATTCTCAAGTAAGAACAATTGCTTTCGAAATCTGTTTGTCATCTTGAGAACAAATCAATCCTGGCCACATGCATTGTTTGATGACCATTGATGAAGTAGATGATTCATATCGGATATGACGGTTATCGTCGAATGTTCCGTGGCATTCGTAGTCTATCTTTATCCTTGGTAAACGTCCATCGATTCCAGCAACTAGATCCCAGATGACATCCACACAATCTAAGATGAATCGATTGAATCTTGTACATGTTTTGAGAGACGGGAAATCGTACAGAGTTTCCCATATTTGGGCAGTGACATCTCTGGCATTCGTCATACCGTGGTCGGATTTGGCTTGTCGATAGAGTAATCGATAAATGGAGAAATCCATGATTACATCAGGACCATCGGTATACTCCATGATGTCGTAGATTCTTCTGTACTGCTTTTGAGTCGTGTCGTAGACAGATCTATAAGTCAGAATAATCACGGAGAACATTGTCTTCAATTGCAGTTCTTCTAGTTCTTTGAATTCGTTGAGTTCATCTAGTGCCTTCAGAATTTCTGATTTTTGACTTTTAAATAAAGACGAAAATTTGTCTACAATGGCGTCAATTTCAGATGGAGATGAATAAATCGAAAGAGTAATCCATCTGGTATCTTCTGGAAGAGTTCCATTGAGTCCGTTGAATCTTCCTTCTGTACTCGATCGCGAAAATGATTGATCATCTTCTAACTTGGAAGAATTTGATCTTTCGATTTCCGAAGATTCGTTCAACAAAACAGAAGGAGAATCTTCATTTACGCAATCTTCTTCACTTTGGGGAGATTCACTTTCTTCATGGTTATATCCAGAATCAGATCCTTCGATTGTTGGAGCTAGATTTGTCAACTGGGTATAGGCGTTTTTGAAGATAACAATAATCTTGGCGATTACTGGATTCACTTCACAGATCTGAAAACCCTCTGGTTTTGTGTTATTGTAGGAATTGAAGACATTGATTAAGGTTCGATCCGCTCGAACTCGTTTTCTAACAATCCTATGTAGACTCATCAACTGAAAACAAGATTATCAAACTGAAATCTTAGAAAACCTTACATGTGTGTTTGTCAGTATCTCATCCAAAATCCCTTCAATAATTTCATTCTGTTTCAATCGTTCAAAGATTTCGGATAGCCTCAGGGCTAACTGGCGTTGATGACTGGCCTTTACTGGGGATTCATCCCAAAATGCCAATTTCTGCTTTTGGATATCTTTCAAACGAGAAATAACTCCTTTCAGCTTCTCAGAGAGTTTGAATGTTTCATACAATGTCGCATCTATCAGACGAATCATCCCAGTGTTACAATTAATGAGTCCGTGACATCCCAGAGCTTCCAGACTTGAATTCAGTTGAGTTTTTTCTGCATAGAGTTCATCTAGGATTTCCGGATTCTGTCTCTGAATGACACCAAGGATTGATCTTATATGGGTTCGAACAATCTACAAAATAGAAGTTGGTAATTTTTCTATATATGGTAAACTTACAGAAAATTGGAAAGCACATCCTCTCGCTGCATCTGTGTTTCCGTTCTCCACAGTGACAGTATTTACTTGATTTAATTGAGCAAGCCACCAAAGGATTCTGTTGAGCATCTGATCGCATTCCAAGTGTTTTCGAAATACATCGTGAGAACGATAATCGAATTTCTCACATCTTGTGTAAATGGCATCCAATAACGGCAATGACTTTGGGATTATTTTGATCAAGTCATTTATATGAGGTAATGAGTCTATGAAAAGGTCGAAATCATCTGGTTTGAAATCACGAATCTTAAAGATTAATTATTATTGCACAACATTTCCCAGCAAAAAGTAACATTTTTTCCAAAAATTGGAAAGTTTGTTATCATTTTCTTTCATCGATGATAGTCTCTGATATTATCTACTTTCCGATTTTGTTTGTTCTTTAAATCCCATTGTAAAAAGTTACAGTATTTGTTTTAAAAACTCTTGTAGATCCTTTTTCTATTATTTTTCACAACGAATAGCAAATTTCAGATTCTGTATTAGAGATTATATGAAAACTCATTGTTTATTCTACAGTTTTTGCAAAGTCCAGAGTTTCAACTTGGCTGATAGCTTAAACAGAACCATCAAAAAAGGAAAATCATCGAACTAGTTTTTGGATTCATTGTAGCTCCTGAATTTCAGAAAATCGAAAGTAAATAATTGTACTATTGGCTTTATAAGGTTGATAATACCTATAAGCATATTTTCTACTTTTATTTTTTTTTGTTTTTTGTTTAGACTCAAAAAATGTGGAATTTTGGATAATCCACACTCTGAACTCTAACGAAAGTTAAGCAAATTTTTCCTTCAAAAACAATGTGTTAAAAACGAAAAAATACATAATCATATGGAATTGAATTTCTTGAATTTAATCATAACTGTATTTATTTTCGATTTCATACAACTCAGAAGTTGTAATAAGTTCCAAAAATTATTCGAATGACTTTATATTTCGAACAGCTACTTTAATTTCTCCAACAAAGTTGAAATCCCGAAACTTACAATAGATACAGCGTCGAAGATGGAGTTTCAAAAAATTCATGAAACAGGTTCTAAAGTTCAGTAATCGTTACAAAAGAAAACTTCCAAAAAGGATTAAAAAGTTCTTTAAGAATTACTATAATCTTTTCATGGTGAAATTTTTGGGAGCAAATGTACATTTGAAATATAGATAATATCCGAAATATTATTTATAAGAAGAAGATAATGGAAAATCTTATTTTTTGAGGAAACAAAATTAGAGTACGGTGTGTGATTGAAAATTTTAAACTTTGGCAGAGCGCCACGAGTAGCAAACAGCAATCAATGAGGATTTTAGGTGTAAAGTGGATTATAAAAATCCCTTGATATTTCATCAATAATGTTTTTTTCATATATGAAAGTTATGTTCTAAGGATAAATTTAATCATAACGAAGATATTTTTATCTAAAAATCATAATTTAATGATTAAAACTGGAATGGTTGGGGATAATGGATTCCGATGGATTTCCCAGAACTTTTTCAAAATTAGTACTTGTCATTTTCTGCAAGGGAATTGATTTAAGATTGTGTGCATTAAAAACAGATTGCAGCTATATTTAAATTACCATTGAAAAGGTTGTTGAAAAATATTTATATTTTTCATTGACCTTAAAACTACCTTTGAATTCCTAATAATTCGCTTGTTATCATCGTGAATAATAAAATTAACAATTCACAGATTATTCACCTTTTCTTACATCTATCAATAAAAAATTGAAGTCATGCATTTTACAAAGATCGGCGAACAAAAATAAATATTTTCAATGCAAAAAAATTTCGTAAAAAATTAAGAGAAAATTCCATTCCAGTTTTGTTAGTTTTCGACATTTTCTGGATTAATTTTCTTGTTTTATTCCTATTTTTCTAACATTTAAATTTTTTTTGAAATTTGCAAAAGAAATTTCATAAAAATTTGAAGCAAATTATGGGTTTTTTAAGTAGAAATATTATATACCACATTAAATATTACTCATTTTTAAGTCATACTGTAAAATTCTAGTAAAAGAAGATAATTATTACCTGTTGAGTGGCATCTTGAAGGGATCTCGAATCCACAAAATCGTCGATCCTCACATGTCGGATCATCCTGACGTCACATTGGCTAAAAATGAATCAAAATGAGTACAAAATGATCAAAGAGGGAAATGAGGAGAGGATCATCATAGACGGATAACTTGAAAATCTTAAGTGTGAACGGGCGTGCCTCAGTAGATAGCCCATCATTAGTGTAGATTCTTTAAGCCACACTGTTTTGAGTTTGCGGGACTTTTTTAAAGAGCAGCTTTCCTATCAACGCCTCTCTCAAGAAGATGTCTGGTTTCGGCTTACAAACTTGTTCTGCTTTTCGTCTTCAAGTGGTTAGTGAAAAACCGATATGCAACACATTGGTCCACTCGAATTCGCACAAACAGCTGAATGACCAGTCAACGACCCCTGAAGCGACGACTATTCCCGATAATCTGTTTGTATCCAGCTTAAGCGATGTGTGAATCGACTTAATCTTGGATCGACAAAATTTATTTTTGCAAAAACTAAAAACAGTGAAGAGAGACATGTGTAACTAGGAAAATGGTATACCATTGCACTTTCATCAAAATCCTGAAAACTAATCCTAGAAAACTTAGACAGTTTCCGTCGCTCTGGGTTCGATCAAGATAGAGGGCTCCACAGCACAAACATCTGCATGTTGTGGTTTTTCAATTGTTTTCAGATGAATCTGACTAGCTCTACCGGAAGGATCCTGGTTCATCTGCCACTTGGGGATCCATTTCAAAACTGACCGAGCAGCTTCGTCGCTCGGATAGTGCTTATGGAAGATCTTCCGCATGTAGAAAGCTTCCTTGGAGTGCGGAGTGTTATGTGGAAACAGTTCTGCTGCTTGTGCAAACTAAAAATTTTGAAATAAGTTGTTTACAATGAAATTCAGGGAAATTGCTTACCTCTTCGTCAGAAATCTGATCTTGACAATATTTCATAAGTTCGTCAATCCAGGAATATCCCACTCCATCAGAAAACTGCTCTTTTTGTCTCCAGAGGATTTCTCGTGGAAGATAAGGCTCTTCATTGTCATCAAAGGCTTGACGGAGAATATACTTCTCAATAGGACGACTACCGTTCTTAGGAGTTGGTCGTTTATCCTGAGGTTGAACCAGCATCATTGTGTCGAGGAAGTGTTTGTCCAAGAAGGGAACACGAGCCTCTACGGCATGGGCCATACAGGATTTGTCTGCTCTTAAACAATCGGCAGTACTCAATAACTGGACCCTCCTGATAGTTTCTTTTTGGAACTCATCATCGTTGGGAGCGTTGTGGAAGTACAAATATCCACCAAGGATTTCATCTGCTCCTTCTCCAGACAAAACTACCTTGACCCCAAGCTCGGAAATCTTCTTCGAAAGAAAGAACATAGGAGTCGAAGCTCGAATTGAAGTGACGTCATAAGTTTCTAAGTGCCAGATAAGCTCATGCAGGACAGAAATACCTTCTTCGACGGTGAAATGGAATTCGTGGTGATCCGTTCCTAGGAATTTTGCGACTTGACGGGCGGCTTTGAGATCAGGAGCGTTTTCATCTAAGCCAATGGAGAAAGATTTAACAGGTAACTCGAGTTCCTTCATCTTCCTCATGGCGATTGAACTAACTAAACTAGAATCAAGACCTCCAGAAAGCAGGACCCCAATGGGGACATCTGACATCAATCTTTTGTGAGTCGCATCGATGAGGGCCTGTTTGATTTCCTGAAGTTCCTTTTTGTGAGTTGCGAGTTTGTAGTTGAACCAATCAGGCTGATAATACTGAACAAATCCAGATTCCCTGGTCCAGAAGTGTCCTGGAGGGAATGCCTTCAGACAATAATCTCCACATTCCCTTTCAATGACCTTCATTTCCGATCTGAATTTCTCGCGATGAAAGTTATTCTGATAAAAAGTGAACTTACGCAAATAGATGTCTTCCGTCCTTGTCACGACCGTAATAGAGAGGTTTGACCCCAATAGGATCCCGAGCAACCAAGAATTCATCTTCGTAAATCAAGGCAAAAGCGAAAACTCCATCTAAGCGGGAACAGACCTCAACTCCGTTACGGTATTTTTCATACAGGAAGATAATCACTTCCGAATCACAAGTTGTTTTCAAGGAATATTCCTTTAATTCCGTTTCCCTGAGTTGTTGATGGTTGTAGATTTCACCGTTGTGGACAACCTAAAAAAAGTTCACCTTAGGTACACGTGATTTTTTTATGAACAAATTACCTGATGATCAGATTTCGTGCCTTGAAGGGGCTGAGTACAGCTCAGATCTATGATAGCCAATCGTTCATGACAAAGAATATCCCCCGTTTTCGGACTTTGATAGCAATCTCGTGAATCCGGTCCCCGATGTTCTTGAAGTCTGAAAAAACAAAACGTACTTTGATGTTTGCAGTTTTATAAATTGCTGATTTGCACGTGACGAACAAAAATGTACTTAGATCGATCTCAGACAGTCTAGTCCAAAAGTAATAATAAAACTTTAAAAACTAAAATTAATGCAAAAATAAAAAATAACTTACTTAGAAAGCCCTGAAGCTTTTTTTAAGCTGAACTTTTTACATCCAAGTTCATGGCAAATTGCTGTAATTCCGCACATGATATATTAATCGGACTAGTAAACTAGACTCTAATTATAGCTAAAAATTAATGATTAATTTATCCAAGTATTATACACACGACATTAAAATTTTCCCAAGTATCTCTCAAAGGGAACAAAACGAACTGACGAGAAACCCACTGCAACGCGTTCTTTTTATATAAAGAGACACAAGATTGCACAACTTTAAATAATATGTCGATGTGTTACATCTAAAAACAGACATTTTTAATTTAAAAAATTGATAAACACTTTTTTCGAATTTATGAAAATAGACGATAAATGTCTTTAATAAAGTAATTTTTGCTCTTTATATACGTTATAAATTAGAAGGCGGAGAAATGATTTCATCCGCTTGATTTCTGATCTCGATTAACTCAAACGAGATCACATGGAAATTGGATAAGTTTAATTTGCTTGATTTCTTGATTTGTTGATCTTCCATGTTTACATTTATTATTTATTTTCTATCGAAATTTTACATAAAAGTGATAAATAAATTAACCGAATTGTTTCTAATTGGACTAATAATTGAGATCTTTTCGTTTGAGCTTGAAAGTTTTAGTTGATGAATCTTTTGAGTTTCTCACTTCCTATGATTCTCTGATACTGTTCTTCGTACTCGGATTCCTTATAAAGTTCCGACAAAGAACGGTCCTTGATGACTTCATTGACAAGAAATCGAATCAGTTCGGTATCGATGGGGAATCCCCCCGACGCAAGAGATCTAAAAACAAATAATCAACCTTCAAAAACAAGATAGAACTCACTCGACATAATCAACAATCTGCCTTCGGAGATAGCTGGTCATGAGCTCACGTAGTGTTTTCGGTGGCTCAGAAAGTAAACAGCCATGGAAAAATTTCTTTCCCTTGAGTAATTCCTTGCCTTGAGCCCAATTCGAGGTGTCTGGCATGATTTTCAGTTTGAAGAGAGAATACTTTTCTGGAATGACAGTCATGAGATCATTTATGGCATCCAGATGTTTGTCAAATTCTCGCGAAGAAAGGTCGGAGAAATCGGGGGGATTAGAGGCGACATCAATAACAGCATCTTCGAAAATCCGGAGAAGCCTGTCATTGAATTTATCCTTCAGCTCAGGAGTTCTGGTGACGTAATAATGGACTAAAACTTTTGCAAACTTGTGCTCACAATTAATAACACTAGGTTGATAGAGTTTCTCAATTTCAGAAACAGCTTTGTTTCCAATTCCGTCCCCATTCTGCTCATTTTTCATCATTGTGAGACCAAATCGTTCTTCTAAAAAGTCGCTGAGCTGTGAATTCGCACTAGAGCTGCTTGTAATGCTGACGTTCAATCCGTCATTGACACGCTTGACGACTTGAGGTTTCCGCTTGCGAGATCCCGTTTGTTCTCCATTCATCTGAGTGCTTGGGGATCCTCCATCTGCTTCCCCATTTTCATTCATTTTTTTGGAGATTAGCCAGTCTGAGACAGCATCGACACTCTTTCCTGTTGAGCGTTCAGTAGACGGGGTGCTAGCTGTCGTTCTAATAGCATCAATTTGCTCTTTAGAAGTGTCGTTATTCAGGAGCTGTAACGTTCTCAATTAGAAGCCACAAAGAAATGAAAATTACCATTGAAAGGATTTGATCTTGCGTCAGACTCGACAAAAGAGCCAAGTGGTCATCCAGAGGAATATCCCCTTTAGGGGTCGGGGACTCTTCTTGAGCCTTTGCTTTCAAAACCTCCTCATCATTCTCCATGCATCTTTCCATAGTAATTCTGGATCGATGAAAGTAAGTCTGGAGAGTGGTGAAGGGAATCTGAAGGTTTTCGTGCAATAGAAATGATTAGGTATGTCTGATTAATCTTACATTATTATTAGAAGCAGCTGCTTTAAGAGTCTTTTGACCAATCATAACATCCATAATGGCTTGACATAAGCGCTGCTTCTTTTCAATGTTGTCATAGTTGCAGAACGAAACTGCTGTCCACACAGCTTCTTTCATTTCTAAACGCGGATAATCAGAGAATTATGGCTATCTTTGACTCACTTTCTGGGAAAAGCTTCCAATGTGACGGAATGATGATCTGTTTGAAGGGGACATATCCAGGTGGAGGAGACCGTTTTTTCCGTGGTTTCTTCAGTGTTTGCCCATCTGCTCCGTCATCGAGATATTCTGAGTCCTTTGGGACCTTCCGTTTTGCAGAGCGGGGCCTGAAAATCCATTGTCACAAATTGTCTCAATTAAGACATTGAAAATAAACAATTCTCACTTTTTAACATCGGGTACAGGTTCAGCTAGACCTAATTTCTGTCTTAGTTTCTTGACGTAAGGGTGAATTGTTGAGAAAGGGATACCAAACTTAGCAGCGGCTTGAGTGAGAGACATACGGCCATGTACCGTATCGATAATAGCGTTAACCATTAAATCTCTCGACGAACCGGAATAAATAGAAGTCCGAAGAACATGATCAATTGCATCAGCAATTTCCTTCTCAGTGAAATCCTCAATGTGATTAGTTCTTGGAGCTGGTTCCAAAAGAGATTCAGACTCAACTTGACTCAATGCATCGGTTTTGATAATTTTGGGTTTACCGAGAGAGACTCGTAACTTCGGGGGACCGGAGGCATTGGGTAATGTGATTGTTTCCGTCGATCCCATTTTGGATTACCTGAAAAAGAAATTGAACAAATGAATTACAAGCATCACGTCAACTATTGACAATGATCGACTGAAACGAGAAACAGACAGGTGAGGAAAAAGCAGCAAGCATTCAGTGACTCTGGCTGTTTCGTCGATATTTGGCTATCTCGGAGAATAGACCATGAAAAGCAAACCCGAAGCGGCAGCAGCATCAACAGAGGACGGATAGTGTGGATATTGGTTCTGGCAGTAGCTGAGTTCTATTCCACGACTCGGTCGAGCGCTAAAGCCTCGCGGACAACGAAAAACGGCAGCAGCGAAATAAGCTCACTCGGCATGGCTTTCGTTCTATTTTCTTTCGGTCGAGCTCCGAATTTGGATAAAGTACGGGAGCTTCCTCTCTGCTTGCATGTGCCAGACCACTGGAGCCGTCCTCGTCGCCGATTCGGTTCGAGGTTTCCTAGCAAAACAGTTACTGCTGCTGGCGACTACTTCCTATTTTGGTCGGGTCCGATGAATGGGTACGCGACCATGTTAGAGACGATATTGAGCGAGGATAACGAGCCAGTGGCAGATGTGTGTGAATAAGCGCTGACTACCGATCGCAATCTTTGTTGAACTGTCGTTTTTGGTTGCTGCGGGAACCAGTGCGGTCCAACTAACTCATGTTATCCGCTACTACCGATCAGTACTCATCGAGGTATGAGATTGATCCAGTGAAGAGAGGGATATCGACAATATAAAAATTGCTGTCCCACGATTGAGTAAAGAGAAAAGCGATGAAAACAAATAAACCAAGTGAGCCATGGAGGATCAGTGACTACTAATTAAAAAGTACGGATCCGGGAATGGAAATGAATGTTTGCGTGTTTGCATGTTGACAGCCGACCCGCTTGAACAAAATGAACGAACACGCCTCGACGGAAAGCTGCCGTTGGCAAGTGAAGAGACGGCAGCTACGGCACCGACAAGCCGTCCTCGGCGGGTCGGTCTCCATCACAATCCTGCCACAGCCAGTGGCTGTGTTCCCTTCGTCGCTTAGATGTGCGCAGGAGACCGGCCGTGGAAGCTTTCGCGGCTTATGAGCTTCAAGAGTCGACCGCGTATGCCACTTGCCGTAGGGTGCGAGTTGAGAAAGAAAGCCATGCCGCGCCCTCTCGTCTTTCCGACGCCTGGTCGCCGTCGACGACGACGTCTGTCGGCGATAAACGAACTCCATCATGCATTCACTGAGCCAGCGTTTTCTCTTTCCTCTCGCTCATTTTATGTGCCGTGCGTGGACCCAAGATAAGTAGCACGGTGCCGCTGCCGCGTGTAGCTTTTCTTAACAAATGAGATAGCGAATCGAAAGCACGGGTCTGCAGGTCGCGCAAGGGACTAGTCGTAATAGCAACAGCGAAAGTATATCGTCACCACGTGCATGAAGGGACTAATTCACTTAAGCAGAAAAACCGTTGGAACGAAAATCGGTCGATGAAATAAGGAAGCAAATCTCTCTCTACGCAAAACACAAATCATGTTCCAAACAAAGCCATAGAGAAAAAGGAAGGTCTGTCTGAGGGAAGGCGATCGTGATCGATGTGTCACTTTCGAAATCCATTCATCGAGCTCACTGTCCCTAATCACCGAAAGGTAATGAACAAAGTCAGAAGTCACAACAGAGACGGGTTCTCCTCGATCAGATCTTCTCGCACTTTGAAGTAATTCATTTCACTTGCTAAGGAGAAAGCTTAACGCCGCTGATTACAAGGGTTGACGATAATTGGCAACTGAAGCAGAAGCCGCCTCAAGTGCTGATTGCTTGCCAGTCTTAGAAAACGGAGACTAAAATCTCGGGACAATTGAGAGGGAACTGGTGCTGTCAGTAATTTCTTTCTGATCTTCTACGTTGACATTCAAGAGCCCCAAAACACCATAATCCGTTAGAAATTAACTTAAAGTAATTAAATGGCTAATAAAGAACGTGTTCCTGAAATTAATTTACCGAGAAGTCTATGAAACATTGCACCTACAGTACAAACCACAATTAACCACTAATTTCATCTCACACTGCCCCAATGCAAACAAGTCACACACTGCAGACCCCTCTTAATGAGATCCACAATTTTAGATATCACTGATTCCTCCATGGCTTCTATTTCAGAGAATATGAGCTATTTCCTAGTATGCAAGCAGTAAATTTCCGTAGTGTATAGCTTAATCCCGAAGCAGGCTAGTAAAATTCTACCAAATTTCTAAAAAAGCGCTGGGAAGGAATTATTCAGGGTTTTAATTAGGATACTCTAATGCCACTGTCGGGTTTTTACGGTCTCTCCAAGTCAGTACCTGAAAAAAACCATTATTTTACTGGAAACTGAATCCTTACCGTTGCCTTCAGAAGGCAGATATCAATTTCGAAGTTGTTCCAAGGGAAGTGGTCCGTAGTGCTTCTAGATCCAACATGACGAAAATTAGCTTTGAAAACGGCGATTTTTCTCTGCAGAACTCTGAAACCACTCATATCTAATAAGTACTTATAGGGTTGCACTTACTCTGTCGTAACCTTTGAAGCCATCCACGCTTCCCTCCATAACTTAAAAAGTAAAATATTCTCCAGTAACAAGGTCGTCTCGTAGGAGATAGGAAGAGCACCTCGAGCCGCGGACGTCTCTGAACTGCACGTATTGCTCGTGGGTTTCGCGCCATTTCTACTCGCACGTGTGGGCATCAGGATTTCGTGCCAGGAGTTCACCTCACATCCCGTGGCGTTCACTATTCGAGTTAATTTTTGTTTCCAAACTTCGAATCTCAGAAAGTTTAAATGATTAAACTTCGGAAGTTAGTAATTATTCTTCATAGAATCGATATTATGAAATCAGAACATTGAATATTCGAATTTACATCGATTTTATTTGATGAAAGGGAAATTTTTTTACATAACCTCCGAAATCAATTGTGAATTGGACGAAATTTGGAAATCTTCGAGAAAGTTTTCATATTTTGCTTTATGTTTTCTGAAGTAGAAATCAGAGAGAAATTGTTGATAACTAATGTTGTTCATCTCATGAAAAGAGTTTCAGAAATATGAAACAAGCCGTAATCAATAGTTACATAATTATGAATTATATTGCAATTGCGATATATACATGTGTGAATTCCATAAGTTGCAAGATCCAGTTCTTTGACAATCTCGTGTCTGAAAACATTTCAGGTTGTTTATGTTTGATGAAATTACGTATTTCCGTCGCCGCTGTAGGCATGGAGGACAGGGTTTAACCTGTCCGCCCGACCTACAGAGAACCGCAGGCGTACTTGACATCTCAAAACGTCCGACCATTGACTCCCAATTAGTCAGAATCCCTTCTCCTCTGTTCTGGGTATGCATGGGAGGGTAATAAAGTACAGTAAACAAAGTACAGTAGGTGTTTGCGATCTTTATATAAACCGAAAGGAGACTTTTCAGACCAAAGAGGTTCGCGTCAAGGGAAAACTCTCACTTACGTCATTGTTCAACTGTTTAAATTCTACAGAAAATACACTTAGCAATTGCGTTATTGGAGAACTTGTGGAAGCAGGAGTACGATCTACAACTACATGGTTGAAATTAATTTTTGTAAAAAGTATTTGAATCATTTGACCGTGTAATTTCGAAACAATCTATTTTTATAATTTGTCGGATCGGATCCGGAGTCATTAATTCTGAACAAGTTTTCTCGGTGACAACTTCCGTTCAGCCAGCTGTGATCGGTCCAGAGGGTTGTGATCGATGAAGTCTCCAGATTTCACTGACCCCTACTTGCATCCGGTGAAGATGCCATATTTATTTTCTTCCGGGCAAAATCTATAAGTGGTTTTTGCGCACACCTGGCCCGCAAATTGAAAGAGTCAATTGTTTTGGGGTTATGAGAGCTTTCTTGACGGTGTCACTGGTGTCATTAATTGTCCGGTTCCATTCAACGGTTTATAAATCATAAAATTTATCGAGGAGGAAATCAAACAAAACGCTGGTTCCTTTGGCGTTGTCAAGCTCTCATTCACACGATTAAGGACGTTTTTTTACTACTGTACTTCGTGGACTCCGATAATGACATTGAATCGATTTTGGTTTTTCTACAAAAGTAATCTAATCCGTGTTTTTGTTCCGATTCTGGAGAAAAACCACAACAAAACGATTTTCGTGGACCCATGGGTGGCAACAAGCGGCGCCGTTTAGGGATACAATAGAATTTACTAATTACACCTGGACCGCCCGAATTAACAATCGTACGATTCACATCGCTTGCTCATCTTTTCCAGCTGGTTTGACTTTTTGATTCATTGTTGTTTTGAAGGACAAACTGTGCCAACAACTACTTGCAAATAGTCCCCTTTGAGTGGTGATTAATCCTTGTTTCCGGAGATCACAGCTGACAGATCTAGGTTCTGGTAACAAGAACCAGAGGTGTTTAGTTTTTCTTGCAGCTCGGATCTAATGATTAGCAATGTTGTCCATCAACTTGAAGTGGGATGAGTCAACATATGCTCACATTTCCTCTTAGGCAATATATCCTCCCAAGAAATTGATTCGTTTTCTCTCAGCAATCAATGTTTCTAGTCGTTTAGTGCCGATCCTACAGGTCATTTGGTAACGCCATAAAGTACCCAAGGATCAGCAAATATTTGCTGTTGCTGTTTTTTGTTTCCAGATCGGACTAGTTGACATCGAAGATTTTTCCGCCCCGCAAACTTTGTGTTATTTCCTTAGAGAGGGTTCTTGCTGCTTGCCCGAGTGGTCACTTGTTTGTTTTAGCCCCGAAGTCAGGTTGGAATCCCTTTTTCCAGGAACTGGTGCCGAAATTCACACTTTAGTGTCTGATCTTTCCGTTTTGGGAGTGCCGACTTCCGTTAGTCATATTTTCTCATAATTCTCCTTTTGAATTCCCGTCTAGTCGCAGGGGAGTGCCTGATCGTTTCAGGAGTACCTAATTTTACCGCGCAATTTCACTCCGGCGTCTTTCACGTCTCTTCTGGTTCTGATTTTCCCAGAACTTGGTGAAAACTCAGATTCAACTTTCAAGATCTGGATTTTTGGATGTTTCTGGAAATTTCTGGCGATATTTATGGGGATTATTTCGTAACAACGACGATTTCTAAGCTAGATAATTAGAATTCTACGAGAATTTCCAGAATTCGATAAACTTTTCGGGACCCTAAAATTCCATTAAGAGACTTCTGGAGACTTTTAGAACCTCATAGAAGCTTCTAGAACCTTTCAGGATTTTGTGAAGAAGGAATTAACATATGGAATTTTGAGTTTTGGAAATATCTAGAAAATTCCGAAATCCGTGTCGAGGTAATTTCGTAACACCGCCCATCTCTGATTTTTATAAGGAAGATGATTCCTTCGGACGTTTCAGGAGCAGTGAATGAAGGAATCTCAACAAGCGGCAAGTGACCGTAAGGATTGCTCTCTTTATCCCAAGGCCGTCAACGTGTTTGATACTTTCCACACCGAAGTTTCCATTACAGAAGTTGCATGGAGTGTGGGAAACGTACATCCTTAGTTCCTCCAGCTCGTCCTGTTTTATCCGAAGGTAAGTTTTCCTACGATGGTTTGGCTTGTAATTATATCTTCCATCCGGTGTTACATTGTTCGATGGAATAACTGTTCACGCTTGATCAGAAATTGGCCCGACATGGAGCAAATTACATCTCGGCACTATCGGTAAACAAATGCGAAATTGACTCTGCTATCGGCTAATTGTCCCAGCGATGATTCCCGATAACCGATGACCTCTCACAACATTTTGATTACCTGTACGAGTTGTGTGCCAAATTTATGCAGTCTCTTCCTATTTGGACTCGTTCAGCGTTTTTTGATTTGCATAAATTGCCCAGTGCCATTGGCGAGCCCTGTCTCTATCGTCCAAAACGCGAATTTTCTTTAGCAATTTGAAAAAGCTGGCTGTCAAAAACTGGAGCTCATCTTTTTTCTCAGGTGGTTGAGTTCTCGACTTTGCGCGCCGTTATTTATGACACTTGGCCAAGTTTGCCATTGAACACATTTGTTCTGGGACGGACAGCTTTCCTGGACAAATAGATCTTCCAGATTTCGGTTCATTGAACGTTCAACCGAGCGCAAGTCTGAGCTTCTAACTTTATGCCAATGCTTACATTGAGCTGTTAACCTCCACCGGCGGTATTTCCAAACATGCTTCGACGGTTCGAAGGACCTTGTGGCGAGAATGGACATGGAGGTGGAGCCCTCATTGGTAGTTTTTCTCAAGCTCAATTGTATATTGAGTGATATTTCAGGAAAGTGCTTTTCTTTTTATATTCATTAACCTTTCCAGAGTTCCTAAAGGCAACGGGCTCGAACATGCAAGGCCCTCCGCCTCGTTTCCTTCCCCCCTCTCCTCCTCCAGGGGACCAGATATCGACCTTAGCAACGGATGAGGATGACGATTCACAATACGAGACTCCTGATCGAAATAGAAGTAGTCGTGTTCCTCGCTCTGCGACTTCGGGAAGTGATGGTAAGCAATCAAATAATAATTTCAGTTTGGACCCCTTATTGAGAAAATTTGCAATTGTTTCATGTCGGACAATTGGTTGGGTAGGAGAAAGCTTTTGTCACTCAAAGTCTTGTTGCATTGGGCTATCTGATGAAATTTCAAATGGATAGCATCGCTCGGAAGTTTAGAAACTGCTGGCTTATTTTCGGATAATTCTGAGTTTACAAATATTCGGAATCGATCCAGCCATATTTTTCGAGGGCGAAAATTGCAGTTTTGCGGAACGGCTGTCCGGTGAAACTGTTTCTCCCAATTGTGTTGCGTAATGTCATTATTCTTTGGCAAATTGCTTGTTCCTCCCAAACACGGGAGTTCAGAATTGAACTCAATTACTGGAACTGGCATTTAAAGCTTTTGATGTTACCGGTTGCTCTAATTAAAAAGCCATTAATCATCATTTGACATTTCAGAACGGTCAGCACTGATCTCATCCAAGTTGCCGTTTGACCCTCTTCAGCCCGGAACTATGAAGAATGGCAATTGCTACAAACAAACCCCATCCCTCAGTGCTGACGATGAAGCACATCAACTCCTGAAATTGAATCCTCAGACTGGGTCGTATTTTATCCCGAATTCATGTAAGTCTTTATTTTTTCCCGGCCGTGGAAGTCTGAAATCGACAAGAGTTGAGTCAACGTTGCTGCACCTTTTTTGTATCAAAAAGCCGAACATGTTCGTCAAACTAAGCTGAACTGTTTACTCATTCGCAGAAAAATTTGACCATTGGATTATCCGGCCCGTTCTTTTTATGAATCCGCCAGCAACAGTTACAAGTTGGTCTATCTGGTGTTGAGTGGCGTCTCGACACATTTGAAACGACGGCGAAACGCGAGATCTCGAATCGGATAAGAGGTTTCAAAAGTGGCAAGAGCTCCTGGCAGTGTTTTCGTCCTCGATCCATCCCGAAAAAGTCTCAGTTTACTCTAATTAATTATCCTCCCTCTTTTCTCTTCCTGAAGAAACTGTAACCTTCTCTTTATTTTTCCCAAAGTAAGGAGTGGTCAAATCCTTTCCCGAAGCAGAAGATTTGTGAAGTAGCGACTTTTTAACCTTAGTTCTTCAATTAGCTTATGCGCTCCCCCGGGGCAGATTATGAATTTCGAATCGTCTGTCTTTACGAATTTACTGACTTTGTCTTCAATCAAAGAGGCCAAAAAGCTGGTCCATGCTGGAAGAACTAAATTATTCAGAATTCTCCTCTAATGACTTTCGCGCAATCTCTTTGAAAGTTTTGGCCGCCTTATGGTCTTGAATTCTGGTTCTCATGCCTCAAGGCATTAGTGAGTCTGGCTACTTTTATACTAAGACGACACCTTTCTTTGCGGTATCATGACCTGGGATGGCCCTCGAGATCCCAGTTACCACTTGGTTATCCTTTGAAAGCGATCAGCCGACAATAACAGTCCTTGTCTTTCATGATTGATTAACTCGGGTTCTCGTGTCGGTTCATGTTCGTTTAGTTTTCGCGACATTGACTTTGTTCTACAATAATGCCGACCATATGGTAGGCAGTTTCAGTTATTCTTTAGTCGGCTTTGTTTTGATCCGGATTAAAATTAGCTTGACGGGTAATTGAGTTAATTTTGGCGCAAAATCCTACCTGAGTTCTGGCTGCCAGACCACGAAGGTCGACCGGGATCTGTCTATCTGGCCAGACGGTCATTTTCGGCACTTCCGAGTCGCCAATGATTTACGGCTGCCAAGCAAAACTACTGAGCTAAGAAGATCTCTCGTCAAGATTTGCCGGTTTCTTATCCTTCAATTGGATTCCTATTGCGTAATGTGCGCGTGTTTCCGTTACAGGTAATTGGAACCTTCCATTGTTCTCGAAACCAGGAAACCATTTACTGCTCTAAACTGGATCAATTGAAATCTCCTGCACATTTTATGGCTTAATTTTAAAACTTGTTATTTGATGGGCGCAAAAACTACAAGTTGGCGTAAATTTTTCTTTCATGCTTTATTGCTTTTGACGGGCCTTTCGTCGTTTTCTTTGGAGTCGAGATTGAATTGAGCTGAATGCGACAAAATTGGTAGGTATTCTGATTGGAAAAAACTTTTGCTTTCAAAGCGCAATTCCCCATTCGATACGATGGTGATCACGAAGTTTTTCATGTCTTCGTGTTTCTTGCCTCATAAACTTCGAAAGAAAGTTTTGTACACCATGAGAACGGTCTTTCGAATAACATTTCCCTTGGGAAGACCGCACCTGCCAGGAAGACTGGCAACAACCTAAATGAAGCAAGGTCCGCCCACGAGACTCTCGCAAACTAATCACTTTATTGTTACCTGTGTCCTTTGGTAGCGATTTCACCATATACGACTTGTTATTCGCGTTCGTTCTCATTAACTCATAAGTCCGCTATTTTGCAGAAATATTTGTTTTGACTCATTCCTCGAATTGTTTTCTATCCAGTTTGAATGCACGACTTCCACGGTCGACCCCCACCCCCTCCGAGTTCTCGACCCCCATTCCCTCGTTCTGAGGAAGAATACTCTGATGGTTATTGGTGTGTTCCTCCTTCGAGTGAGGGTCCTCGACGACACAGCAGTGATGACGATGGAATTATAATCGTCGGGACTTCATCCAGTCTCGGGGGTATTGCTGTCCACAAAAACAAAAAAACCATGATTCCTCGACGGATTAGTCGTCCTGGGAGTCATCTTGACACCTATTCCCCATGTATGCCACTATACGATGAAGTTTCAGCTCATACAACGATTTCAACT
Organism: Halicephalobus mephisto; assembly: GCA_009193035.1. Lineage (NCBI taxonomy): Eukaryota > Metazoa > Nematoda > Chromadorea > Rhabditida > Panagrolaimidae > Halicephalobus > Halicephalobus mephisto. Next base: position 385,405 of record SWDT01000211.1, on the reverse strand, counting down.
CTTTCACCTCAGAGCCGAAGAACTGAAAAGTAAGTTAATTTTTATTTTGCAACTTTTGCGGGAGTCGCTTTCATCTCGTCCATCTGGTCAAGCGGTCTCGTTTTATTTACAGTTTATGATGGGCTGAATAACTGGTGGGTGGCTCGATGTTTGCGCATAAACGCCTTTCGAATTAACATTGTCGAGCAAAGAGAGCTTAGTTGTTTCAAAATGTCCGGATGGATCTCATCTCCGTTTTCGCGATGACAAGCAGTTCATTTGGAACGCCTATCTGAAAAACACGGCAAAGCAGATGATGACAAAATCTTTCTGAATTAAGTGCACTTAGCTTAAACGGATTAGTTCATGTTCACCAACATTTTCGATTACTCTGATGGACGGAACTGTTCTGGAAAATGTTTTGGGAAAACGAAATGGACATCTTCTCTTGTTTTTTCTTTCCCATAGCGGTCATCTCGACACTGCTGGCACGTTCTTCGTGGGAACTTGCCCTTTGGCATCAATCTCGAGGTCTTTTCACACCTCTTGAGTATTCTCTACTGATGGCATCCAGCAGTGTGCCAATGAGTTTCCGAGTCAACTGTTCTCGGTCAAATTGTTGCCAAAAAGTCCACATCGGCATAGTCATTAATTATTTTCTCACCGTTTCCCGAGTGTCATTTTTATTTGGGCAAGTCATTGGTTCTTCCAAATTTAGTTATTCAAATCCAAGTCGCCTCCAGGGCAACCCGGACATAATGTATTCAGATTTCTGACACCTATATTTCTGGATTTTCTGATCGGATTAAATTTTAAAATGGAGTCAAGCGTGCGCAGATTTCCATAGCCATAGGAAATTGGATGAAAGAACCGCGGGAAATCAAGCTCATTTCCAAATTTACTAATCCTTTATTTGGGGTTGCAACAGCTTTTCGAGTAACCCGATCGTTTCCACTGTTGACAGAGCCCTGACTTCTAACCTTGTTAATGAAATATGACAATGGGGATCATCTCAAAAACGAGTTTAATTTTTCGATATATGCTAAATTGAGGAATAATCGAATACCCTTTGTTCATTTTGTGGGTTTTTCTTTTTTAGGGGACTGTCAATCATTATGCAAATTTTTAGAGCGAAGGAATCCTATTTCTTTTAGTTCGAAGGAGGAATAAAATGAAAAGAGGTTAGAAAAACCTTGATTCTTGTTTCGAGTTGAGTTGAGCCATTTACGGATTTACTATCCTTGCATATGCAATTTCTTTTGTCGGCCGTCCTGAACCACCGTAATTTGTGCACTTTTACAGTTTGACCGTTTCAAGTATTACGGAACCAGCTCATCCCCTATTTTCTGCTTTCAATTAGTGTTTCTTGTAGCGAGCTTTCGAGAGCCAAGTGTTGAGTCTGCAGTAGACAGAACAAAGACTTTTTTGGAAATACTGGCAACTAGTACCCGCCAAACTTGTCAAATTTAGCGGGCAACCAGAGCACTACGTTTATTTGGGTCTTTTGATGAGTAGGAGAGAAAAAGCTTCATTAGAGTTTTTTTCTCTTCTGGTCAAAGTCACTTATTCATTCTTTGCCCTTTACTTTGTTTCATGTTCAACACAATCACACTTGTCAGGAATTAAGTACCGACATGCCATATTCGGTACGAGAATGCGAAAGGTCTCAGCATTGTTCTTATGGTCAATTGAACGCGCGGTCATCTTGATTGAACTTCATTTCCTATCGACTTTGTATAATTACTAGTCAAATTTCAGGTCATGTGTGGGACGACTTAAAAGTATGCACTATCACCAGTCTCTTGATGGGCCTTATGGCAATTGCGAACCCTTCCTGAAGCAGAATATGGTCTTGTCTAATTCCAGTGGTGGATCTACTTCCACTCAATCGAATCTAAGACCGATGAAGGCTTCAATTCGAAGATCGTCCAGCAAACAGAGTTTCTTTGGAAGACTCGAAAAGATGATTTGTGGATCTAACTCAAGAAGTTCATCTGAACAGTTTTATCGACGACTCTTAGTCGTTATGCTTCTTCTGATTCTTTCTCTACTACTGCTGGTCGTTTATTTATTTTGTAAGTTTTGACACTTCCGTTTTAGCTTGGGAGTCGCTCAATTGAACCAAATTAGCCTTGTTTGAGTACTTATTGCCGATAGCAAAAGTGACTTGACTAAGCTGTTAATTGGATCTCTTGAGTCCAGTTTGCATGGAAGAATTAATCTATTGATTTTAGATTATTTGAGCAATGTGCAAGACAGATATTACATTTATGACAAAACGGGTTCAATTTATTATCGGCACTTGAATGAAGACAATCTGCCGAGTCTCGATCAATCTAGACCTCATTTATTACTATCACTGCCAGAGCAATTTAGATTAGGAGAGATAGTTTCCGGAGATTTACCTCCAGGACAGATGGTTTACACGTATGATTTTAATTATGAGAAATGGAAAAAAGGAAGATTTCAGGCATTTCTCTGTGCAACACGATAGTCCAGTCCAGTTTAATATATCGGTCAGTCCGAGAGCAAGAATGGCCATTTATGCCAGACAAACACTCAAACCGACATTGACCCTCCACAATTACATTGAAACTATCCGTGGAGATCACTTGCATATTGCAGGAATATCCAGAAGACAGAAAAGAGAAACGGAATTATCAGAATCGGTTTTGAAGAGTGCTTTGGTCCAGTTTCACTTGCTACCAGGAAAATGGTACCTCGGATTCTTCAATGATGGACTTTATCCTGAACCGATTACATTTGTGGCTACTGTGGTCAAGAAAGAAAACGAATTAGCAATTTCAGAAACCTCGAAGACGTGCAAATATGAATGTTTCTCAAAAGGTGTCTGCAAAGATGGGAGATGTCATTGTCATGCTGGATTCTCTGGAGAATTCTGTGAAGAAAGTAGGTCTATAATTATTGTGTCAAGAAATAAAAACGTCTTTCAGCTGCTTGTCCGGTTTTATGTAGTGGAAATGGTATCTACACTAACGGAAAGTGTTCCTGTCATGAAGGCTTCAAGGGACCTGATTGTGACCTCGATGCAAGTTGGTGTCTCGTCCCAAATTGCAACAATCATGGAGTCTGTACGAATGATGGAAACTGCCATTGTGATCGTGGATGGACTGGAGAGTTTTGTGACCAGAAAGAGTGTGACGATCCCACTTGCTCTAATAATGGGATTTGTCAGAATGGAACCTGTTACTGTGCAGCTGGCTGGTACGGTAATAATTGCGAACAGAGGATCTCCAGTGCTTGTTCTCCTCTAGATCATTATAACCTACCTCGAAAGAATTTCCAATCAGCTTCCATGGGAAGAGTTCAAAACGACGTTCCAGTAATGGACAAAGAACATGTCCCAATGCGGAAAATCGAGAAGAAGCTGAAGAAAGTTGAGGAATTAACTTGTTCTCCTTCATGTGTCCACGGAGTTTGCCTTGAGGGGCATTGTGTCTGTGATATTTCCTTCGGAGGTGAAGACTGTTCTGAGAAAGCTTGTCTTCCTGGATGTGAGAAACATGGAGTCTGCAACAACGGCATCTGTGAGTGTGAGCAAGGATGGAATGGTGAGAACTGCTTCATTGGTGAGTCTTTTGCCAGTTAAAGCTCATTATTAATTACTGGATTTGTAGAAGGATGTCCTGGAAACTGCTCCGGAATTGGTAATTGCCAACAAATCAAAGGAGTTTGGCAGTGTGCTTGTGATAGTAATCATTACGGTAAAAACTGTGAATTGGCCAGAGAAACCGATTGCGGTGATGGGATCGACAACGATGAAGACGGATTAGTGGACTGTGAGGATTTTGAATGCTGTTCTAGCAGATTGTGTTCGGATAATCTTCTTTGCACTAGTCCTATTCAACCAAGGGATGTTCTTCTCCGGATCCCGGCACCCGCGACTGATGCCAATTTCTTCCAAAGAAATAAGTTTCTGATTGAACCGGATTCCGTCCAACGTTATGCTGATGGGAAACAGTTTAATGAGAGTCGAGTTTCGGTCATCCACGGACACGTGGTTTCATCTAAAGGAGGTCCTCTGACCGGAGTTCGGATTTCCGATGTTTCGAGCAATCGATTTGGATTCTCACTCTCCAGGAGCGAAGACGGTGGAGGAACTTTTGACATTATGGTGAATGGAGGAGGGTACATCACACTGCAGTTCCTAAGACAGCCCTTCGGCAAGGTTGAGAGATCCTTCTTTGTCCCTGCTAACGCTATTATCAACGTGGGAGACATTGTGATGAATGAACGACCAGAAGGAATTCTGTCCGAGACTACTATCTCCGATGAATGTAGAACTCATCATCTAAACCATCAGGATGCTTATCAAATGCTGCCTTCATGGCTACTGAATCAGTATGCTGGTGGAATCAAATCCGGAAATAACTTTGATGCAGAATTCACCAAAATCATTGCTGATGCCCGGATTGTCCACGAAAGCATCCCAATTGAAGAAACTGACATCGACCTTATCTACAACAGTGATCGGGCTGACGGATTCAAGTCGTCGATCTACATGGCCCTTCTTCCTTCGGAATTCCCGAATAAACTCCGTCTAGTTCACGTTCAAGTTCGAATTGCTGGTCGATTGGTCGAAGAGACTTTCGCGGCAAGACCGAACTTGACTTATACCTTCAATTGGAATCACTTGAATGTCTACGAACAGGCTGTCTACGGTCTACAGACGGCAACTGTATCCCTCGGATTTGAATATGAAGACTGTTCTGAGAAGAGTGAGATCGTCTGGCGTCATGAACAAGTCAAACTCGAAGGAAAGAAGTCCCGAAAGTCTACTTTCGGACTCTGGTCCTTCCATTTCCAACATTATTATGACTTCCTCAATAATGTGTTGGAAAGGGGTGACGGAGTGACGAACTACTTTAATGAGTTAGCTCCTGTAATGAGGACTTTCCTCGGGAATGGAGTTCAACGTGAACCTTCTTGTGGGGAGGAGTGTCGTCATCAGCCTCTACCAGACGTCAAACTATTCCAGCCAAATGCTCTAGCTGTAGCCAACGATGGAACTCTATATATCGGAGATCATAATCTGATCAGACGAGTGAATCCGGCCAGGACATCAGTTACAACCGTCCTCGAGCTTAATCCAACGGACATTGCTCATTCCTATTATTTGGCCACTGATCCTTTCACTCAAGATCTCTACATCTCCATCCCTCTGAAGAGACAGATTTGGATGTTAAAGTCTCATAAAGAAATCTCCGATCTGTCGAAGAACTTCAAAGTCGTTGTTGGAGATGGATCAACTTGTGTCGACACTGAGGCTTGTGGAGACCGAGGACCAGCTGAATCCGCGAGATTAAACTTTCCTAAAGACATTACTTTTGACAACTACGGAAACCTCTACATTTTGGATGGCCGAAGAATTCGTTACGTAACTAAAGAAAAACAAATCAATACCCTGCACTCAAGTCCCGAATGGAAGCCTCATGAGGATTGTTCTCCAGTTTTCTCCATTAATGAGCTCAATCTCGAATGGCCAATGTCGATCTTGTTCGAACCCCTTTCTTCGGAATTCATTGTTCTCGACACTGACATTGTCTACAAACTGAACTTTAACACAGGAATTGCTAGAATCCTCGCAGGAATCAAGAAAGGTTGTTCTCCATCATCTCATGGAACTCCAGTTATTGAAAATACCCAAGCTATCGCCCTGTCTCCAGAAGATGGTAGACTTTACATTGCGGAATCTGACTCTAAGAGGACAAATCTTATCCGATCAATGTCAGTTAATGGAGGTCAACTCAAGATTATTGCCGGTCGAGCAAGCAAATGTGATTGTGATCGAGTCAATTGCCCGTGTGATCAGGAGATGGGTTCAGAACCCATTACTGCAACTCAATCACTTCTCCACAAACCTATGGCCCTTGTTGTCGATTTCCATGGGGAAATCTATGTTGCTGATCAAGCCAATTTCAAGGTCAAGGTAATCGAGAAGACGAAAGCTGTTTATGACCAGAAAACAAGATCTTACAAGATTAATTCTCCTGGAACGAATGAAGTTTATTACTTCAACAAACATGGAATGCATCAGAAGACCGTTAATTTACTCAGTGGACAAGAAACCCACCTATTCAAGTACTCCGTGGACACTAGTTTCGGAGATCTTTCTGAAGTTGTAGACAATGGTGGATTATCTCTCAGGATAACAAGAGTTAATGAAACAGATTTGATCTTGGAAGGGTCTCAGGCGAAGAAAACTCTGATTCGTCAGCATTCATTCGATAAAGAACTGCTCGAATCCGTCCAAACATTAGCTTCTGGAGGAAGAAGGCTTCAGTTCGAATATGGAGCTGGTCAACTACTAAAAGCCCTGAGAGTGAACGATAAAGCTTATTTCTTGGATTACGATGACTCTGGAAGAGTAGCTCTCTTCTCGAAATCCAGTGGGGAAGTCTACAGTTTCTCATGGGAATATCAACTCGGTCGATATCTTTCCACTGATGTCGCGCTCAATGGACGCAGAATCAAAAGATTCGTGTTGAGAGATAGTACCGTAGAAGTTACAACAGATGAGGGTACTGAATCTCTTTCAAGGAGCGGGAATTCAATTTTGCATTCTGCTGAAGGGAGTTCAAGTCAATACGACTCCCTCTCTCATCCACTGCTCGAACCACGGGAAACGGTACTTCTGAAACGAAAAATAACTTTATCTGGAGTCGACGATAATCCAGAGCTGAGTTCCAGGTTTGAATGGAGATCTTACGTTCGTGCTGGAGATGACCGTCAGATCGTCCAAATCGGTCGGAGGCCAAGGGTAATTAAGATTTAGATGTTTCTAAACAGAATGCGGTGATAAACTTGCTTATTGTTGTTTGAAATTTAACAAATGTACATACATTCCAGTTGTTCTAAGAATTTAAAGTCCAAATGAAATGTCCTTTTTTATGTTTATGTGGATTATAGAAAACACTTTTGAAGAAATAATTTAGATTAACGGAAGAAATGCTTTTACGATTAAATTCGACCGGATTTCACTGACGGACACTTTTCAAGATGGGTTCGACAACGACATCCTGAGGGTTTCCTACAATCGTGCTGGAAAAATCGTTGGAATCAACGTACTTAATGAGTTCGGATTATCTCCTCTCAATGTTACCTACGATTCTAAGGGGCTTTTGACAACAACGATTTGGGGGAACTTGAGACGAGACTTTGCCTATGACGGTCTTCAACGACTGGTGGCTTTGACACATTCAAAGAATGGGGATTTGCTGGTTAAGAAGTTCACCTACGGTCATGAAAGCTCCTTCCAGCCTTCGATGGTTCAAGTTCCTTCTGGAGGAAGATACAAGTGGAAATATGCCAAAGATGGAGGAGTTTTGTCTCTAAAATCCGCAAGTGATGATATTTCGGAATTCTGGAGTTCTCTCGGGTTGACTCCAGATGCTTCTGCTTTCTATCATCGGAAAATAAAGATTGGCAATACTGAAAGAGTAACTACTGCAGTGTTTGACTCCAGAGGTCAATTGACAAGTTTCCTTCCTACAGACGGCTTTAGACACTTCAATATTGAACGAAATATATATGGAAAAGCAAAAGTTATTCGTAATGGTCACATAAAAACAGTTTTCGACCAGAAGAAAGGAAGACTCAATGTTACGAAAGAAAATATCCTCCGGCAATACATCCACCAAGGACCGTTATTGATTCATATGACTGAAAGAGAAAAAGGGGAATTATTCGATTCGAAAATTTCTTATGATAAACTCTTCCGGGTAAAATCCATCAAAGTGAATTTCAACCAGATGTCTTGGATTCCTGTCTTCTTTAATTACGACACGATAACCTCCCAGATTACTAACATTAGTCATATAAACATCGCCTACACGAATGGAACGAAGAAAATCTCGTCTGAGAAATTTACAATAAATTTAAAATACTCGTCGACTCATCAGATAGAGAACCAAAAAATAATAATTAATAATAATGTTATTCTCGAATCGAAATTCAGCTATGATTCTGTTGGACGAGTGAGTAAAAATCAATGGACTATTAATCAAAATCCTCCGTCCATAGAAACCTGGACTTACAGTATTGATGGATTCATCTCAGAACACTCTTTCGCTAGTAAAGAAAACCATCAGTGGGTAATAAACTACGATGAAGGAGGAAGAATCCAAAGAATAAACGAACAGGAAATCAAACTAGTAACAGGAGGAGCGGTTGATACAGCTGGAAACGTCAGGTACACTGTAGATGCCAATGGGTGGACAGTTCTGAGAGGTGACGAGGGGTTCGAATACGATGCTCTCGGACAATTAACTAGAGTCATGAAAGGGAAGTCTGTCATCGAATATAGGTATGACGAGAATCAAAGACTCTCAAGCCGGAAGACCGATTATGGAATTCAGAGGTTTTATTATCTCTGGCCTGGAAACGAGGATTTGATTAGTCATTTCACAGATGGAGGAAAACTTTGGAATATTTATTACATTGATGAGATTCCTATTCTCTTGGAAAGTTCTGAGGGTGATCAGCTTCTTCTGATTACCAATGCATTTGGAAGTTTAAGATTCGTCTTTTCAATCAAGGATAATTCTCTGAACGAACTCCATTACAGTCCTACTGGATCACTCCTTACCAAAAATGAAAATAATCTTTCCATTCCAATCGGATACAACGGCAGATTCCATGACTTCTCCGTGAATATCGCCTTCGTTCGAGAGTCCTTCAACGGAGTCCCGGTTACAAGACCGTTGGATCTGAACGTTGGTCGTTTCATGTCCACATCCTTAAACATGATTAATCGATCATTGGATACACTGAATCCTGAAATGATTGCTGATCCCTTCCGATATGAACATCGGGTACAGGCTCGGTCAATCCCTGTTAATCCAATTGATTGGATTTCCATGGCAGGATTCGCAATGAAAAATATCATTGATATTTTTCCGAAGAATTATCTACCCCAAGACATAGTTTCTGGAAACATTATGTCCTTAAATCAGCAACTTAGACTATTCAACCAAGTAATGACAATGGGAAAGGACAGATTTTCCAAATCCCAACTGCAGAAAATCCGTCGAGTAGCTGAAAGCCTTGGGTCTCTTGGAATTGGTCTTCATCGAGATAAATTTGGAAAAGTTAGTATTTGGTAGTTTAATAATTAATAAGTGAATTTTTCAGACATTTTGGAGTACTTCTCGGATATTTTCTGAAAAGAAAATTGAATCCTTATTAACCTTGGTAGAGAATGCAACATTTATCACAGAATTTTACCGAATTTCTGATTCTAAATCTAATCCTCATGGGTTTTATGAAATTCATTTTTGCCGAGATGCGAAACCTAAAGTGGATACTTCATCGACAGTACATTTCAACATCACAGATAAAAGCCCTAAAGTCCTTGAAGTTGGGGGTGCTTCAGTGAAAGTTATTATCCATATTGGTTCGAATCCAGTGGGTTATTTATGAGGCTTTTATTTTTATAAAATGAGTTATTCTAGGAATCTATCAAGAAAGTGCTGGTCGATGATCTTCTTCAAAGTTCGGAGAAAAGGCTTTGGTTGAGAGAAAGGAACTTGGCAAAGCAATTTTTGAGGACAGCTCATGACTGGAGTGAAAAACAACGACATGAACTTCTCGATACCGGAAAAGTCAGGAATTCCACAACGATGCCTCCTAGTGGTGTGAATCTGGTTGAAATTCAAGATATTGGTTCTTGGAAATTTAAAATTTAATTCATCCCTTGTTTGAAAATTACGTGTATTTGGATTTTTTAATTTCGACATTAATGAAGATAATTTCTAATTTAGAAGTCATACGCTAAAAGTTAATTATCTAATTTTGAAACTGATTTAGTCCAAGGACCTCTTCTGATGACGTCTTTAAAGTCCTGACCTCTCCACGCGCTTCGGAGTCGATGGAGATGACGTCCAATTCTGACAAGATTCACGTTTTTGGCAAAATGAATAAAAAACAAACATTTACTCAAGACATTTTCAGACTATCGATTCCAAATCTCATTTGTTCCTAACTTCTCTACCATATGTTCTGGCGACATTGGGCACCATGGAAAACCTACTCTCCAATTTATGGCAGCTTTGACGAAAACATCATAGGGAAGTGGACGAGATTCGGTAATTACAATTATTTACTGCCTAGATTTTTAATGGAAAACTTTGACGCAAATGTTGTTTAAACCGTCTATTTTGCTCATGGCAAATTTCCAATTTCTGGTCCAGATATCTCTTCCTCAAATCTATTTTTTTGACTTTTCGATGAATATTTAAGAATTGTGTTTTAGTTTTTTATTCGAAAACTATTTTGCCATTCCATTTCTGTGAATCTTGCAACAGTTTTCCATGTTGATTGATGAATATTCAGATTGACTTCCGTGAAGACTTCAAAACCCTTCCTAGTCAAAAAGTTTCGATAATTGGAGGGAACTGAATGGCTTTGAAGTCTGTTAAACTTTTTTATTGTTAAACTTTTTTGTCTTTTCTTTATAAATGTTCTGAATTTCGTGCTTCATTGTCCAAAACCTTTAGTTTGAGTTTTTAAAAACTTCCGCTATCGCCGACGGCACTCATCCTTCTTGCATTGTTTTTTTTCAGTAAAGTTAATCCTTTGTTTTCTGTCATTGAGACCACAAGATCTTTGCCTTAGTTTTATATTTGAAAGTAGTTTGGAGCGGACACATATTTTCAAAAACCAATGCTTATGAAACTAATTATAAGAAATATTTGAAATATCCCGTAAAGATATACGAAATTTCAGATTTCGATTCAGATATGTTGTCGAACAAATTTCTCGTTGCAGATGATCCTAAAGGCCGTCAGGTTTGTTTTATGCTTCATTGATAATGTTTTCCAAAAAAAGTTTCTGTAAAAATTGGATAATTAACGCTCGAAGGAATCAAAACTTTTTTGCCGAAAAAGGATGACATTGTTTTTGGATTTTCCGAGATTTTCAAAATTTATTAACGTTTAGTTTTAGATTCGTCGCTCAAGTTCTCTACAACTGCCTTTATCAAAAAACAGCAGGAATCCTCTGATTCAAGCTTTCTCCACCCTGAAGAATTCAACCCTTTCCGTCTACACCAGCACCATGAGCCACACAGGACTCTTCGGAGGACGAAGTTCTGATTCGGCTATGAATTTGTATACCTTGATGGCCAAGTACAGATGCTGTTGTGGATTCTGCAGATTGAGGATTGGATCATTCGTCATCTCCATTATCTCTCTACTATCTGCAGCTATCGGTACAATTCCTTCATCCCATTGATTAATTTTTAATTATTACAGTAATTGCATTAATGGCCTGGGGCAGTAACGGATTGACGGAAACACAACGAGAGTACTTGACTATCCCGACTTTCGTCCTGATGGGGATCCAACTTGTTTCCTCGGCACTCATGTTGATCGGGATCTTCGTTGATTCCCATTACTTTCTGTTACCTTACCAGTTCAGCTGTGTCCTCATGATGATGGGATCAATGGGATGTGGACTTGTCCTACTGATATCTGCTGACAATGCCAACAGTCAACTTTATCCTGTTTTTGCTGCATGTTCAATGGGAATGGTAGCTGTTTATCTGTGGTTCTTGGTGATTTGTAGTATGACATTCGTCATGATTAGAGACAAGAAGCGACTGGTAGAGTAAGTTTCCCGGCACTAATGATGCAATTATGGATTTGTTTTTCAGTGCCGAGCTGGATTTCTTTGAAGAATCTGAGATTCATCCACATCTGGAGAGAGTAAACAGTGCTCTTTTCTGAAGGTCGGAAAATAGTCTTACGTGTATAAGAAAGATAATGGATTAGTTGCTGATTTGTATCAGTTATTTTTAATTGGATAAAGAAATTACATGTTCGAAAGTTCAAAGACAACCGAGCATGGAAAATCGCTTTTTAGATTAGCTAACCAAATGAGGGCACTCCACAGCTGAAAAACAACTTTTTCCAACTTAACCAAAGTTCTCGTCCGGCACTTATAATAGATAAATTATTTTCTAGTCGCTCAACAGAAGCGAGAATTAACACGAAACCACCCTTGCAGTTTTTCTTTTAAAAGCCTTAGAGCTAACTTGCTCCGGAGGAGTCCCTTGTTTTTCACCAGAGTAGCTGTCTATTCCTCTTTCAGAAAGCCAGAGTGCAACTGAGGCCGACCGACAAATAAATGAACGTTTGTCCGCATTCCTCAATTGTCTTGGCGCCAACAATTTCAGCATGAGAAAATCATGGATCCTCGTGGCCCGCCTTCCTAGATCCCTTACGGCCTAGGACTGATAGGATAGAGACCCAAATTGGAATCAGAAATTCTCATATTTATTTTTTGGGAAATTCATCCGTGGGTCATGGATTTTGTTTATCCAATTATTTGTTTTATCACATGTCAAGTCCCTACATCGAAGCACATATTTCGATCTTTGCAGTTTTAAAAACACCTGTTCTTTTCATTTCCGAGACTCCCTCTCTTAGTTAACACTAAAAGCGAAGTAATTTAGCGTGACCTTTCCCGATAACTTTATTATTTGTAATCCGTAAACATTTCTGCAAATTGTCGACATTCACATGATATTTTTCCAGATTGTTATTGCATGATGGTGCTACCAAAAGTACGTGGCTCAACGTCATTGACGGATTTGGACAAGATCCGAAATTGTGAACCTCTGGTGGATTTTGTTCGTCGAACTTCAGAAGTAAGTTCAGTTTTGAAATTAAACATCCCACGCATTTCGATGTTAAAATTGCTCGACGGATTTCCGATATCTCGATTTCAAATTAGTCCCAATTGATTTTGGCCTAATTGGGTGCACTTTTTTCACTTGTGATTTTCAGGAATTCTGCGAAAGAGACCCTCGTGACAATCGTTTCTTCGACTCCAGTAGCTACCGAGTCTGTTTCCGTTTATTCCATGTGAAAATCGCTACTTATATTTTCTGTACTTTGGTGCTCCAAGAAATTGTGGGCGGTCTTATATTCCTGATCACTCATGAGGATTTAAGGCAAGGCAACATTAGTGCCAGGATAATTGTCTTGATGGCATGCAGACTTCTCCAAATGCCACCTTTAGGAATCCTTTATGTCGGATTATACCAATGTAAGCGGTTTTATCTCCTTCCATTTGCTCTAAGCCAAGTAACAATCGGGGGATTTGCGGATATATCTTCCTTCATGATGATCCTCGAACAAGTTGAGAAGTCCAAACAAGGCCTCCCTTTTCAAACCTATGGTTGGCTGAATATCGTCCTTCCACTTCTCGGATATACTGTGATAGTGATTTTTATGATGTATATTCTTTACCGGTGTTTCATCTACTTCAAAGCTTGGACAGCTCATGACGAAAAGTACCACAAAGAAAAGAATCCTCCACTTTCTATTTGTAAATCCAACGACATGAGTGAGTTCAGTGCTTCGATAAGTAAATCCAATACCAAAGCTGATATCCTTATATCCAGTGCAATGTGATCAAAGCTTTAACCCTTGTCACCGTCTGTTTCCCCTGATCTCACATTCACTTGTCAACAGCGGTTCCAATTCCATACGGCGTGAATATTCTCTTTATCTGCTCAGCAACAAAGAATTATAGAAATGAAAAACAATAAATTGCATAATTTTTAATTTGGAGCTCAAACGTGGCAAAGATAATTTTTCTAATAAAAATGTTACCAGTAAAGAAATAAATAATGTAATTCAATCAACGGGAATGTTTTTTGAACCCGTTCTTTGGAGTTACAGTAAGGTGGCTTCTTGTTGATTGTTGAGATAAAAATCGATGCTTATTGATTCCGTATCACTTGCGGTTTCGCCGTCGCTGAAGTTCTTGTTGCTCGGAGTATTGTTCCGCTTATTTGTTTTGTCTTTCAAAGTGCCACTTCGTTGAAGTGATGAGGTTTCATTAAAATCCCTACTTCCGTTCTGGGAGACACAACTGCTCGTTTTGGTGTTCCCGTTTTTTTGTTCATAACACCCATTCTCCGAAGGAATAAGTGCTTTCAGATATTGATTTTCCGGACTCTGAAAACACCAAAATTAATAAAATTCAATTAACTGATTATTGGGATGTTTTAAAATTTACTTTCGAGCCACCTATGCCGTGCATGGATGGGACTACCTTCATTGTGGGACAGGTACTGAACCCGTTGACGATTGTAGTGTCGGTCGTGCGACTTCCCCGGTATCGATGCTGTAGTTGACTATTTAATGCTCCTGGAAAATGCAAATATAAATTGAATTAGATATAAAAATTCACCATAAAGAATCCAATTGACGGCCGAGTTTGTAAATGGCAAGGCGTGGATAAAATACATACTGTAGACAAACACTGGCGGAACCCTTGCTCCTGGATCCTCTGTGTATTCCAAATAAACCGCGTAAGCCGTAGCAATCCAGAAAGGGGTCCAGCAGATGAAATAGAAACAAGCCACCGCCAGAGTATAGAGAGAAATACGCATAAGGGGAATATGGCTCGACTAAAACAGTCTTGAGATTCGCAAGGTTACAAAATCTTACCGTAAATTGTCTAGCATGTTGTCGAAGCTTCCCGAGTAATCTCGAATAAAAGAAAGCGACCAAAAATAAGGGAATCAAGTAACAAAGAACAAAAAGGAATACTGTAAACATCGTGAATACGGTACTTGTGATGTTCACCATGGTGCACTTTTCGATCCGCATGCGGGTTTTCTTCCTAGGAGCGGTTTCTTTTTCAAAAAGAACTAGTTCTCTGGACGTGAAGCTCCAGAGGAGAGGGCAGAGGGTAACCAGGGCGTAGGCAGCAAGCCCTAAATAAAACTCATTAAATATTAAAGCTTCTAATGACTTACCTATGAGAATACAGACTGCCAGTGAAGTAGAGCGAAGCCACCGTTTCTGAGGATGACAGACTCCAGCAAATCTATCGAAGGACATAGCAGTCAGGATGAGAGCTGACAAAACCTTCCCAAAGTTTTCCAAGACAGCGTGGAGTTTACAAACGATGGATCCAAACATCCAGAAACCGAGGATTTGGTCGATTACCGTAAACGGGAGTGAAAGACAGACACCAAAATCAACACAAGAGAGGACGATAACGTAGATCAAGGTGTTGTCTAAATTTGCTCTTCTTGAGCGAACGACGTGGTATATGGTAGTCAGGACAGCGACATTCCCACAAGTGCCGAATAGGAAGAGGAGCATGTACCCGACTGCCATGATCAGCACATGGAGGTCCTCGTGGTTGGGGGGTGGGAGGACATCGGTTACCTCGTATTCCCCCTGTAGAGCCATTGCTAGGTTCTAAAAAACAACTTTATAGTTTTGATTACGAGAAGCCAAACAACAAAGGATAGCTAAATTCAGAAAGCGATGGAAAAACGAGTAAATGTTCTAAATGTGGCTCTATCCTCACAACAGACACTTTGTTCACTCCTCCACTCCGTTAAGAAGGAAAAAATGCTTTCAAGGCTAAAATGAAAAACCACAAAATGGAAAGCAGTCAACCTATTGGAACCTCGCCTTTAGCAGTCAACAATACTCTTACAAGGTTGTGGCTTTTCAGTTTCTCAATTGTCGACAATTGTTGAACTCAATTTCGACTAAATCCCCCTAAAAGGACACGATACCCTCACATTTACCAAGAACGGGAAAACTATTCCGAAAAGCAACTTACGTATCTCTCAGCTTCAGAAGCATTGAAAAATTGTTCACGAATTTGTTCCTCCGACATTTCAAAGTCGATTTTGGTCAATTGTCTTCAAAGTATTGAACCGGAAAAAGTTTTACCAAGTTTGCATTGGATGGAGAATACCAAATGAAACCTGCAAAGTCAGCGAAATTTAGAATAAGAACATTATGATAGATAAAAACACGAATTTCGAGGAAATCTCCAAATGACATTAAGTCAAGGAAAAGACTATTTAACATATTCTTTAATATCTTGTTCTGAATTAAAGTAAATCAGTGAAATGATAAATATGCGAATGAGATGTACTTGAAGGCATCTACATTTATTTTCCTGGCCGGAATGGAATAATTAGAGGTCTTGGAGATATTATCCCCTAAGATTCAACGTGTGAAGAGCCAGACTAACCCCGTTTCAAAAACACCAAGCTGAAGACACTTGATTCCACGACATGAAAGCGTCTCGGATAATTAATAAAGCTGATGAAGAAAGAGAGCCCAACGGAAAAACGCAAGTATATTCGTCGTAAAAGTAAGAATCTTCAGAAAAATAAGAAAAATCATAATCTACAAAATTATCGATTGAATTAGAAATTGCGTGGGATTGTAATGTCACGAATGACATTTATCACGCTTTGAAGCTTGCGGCCGTTTCAAAAAGGTGCAACAGGACAAGGACATACACCTTAGAAAATTTAGTTTCACCACCAACCTGAGCTTTCCTTCCTAAACTTTACGTCAACATTGGCAGAATATGGTTGAAAGTTCGACAAGGTGTTACTTATGTATAATGTACAAGGATCCAAAGACGTGTTTTTCAAAAAGACCTGCTGATTGTTCTTTCTTTTTTCCGAGACAAAGAAATAAACAATATCAAGTTTTACAGCCAGGGATATCGGATTATAAACAAAAGAAGCATCATGTTTCGATTAGGAATTTTTTTAAAATACCAGCTGAAATATGAAAAATTGCACAAATTAATCCACGCCCCCCGACCTTTGAGATTTTGAACTAAATCAATTATCAACGATGGAAACAAGTTTATTAGAAAATTTTCCACAACACAAATAACCTCAGGCACCGGACTTCCGCGCGATTCTGTAATTTCTGGAAGCAAAAGGAAAACGAACTATCAAGGCTTACGTGACGAAGTAATTAAATCGCGAAGAACTCTTTTCCACAGATGCAATTTGAATTTAATTCAAGAAAAATTAGCAACGATGTTAGTGGTATTAAAAACCAAGACCATCGGTACTATGTTAAATACTTTAATGTTTTGCAAGTGAAAAATTGACGATTGCTTCATCCAATTTAGGAGGTTCTCTCTGATGCTAAGTAAATTATTAATGAATAAAAATGAGGAAATTGCAAGTTTGCGAGTTGGAGCCTTGTCTCGTCATCTTGGACATGTCAGTTGTTTTTCTGGAGATTTTCGTGTCCATAGTAGAATGTTTATTACTAAAGTGGCTGTAGGTTATTGAGTTATTCATTAATTCCAGAAATTGAAGTCAGGCAAGTTGAAGGTAGCTTGAAGCCAGGTGTTATTCGTAACTTACAAGAAATCAAAAGCAGAAAACTTTTAATTTGCATTTTAAAATTGTTATTTCGGTAGTAGAATTAATTTTTTCTTCGACTAATTGAAAATCTAACGACGACGAATTCTGAAAAGCAATACATTCGCAGTGAGAAAAGTAAAATTGATTTCCTTGTTGAGAGTATGGTTCGCAGATTCAATAAGATATCGAGTTGTGAAACGAAATTTTTCCACACCTACGAGGGACATACCGTAACAAATTACACGAGTAACTAATGGCAGTTTCTGGAGATATTCCAGTTGAACACGACAAAATTCTGAAACAAAAATAGAAAGACATAGTAAAAATTTGAAAAATGAGTTTCGTGGTCTGAATATCTGACCAATAATTATAAACTTTCTGGAAAATTCACAAAAAATGCTTATTTTAAAACTGATGATTTCAAACTATCTTTGTTCAAGGAAAAATACCATGAAATGTGAGCTCCCGACACGAAACCCTGATAATCACAGGGTTCTGGATTTCCCAAGGTGTGAATGGAAATTACCTGGAAAATGAAGGAGG
Organism: Halicephalobus mephisto; assembly: GCA_009193035.1. Lineage (NCBI taxonomy): Eukaryota > Metazoa > Nematoda > Chromadorea > Rhabditida > Panagrolaimidae > Halicephalobus > Halicephalobus mephisto. The sequence continues at coordinate 367,698 of SWDT01000211.1, read as the reverse complement.
AATTACGTGCAATTTAAGAGTCTCCATGATGCGGATTACTTTCTTTTTTCCTACTAATATTAGAAATGTGTTTCCTGTGAAATAAATTCAGTGCAGAAAGATGCTCTAATTCTATTGTGAAGAAAAGCGTGGGTAACATCAAAGTCCATAGTAGAATGGATTTATAAACTGTAAACAACTTATTTTTAGCAACATCTCCGGTGTTGGATTATGAGACTATGAATTCGATTGCTATTCAAGATGAAGATCAGAGTTTCTCGACTACTCTATATTTAGAAGTTCACCAGTGTGTTTATATATAACTATTTTCTATTTTCACAGGATTCCGCAACTCGATAATGAATGATTTTCTTCTGATGTCTTGTTTATTTTTCTATCATATCCCAAATTACTTATTTGTGACTAATGTTGCCTGTTTCGATTTATCAATATTTTGATTATGCTTTGGTCAGATATAGAACTCTAAGAATTTGAGATCATGTCAAGAAAAGTTTGGCTACAGTTGAAACTAATCGGTGGACAATGGATAAAGACATTCTTCTTCGGGAAGAGGCTTTCTCTTCCAGCGAGGGTTCATGACGATGAAGAGAACACAGGTTGTGTACCCAATGATGTTTAATCCGAGGAAGTTGGCCATCAATTGCTGTCCACACAGTTCTCCGTGTTTTGTCCAGCACGTATGTTTCCAAGCTGCTCTTTCAGAAATGCCCATGAGAGCTGCCGCTGTCACTGCAATCATGAGGATCACTCCAAATAGCTGATGGAAGGGAAGCGAGAATTTCCGGATATCCATGTTTAGTCCGGGAAAGAAGAAGGTAACGAATCCGAAAATATACTAAAATTTAATTATTTAGAGCAAAAAGAGATAAGCAAAGCAACCTGTAGGCAGTAACCAACGACAGTGATGATTCCAATCCACGAGTGGAGAGAGTAGAGGTTCGGGAGTGGGGCTAAAGTTCCATCAGGAGCTCGGTGATAGTCGTGGGAATCCCAAACAGCTTTGAGGGCGATGAACACGAAAATCAAAGCAGAAGAATGAATTACCAAATGAAGTAATTTAGTGAAGCGCTTCTTCTCATGACGGAAGACTCGATAGACAATGGCGGCTTCTCCGAAGAGGAAAACCAATCCCATTGACATAAAAGTTGGGTGATAATGGAACTGCTTTTCAGGGTCCGTACTCCAAGCAAATCCTCCTTCATTGTAGCCACCCATCCAGAAGGCAACAGATAGTACAGCCAGAATTCCTAGAATCCAACATTATCGATGAAAACAAAAATGGCTATCTTACCGCAAATTTGAGAAGCAGCAAGAACTCCATTGAAGAGTCTGTTACTTTGGTGTTCGCTCAGAATGTTGTAAGATTCAAATATCAATGACATTTTGGAGAATTTCAGTAAAATAATGGATCACATTCAGTAGAATTTACGCCACATTTCCCAAAATGAAGCTCAATCTGCCGTTTTCGGTTTTTTAGCCGCAGGATAAAGTCGAATGGAAGGATGCACAAGGAAAGGACCACGTCAATAACCGCGCACTCGAGAACAGGCGGACGCACCAAAACCGACATGTATCTACTTCTTTGGCTGTTGTTCGTATTGGTTAATAGGCCAAATGAGTTAGACTCCATTTGAAGCTGTCTTTTCCAGACATTATTTGGATGTGTTTTATTTTCATATATAGAAATTTACAAGTTCAAACTCATGTTGGGCAAAACATCTCTGCACTTAGACCAAGCTTGCAAGAACCACTTGGTTACAGTTAAAATCATAAACTATACGCCCCTAAGCAACACCGACAATTATTAGAGAAGTGAAATGAGTTAGCTAAAGAGGATAGGAACGTCATCTTCCTGGTCAAGGATGCTTTTCACTTGACCGTCATCCGGAGCTGCTATTTTTAGATTTTCAGCTTCGGCCTCAGCTTCAGCATTGGCTCTGTCCTTCTTCTTCTTGGCTTGAATCTTCTTCATTCTAGAAATAAACATCGATTAAGATCTCTTGCGAGGGAAAACATACCGGAAGAATTCCTCACGTTCCATTTCGTCCAATTCTGTGACGATATATGTCAACGTGTTCTCGATCTTAGGGATAATGACGTGCTCAATGGCGTTCACACGACGATTAGTAATCTTGATGGCTTCATCGAGGGTGATAAAGCAAGTCTGCAAGGTAGCTAACTCAACCAGAAGCTCGACGGCTTTGCTGTAGTTTTTCTTCAGGCGGGCAATGTTGGATCCTCCTTTACCGAGACCAATCAAATCATAGGTGTCAGGTCCATCAGCATAAGCTTCGAAGACGGGCAAGAAAACACCTAAAAAGAAGAGTTATCCAGGACTCACGGATATAAAACTAACCGACGACATTATCCTTCTTCATGCGAACACGATATTGAGACTGATTCACATTCTGAATAACAGTATGAGTAAAGTCTCCGGCAGTGAACTTAGCTTCGGCGAGTGAAAAAGAGGCTTCACGAAGAACGTCGCCCATGGTGTTCTTGGTTTGAACAATCTTCTTCAGAATCTCACGGAAACGAAGATTCAAAGCATCAGCCTTCTTCTTCAACAAGCTGTGACCCTTTTGAGCACCTTTCAGACGAGTCTTCATGGTTGTTTGCGCCCTGTAACCAAGGATTGCTTCTTATTACCCGAAGACCATATATGAAAACTCACATGCGCGATGGAAAAACGGCAATTCTATCCTTCCCTCCTCCAGACATGATGGAAACTGAAAATCAAAATTAATAATGAAGAACTAAAAAAACCCGAAAGTATTATCATGCAGAAGGCAAATAATTTGAGTCGTCAATTGCAGACCAAAAATCGGAAATCAACAGGGAACCGCGGGAAATTCGAGCGCATATGAATATCAAAAAAAATCAATTTACAACAAACGATTATGGCTTTAGATGTTATATCACCATTATTCCATGTGAAAAGTAGGCGAAGAAGAAAATATTTCAGAAGATCAATAATAAAAAAAGCTGAAAACTCGATATAGATTTCTCAAAAAAGGAATCAAACATCTTGGCAATCCGTTCTTTATGTAAATCACTTTAGTGGTTTTTCTTTTCCTATAATTCTTATTTTAATATTCAAGTTTTGTTTTATTGAGATGGCTTCGAAACGTCCAGAACATCTTGGACCACCTGAATTAGTAAGTCTAGCTTATCATTGAAGAGGTTTGATATATGAATTCTTAATTTTCAGTACTATAATGATGTTGAAGCCCGTAAATACACAACAAAGTTTGTTAATTGTGATTTCATTTCCTTAAGTGGCCTGATTTTAGCTCTCACATTATCCAAATTCAAAATGAGATGGCTGAACGTGCATTGGAACTTCTGGCCTTGCCTCCAGAAAAGCAATGCTTTCTCCTGGATATTGGATGCGGCTCTGGATTGAGTGGTGAAGTTCTCAGTGAAAATGGCCACCATTGGGTTGGTTTGGATATTAGTGAACACATGCTGAAGATCGCTAAAGAGGACAATGAATGCCAAGGTGAATTGATACTACAAGATATGGGTAGAGGATGTCCATTTCGTCCTGGCATCTTTGATGGCGCCATCAGTATCTCTGCTATCCAGTGGCTCTGTCATGCCAATTCAAAAGGGGAAAGCCCCAAAAAACGTCTGCTCCACTTTTTCCAGACTTTGTATGGAGCTTTAGATCGAGGAAGTCGGGCTGTATTTCAATTTTACCCAGAATCCGCTGATCAGAGTGATTTCATCATGCAGCAAGCCGTTCAAGCTGGCTTCAATGGAGGTTTAGTCGTCGATTATCCCAACAGTACTAAAGCGAAGAAGTAATTTGTTTTATTTTGCTTAAGAAATAATGATTAATTCCAGGATGTATTTGGTTTTGATGACAGGTGGAATTCAAAAACTGCCCAGAGCCTTGACTGACGAAGAACCCCAATCTTCTCATGTTAGTAACATTAAGCGTCGGTAAGCCTCTAATTTGTTTGGTCTTTGAAACTGATAAATTTTTGTTAACTACAGCACATGGGTCACTGGAAGAGAGAAGAACGCCAAACCTCTCAAAGGTTCGAGAGCTTACATCGAAGCCAAGAAAGAGCGTATGCAACGTCAAGGAAAGTGGGTTATCTGGTTTTTTACTTTTGTTAAAGACTCTTTTCAGAGAAGTTCGGCCGAATACAAAGTATACTGGTCGAAAACGTCGTCATGCTTTCTAAATTGTTGTCAATTTGTTGAGTTTCGCTGATTTTATAAAGTATACTTTCATTCATATGAAATGTGTTATCTGGACAGAGCTGCACACTTTAAAAGATCAATTTCTACTAGACAGTTCTCTGAGTCCTGAATACTCATCATATTGAGATCCTCAATGGACTGCATGAATTTTAATCGAGATTATGAGTACTAAGCCTTTGTTGATAAGGATTTTAACCATTTTTTGCGAACAACAGACGATAATTCGGCTGTCTGGAAGTTTCAACCTTAGACTTTACCTTTTTCAAATGTCTAGAATCGGAATCTCGTCCTCATGACTGGCACCTTGTAAAGCGCAATTCCGTGATAACACTTTTTTTGTTGTTTTTTATACATAAGTTATACAACCACTCGTTAGATCTTGAGGCTGATAGACACCAATCATCAGTATCCATCATCCTACACTTTTGATCGTGTGATTTCCCAATCTTGGTTATTACTTTTTCTTTGAAAGAAGTACCGCCAATTAAAAAGGGCCGATAACTCATAAAAACTTGCATTCCATAAGTGAATTCAACACTTTACCTTATTATTCAATTCGACTTTTGGTCTTTGGAATCGTTGTTTTTAGATTTGGAAAAAAATTAACCTCGGGAGAGAACGAGTTCATGAACGCGCACTTATCCCTCGCACATTGCGAATAATTGGTACTGACAAGAGCGAATTTTTCTCTCTCCCTGTATACACGCTCAGTTTTTCCAATGTTTACGAATTGTTTTAATAGTAATCAATCGGAACTTTTTTAGGTATTCAGTGATCGTTTGTCAGATCCCTTTGAGGTCCATTCGAAGCCCTAATGTCTGCGTATGAGAAAATTGCCGCGTGAGTTTTCTGACTTCTGGGCAGCTGATAAAGTAATTAAGCTTTCAGCGCTATTGATAAGCGCCAAACAGGATTTATTGAACGTCTCAGGAAGGCAGTTGAGATTCCCAGTGTTTCAGCGGATGCTGCTTACCGCAATGATGTTTTTGCTATGATTGCATGGACACAAAAGGTTTGGTTTTAGTTTTATATATGAATGTTTATCTTTTGTTGCAGGAACTTGAACGTTTGGGCGCTGTTTGTGAGCAAATTCCTAATGGAACTCAAAAACTAGCAGATGGAAAAGAAATCCCTCTTCCTCCTGTCCTTTTCGCCACTTTAGGCAAAGACAAATCCAAGAAAACACTGCTTGTTTACGGACATCTTGATGTTCAGCCTGCTGATATCAGTGATGGCTGGGACACTGACCCATTCAAGTTGATTGAGAAGGATGGGAAGTTGTATGGCCGTGGATCTACCGATGACAAAGGCCCAGTTATTGCCTGGATCAACGCCATCGAAGTGATGCACGAATTGAAGGTTGATGTTCCCGTCAACATCAAGTTTGTCCTTGAAGGAATGGAGGAAAGTGGGTCGGAGGGACTAGACGATATCCTGAAGGCTCACAAAGACTCGTTCTTATCGGATGTCGACTTCACATGCATCTCGGACAATTATTGGCTGGGGAAGAACAAGCCTTGTATCACCTACGGTCTTCGTGGCATTTGTTACTACGGAGTCGAGATCATCGCCGCGAAGCAGGACTTGCATTCCGGAGTCTTCGGTGGCACTATGTGAGTACTTTTCTTCATTATGTCATTGTAGTCGAGTAATTTCAGCCACGATGGAGTCTCAGATCTCTGTTGGCTCTTTTCCCAGTTGATCGATGTTTCTGGGAAAATCAAAATCGATGGGCTCCAGGAACTTGTGGCTCCAGTTACTCCAGAGGAAGTGGAACTCTACAAGAAGATTGACTTTGATGTCGAGGCTTACAAACGAGATATCCAAGCTGACAAACTGACGACTGAAGACAAGGTAGAGATTTTGATGAATCGCTGGCGTTTCCCATCATTATCTATCCATGGAATAGAAGGGGCCTTCCACGGACCTGGAGCCAAAACAGTCATTCCTTCCAAGGTCATTGGGAAGTTCAGCATTCGTATTGTTCCTAACATGGAACCCGAAGATGTAGACAAACTAGTCGTTAACTATTTGAACAAACTTTGGGCTCAGAGAAAGTCTCCCAACAAATTCAGACCCATCCCCTTCCAAGGAAACCGTTCATGGCTTGCTGACTACAACGACCCTCACTATCAAGCTGGCGCCGCTGCTATTAAGAAAGTCTTTGGGGTTGAGCCTGATTACATTCGTGAAGGCGGTAGTATCCCAGTCACCTTGACTTTCCAGGAACTAACACAGAAGAGTGTCATGCTCCTCCCTATTGGTGCTTCAGACGACATGGCCCACTCTCAAAACGAGAAAATCAACATCTCTAACTACATTGAAGGAACCAAAGTCTTGGCTGCATACCTCCTAGAACTCGCCAATGTGAATTAAAATAAGCTCCTGTCTGCATTCAATTAACTACAGTACTAACAGATAAAGTATCGTTTTATGTACAGGGAGTAACCGTTTCATATACATTTTGTACAAATACTAGAAATTTTGTTTACTTTGAAGCTTTTTGACACCCGTCACGCGAATACCGGAACCGGGAGAGGCGTTAAGCGAGTTCATGCGCGGATAACCCGTTTGCGGAGGTCTGCAGCTGTCAATTGGCGTAACAACCGCTCGTTTAGGATAAAATTGGTCTGAAGGAGGAGAGCCCGGTTTATAACTTTAACCTAAAAATAGTTTTAATGAGTCATTGAATCTGATCAGAAACCAAACCTTTGGTTTTTGCAACTTGAAAAGTGGATGAACTGGGATTGGGATACCTTCTTTCAGAATGTCGTTGACTAGTCTTTGAAGGACTTCACGAGCAAGAAGAACGGAATCATCGAGTTCTTTTTGGAGAAGGACTCCTGGAGATAGGGTTTTGAGAGAAATTGTTTTTAGTGTGATCTTCGGACGAACTGTACTGGCAGTGAGTCTGAGTTTCATGTTGGCATCTACATCAATACTCATTTTCGCGATGGAAGTTTCCTTGTTTCCTTGAAGTAGCGAAATGCCAATACTTCCGAGTAAAGTGAACTTGATTCCACCGTCCTCATGTGAGCGGAAACGAATAACGGGGGCTTGAACAGTGTTGAACATCAACGAGAGCTTCTGGTTTGGATGAAGTCGTTTCAACGTCGGGAACAGATCCCCGAGACAGAAGAAGGTTCCGGAAGACAAACTGCATGTTGTTTGCATCAACGGTCCAAAATGGGGGGTAGTGGGATCAATCCTTGTGCTGAATAATCCAATTCTAAAAATATGTGTTCAATATGAGTGAAATTCGACAAAACTTACGTGTGACCGTGATACATGAGCGAATTAGGGACAAAATCCGAAACAACCATCTGAAGCATCGTGCTGGGATGTCCATTCTTCGGCAAAGCGACTGGAACTGGCCCGAATGGAGTTCCACCACGGCCCCTGAGGGACACTTCCCCTGAATTTTCAATTTCAAGTCCGATTGGGGTAACTCTCATGTCACTGATAATCGTGTAATCGAGAGCGAGATTCTCTGCTCTTGTCTGGAAATTTACTATAGCATCGTTTATCAAATTAGGTACGAACCACATTGAAACTGGAAATCAATGAATCACGTGGAACTCGTGATGATCGTTCGAAATTTAGGTCTCTAAATTTTGTAGAATTTATAAACCAAGTATTCTAATTGAAAACAACTTACCGTTGTCTTCGGACAAGTCTCATTTTGTCGATGAGGTCGTTGACGATAACGTCATCGTTAATGTTAGCCAAAGGCACTTTGGGATTCAACAGACCGAATCTTGCATTGATTCTCTCTTCAATGATGAATTCTACTCGGGAACAAAGTAGAGAATGAAGTAGTTCAGGAGATTCCCGAATGAGAGATACCTTCGCAGGTCCTTCTGGCATAGTTACAGTCAGGGGAGTATTTTGAACGATTTTACATGATTTAATTTTGAGATTAGGTGCTCCTTGGAAATTCTTAAGTATACCTACATTGAGATCGGCTTGAACATTCGGAGCCAGAATCAGGGCGTCCCCACGGAAGACACCACCGAGAATCGCCTTCGCGGAGATATTCAATGCCTTCACGCGGAGTTTGACAATATTGGGTGACATCAAACCTGTTTCAATTGCTTTAGGAGCGTGGTGGATTCCCAAGATCATATCGTTCACCAGCAAATCCCCAGTCGTTGTGGGAATCTTCACAGGAGCAGTATTGATGGAAACAGTGACTAATTCAGTAATAAGAGCATTGGTCAAAAAAGAAGACACATAATTGATTCCCTTTGGGGACAGTCGAGCTTTGACACCGGATCCTTTCTGAAAACCTTTATTAACACTGTAAAAATAAAGAATACTCACAAATTTCTCATTTTTCAACAATTCTGGGATGTTCAATTCAGCAGCTACTAAGCAGATGAACAATGAATAAATCTGAAAATAAAAGTTATCATCGAAGAAGAAGGAATCAGACACTCACTATGATCCAGCGCATTTTCGAATTCTAGAACTGGAGCAATGAAGCCAGAAACTGCAATTGACTACCGAGGTCAAGTATCCTTTTATAGATTGAAGTAAGAAAGAAGAGGTTGAAACATGAAAACAAGACAAGGCGGAGCAATGTCGATAACCGAATTGCACGACTGCCAACCGAAAATGGAGTACTTGGTCCTTGCTCAGGAAGATCTGTCTTCAATTTGTAGAATCCACTCCCCATGGTTCCGTTTTTTCCTCTTGTCGCGAAGAATCATTCCGATTTCAATCTTGTAGACAATTTGGAGCCAATGTTCGTCCGTGTTCATCTGGAATGTTTTCCACTGATTCTGATTCAACTGAGCGAATTGCTTTTGATTTTCTGTTTTCTTGCCTCAGGGCAGTTTCCTACCCATCACCCTTGACATGGCCTGGGTTTAGAAATCAAAAAGAATAAAGTTAAGGAAAATGTCTGCAAACGGGTCTTTGGAACTGAGACCGTCGAAACATTAATGGAACAGTGTTCAACGAATCTGGATCGAAATTTAAATTAACTAATTTATTTAGGAACGATGGAACAATCGGCAAGAGATAACTGAGATCAGTAACGCCGAGGAACAGAATCATTGGAATCAGAATCCGTTTCCTCGAACGACTTATTGCTTTGTGTATGTGTGTCCTTGGTGAAGTTCTTCCTTAATTTCTGGTAGGAATTTCGAAGATATTTCTTCATATTTGGATCGCTTAAGTAGTTGATTATTGGGTCAATAATCATACCTGAAAATTCATTTAAAAAAGGTCATAATTAAATCCATTACCGATTAGCCAAATGATAGCTGCAATACTCGCTAATAACTCTACTTGGAAGTAGAGTTCTCCGTTCATGAAGGTTTTGCAAGACGACTTTTCCCCATTTCCAAGACTTGTCAGATGCTTCAAGTTAGCCAAGGCTACGATGGAAACCACCAATAATGGCAGTTTGGATATTCCGAAGGAAATTAAGTTATAAGACAGTCTATTCATGGCTTTTAGATTTCGTTCGATAGATGGTTGTCTGGTGATGTTCCCCTGTTTAGCAACCCGATTATTTCTGTATCTCATCCTCGAAAACATGAGCACGTAAACAACGAGGACGGTCACGTAGCAAACAGCCAACACAACTACGATGACAATAGCAAGAGGTTCTTGACAGGAGCTAAAAGAGCAGGAGATTGGTGCTGTTTCTGGATAGAACATTGTTGCTCCATAGATCCCTACACAAATCTAAAAAGATTGAATAAATAAAAAGTTACAAATCATAAACTATGAACTCACAGAAAAAATGATGCTGATCATCCAAATAATTAAAATCATAAAAACACATCGAACCATTGTAATATTGGTCCTGTACCAGAACGGATGTACAACGGCAATATACAGTAACGTCGAAAGAGCCAAATATGTGCCTGTTAACGTCAAGAAGCTCAAACACCCTACGAGTAAGAATATCGCTGCAGATGAATATTCGAAACCACCGGATTTCCAGGAGATCAATACAATGTAGAATAATATCTGAGCAGTTACAGTGCTTATCGATCTGCTCAGGAGGAATGCATACCTTTTCTTTGAACTGAAGATTATCGATAAATTATTTAAATAAAACTAATTTACCTTTTTCCGTCTTTAAGGAGTACCAATGTGGCGATGACTGAAAACACCAGATTTAATATAATAGAGATGATAGATAATATTAATGGAACTAGGGCTAGGAAATAGGTTCTGAACTCTTTTGCTACGTGGACATCCTGTAATTTTTTCGTAAAAATAATCGGTATATAGCAATCCAAACCTTGAGATATTTGCACCACGCAGCGTCAGGTGGGGTTCCACAGTAGAGATATTTGTCATCTGAAGGTCTGTATTCATCAGGGCAATCAGAAAATTCATAAGGTACATAGAGATCTTGATATGCTGCATTTACATCAATATTCATCGAAAAATTCTGCAACATTGAGTAAATATAAACTCGCCTTATTGTTATCGGAAGTGAAGGAAAAACTATTCTCGTAAGCTTTTTATTTGTTTCAAAAAGTATTTGACAGGGTCCAATCAAAGATCATTGGATAACTTTTGACGTTGAAATATTTTAATGAATATGTGAAATAAAATTAGTTTTATTTAAAAGTCATATTACGATGAAAATTACAGATAAATTGTAAAAAATATTTTTAATACAAATTTCTAGGATTTTAGAAATTTTCAAAATCATATTACAATAAAAATTTAAAATATATATTTTTACAAACCGGATTTAAAGTAAATTTGTACAAATTCCTAGAAACTTTCAAAACTTTATAGTTCAAGTCTCAGTTGCAAAATCATGTTGCTATAGAAAGCAAAAATAAATAGTTACGAAATTTTCTACAGATGAATTTCTAAAGTTTTCAAGGAAATTCCGAGATTATATTACTATAAAAATTAAAAATAGCCATTATTAAAAATTATTTCGACAAAAATTTACAAAACTTGAGATTTCAGATATTTTTTGTAAATATTCACTAGATTATGGAATATCCCAATGGAAAAATACCGATTTTAAAGCATAGATCGTTATTAAAGGTTGAAATGATCAACCGAGAGTCAATTTCGTATATATATTTTATGAAATAACAATTATTTTCAGATTAACTTTACAAAAAATAAATCAAAATATTGCGTGAGCCGGTGCGAGTTTGACTCCACGCAGCCAATCCCTCTTCCCAATCACTATTCCCTTGCTGTTTCTCAATATGTTTACAAAGACACTCTCAACCCTGAACGTGATGTCACTGTTGCGTACAAATCCAGACGTACAGTTTGATTCTAGATAAGCTTGATATTTTTTCAATCGAGGTTGGTGCTGTCCTTTTACGGACCATCAAATGCTTTTTTTATTTCTAATGCGATGATTCAACCTGCAAATATGGAATTCACAAACTTTGCCAAAATAGCTGTTTTTCGAAAAATTTATTGCAAAGACAGCTGGAATTAAAGAGCTTGGGATATCGAGAACATTACACTAGAGTAAGTGGGGGGCGATGTCGAGCCGAACTTATTGACTCGGCCAGTGTTAATTCGATCGGCAAAAATCGTCGTTTGTTATTTTCCCCCTTATTAGTGGTTGATTTTATTCGATAAGAATGTCCGAGTACCTTGGCTGGAGACAGAAGAAAGCCCCGGCAGAATTTAGGGCTAAATTTGATAAAGAAATTATCCCTGGAGGTCCGATGACCCATAATTATGAGGACTATGTGAAAAACATCTTCCGACAAAACCATCCTCCCCCGCCTCCACTCCAGGGATCCAAGTCTACTTCTAACGTTACGCAGAATCAGAATGCTTCTGATTTCAAGGAGAGTTTCGAAGCCGGATATGGAATCCCTCCTTTAACCACTGAACGACCTCCAGATTATTCCGTTCCGATGGGGGAAGATAAATATTTCTCCAATTCTGAAATCGGTGGACTTTCCTCCAATACTCCTCACCAAATTAGTGCCACAAAAATGCTCCAGATGGAACAGGAATACGGCAAGGACGCCATTGATGATTCAAGTAAGTGAAATCAACAATTTAAACTTGTTTATATATTTCAAAAAGATCCCGAAATCAAAATCACAATCGAAATAAAACTGGTAATTTATCCGCAATAATTGAGCAGGATGAGTGATCTATTCTGCCTGATTCGAATCCACTTTTTAGTCAAGGTCATGTTATTTTCCGCAAATTTTATATGTTCCGTTTTATTCAAGCGAAAAAGAATCAAAAACAATAAACTTCTGAATATTTGAATTGATCCATTAACTCAATTCAAATTAAATCAGTATTTAAAGTTTCTAGACGATCTTAAACTTTTTTAAATTAAAAATAACAATATTGATTTAACCCGACAAGGAAATTACACAATTATTTATAATTTATGAATCCAATTATTATAAAAAGTAGAAATAGTGATTATTCAGAAATTATCTGAATACGAATTTTTAGAATCTTCGAGAAAATTCTAGAATTATTGATTTCAGATGTTTGTCCTAAGGGTTTTCATAAAATTTCCAAAGATGTTAAAACCATCCATTGAATTTGAGAAATTTTTGTCAAATTTTGGTTGATTAAATATAAAAATCGCAAACAGAAATCATTTCACTATTGTCTCAATACAAACATTCAAAATTTTCTAAATATTTCCAGAATTCATGATGTTAGACATTCTTTCTAACAATTTTCATTGAATTCTGGAATATTAGAAACATTTTTACGAGATTCTAATAGGTTCCTATGGAGTTTCGAAAAACTTTTACTGGATTCCAGAAGTTCTTACGGAATTTTAGACCATTTCAGAAGTTTCATAAAATTCTTAAATGTTACAAAAATGTTCACGAGGTTGTAGAAGTTTTCAGAACTTTTCATCAGATTCAAAGAAGTTTCAAAGTGTTTACAAGATTCTGTTTCAGAAGACTTCATTAGATTTTTCAAAATGTCAAATGTTTCCATGAAATTGTGGAGAACCCCAGGGACCTATGAGATTTTAGAAGGTTGTAGAGCTTCTCATTGGAGTCCGAAAGATTTTAAAAGCCCCTGTGGAATTTTAATTTATGAAAAACAAAAAATCATGAAAATCTCCACAATAACAAGAAAATTTACCCCAAATTAATTTCATTTACCTTCTTCCTATTGTTCAGATTCCTTCTAACCACTTCTAATCGAATCTACAATTATATTCTGTAGGATATAAAACTAATTTTTACCACAAAATCTTTACGATTATAAGAACTGACTTGTCCTTGCGCGTGGGAGGCGTTAGCACCGAAAGGACAAGCAGCCCAAAAGGACTACGTGCATCCCAAAAAATTATACAAAGATTTTTTCTGCAAATTGCAGAAGCTTCTTTATCGTTAAGTAAATTTTTTATGGAAAATATGGATTGTATCAAAACTTATTACAGATTTTCAATCTCATACTAGCATCCATTAATGACCTCCAAAAATAATAAACTCGTAAATTTTTTCCAACAAAAGTTAAAGGTCATAAACGATTAAATAGTAATCCGAACTCTTTCACAATCGGATCAATCAGAATGGAGATAAAGTCAAGGTTCATAAACATTCTAAACAATGTTATGAAAGAAAAACAAAAATAAAACTAATAACTTTTTTGAAAAAATTATCACTTAAAAGATAAATTTAAATTAGTTGAAATACTTCAATCATTCTGTCCCAATGTTACGTTCAAATTGTCAATTTGATTTTAGCTTGATATCGAACTCTATAGACTCTGACATTTCTCATTTTAGATGACGCCACTTTCGTCGACAAATCCCCATTGGAGAGATTATATGATGAGCTTGGAATTCACGGAATGGAACAAAAGAATTACAAGAACTACCAGCAATTTCAAGTTTACGAACCTAAATCATCCAGTGAATACTTTAACACAATGCACAACATTCCTAATCCAAACACTGCTCCGACCAATTACAGAGGATCCTTCCGTTCGTACAAGGAAAAAGATAACCAAGATAGCTGGAAGAAAAACGATCGTCAATATCTCGTCGATTACAAGGATTTTACCAGGTAAATTCGTTATTTTTGAATTTATTTCATTATATAACTAAAATTCCATGGAATTTTCTCCGACATTCCAAAATTTAATTAGAGATTTTTAAAGTTTCCAGAATTTCAAAAAATTTTAAAAATTTTAAAAATTTTAAAATTTCATAAGAAATCTTTATAAGATTATAGATTTCAATAAGAATTTCTGAAAAGAGAACTTAAAACTAAGAATTCTAAAAATACCTTAAAAACTAAAATTTCATGTTGAAGTAAGTTGTAGAAATTTTCATCCCTAAATTTTATATTTGTCAAACTATAAATTCATAAAGTTTTTAAAATTTTTCTAAATCTTACAGAATACTTTAGAAATTTGCAGAATTGAGTCAAAATTTGAAACAAAAATTCGGAACTTTGCGTTATGAAATTTTCTAAAAGTTTTAGAAATTCACGTGGGATAATTTCATAACAACACTCATATTTTATTCTTTAATGTTGCCATTTTAGTGCTCCTCTTTCCCCTTACATGTACCTCGATCATCCATACGTCAGAAGACAGGACTCGCGAATTGTTGGATCCAATTTCGTCCAATTGACAACCCGTCCCCGAGATGCCTTCCTGGAAAAGATTGACAAAACCCTCGCAGAAGTCAGAGCACTTCCTCGTTATTAATACGTATCCTTGACAACTTTTATAGATAAATCTTTTAAATGATAAATTAACGAATTTTATTTTTCATCCCAAATGGCCAAAAGTGATCCAAAGAAACATTCAACTCGTGACAACCTTTGTTCCTTTCCAGAAACAGGAGACAATTGCACTACATAAAACACTTTTCACTTTTTTCGAGGAAATTTGTACGAGTAAATGTTCTTAAAAGGTTGCTCTACCAAAAGTGCCGATGTATCAAGGAAGATAGCAGTCGATTGTTACAAAACAAGGTTTATCTTTTCTGATTGGATTATCGGTCATTGTCTGACATAGTATTGTTTACATTGTATGGCATCGTCTCCAAATAAGAAACGACATAGTACTAGTCCTGAAATTTTAAATTTAAAAACACCGGAAATAATTTAATAGCAAATTCGAAAATTGAAAGTGCGATAAGATGCTTTCAACTCTAATTATCAGAAGGCTTCAATGGCATCACGTTCTTTGTGCATTGAAGCAGAATGAAAACAAATTTCCACATTTTGAACTATGATTTATAAAATAAAATGTTTTTCGAGTATCAATGCCTCCAGAATCAAATTAGCTCATGCCTTCTGAGAATCATTATCGGAAGGATTAGTCACGCCGTCTCTCACATAGAAACGGCTGATTGCAAAAATGAAAATTGATTATTTGCTTCAAAAAAACACCCCATGAAGAGAAATCAACCATGCGGCATCTTTGTTTTCTTCAAAGAATTCTTTCACATCCATCAAGTTGGGGTGTCAAAATGAAATTTAGCTGGTTAAGGATTTATTTCGAAAAACACAAAAACAAACCTTCTGAATCGTCATTGTCGAGGAGTTCCGGAATGCTTGATCGTTTTCCATATCTCGAAAGGACAGCTCTACCGTAACGAGAGAGCAGAGGAGAGGCTCTCTTTGGTCCGACTTCGTTGGCGAGGGATTCAGAAGCCAATCCCAGAAATATGACGATAAAGCAGAAATAGGTAAAGATTCTTCCGAACATGTTGTGATCCGCCGCTTGGCTACGACCCTGTTGAAATCCTGAAACGATTTCAAATTCGGCAATTTTCCAAAAAAAGGAAACAAGAAACTGAAAAAAACAAAGGCGGGGTTGGGGAGCAATTGAGAAAGCACTAAACTTTGGCAATTTTGAGAAAAATAATTCCATTTCAATTTTGATAGTAGCTTAGAGGTCAGTTTCAAATTTACCGAGAAACTTCTTGGTTTAATGGGATTTGGAAAGAACGATCATTGTAAAAAATAGAGGATTTCTCGCTTGACTCATCTTTTGCCGAAAAGGAATGAGCTTTTTCGGATTTATTTCGAGAAGGGCGGGTATCCAACGAAAAACCAAAGTGACACATCTCCAAGGGAAATCATGTCCTTTTTACATGAATCTTGCCGTCTTGTCATAACAGATCAAATTTATTTCTTTATTTCATTATCTATGAATTCACGTTTTCACGAAAAAATGCATATGCATAAACAATGATTTTAAGTAAGTAGTTTTGATGACCAGTAACAATCAGTTTGACCCGTTAGAATCGCCAAACCATTTGAAATTCAACAGTTCCTTAGCCGTAGCTCTCCGCTGAGGATTATAACAAAGCATTCTTTCCATGAATTGGATAAAAGTCTTCACGTCAGGCTCAGTGATATGACGTTTGATGTGCTTCTCAATGGAAACATTTCCCACATTCGGTTCGTTGATGAATTTCCCATCTGGAGTGAACAAAGAATTGTAAATTCTGTTATTAAGGAATACTTTGTTCAAATCAGAAGGGGGAGGTCCGAGGATAGCAATAAAGCACTGAAATTGACCTCTGGCTGCTCTATTTTGATCTAGAGCTTCCCTGTTCCCAACTGGATTGAATAAATAATCGCCCGTGGCGGCCTCATAAAGCTAAAATGATGTCACTCCTTACTAGTAAAAGGAATGCTAAAAGTGTAACTTACGACACAAGCAAGACTCCATATGTCAATGGCCGGAGTGATATGAGCCCGCAGAACAGCCTCGGGCGAACGATACTGGAGAGTTTGAAACTGATTTGATGTTAGGTGCTCCTTAAAGTGACTGTTTAGTTTTGATGATTTAATTGCAGTAATTACAGTATATTGAGCAGTTCCCAAGTCTACAATTTTGAATTCCGTTTCGGAATTTTGGATGAGAGAATCAATATCGGAAGTGTCATCATCGGTCTCAGACGCCGGAGTCTCGGGTTCATGTGGAGGCCCATTTTTCTTTTCTTCTTCCTGAATGAGCAACTGCCTTTCCCTTTTGGCAAAGTCTTCGTAAGGACCTTCATCGTTAAATTCCTTTTCCCAAAGTAACTTGACTAAATCCGGTCTACTCTTTTCCAGACGCCTAATGCTGTCAAAATAAATGATCTCATTACAAATCTCCAACTAAAGTTTCTGAGGTGATAAATAAGCTCGAATTACCAAACAAACCTGATCTTTGATATTTGAAGGGAAGTTAGCATGGGCAAATTTGGTCTTTCGACTGGTTGCGTAGTCAGTCAAAGCAATCTTAGCCCATTGCTTGAAAGTATCACTCGTGGCTCCGATAGTGATGTTTTCTGGCTTAAGATCAGTATGGATGATCCCGACGTCTTCATGAAGAAATCGGAGACCTTCCAACAACTGCTGAGCGAGCTTCTTGATCGAGGGAAGTGAGGCTCCAACTTGACCTGACTGAACAATCAATTGGTACAAAGAACGACCGAGAGGTTCCAAAATTGCACAATGATGTGTTCCTAAGGGGGAATAATAAGAAAACTCATCAAGGAGGCTAACAACTCGATTCGATCCTGCTATCCCAGAAAAGTTTGCAATTCGACGAAGAAACTAAAATTTTTCTGTTATAGCTAATTTTAAAAATGAAACCTGATACTCTTGGAATCCATGAGTACAATGAAATGCATAAATAAATATTGTTGAAAACTCACTCGAACTTCCTCAACTGATGTCTCGGCATAATCATAAGTTGCCCTCGAAATCTTCAAAGCAGAATAAGATTGATTGGCCTTATTGAAGACCAGCCAGACGGTAGAGAAATGTCCGAATCCTAGTTTACGAACAACGTAGTATCTGAAACAAAACATAGCTGATATCGACAAAAGAAACTGTACCTGTCGGCCAATAAGGTCCCGAAATGCAGAGGAGCATATCCACCCATGACATAGTCTCTTGAAGACTCTTGTTCTTCAACAAATAGTGCCGGAGGATTCATGGGAAACTCGGGTAATGTAGACTTAGGACGAGTTTCAATATGGTCAAGAAGAACACGTCTATCGCGAGTATTGCAGTCTGCTGATCTAAAAATGGTTTTTTTCTATTTACGAGCTTATGAATAAGCAGTGTTGAGAGGTACCAAGGTCTAGACCCGGTAATAAACAGATGGAGAAAAAGCTTACATAGTGAGTGGCATCAATCGTTCAATGAACTCATTCTCGCTTCCCGATTGAGAGCTCTGGATTTCTGGCAATGGATGATGGGGAATATAACTCTCCAAGAACCTCGTTTCTTGGATGTCGTTAAATCCATTGAAACCATTATTCAAATGGGGCAGAGAAGATGGTCTATGGAAATACAAAATTTCTTCATCGACCTCTGGGAACATTGGGCCATCAGGAATCATCTCTGCAGGGAATAGGACTGGATGATGATTGTCCATCAGGTCAATCGGTTTAACTGATGAGATAGAGCTATCACAGGACAAAGAACTGCTCTCGCTTGGTTCTCTACTTTCCAGGCAGTGCCGGGTGGCTAAAGTTGAGTGAGGAGTGCCGTAACGAGACTCCTCTATTTTATCCCCATCGATTGAAATGGATTTTTGTCTATCCTTGACTTCCTCAGGCGATGAATGTGAAGTGGCGAAAGATTCTTCAGAAGCCGCTCTCGATGGAGGCTTAACTTCGTCCGGATTTTCCTGGGAATTACCCCAAAGCCATTTACTTAATAAATACACGAACATTCTGGGGGATTTGAAATAAAATGATTACCCGTGACCAACACCAAAATTTCAAGAAATAGAACGGCTGTTCGGTCAAGGTGCGAGGCGATTCTATCAAGTTCGGCAATAATGTGCGACAAGCAGCATTCCCTTCAACAAGTCAGGTTTTTGTGGAGTTTATCCTCTTGTGCAAATTCCCGCAAGATCTCGAGTCGAAGGGATGACTAGTGAAAGGGAGGAAAGAGGAACCAACGACGTTTCTCAGTTTTCAGGCAACTTTCCTATCTTGCCCGACAATACGCTAGCTTTTGTTCCAATAGAAACAAATGACTTACTTTTATTTTGATACTTGGCGATTTTCTCAAATGACACAAAAACCATGTGATAAATCCAAACGGAAATTATGTTGAAACAATGAGTTTTTCGAATTTTTTAAAATCATTACATTCCTAATAAAAAATATCTTTAAAGAATGAAGTCTTAAACTACTCTTATGGTTGTATTCAAAATCTCTGAAAAATATATAGTGAAAACGTTTCTTTATCTGTTAGACAACTTAATTAGCTAATTATTCTATCAAATAAAAGACAGAAAGTCATTCTTCTACTACCCCAAGATACTAGTCGTCCTAACATTCTTTTACAGCAAAGATTTTAATTTCTCGTGTTTTATCACTTAAAAACCTCCTCTTATTTGATCTCTTTAAATTGATAACTGTTTGGAAATATTTCTGGGTAGAATGTCAAATAGATTTTCTATAGAATGGAGATCGGGGGCATGGAAACTAGTCAGGTATCGTGATTCTGAAAGTGTCTTCACTAACATGAAACATTAGTCCATTGAATATAAACCTATTTCTCTTTTCTGAAGAAATGGAAGTAATTTATCTTCTGTTACCATTTGGTAGTCTCTGGTTTCCATTCAGTTGGGAGTAAAAATAATGTGGAATTTTCATAATATGAAAACATGATCAAAATCATAAGGGAATGGTCATTGAAAATTAGTTTAGAAAAATATTTGGGTTCCTTCCATACATCATACCAATAATAATTATATTCATCAAGACTCCATTTGTCATTACATAACCTTAGAATCGGAAATTAATTTAGCAAGATTATTTCCAATAATAAAAATCCCTATTAATCTGAATTTATTTTCATCGAAGACAAAGCATATAGTATAATTCTGCATAAAATGATACAACCTAAATCAAGAAGATTCATAGGCTTATTTAGAATGGATTAACTGTCCCGTTCAATCATTGCAAGCAAATTACAAATTAAGATTCCATTTTGAGGCTGAAATTTCATTATAATCGTAAACACAGAACTACATTACCCATACAGAAGCTTTGTCAGCCAAATTCCCTTATCGTGTAATGATCAAAAATTCTCGCTGCGGACGGGATTCGAAACCGCGGCGGGGCGGACCCAACAGGACGTAAACCCATCGCCTTGACCTCTCGGCCACCGCAGCCATTTCCTTACCATTTTTACCAGTTTTTGCTGCCTTTAATCGGTCTACTCTCGCCTCTTCAACGAAAGGAAATCTAACTGTGGAATTCTGGATCGAGAGTGGATTACATGAGAGTAAGGGACTCGTGTTTATACCCTAAGAGAATATTATAAACAGTCATTAATTTCGATAGGAAATATGAAAAATGCATAAAATACTGAAAGTAAAATTTTATAGAGTTAATTTTATTTGCCTATGGCTAGTGAATCTCTAGAGATCGCTTCATTCAATAGCATAAGTTGAGCTTTCATTGATGGCTGTTAGAAGTTTACTTAACAGAATCTGTTGTGTCGGATAGGGCGGTAAATCAATCGATTGAAGCAAGTATGTGCTCTCGGCAACTATATTCAGTCCCGTATTTCTCAATCGTGAACTTTTTCAGTCCATTTGAACCTCGTAACGACTTGAATCCTTCAAATGGAACACTGGAAGTCCCGGTTACGAACTGAAACTAATTTCTATTATTGATTAATAAGGGAAAATGAACCTGAAGCAGTTTCAGTTTATCGGCGTTGCTCAAGGAGCATACTGTGTTCCAAAACATCTTATGACGACATGACCGTCGTAATACCCGCCTTTGTACTCAGTGTTTCTCCTCCATCCTCAATGTTGATTTCTACCGTACCAGAAAGAACCAATTCCAATTGTTTGGAGTCAAAAACTCGCAGTACTCTCGATCAATTATCTGAAACCTCTGTTGATTATTTGGAATTAAATTCACCCACGTGCCGAATAAAGTCCTCTCAACAAAGCCTTGTTTTGTGTTTCAGCGTTTTTCTCAACTCTCCATCGAATCATGAGGGAAATGAATTCTTCTTTATTACTCTCAGATACCTTCATCAGCTTGCCTCCTGGTAACAGTTCTTGTTCAACTATCTGAATTTTAGTTGATTTTTATGAATGCAATATGAAAGATTCAAACCTCGCCAGCAACTTCTTCACTCGTATTGAATGTCAACTCCAAGTCTGGAGTAACTTTGTTGTTTCTTATCCAAAGGAGACTATTATAATATTGCGTGTCCATGAATTGTAAATCTTCAAGCTTGTAAGGTCTGTAATCACGAAATTACCAAATCATTGGTTAATTTTTCGAACTTACTCTCCAAGAAGCATTTTGTAAAATGGCTTAGTGAAGAAGGTATCAATGAGACATCGGTGTATAAGAGCCAGCCCTAAAACCCGACCACAGAGTTCCATCCATTGACAGTTATTGTCTACGAATCTTGACATAGAACTCAATTGGACAGTGTAGTTATCATTCGAATTTTCAAATAGTCCATAATAGGGGTTGAATAATTCTCTTGATAGCAGGAAAAATAACTCCCTAGACGGTCCACCATAATCCAAACTAAAAACATCCATTGCAAAATTTTAAACAAATTATAACCTCACCCGTCCTCTTCATCGAAAGTTACTGTCATGTGGTACTTCCTCAAATGAAGTGGGTCTACAGAAAGTATCTTTTCGAAAGCATCAGTCAACAAATGAGATCTTCTGAGGCGGAACCTAATTTTCCCAGGGCCTTGACCGTAACCCGCCCGATGAAGAGATTGGTAAAAATAATGAACCTTCTCCTCAAACTCTGTCTTTGGCGTGGATGTCTTGACATCCAGGAAACTTATTGCGGTAATCAAGTCAATATCATTGGCATAACGACGTAGTGCATGAACTCCGTCATGTTTAATGATTTCGAGTTTGTGACAGACTCGAGGGGCTATTTCTGGAAATCTGATTTTGACTATTCTCGCAATTTCATCGCTTTTCTCAATTATATCCAGAACATTATTTCCATTCACATCCTAAAATAGTATATTTAATAAATGAATAATTAAGTTAACGAACTTGTCTTCTTCTCGGCGGAGGAGCGCTTCTGGCTCTCGACCGTGACTCAATGGGGAGTCTCGGGTCGACAAGGGTAATTTGGCGAGAATTGTGATCTATGAACAATCGTTGTTCCGTATTTTGTCTACGTGCAATTTGCCATCCGTTAGGTAATGGTTGAGTTTTGTCTGCGAATAAATTCAAAAAATCCACAAGTTCCCGGTTTTTGGAGAACTTTTGGAAAGTAGTTGTGTCTTTTCGGATTTTGTGGATGATATGCTTCAGATAAATAGAATCATTATACAATTTTAAAGCTTCTGAGTTGTTATGGAGAAGATTCACAAAGTTATGTTGACAGAGAAAGGCTGTTGCACGAGAATAAGGATTCGCGTTTTTATCCAAATTCGTTCCAGGATTAGCAATTACCGTTCTTCGTGAATTTTGATACCTGGAAAGTTTTCATAATGATGGTTTGCGAAATATAAAGTTTACCGAATATTGGAATTGAGTACGGAATCACTTTGGTCATCACTTTCGGGTTCGAGGATAGTCGGAGGTTTCCAGCTGGTCGTTTTGTTGATATGATCCAGATATAGTATTCTTCCTTTGGAATCTACTCGAGCCTCCCAACCTGGAGGTAAGTTAGAACTCGAAATAGAAGATGAAGAAGCCCTGTCACTCATCATAGAGGAAGAAATGGCAGAAGAGTCACTCGTGGAACCGCTCATTACCGACTTTTGCATTTCTGTCGCCCGTTCTTCCACAAATGGTTGAGAGAGCTGTAGATTGTTCATCGTCTCTAAAAATTTGAAAGCTGGTTTAAAAGTGGCAAGCGGTGCATTGAAACCAGAAAAGACATTCTTTCTTTCACGGTCAAAAGTCCCAATATGTCACTTTGGCACAAGAGTGATGGATAAGCAAGCTTTGATTATCTCTCGGGGGAATGTTCTTATACATGGTAGCTGTTTTATT
This sequence comes from Halicephalobus mephisto, assembly GCA_009193035.1. Taxonomy (NCBI): domain Eukaryota; kingdom Metazoa; phylum Nematoda; class Chromadorea; order Rhabditida; family Panagrolaimidae; genus Halicephalobus; species Halicephalobus mephisto. Next base: position 344,547 of record SWDT01000211.1, on the reverse strand, counting down.
GCCATTGGTATTTAAAAACTGGGTTTTGTTTCTTTTACCAAATAACGAAATACAAAAATGCAAATATTGAGAAATGCAAAACTAACCTTCGAGTGGCTGTCGATATTCAGGTACAAAATGACAAGTAATATGGATTTGACAGTCAAACCGATTCAGATTGGATTTGTTTGGTCTGAGGACAAATGCAAACTCTCTGAAAATAGAAAGGAAGTTAAATGAAATTAGAAGCAAAATTCTCTTGTTTTGAAGGCATCATGGCTTCGAAAATTTCAACGGTCGTTTTCAGTCCGTAAAAGGAACGGAATAGAAATCTGATATCAAAAACTTTAAAAAGAGCATCAGTCAAAACATCCATATTCGTCAAAAATGAAAAATTTCCTACTGGTTTCGTTGATGGATAAGATCGGCAATAGGGATGTTGGCCTCGCCCACCACGTGATCCCGTCTCCAAGTTTTCTCCTTTATGACTACTTGGATTTCCCGGGAACGGTCTGCCTTGAACACAAATCCCTAAAAAATGTGTCGTTTCTAATTTGATTATAAAATAATTACCAAATTGGACCAACAACACAACGGAGAAACAGAGGTTTTGTATTGATGGAGCTCTCCGCAATGGACTTTGGCGAAAAATGAAGTACTTTTATTCTTCGACACATTATCACAGGATATTGCTGGAAAAAGTGAAATAGAAACATGAATTAATCATCAGACTCACAATCAATAATTAATTGAGCATCAGTATAAACCAACAATGGAGGACTTTCTGCCCTTAAGTTACCAGTCATTCCGTCAAAGTATCTGAAGCAGAGTTTTTTTCTCCTCTTCAACCCACCAATATAATCTTCGGAAATCTGCCAATTGACTGATCCTTTATGGGCTCCACAAACTCCATTACTTTTGTATTCCAAATACTGAAGGGGATTTAGCTCTTCTGAAAAAACAGTTTTTAAATTATTCAAAATAAAGTTCTTCAAACAGGAAGGGAAAACCCAAACTTTGCATTTTACTTTTGACAAACTGCTTCTCCTCTTTTAAAAAGCGTCTAGTGGTTATCCTGGGAATATTTTATTTTTGATAAATATTGTCAGGGTTTTCTTTGACGAAATGAAGATGAAATTCCCAAAGAGTACTTGAATCACGGTAGAGAAGGAATTCTTACCTGTTTCAAACATCCCGATCCAATCTAGTAGATGTGTAGTTGAGTCGTGAAAGTTCCAGGAAAGGTTCACAGAAGCAAATGAGTCGACGAAGAGTTGACTTGCGGATAAGCCGAGTTGATAATCCTCAGCCTCAACTGAGTGTCCGTTTTCCTCTTTGGCTTTGATAATGACCACGGCCATTCCAAACGGTTTCCCCAAAGTCGTCGGCTCTAAGAAAAAGATGTCAAAATCCCAAAAATGGTCTTTTATCTCCGAAGATCATTTCTCGAGTGTAAATCAAATCTTCAAATCCTATTAATCCGTTAGGGGCTTTATTTAAAAAAATATTCTACAAAAATTATCATTTGCAAAATGGACATCTAACCAGATTTCCATTGACACGAAAGATAAAAGAATAGGCCAGTTTCCTTTCATGTTGGCGTTAATAAACGGATAAAGACCCAGTGCCGCTGCTAAGCTTACAAAAAATGCATTCTTGTTGCTTATTTCTTAGTTTGCGTATCGAAGCTGGAATATCAGACATCCATGTTTCCTCAAAAAAGCAAGTTCGTTTTCACGCTCAGAGCTCTTCTTCGTGCCGGAAGGACACAAAAGATCGAATTCCATGCTCATCCTTGAGTCTGAAAGCCGAAAAATGTCTCTCAACGTCCCGGAACAAACTCATTGTTTTCTCTGCTGCTTCCAAATCCCAAGTGGGAAATACTATCAAATCTGACCCAAAAACAACTTTCATTTCAAGTGATGATAAACGTTAAATATAAAAGTAAAGATGATAAAAAGGCTGGAGAAAGATCTACTGATTCCTCTCTAGGTGTGATGTGATATGCTGAATCTAGAGTGGCAGAATCGGCATGAATGCAGCTCCAAGCTTGAACTCGAAGTCGAAATTGAGCCTTGGTCGTTCTGATCAATGTATCGGATCCACCGAATATCCGACGGTATGAAGGGAATTATGTGTTTTGACACGTACAAATTTTCTATGATAAAAGCATCTCGGTCCCCATTACGAGCCCGTTTCTGCATGAGATTTGCATAAAGTTCCGAAACAAGGACAACCTGAAATAGTTTTTATTTTTAAATTCCAGATCCCCTTCAAGATTCTTGTAAAAATGCCTTTAAAGAATTATTTTCCAGATAAAAGTGACATATGCCATTGCTTCAAAGTGAAAATCTCATGATTGGATTTTCAAAGTGAAACATGACTCTTCCACTGGGACTAATAAACTTTTCAAGATATCTTCAAGCATAAAATTGCCGAAAAAACTCACTTTGCCTCCTACCACGGCCAGAGCTGATCGTGCATCTTGGATTTTCCTTCCAAAGTAATGAATCTTTCGGATATACTGTACACCGACTAAATCAATACACATAGTCGTAATAGCGAGCCCTAAAGAAATACCATAATGTGTTGTAATGAAGTGAAAACTAACCCAAGATAATGTATGACAAAATAAGATACATATACTCATCTCTTCGAGGCATCAAATCACCGAACCCAACCTAGAACAAATTATATTAAAAAGACTTGTTGCGAAATGATTACCGTAGTCATTGTTATGAATGACCAGTAGAAGGAGGTGAAGAAACTCCAAGGTTCCAGATAGGACATGAGGACTCCCCCGAGGGCCGTGTAAAGCATCAAGATCGATAACACCAACAATGCAGGAATTCTAAAAGAGTATATATTTATGATGACGAAAACCAGATATCCCACTTTTGTTCTTCAACCGGGAGCATGTGAGGAGATATACCTCTGTTTTGGCATTGTTCACAAACGTGTTCCCTCTTCTCTTTCCTGTTCTCGACTCGACGACAGAAATAGTGTTTGATTTTCAAGTAGTTCCCATACAACCAAATTAGATGTTCACTCAAGAATTTACCCAAATCAGCAATCGTGACAAGAGTCAAAGGAATTCCAAAAAGTGAAAAAAGAATACAAGCAAGTCTTCCAGCTCTCGTTATTGGGACGGGATTACCATAACCTATAGTCGTTACTACCGTGACAGCAAAGAAAATAGCCGTGGAAAAGGACCAAACTTCAATGGTAGTGTTTCTTTTAACTTCATTTGAAGTCAGGAAGTACTTCTCGAAGGCAACGAAAAGATGATCACTCATATTATGCATATGCATTCTAGCAATCTCAGACCAGACATCCCGATTGGTTTCATTCACCGCAGCCAATTCAAGCATGGAAGTAACGAACTGTTCTTGTCGAAGATAAATGAGGTTGAGCTAAAATGACATGAGATTATGACAATTGTTCAAGAAGGACAAAAAAGAAAAATGGGTCAAAGCTTGCCTGCTGTCGTTTTGTCGCGTGTTCGTTGGGATTTTCGAAGCTGTAAAACACGGAAGCTCCAATAAGAGTATAAGCACAAGTTAGGAAAACCAATCCGACATGAGGAAGAATCAGCTTGGCATACTGGAATCGAATAATTTGAATAACTTTGTTAATATATACAGAAATGAAAGAACATACTTTTCTCATTCCAGTTTCTTCGTTTTCGTCTTCTTTGCCTTGATCGTCACTCGTAATAAAATCATCCGACTGCAATTTTGTTTTCTCAATTACTTAAATTTGCCAAAAAAGAAAAACAATACTTTGCCCGTGTGATTCGAAGCAAGGAGTTCACTGGTTTCCCAGGACCCATCCGGCCTACTGCCCGCGGAACTGAAGAGACCTTCCTGAAAAAGCAAACCAATGCAATTAAAGTAATCCGACCATCACATAAAATTGGCTAGAGACTGAAAAATTACCTACCAATGCTCCAGCAATAGCAAAACTCATATTTTTTAGCGATAGAAAACTTCCAAAAATAGATTATTTAGTAAAAATGAAAACATGCTTCCGCTTTAGGGTAAAAGCAGGAATGATAAATGGAACAATGATTTACATCTAAGAAAACAAAGACTAAGTAAAGCAGTAAAACAGGAACTTTAGTTGATTAAAATCCGAGATGAACCTACCCGTCTGTGTCTTCGGTTGAATGAAGCTGGAATGTCACCAATGTGGTCGTCCATCTCATATTGCTCCAACTCATAAGAAGTTTGTCTTTCCATTGCCGAAGTGGATTGGGCCGATTCCTCCATCTCGGCCGGATCGAAAGCAGCCCGATTGGATCCGGGAGTCAGCAATGTCTGTTTCTGTCCGTCGTCGTCGGAGGGCATCGTGAGAGGCTCTGAATCAGCGAGAGTCGGGTCGCTGTCCACCCTCTCATAGTCCCTCCGGTAGTACGGACGTCTCGTCCGTCGACTCATCCTCAGGTTACCTACTGCATTGCAGTTGATTTTACTAGATAGTAGTTATTCGTTCTATAATTTTTTGGCACGGATGCATGGCAGTGAAGACGGAAACGATACGTGTGAAGAAACCTAGAAACAAAATATCTGTGAGAAATCTATCAGTTGACACGTTAACCCCATCATTAGATGCACCAAAAAATAGAGGAATTATGAAGAAAGAAACAGAGTAAAAAATGAGACTTATTTTCCATTGAACATGCCGGGTTGAAGAAACAGCGGGGCTTCTTAAAAACCACATCGTTGATTGACATTTAACTAGAATTATTGGAAAAGCTGACTCCATCAAAAGTTTTTATACAATTACAGAAGACATATTTTTTGAGGAGATTACATTCATATCATTGTAAAAAGTTGAAATGAACATAAATAGGAAGTTATTTTGACACAGATTTCCAAAGTTTCTTAGGTATTTTCAGAATGTTTCAATTCAAATTAGTCTTAATAGTTTCTAGTACATTCTGGAATCTACCGAAAACTTTCACGAGATAATATAAAACCTCAGAACCTTCCACAAAGGTTTCAAAACCTTCTATTGAATTCCGGAAGTTTCTACAATATTCTCGAAACTTCCAAGGAATTTTGGACGTTTCAGAAACTTCCACGTAATTTCGTAATGCTGAAACAATGTACAAGAGATTTCGAAAAGTTCTAAAACTTTCCACAGGATTCTCAAAGGCTTCGGAGTCTTCTAGAGGATTCTGGAAGATTTAAGAAACTTCATTTGAATTCCAGCTTTTCGGAAAAAGGCGATGAGAGCAAAAGGAACCCGACTGAAAGTTATTAATAGACATCGAAAGAGAAAAATATTTGCATCGAGTCTTTTTTCTCGAAAAGATAAATTTTACAACAATGTAGAGACGAGTTCTGGGGCCGAGTTTTCAGCAGAAAACTCTGAAGCCGCAAGGGAGCGTATCACTTTTTGCCTCTTGACATTTTCTCAGTCTTTTATGCCCCAGATGGACAACGGTCGATCTTGGCCGAGAAGTTCTTTTGTCTGGTTATGAAATGGAAACTTCCCTGACTCTCGGCGAAAAACTAAACGCTAGCTGCGCACAAAAGCAAAGCCTTTCCTTTTTCCATCTATTATTGGTCCCGGGAGATATCTGCGTCGAATACGAAGCCCCGGAGAACTCTTCCCTCTTTGTCAGACAAATGCAGAAGCAGACCAAGAAGAAATGAAGAACACCCAATGAGCTACTGCTGAATCTCCGTTAAGATAGAAATATGGACTTCAATTATTCTTACTTGGATTAGACAGCAGAATCGTAAAAATGGGACTAGGTAAAAGCGCCATTTAAAAACGTGATGTAAAGTACTCAAATTTCCTCAAATGGTTAAAATTGACGAGTCCATTTGACAATTACATATAAAAAACAATAACTAAGTCCAAAAAGGAATCATATTATTAAAAAAGTAGGGAGGACATGGCTGTAAATTTGTCTCGACACGAATTTCTAGAATTTCTTCAGGACTCAAAGCTTTAGATGTTAATTTACAAGTTTTCATTAGATTCTGGAAGATTTTAGTCATTTTCATGAGGTTTTAAAAAACTCCAGAGTCTATTACTGAATTCTGGAAGTTTCTACGGAATTTCATCTTGAGGAAAAATAAAAACAAAGCTAGTATCCATAAATAGAAAACCCAGCGAGTTGATTTCAACTGTTTCGTTTTTCTCATTCGAATTCCCATCGACTGTTTTCAATCGAATCTACTACACCTGTTGAAGAACACGAAATAAACTCCCGCCACGAAATCCTTTACATCATGAGAACTGACTCGTTCTCACATGCGGGTAAAGTTACCAAAGGGTATGGAACCCAAGAAGGTTCATGGTTAGGGTCGTAAAAATAATTTTCAAAATTTTAACTGCAGAGAGATTAAAGTTAGTCGATTGTTAGAAAAAGTAATGTTTCAACGATTTGGGCGGGGTTTTTATGATTTTATAAAAAATAGCCCAAATGGTTGCCAAATGGTGGTATTTTCAATTTCTTTCATTGGGTTTTCATCAGGAAAGACCTGGAATCCAAAACATGGCTTTCCATGGAACATTAACGGAAGTAAGCTTTAAACAATAGCCTGTTTTAAACAAAGCAATACGACAAAAGCCAAAAACTATGGAAGAACTCGTTAAAACTCAGGAAAAAGTCGATTCGCCCCGTTGCTTCTCCGAAGATCCAATTACGGTTGTTGTTTTGGCAGAAGCTGAAACAAAAAGCTTCAGACTCGTCAAAAGTTGTCATGAGCCAACTTTATGAACTACAGAAGATATCTTCGAAGGAGGAAGCACATTCTAGATTAAAAGAAGAAAAAATGATTGGCAATCGCCAAGGGGCCAGAGTAAATCCTGTCAGCAAGAATTTCGCACTTCCGAGTTCTCGTAGATTTATAACTAGCCGGAATTTTTTAATTTTCCTGAAACGCTTGATAGATTTAATGTTTTGTAAGGAAAAGATGTAGTTGCTGCTTTATCCGGAGACAGATTCAAATTGGTTCTGTTGGCTCTTTCATTCAATTTCCTTTCGATATTTCTCCCAGCTCAAAGGAAAAGTCGTAATCAATCCTATTCCAGGCTAGAACACAGACGGAGAGTCATCATTTCCGAAATCGCTTAGTTGTTAAAAGCTTTATTTCAAACTTTGTTGCCAAAGTGCATTTCCTCTCAGGGAAATGTTCCAAATGGGGCCGACCGTTTTTCAACTTCTCGACCATCTCCTCGAGTTTATGCCCTTCGAAGCAAATAAGGCATTAAATCGAGTTAAATTTTTGTGGTATCAAGAGAAGCAGTTCTGAATTCCCCAACTGGTGGAAATGCTGGGAGATCGTAGTTCTCTCATCAAAAGTGGTAGTAACACTGGATTCCTCAACGAGCTGCCTGACAATGATCCATGGGATCTCGAGCAACTACTGCCAGAAGACCAGGTAATCGGATTATTTTTCCATTCCCGAAATAGCCAGCGGCAATCCCGACCCAATTGCTTTTTTATTTTGACCAAGAATTAAACCACGAAAATTCAAATTTATATGAATCCCAATAGGTTTTTAGTATTGTTTTAACTATGAAAAGCGTGTTCTCTTTGCCACTTTTTGGATAAAAGCCCTGCAAAATAGCATCAATTGGCCTCCTCAAGGGCTTCTCCATGATGCCACTTGATGCTCGACAGATACGGGCTCGACGCTCATATCCCCTGAGCCCAGTTGTTAATCTATCGTCGTCCCTGCTTCTTTCAACTAACTTTTATATTGAAAAACACTTGATTCAACTTATATTTCATAATGTTTGCTGGAATTAATATCTTCCCTGCTAAAGTCCAGGTAAAACTAATTTTCCGTTTTAATTCATTGTCATCTCCATTTTTGACGAAACCATTGTCTCAAGGTTCACATGGTCTTCAATTTGTAAAATACCAATAATGAAATTTTCGGATGCTTTCTGTCTTGCAGCAAAAAAGAAAGTTGTAAGCAGGTTTTTGTGGGAGGACATTGACACTCTTTCAGCTTGCTTTCTTGGAAAAAATAAGGAAAGTGTTTTATCTGATGGTGGCCAACATTGCTTTGTATTTGAAGAACTTCTCATCAGTAGTTCTGTCACATTTAAAGTTGCTTGTTGTAGGTCGGCTTGGATGATATGCCAGCATGGAAGAAATATGCTCGTATTATTCTTCCACATGTTGGTCTGATTATTCTCTCATTACTATACATAATCGGAGGAGCATTTGTTTTTTATTATCTTGAACGACCAAATGAGGTTTATGTCAGAGGAGAATCCCTCAGATTAATTGAAGATAATAGAATACGAATGCTCAGACATCTATGGCAAATTGTCAACGACAACACTACCACCAGAGGTTTTTTTAGATTCTTGGCTTTTTAAATCGTCCATTTCAGAGGAGATTGAAAATACAGTACTAGAACATGTAGACAATACTTCCAGATTACTGTTCGAAGCCTTCGATACTCATTTTATCTTTGTTGCTCACTTACGAAATCCGGCAAATCAGATTGACTTCAGCTGGACGATGACTACGGCTATTTTCTATACTACGACCCTTTTGACTACCATTGGTTACGGTAATCTCGTCCCAGTCACTTTCAAGGGAAGAATGTTCTGTATATTCTACGCTCTCCTCGGAGTTCCTCTCATCCTGATTACCGTAGCTGATATTGGCAAATTTTTATCTGAGAATATTGTTTGGCTTTACGGTCTGTATTCAAAGATGAGGAAGATTCCAAAACGAAAATTGAGCAACTCAGAGAATCTCGAAGACGATGGGGAAAACAAACAGGAGAATAAGGAATCCATAATTGATTTAGGAGTCACTATCCCGACTTCTCTTATAGCGATTATTTTGTTAGGATACATGGCCATTGGTGCTGTTTTGCTGGGGCTTTGGGAGAATTGGGATTTCTTCCAGGGATTTTATTTTTCTTTCATCACAATGACCACTGTTGGATTTGGGGATATTGTTCCTGTAAAACAACAATTCTTCATTTTCGATTTATTCTACATAATCATCGGACTTGCTATCACGTAAACTGCTTTCATTTCTTCGAAACTTTAAAATCAATTATTTATAGGACCATGTGTATCGATCTCGTGGGGATTCAATACATTCGGAAGATACATTATTTCGGAAGAGCAATCAAAGACGCCCGATACGCCCTGGTCAATGTCGGAGGTCGAATGGTTCGAGTACCAGACTTGACTCGCGTCGCTTACATGCTTCAACAAAAGTACGGTCAACGGAGAAAAGGCAGCGACAACATCTGGAACGGTGCTTATGTCCCCAAGGACTTAGCCAGAATTAGATTCATCGATTATAGTGGAGTTGCTAGTGTAGAAAGCCTTTCTAGCTTGTTATCTAGTATTGTTAATGGCAGATCGAAAGATCCTGTCAAAGTGTAACATCTCAATGTGGAGAATCTGATTTAATAATTTATAAATCCTGCCAAATGAATTCATTTCCCCACTTGTTGCTTTTTTGCCAGGAAAATGGTTTTCATGCTTTCTCATCAGTGTTTTTTACAACATTGGATTATTATTTTTGGACCCCTTCTTATAGAATAAGAGTTAATCCCAGTAGGGACTTTGAATAGTTGTTTATTCCATCCTTGCCTTCAAAAGTTCTTGCTCTTAACCTGGAAAATGTTCTGACGTAGTCCAATGGAACATTCTCCATCCGCAAACATCAATTGTTGGCCAAATAAGGAATGGACCATTTGTTGAATGTGCTTTTTGCCGCGTTTGTCGCCAGACCTAAAATGAATGCCGTGGAGCCGCTTCTCAAAGTTGACGACACTTCGTTCCAATTTTGCCGCGCACATTTGTCGTTTTCTTGTTCGAGATTGTTTGGTTGTTATTCTAAATATACAATTCGATAAAATTCGCCATCCTCCTAAAGTCTTATTTGAATACCAATCTATTTGGTATTTCGTTTTCCAATCCTTATTGACATTTATCGCTTTCTTTGATTATCCAATTTAGAAATTCCAAAATAACGTCATACAAAGCATCCCTAATTACAGATTCTTCGACGAAAACATATGATGTTGATGTTTCATACATCAAATATATGTTTAGGTAAGTTATTATTATAACATAGTAGAGTACAATTAATAATGGAACAATAGAAAACTTGAAATTTCTTCGTAAATCCATGATAAATTTCGAAATCCGGTGTAAACAAGTACTACATAATCATATATTAACTTGAATTTTTCGTGCGAATTTAATTATCTTTTGTTTATGACTGCTTTATTACACCTCATGGTAAACAGTTCATTGATTATAGGAAAAGATATCAAAAGTGCTGTAAGGACTTATATAACCGTTGCCAAGAAACTTGGTCGTTCAGGAACCGGAAATTTGTAATTTTCAACTGTACTTATAACTCGTTTAATTTTTGTTTTTTAAATAATTTCTCCTTATGAGAAAACTTTTATTTCAATGATCCTCGTAGATACAAGTATTAATAGTACGATTTATAAAAATGAATCTTAATACTTTCTCTATTATACTTCCGATGGTAATTCGATTACAATATAGGTAGCTTTTATTGACTTGAAAAGTTAGATTTCGCCTTTATTACTTGAAAAAGTAACTACAAAGGTTATTTAATGTATTCTTAAGAATGAAATTTTATGTTGTATGAAATGATACTGACAATTTCCTTGTTTTTCAACAAGATAATGCGGAAATTCACACGGACTGGGTTACCATACAATGATTTGATGAAAACGAAATCCCTTTTCTGCTTTGCCCTACATTTTCTTCATATTGTAATTCCAGAGAGAATGTTTTCATCAATCTAAGATTTTTGTAATTTTCCACGCGTCTACAAAACAACTTCCTTTCACTGATAATTAATTTTGTTCTATGCTGTTGTGACAAGAACTCACTTGGAAACACAGTTGATATATGGGAAACTAGAATGGTGTATATTCTCATCAAAGAGTATAATTTTTGCGAACAAAAATATCAGTTTTCTTGGAAATTAGAAGATTCTTAGATTAGGTGAGATTTACAGAATCTTTTAGTAATATTGAAAAGTCTAAAAGATAATGTAATTCTTATATTGAATTTTAAACTTTCAAGTGCGACAACTCTGTAATAAAAAATTAAAAAATCAAAATAATTCTAAATGTATTTTCTGAAAACAATCATTTAAAATCTCCCAAGAAATATTTTTGAAACTATTTTTACAACGTTAATCTAACAAATTTCATTATTTTATTTTCCTTTAGTTCAGTCCTAGTTATGGATATTATAATACACAAATGTTTGTCGATATCCTTCTCAGTTTGAATCCTCAAGGCTACAAATATTATGCCAAAAGAATTTGTAACATAATTCTTGAACGAGCTGAAAGAAAAATGGATAATCGTATTTCATTATAACCGAAGGTACCCCTGTTCTCAAGAAGATTAGATGTTCGGGATTTGTTTAGATTATTTTTAAGAAAATTGTCTATAGTAATACAATCTAATGTTAATGTTTCCTCTTATTCCAGAACGAGGGAGAAGAATTTTCCAGATAAACTTTAGTAAAAAAACTTCCAATAGGATACTTTAATTAATTTTTAACTAATTTTTTACAGTTGAACAAGTGTTGATTTTATTATCGGCCAAGGGGACCGAACTCCTAGCTTCTCGAATGCAAACAGTTGACTACTTTTTCGCAAATCCCGAATTTCATCGACTCGTGAAATCTTGTCAACTTTGATTATTTTTCATTTTCTCACTCATGGCCTGTTTTATGCCCTATCACGTTGTTCCCTAAGACAAAGGAGATGAAAAATGGTCTTTGAATGTCCGTTTTGCGCAAAGATGGTCGAACGCAAAAACAACTTTTGTCATCCGTACAGACCCAGAAGAGAACTGAACAAGCTGGCAAAGGGAATTGACTGAGTGACCATGCAACTGGCTGGACCAAGATGAGTCTTCTTGCGACAAACGGCGAAGGAAACTTGAAGGTCAAGCTCTCACAAAATTAGAGAAATTCAGTTCTCGCTCTTGGTCTCCTCATTTTCGCTTCCCAGAAACGCTTTCATGCCGACTTTGGAGCTAAAGTAAACTAAGTAATTAACTTGTTTCTTTTCTTGCGCAGAATTTGTTCTATTTCGATCGGAACGACCAGTCATTTATCGGCATTGGACGAGCTTCGCGGTGTGTCTCTCCTTATGGAGAGCTCGTACCCGTATTGATTGTTGCCAGAGCGTAAGCATCAAACGTGCGCGACTCGTGAATTTAATTATTTTTATAAAAACTCTTGATTTTATTTTAACCAACAATAAAGTAATCCATCTTTTCTTCGGTCGTTTTTCATTTTCATATTGTCGAGCTGAAATTAACTCCGAGTTTCTTTAACCGGGAAATGATTGAGCAGGTGTCAAGAACTCAAGCAGATCTTGACTAAGTTGTGGCTTGCGGCGATTAAGCATAGTTCTTGTCGTATCCACATATCCGAACTTATGTGCCGCCCATTTATCATTTCTATTGAGAATGGAGTGGATGCGGCTGCCGTTTTTGTCTCTATCCTCAGGCAGAAGTTTTTATTATATTATCAAAGTTTGGAAACAGTCACTTTTTACCAAAGTCCAGTTTTCTCAAAAAAGTATCTTGTTTACTTTGTCGTGGTTTCAAGTTTTTCAAATCTAAAGCTAAAATTGTTTTTCCAGATCCTTTGCCATGTTTTGGCTGAAGATACTTGTCCTTAGTCTAGCTCTGTGCTCGACTGTTGCAGAAGTGATCGATTACTCTGCCTTTGCTTGTAAGTGTTACTTTCGACTTTAAGGATATAGTCAATATTTCAGCTTTGGATTCATCTAATCTCATCTTCCGACATAAAAGGCAGGCAGAAGAAACCCGATGGTTTCCAACATTCCCTCCAGATTATGAAATAGACGATACTGAAAATGACCCGACAAATGTTACTACAGAACATATTTACTACAATATGACCGTTATTAATGGAGACAAGACTGCTTTCACGGACCATTATGTGAATATGACCGAGTTTCTAACTCAGAAGAATGTGACTGGGAACTCAACTCATGAACATCTTATGAGTGCTTATCGTAAAGCTGCTGGTGTTAAGCTGAGATTTGAATTCCCCTTCTATGGCCACAAACTCACCAATGTCACGATCGCTACTGGTGGTTTTCTATATGTCGGAGATCAAACCCACAGCTGGCTCGCAGCAACCCAATATATCGCTCCTTTGATGGCCAATTTCGATACTATGTCCAATAACTCGTTGGTCATGTTCGGAGATGATGGAAATCGATTTATCGTTGAATGGTCTAACGTGAAACTCCGAGATGACCCTAATGGTTCTTATTTTGACTTTCGAATTTGATTGAAATTATCCCTTTTCAGCTGGATCATTCACTTTCCAAGTGTCCTTGTTCACCAACGGAGACATCTGGTTTGTATACAAAGATGTGAGTTTTATTGCTTTTGGATGAAAATTTATTCTTGAATTTAGATTCCAATCCCTGTAACTAACGTCAGCGACGCGAATCACCCTTGTAAATTGGGAGTTAGTGATGCTTACTTGTTCAATCACAAGATGAAGATTCCTAATGATGGTTTGATTTCCTTAATGACTTTTACGAACTATGGTTTTCAGCTTCTCAAACATCTAATAAGAGAGTTATTCACGAATATCACAGAATTTCCCTCACCAGAGAACAAGTTGTTTCAAATGCCGTCGTTATCCTGAAAGCTCTACCAAGTTAGTTTCAATTTCCGTATTGGAGTTTATATAAAGATTTCAGCTTGTCTCGGATTCTCGGACTGCCAATCTTGCTCGAATTCTTCACTCAAATTCTTTACCTGCACGTGGTGTGTTCCTAGTGAAGAAGAGGGAGGATTTTGTTCTGATCTCGATGGCCTCCACAGGAGAAGACAAGAGTTTGTTGAAGGTTATTGTAGCAGACCGAAAACTGAAGTCTGCAAAGATGTTCCTTCAAAGTCAACACCAAAGCCTTCGGAAAGCTCTAGCTCAGATTCAACGAAAGCTCCTCATCCAGACGCCGTCGTGTCACTAACAACGAAAAGTTCGAAATCAAATTCAATAACCGAAACTACTCATTCAGATAAGACAACACTGACTTATGGAAAGACATTCCTCTACTTGGCCGTCCTCTTCGGAATCGTTTTCGTTGCCTGGCTGTATTATGCTTACAATAACCCTTACAGTTGGTCTGGCCAGCAACTCATCAAGTACCGTCCATCAAAATGGCGTAGTCCTGCCAACCAAGTTCGTTACAGTGCTTCGGGTCACATGTAAGACTTGCTACAAATATTCCGGTTCACCTATTCAGATGCTATCATCAGTCTTCGTTCAAACCACTTTGCTAACTCCCATACACCTCCCATCAAGGCATAATTTCTTCATTGGTGTTTGGTAGTACTCTCGGGTACGTTTTCGCTTTCTAACAAAGCCGACCTATTGTTATGACCCTTGTTTTGGAATTATAAAATAAAGGTCTTTATTGATTTATTAATTGAAGCAAAATAATATACTTAAAAACACATCTCATGAAAAAGCGAAAAAGTTAAATTTGATCAACCATCATATGAACCAAAATGAAGATCTGAGCAAGAGATTTCGCTTGTGAAAGTTCACTATTCTTTGCGAGGACGTCGTTGTCGAGTCTTGGGTGAAGGCTCGGCGGAGGACTTACCCGATTTCTGGCTAGCATTGTCACTTTCTCCTCCATTGGCATCTACTTGCTCTTCTTCAGGTTGTGCTTCTTCAGAAATCTCCACATTAGCAGCATCAATGTCAACAATGTCCTCTTGACGAACTTCTTCTTCGGGTTCAAAGTCATCTTCGACAATCTCATCAGTTTTCTTAGAGGGTACGGGAGTTGTCTTACGTCCAAAGCACAAAACGGAGATCAAAATCGTCGGAATGAGAAGGGCGACAGTATAAACAGCCCAAAGCCACGGTTTGTCTTCAGTAGCATCGATTAAGCTCTGGAAAATGCCTTTGGATGGATTCTTGATAGCAGCATACTTCTCCTCTTGATTCTTCTTGATTGTGAAGGTTTCAGCGGCGAATCGATGAGCCAGCTCTTCATCATCAGCGATTAAAATATTGTCGAAAACAATTCCAGAACTCATGGTCCAGAGTTCAATTCCAATAGCGGTGATCTTCTCTAACTGCTTGTAAGGATCGGGTTCATAGTAATGGGGATTCTCAATTAGCTTAGGTGACCATTTTCCTTTATAATCTGGATTCTTGATCATAGGAGGTGACCATTTGCCCTTATATAGCGGATTCGGCTTCATTGGCGGGTTCCACTTTCCACATCCACTCACTGAAGCACATTTAGGGTTAGGGATGAGCTTCGGTTCCCACTCTCCATCAAGTTCGACATCCCAATCATCTGGCTTGACTGCCTCAGGGTCGAAAATCAAAGATTCCTCATCTTCAAGCCAATCAGAGGGCATTGTAGCTGAAGCGTCAACGATTTCTTTCGGTTGACTCTCATCCCAATCATCAGGCTTAGTCGCTGTTTCATCAGCAATAAACTCTCTTTCATCCCAATCCTCCGGCTTCTTATCTTCAGGGTCATGGATCTCTTTAGGTGGTTCAATTGTAGGAACTAGATCCTTCAGAAGGTTTCCTGAGATAATCTCATAATTGTCAATCTGGACGGAAAAGCGGTTATCAGGAGTAACTTTCAGCGTATATAGATGGGTCATCTTGTCCTCAAAATAGGAGACAACGTTCTTACTAGCTGACTCCTTAATACTGTGCTCCTAAAATACTCAACATCAACCCAAATATCCGATAACATGAACTTACACTAATAGTTCCGTTTTTAGGATTCTTTAACTTAATAATGAAGTGAACTTTGGCACTTTGACCACATTTATCCGGACCAAACATTATTGTATAAGGCGTCTTGTCTGTGAAGCTACTGATCTTCTTCTCAATACCCGCAGAAAGAAGTTTTACATATCCACCACCGCACTCTTGACCTTCTTCGTACTTGACTTCATATTGTAAGATGAGAGGTTTTCCAGAGAAATCAAATGGTTCTCTCAGGACAGAAGCAATGGCATGATGACGAGCTCTTGTCTTAACGACTAATCCATAATCTTCCTCAATGATCACATTTGCTGGGGAACCGACGTACCATTCTCCATTGTACATCGCTAAATTCTCGTCAATCCCATCCTTCTTGGCAGTAGACTTAATCCAACGAGTACCGATTCCATTTCTGTTGTCAAACCAGTCAACAAAATAGACCTCATTCTGTTTTATTGTTGGCGGTACGAAAGAAGGAGGAATATATTGCTAAAGTCATTCATAAGGATTGTCGATATAACCAAAATACCTACCTCGGTCGGTATATCATCAGGATCAGAGTCTTCGGCCTGAATACCCGTAAAGAGTGCGGTAAAAATCAGCCCAAGACAGAAGTAATAGGATTTCATAAGCCTGGAAAGTAATGAAAGTTATTCAGTCGATAAAACACGTCGGCTTATTTTTCATCCGCAAAATAAGAACTGAATTCTTATAACAACCTTGTATATGAACAAATAAGGAATTCTACACTATCAGTAGTATTAAAAAATAAAGTTCAATTATTGAAATCCGAATAATGAGAACCAAAAACAGAAGATAGGAGAATGAATGTTGACATATTAGTCAAAAGGCCGACGTCCAGTTTTTCCGCGTGGGACCTTCGGCTTTTCTAGACCAACCGGCCGGGAGACTATTTTCGACAAAATCGATGGCTCAATAATTTTATTTTCAAAAAATATTGATCACATTCAATTCTGTTAATATCAAACAACACAAAAAAACAACATAAAGTACTATCAGAATATATCCATGGATACGTTTTGCAGAGAACTTGTTGATAATGAGGATGACTTGAGTGGACAGGAGACTCACCGCAATGAGAATCAGTAGCAAGCCTTTGATGGTGTTGATTTGCAACTGAAAATATTCATTTTTCATGGACAGCCAGACAAACTGACTAATTTTCCAATTCCGGTCCCCGAATAGAGAACTCCGATGTAATAGAAAGTGATAATCGTTATTTAGGACTTACGTTGACTTTCTTTCCTGTTGCTGTTGCTATGAAAAAAGAAGCACCGAATCCTATCAGTAAATCTGAAAATAAATTGTCTAACTTTGTAATCTTCGAGGACAACTGACTGAAAAGAGGTCCCCCAATAGCAGCCGAGGCCGCCATCTGTGAGACCCCTTGTTTGGCGACTGAGATATCCGCCACAAGATCCCCTATGCTGGTACTCCATGCCATCACAGTAAGTCCAAGGATCTAAAAAGAAGAACATTATTTGGTTTTTGATCAAAGAACAACTTCATGAGAGAGTCTGGAAACTACGCTTATCATCGAAATAATATTCACCACCTCACTGGAAACCGCATAGATCCAGGATACGGACATCACAAACCCGAGATAAGCAGTCATATTCTGTAAAAGTTCAAGAAATCAAAAGTAGATTAGTTTCAATGTTCATACCTTGTGATATTTTGGTTCCTTATTGTAATCAGTGAATTTAATCAAAAGAGCCGTAGAAATGGAGGAAAATGGCAAAAAATATACCCACAGTCCCGGACCTCCTGGAATCGGAGCAATTGTCAGTACCCCAAAAGCAGTCAGAGCCATCATCGGCATGGTAAATGTATGGATAATTGACAATGGTTTGCACCAGAGATCAGTTTCAGGAATCGTCATTCTAAATAAGACCAAAATGGGACACTTGATAATTTGTAAAATTTTCGAGAATCTAGAAGCTTCAGAGAAATTCTCGTTTAAAGGATAGAGTGCAGTCAGAAGATCTTTTACAATTCGCTTTACTGTGACAGGAGTTGTGGCGTTCAGAGATGGTAGAGGGGCGGCTGAAATTAGATATGTGGTATTTGATGAGATATCAGGAGATTCTCACCTACTAAAGAGGCCTTATGACTTCTGGCATCCGACAAAGACATGATTGAATATCGTCGACCAGAATGACGTCGTGATGAAGGAACAACCACTACCATTCCGTGACCACTGTCATCAGAATCTAAACTCTTTAATGAAGGAATACAATTATACTAAGTATACCGTAATCAAGCTCCTGTTCTTCATACTTGAATCTTCCATCTTGATATCTAAAGGTTGTGACATGACCGTCAATAGCATCAACAGGACTAATTACGATGCTTGGAATGACAAAGTTCGGATTTCTTTCCACTGCTGGCATAGGTTCCATCATAACAGGAATAGGAGAATTGAAGGAAAACTGGGATTTCGCTGAAGCCGATAGACTAGCTACACTTTGGCTTTCCAGGAATGCATTGCCCGGATTTACTGTATCCGGATAAGTTGCGTATAAGGAAGATACAGATAGCCTCGGAGGCATCAAGGAATTTCCATGTTGGGCAGATTCTCGTGTGGAAAGTGATGATAAAGAAAGATTATCTGCTCTCAATTCTAAAAAGATAAAGAAAGTTTGGGGATCTTAACGACAGATTACCTGATATCCGAGAATGATTTGATAATGATCGTCCTACACTCCGATGATAATGAGTTTTTTTACGCTCTATTTTCCGGTAAATTCGTCCAAAAAAAACAGTTGAAACATATAGTAAATATAAGGCCAAATAAGCGGCCGGCTGCCAGATGTACAGTTTAGAATCATAAAGCATGATGAAAGCCATCCAGGCGATCCCGATTAAATAAAAGGCGATATCTCGGAAAGTTGGTCTCCGAGAGACTTGGAATGGATTTACAATAATTACAGCAGCTAATACAATAGTAGTTACGAAAGCCCCTCCACCGAGAAGGTCTCCTATGGCTAAACCTGCTTTTGGATGCTTTGTATTCAGAACCGAAGCTATCGTACTGAAAATGTCAGGGGCTCCGTTCCCGAAGGCCATGAATGTAATTCCAGCCACACTTTGAGAGATTTTTAAGTGGTCCACAATAGCCGAAATACTGGGACAAAAAAAGTCATCTGCAGCTGAAGACATAGCTAAGAATAAAATCAGTAAAACAATTATCGCCACTGATAACAGGAAATATCGAACTACATCTGATTCCTCACAGACAACATATTCTGTCCACATAAAGTAGCCTCTAAATAAATCACCTATGAAAATGAAAACAATATTTTACTCACCCGCCTTCACAGATATCAGCAAAACGCTTTATATAATCACAAGCTACTGAAACAATAAATAAAATGTAAGAATCAGATCCGCAAGTTTTAAATTAATTTGACTTCGAAAATTGAGTCATTCAGATTAATCTAAGTTTAAAAACTGAAAAATTCAAGTTTGAACTACTTTAATCTTACTGAATATGTATTTAAATTTAATCCGTAGTTTTACAAAGATTCTTCTACAACGAAAGATTGTGAGAGAGAATTCTCATGATCAATCAGCAATATCACCAAATTTTTGTCTTACGATGCTACATTCTATTTTGTATTTTATAACTTCTGTCTGTGTGAACTTTGTCTGAGATCAAAAATTAATATATAAACTAAATTTTAATCAGTTCAAGTTTGAAATTTGAAGAATTCAGAATTCGTAGATGTTGGAAAATCGATTGTCGTATTAAGGAATTTTTAATAAAAACTGATTTTTCACTTACAGACTGTGGAATTTGTCAATTTGTACGGGGTACATGCTTCGTTTCCACTATTTGGCCATATGGCTATAGTAACCTGATCGAGGGAGGTGGAAGTCGATGGATGAATGGGGACAAGGGTAGGAGCAAAGTCATTACTTTTATTTATGTAGGACATTTAAATTGGACGTGTAGATAGATGGACAAGAATAACGGACAATAGTTTCCAGACAGAAGAGTGATCGCTTATTCTTCTGTTTATCAATAGCAGGAAAGAGTTAGGACTCAGCTGAATTTTCCGTGTTATCTCTTTGTTCTTAATGGAAAATTGTTCATAGCTAATCGAGTAAAATCTGAATTGCAATTATCTTCTTGCTTTTAAAATATTCATGATTTTATTCAGTTTGAAAAACATTGAATTAATTGGATCTATTGCATTTCTACAGAGTCAGGGGAAATGCAATGAATCTGTTAAAGCATCATTTGACATATGCATGTTGACCATTTTTTCAACTACTTCAAGACCATGTGAATCATTTGATAATAAATACACGGGAATCTGGTGTCTAGGGATCTAATTAAATGGACTTTTGTAGCTAGCACCAAGTTAACATAATTCCCATAGCTCGTTCTCATTACTTTGGAAAGTGGTTGCTGACGCTTTTTCGTAATCGAAAAATTCAACGACTGTTGCCATTATTTAAAAAGTTCGGTATTCTTTCAATTTTATCCAGATCCACCTCGGACTGTTTACTTTTCACAAAAGAATCTGTACGTTGATCATCTCCGTGAAAACCTACTGTTTACTTAGCAAAAAGGGTTCTGGAAATTATTTTAAAAGAACCGAATTCTTCCTACTGAAAAGCATCAAGTACGTGGCAAATGAAACTTTTCTCAATTTTTTGATTTAGTCGAGAATCTAAAATGTCGAATTCTGAATTTTCTACCCACTATAATTGCTTAATGCAGTTACTGAATTCCTCTTGGTCGACAGAAGGTAAGAGTACTTTTCGTGAATTTATATTCAAGAATTTCTAGGCTACTGTCCATCAACATTTGATGCTGTTCTCTGTTGGCCGGAAACGAAACCGGGAACGATGGTTTCGATGGACTGTCCCGTCGTTGTAGATTCCAAAATTTACGCAAGTGGGAAAGCGACAAGGTTCTGTCACCCGGACGGTAAATGGGATAGAGTTGGTAATTATTCCGCTTGTATTGAAAATCCTGACATTTCTTATGAAATGATCTCCCCCTTTCACGCTGAGATCATGTATTGGATTTACGTCGTTGGTTACATTCTCTCTCTGATATCCTGTACACTTGCTCTGTTAATTTTCCTCCATTACAAGTATGTTCAGATGTACTGTAATCAAAATTAATTTCGGTTTTAGAAGTTTATCATGTTTGCGAAATATTATTCATACTAATATCGTTGCTTGTTTCGCAATCCACAATATGACATGGCTACTGTATGCCTTATTTACCATTCATTTTGAAATTCGTGGAATTGAGGAAATTGTGGTAAGTCCACCAGGAATTAATTATTTTGCCATATCCATGGAAATATTGTAGCTCATCTGTGCTCTTCCCATGTTACTTTTGAAATACATCATTTTGGCTGCGTTTTGTTGGATGTTCGTGGAGGGATTGTTCCTCTTCGTCAACGTCCTATTTAGCTTCTATTCTCAAAGAATTCGGTTCTGGATGTGTTCTGCCGTAGGTTGGGGAATTCCTGGGTTTTTGCTGTTCCTGAATACTTGTCTTGGTTACAGAAAAGTTTTATCAGTAGAGTAAGAACATTTCCTTAATTACTAAGCTGAAAATCGGGTTATAGATGCACCGACTGGCATCACGCTTCCATGGACAAGATTATCCTTGTCCCTATCTTGTTCATCATAATGGTGAATATTCTGTTCCTACTTGTTATCGTTTACGTCTTATTGGCGAAATTAAAACTAACAACTCCGAGGGAATTCGAACGATTCAGTAGAGGTCTCCGAGCCCTTTTTGTGCTCTGTCCTCTTCTGGGAGTCAATTATGCCATCGTGTTAGTTCAACCAACATCTCCCCAGTGGCTGAGTTTGATAGTCTCTTATTACTCAGTCATCGTGTCCTCTCTCCAAGGACTACTCGTGGCCATCTTCTTCTGCTTCAAAAACAAGGAGGTTTGTTAATCACCGTAATCTATGTCGTAATGTGGTTTGTGTTTGTATAGGTCCAAGAAAATTTGTCTCGTACATTTGTATGGCTGAAGACTTCCCTCAAACTTCGAGCAGAGATTGCCAGAAGAAGAAGCGTCGAACTGGATTTCAGCAGAATAACGCTTCTGAGTGTTTAGGTCGAAAGTACTTTGAATAAGCTCATTTGGATGAAGCTCGGGTTCTCGCGTATGACTCGATCTACCTCAACCAACACTGAGGAGTTCAAACTCATCAGGTACAGCTTTCATCCCCAAGTTTCTAAAGCAAAATACCTGATTTCAGAAACAAGAATAACACAAACAACACAGATTCCGCTCAACATTCTCGTTCCCCTTGTCATAAAACTCCACCAGTAATCACTTTCGGAGAAGATGGACGGCTTCAGCGTGTCGAATTCAATCGTCGCTACTAATCTTTGATCTCAAAACAATGTCATCAGTTTATTTAAATTCCCAGTTTCAAAAATAAAATAGTACGAAAAGTTTGAAGAAATTGACAGTAAAGACGTTTGGCAAACATGTCAAATAAATCGATTTATTCGAAAGCTGGTGCCAAATAATCATCAAAAGTCAATGGTGAACTCACAGGAAGCACATGTGAAGAATGTTCGAGACAATTGACCTTGCATAGGAGAAATCCAACAGCTGCGTTTTCTCTCCATAGAGCTGTTAACGCCAATGGGGATATAGCAGCATTCCTGACCTTACGTGCTGTTCAATCGCTTGATATTTCATTCAGCGATGAACTTTACGAAAATCTCGAAACAGGGTGCTTTGAAGAATACCATTGCCAAATTCAATGACGCTGAAAAAAGAAATGAAGAGGAACTAAAAAGGTTTGTTTTCTTGATGGATATTCTTTGGTGAGATAATTAATTCCAGAAATCCCTTTTCAAGCACTTATGAAGTCCAGAAATTCGACAAAACAGCTAAAGATTACGCTAGACCTCCTCCAGGATCGAAGACTGAGAAGAGAGCCAATAGAGCCGGAGATTATGTAACACGTGAGGTCGTTTTCTTGTGTGAAATCATTTCCCAACACGCTGTGGGTACCCCGCCAAATTGTATTATCAAATTCGGGCCCTTGTTTTATATTTATGCTCATTATTCAGATAAGGTAAGTGATTCTAGCCATTTCAAGTTATATTTGCCGTATTGTAGCTTGTTGGGATGCTGCTTCGTGCCAGGAAGTATGGGCTAGTCGATTTTGAAGGTGAAATGTTATATCAGAAACAAGACGATCACAAGGAAATACGGCTTTTGAAACCAATTGATGAAATTCGAAAAATAGTTCAGTATTCCGGAGACCCAGTAAATTGTATAGCAATTGTTAAATAAACGTGAGTCAAAATAAAAAATCTATTTGTGTTTTTAAAAAACAGATGTGCTAAATCCCATTGTTAGATAATGATTAGCTGACTTGAGAAAACACGAGAATAACAATGCAAGGAGATTAAATTAAACTCTTTCATTCATCATTTTGTAGTACTTGTATTAACAGATCTTTGGTGAATACATCTCTGTGATCCCTACAGTATTGTTCAATTCAAAATGTCTTGGAAATTCAATGGCATTTGTCTTAGATAGTTGCTTAATTCACTTGTTATACTTGCTGGAGACTTCAAGAAGTTCACAAATCCAAGTAATCAGAGCATTATCCCTAAATACTCCTTGAAAAAAACGACAGTTGATTAGTAGCGATCAACTATAATTGCATTAAAATTCAATAATATAATGCTATCACGTGGGTGACTTTAAAACTTATGATGGGATATTTATACATTGGTAGTTATCAGAGAAAAATAACGTATCTCAGAGGTTTAACAGAATGCTAGATAAGTTGAGAGTTTCTATCGAACGGGGAATCAATCTTTAATTGAATCATTGCCATCAAAGTCTTCTAAAGTCTTATCGGTCCGCTATATTTTCTTCATTGAAAGATACTCATCAGATATTATGAACCAAAGACCGCACGGAAAATATCCTGTCGACATTAATACAAACGAAAGAAAAAACGAACAAGAGTTAAAACTATCGGGGTTGTTTATATTATTTTCACAAGAAAAACCCGTTATGTACATCCTCATGAAAAAGACAGTAATCAAGTTTGTGATAGGAAAAAGTGCAATTACTTATCATAGTAGTTTCTTTGATTTCGTTATTATGTATTATCTAATAGTTTCAATATGTGGAATATTTGATTAATTGGCTTCGTACTTAGTAAGCAATTCTTGAAAGCAAGATAATATATTTCGAAAATAAATCAAAGGCTAGTGCAATCTGTTTATAATTCTTTTCCGTTTAAATGTTTCTTGGTTTTTGTACACGATCATGTGTCCTTGACATCGTTTCTCCATGAAAAAACAATTCCAGTTGTATCAATTTTAATATTATTACACATTTACATAGGCTATCTTAAAAATGATTTTTCATTATAATTTCTTGTTAGGTTTGTTTTTTACACTTCATTAAAGTACCGCAAGACCTATTTCAAAATACTGTAAATAAACTATAACTACTTAGGACAAGAAAATTTAGATTTCTGTAAAGTAGTTGACATAAATTTTGTAATATTTCTACCAATTTTTCTTTTGAACTCTTTCAGAGAACTCGTTATATTTTTCAGCAATTATTTACTAAAACTTGCATAATTATAAAAAAATTTTAGGTTATTGTTTTCATACTTTTAAGAGACACAATAAAAAGTAATTGCAGTAAATTAATTTCCGATTCTGAGGTTATATAATGACAAATGGAGTCTTGATGAATATAATTATTATTGGTATGATGTATGGAAGGAACCCAAGTATTTTCCTAAACTAATTTTCGATGACCATTCCCTTATGATTTTGATCATGTTTTCATATCCTGGAAATTCCACATTATTTTTACTCCCAACTGAATGGAAACCAGAGACTACCAAATGGTAACAGAAGATAAATTACTTCCATTTCTTCAGAAAGAGAAATAGGTTTATATTCAATGGACTAATGTTTCATGTTAGTGAAGACACTTTCAGAATCACGATACTTGACTAGTTTCCATGCCCCCGATCTCCATTCTATAGAAAATCTATTTGACATTCTACCCAGAAATATTTCCAAACAGTTATTAATTTAAAGAGATCAAATAAGAGGAGGTTTTTAAGTGATAAAACACGAGAAATTAAAATCTTTGCTGTAAAAGAATGTTAGGACGACTAGTATCTTGGGGTAGTAGAAGAATGACTTTCTGTCTTTTATTTGATAGAATAATTAGCTAATTAAGTTGTCTAACAAATAAAGAAACGTTTTCACCATATATTTTTCAGAAATATGAAAATATTTCCCTAACTTTAACAAATCATAATTTTTATTAATTGGTGAGTATCATTTAACTAATCAGGATTCGTAAAACGAAACGACATGTTTTTTCGTTGTTAAAATATAAATATAATAACTCAGAATAAAACATGAACCAAATAGCTCGTTGAAATAAATGCCACTTTTGATGAATTTCTGAGTCGTTTCTTGAAAACAAATTATGCGGGAATACAGTAAACGTCTTTGGAGATTTTTGCAATTCAACTAGCTGTCCAGATTTGCCTCATTTGAATCTAAGTAGAAACAACGACGAAAACATCATTGCGCGGTTGCAGCCAGTAAGTTCTCCCTCAAGAGCCAAATGTCACGACTTTCTTTTTTGTCTCTTCAAATCTGAAGTAACTGTGATTGATAACTCTCACTGGAATCCATTCCTTGTTTCTTATGGATCCAGAAATTCATCACCCGTCCTCTACCAAGCAGAGTGAGCGCCAAATGGACTCCAACCATCGAATAACGATCAACTATCGTGAGCGATGTAGAATGCACGACCTCAATGCTGCCCTTGATGAACTCCGTAGTGTCATCCCCTATGCTCATGGAACTACTGTCAGGAAACTCTCGAAAATCGCAACTTTACTACTCGCTAAGAACCACATCATCATGCAGGTAACGGCTTTCAATAACGATTGAATCTCAACCTAAAGTTTCAGACGAAGGCCATTGATGAACTCAGAACTGTGATTGAAGAACTTCGAAAAACGATCAAATCCCTCGAGGACAACTCTAAACAGAAATCTCCAAGTTCTCATTCAGATAATGACTGATTTAATAGTACTTTGGGGTGTAATGTAGCTGAAAAAGTAGAGAATATTCCATTTTTCAAAAACTAAAAGTGTCACTACCTGTTTTCATAGATGATGTATAATATTATTTATCACTTTTATAATACTGTTATTTTGAAAAGTCTTATCAAGAAAAGTGCTGATTTCTTGAGGAACAATGAGTCTTTCCGTTACGGACGGTGAGTTTTAAAATCTGTATTAAAGATAACCTGAAAATCCAACTTTGACTTTATAGTTCTTAAAGGATCCAACATCTTAATTTCACTGACTGTTTCAGCAAGATAATTTAGCATGTGAATTCATCAGAACAACTTTGTGGACTTGCTCTAATATCTGAATTTCATAACAATTACAAATAGATAATATTATAGTTGAAGTACCTATATTGTACAATTTTTTACTCTTAGTATTCCCTTTTACTAGTTTTTTATGTTCTAAAGATGCCAGTTTTTATTATTCTCACATTAAACTCTGTCAGAGACCAAGGTTTTTTCAAACTGAGTAAAAGTGAAACATTGAAAACGAAAAAATACGACAATATGAATAATGGAACTATGACATTGTACAATTTAGATCTTCTTGGATTACTAGAGATACGGTAACAGTCCTAATAGTTGTTCTGATGAATTCACATGTTAAATTATCTTACCGAAGCGGTCAGTAAAATTAAAATCTTGGATCTTTTAAGAACTATAAAGTCAAAGTTAGATTTTCAGATGACCTTCAATCCAGACTGAAATTCGCTAATTGTTGCAAGAAAACTTATTTTCTTTCTAAAAATTGTTGTAGTTTTTTCATGATCAAAGTTCCCAGAATCACAGCACTACCAAAATACAGATAGTACGAAAAATTATCATTCATAAAAAGAGTGACAGTTTTAGTACTCGAGGAAATTGAATATTGTCTGTTTTTAAGCTACACCATAAACTTTTTCCCATTCGCAGAGAGCCATACTTTGTACATGGCATAGAATGGGGATGGAGGAATTTCAAAACGACTTTAATAAACAATTATGTTTTTCTTTCCATCTGAACTAATGACAAACATGTCAAAACATAAATTATCGGCTCGATTTCTTCGGTTTTATTGTACCGAATTCCATCAAGAAATACAAATTAGGACCAATTGCAACAACGGACGGCTTCAATTTGAGAAAATGAGAATACATTGGGATACACACAGTTTGGTGGTCAGACATATACAACACTCCAGACTGAAAGAACGGCCGTCTCGCAAAGGTATGAGTGTACACACAAACACTGCGCGGTTCTCTCTGGTCTTTCCCACCTGAGAACGAGCATTTCGCTCCGAAAAAAATATATCTGTTTCAATTTTTACTAACTAATATGATCCATGACTTTTTTGTAATCTACCATATTTAGAAATTCGACAGTTGGCGTTTATTTCACAATTGTTTAGTTTTATTTTTCAATAACAGAAGAATTTTAGCTTTATCATATGGTCTTTCAAGACCAGAATGATGAACAACGGTTCTAGTTGTGCTGCTTTCCAATCTCAGCAGAACTATCAATCGAAGGAGAACTATGTGACGGTAAGTATATGACTAATCGATGATAAAGCATTGCTAGTAGAATTGTCTGTAGAGAACGGTCTTGTTTTTCCACTATAGTTGAATTTTTCCTTCAGGTGCTAGCAATTTACGACGATCCCCAGCCAACTGACGGAATTGTAGAAATTACGAACCTGGAAAAACCACCAAGTAAATTTTATTAATAAAATAATTTGCTAAATTTGTTTGTTCATAGGTAATGGATTGAAAGTTTCTACTGATTCTGACGTTCGTTCTTCATCAAAGTCTTCTGTTTTGTCCATCAGACGCACACCGGACGGAAGAAGCTCTATTAGTATTCCTAAATCACAGTCAGAGATGAGTCATCTCGCTCGTACCAGTGCGAGGAAATCAAGATTCACCGACGCTTTTCTAGAAGCACAAGAGAGATTAGAGGCTCAACAAGAATCTTATTCAGAATTTCAACCAGTTTCTGGAAGCAGAGTCAAATCCTTTACAGTTACTCTGCCTCCAGAAACCGTTGGTCTTCCTCCCGGAATCGAAATCAGTACAGTTCCCGATCCAAACGATGAGAGGGGAATAAAAATCCTAGCCGTTGAAGTCAGACAAATTGACGACGACGGGCGAATCGCTTTAGAAGGCACCATTAAAGTCGGTGATCTAATTACAGAAATTAATCATCGACCAGTCTATCAAGTAACTCATGATTCGAATATACTAAAATTAAAGTGCTAAATTTTCAGATGTCTTTACCAAAAGCTCAAGCTCGTCTGAGGGAATTACAATCAATCCCCAGTCCTATTATTGTCGTTAATAGAAGACTGAAATCACCTAACCTTGACCGAGAGAAAAGCATATCTGCTGCCAAACCAGTTACTACTGCTCTCCAAATGGCAAATACTGCTAAAATTGGGGAAATGGTTTTGGTACAAATTGAAAAGAGTAATAGTAGCTTTGGCTTCGGTGTAAAAAGCAGAATGAATGCTATGAACGAACGACTCATTTACATCAACCACGTCGACTTGAATAGTCTTGCTCATAACAAACTCAAAATGGGAGATCGGTTGCTAAAGATTAACAACGCAGATGTCAGCTCATTATCTCAAAAAGAGGTTGTACAAATGCTGAAAGATATTCCAGTAGGAAGTACAGTTGAATTCCACATATCCAGAATTATTGAAAATCAGAATTCAAAGGAAAATGGGAAAAGTTCAGAGCCTCCAGCTGAGACTCCTTCTCCATCAACTACAACGGCTGAAGTTTGTCATAAAAGAAGACAATCAGCATTTGTAGATGTTGGAGACGAACACGTTCAGTATCTGACGTTTAATGTAACTCTTCAGAATTCGAAGAGCGCTGGTTTGGGGATCAGTCTGAAAGGAGGCAAACTTTATCCTGAAAGAGGAACACTGGAAGATGGAGTTGATTGTGGATTATTTGTCAATGGGGTAAGAAACATTCCGAGGAAATCACTTATCTTCAAGTTTTCAGATTCTTCATGGTTCCGCTGCTTTCAAAGATGGGAGATTCCGAGAGAACGATAGACTCATCGGAATCGAGAATGTTGATTTACGTAGTTATCAACACAACGCTGATGCCCTCGCTACATTTTCGAAAACTCTAGCTGGAGTTCAAGGGCAAAGTGTCAAGATCAAGATTGCTCGGACCAAGGATTCTCAAGATTCTGCTCAGTTTCCCAAGGAAAGAGCTAGAAAAGTGAATCTTGTCAGATCGCGATCCGAGAGCGAGAACAGTCTAGCCCCTGAAGTCGATCCTTTTAGCCGAGAGAATCCGAATCGAAAATCCATCAGCGAAAAGCGTCCTTTAGCTTCTGGAAACGATGCTATTAATACTAGAACCTATCAGAAGATCGTTCATCAAAGACAGACGAGTGGTGAGTAAACTATAGTCTTTCTTTTCGCTTTCCTTATGTTGTGCTTCTGCTTCAGCTCCCCAAATTCGATCTGATGCTTTTCAAAATCATCCTTTCCCTGAGTTTAAGAAACGTCAAGCTTCTTTGACGTTAATGAACAAAAAGCTTACGTTTTCCCAATTTGTTGATGAAAATCAATCTCCGACAGAAACATCAAAATCATCCCCTAAGAGAACCGCCATTTCCCAGATTTTCAATCATTTCAAAGCTGGGTCGAAAAAAGACAAAGCCAGAAGACAGACAATCATGGTTATAGACAGTTCTGAGAATGGTAAGATCGAAGCTTTGCTTTTGATAATTTCCCCTTATTGTAATTGCAATGATGGAAACATATTTCATTGATATTTTACAGGACAAAAACCCCGTTCCTTGAGTCACGATCCTCGTTCAGAAAAAGAATCCAAGCTGATTCACGAGGTTGTGGCTAGTGGAAATGGGACCTCTGTTGATACAACAATTCAAAGAAGAAAGAAGATCGAACCGGCTCCAAGTTTCAAACAAGCCATGACAAACAGTGTTTCTCATCCCTTTTTCGATGCTTTGGTTAATTCCGAAATAGGTCCTGAGGGACTTTCGAGTTTACGAATCAGTACGAACGACAAGAGTCATCGAAAATCTGTCGGGAGGTTAGAGTTTTCGCAGAAATTACTTGATAATTACTAGAAATTTGTTTAGTGGTTTTTCGAGACACTACGATGACCATCGACCGGAACCTCCGCCTTACAACGGTCCTCACTTCCTAATTCGTCCACCATATAATACATTCGAGCACCAGAGAGGACGCTCTGCCCACGAAGTAAGTTTAAGTTTATTTTTACTTTCGGGTTTGATTGATAACATCGGGCTTCTTGACAATTGTTTTAATTTTCTCTGCAGTTTAAAAATACTCCAAATAACCCTCCACCAGTTCCACCAAGAAGTAAAAAAGAAGATAAACATGGGTATGTAACAAGCAATAACGCTTGTCGCTTGCATCTTCTCCTTGAAGCAAAACTGTTTTCCCTTCTTGCTTACTTGCTGCTTTTGTATCCTTATCAAGATTTAAGTATGTTGTTTACAGTACTCGTCACAGCAAGATCCTCGTGCATACTACGAACAACATAAGTACCACGGCGATCCCAACTGTGTCATCCACTATACCAAAGCAAGCAAAGAACACGGATCGAACTTGTACCACATTTTCCACCCAACTACAGCCTACGTCGGTCCGTCCCCATTCCAACAACAACAATATTCAAACATCCATCAAAGACAGTTACATGAGCTACAACAGCGCGAACGAACCTCCCATGCTCCGAACAGCCCCCCCGATCCCACCGCGAACTATTACGACGTCTTCAACGCTTGGTTTGCCCAAAGCGGACGTCAGAAAGCATCCGCCCACACAAATGATGGAGCGGCGAGACGACGAAAGGAGAAATATGATGAAATCCCAGGAGTACCTCTTACCACGGTGCGTCATCGTGCCTCCCACGCATTCAGAGATAATGAATTCGTCTCACTCCCGAACACGAGGTTCGTCACCACCCCCATCAATTCTTCAGAGGGGTACTCGACAGGCCGTTTCCGTGCGAGTCCCTTCGACGGCGGCCACCATCTCCAACAACCGCCGATCGTTGGCTCCTCTGCACCGAGTGCCTTCACCCCATTCTCCTCTACATATAACATCAATGGACGACTATGATCCAATCACGATGCAACGCCATCCAACGCGAGCCACCATGCGAGAGAGAAGCATGACGAGCAATTCAGAATTCCGAAAGTCACAAAAACGAAATTCAATTATAAATTGGGTAAAGAAACGAAAACAAGCGGACAATCCTGCTTGCGGATCCTCTACTGGTCGTAAACTTACTCCTTCTGCTATCTTTTATGATTCAGAGGAGAATGTTCTTAAATGTTAATTATTATTAATTACTAACTTAAACTTAGTTTACGGGTTGCTCATGACTATGAAGAACCTCTACAAATGACAAGTATAATATATGCAATACATAATAAATCCTTTTACTTGAGGAGTTCAACTAATGTCATTTCATTCACTTAATTAGTTACAGTTTCCAGAATCTGATGGAAACATGTAGAAATACTTTCTTAAATAAGGTTTTGACAATTTTTGGAAATTTTAGGTAATTTTATAACAGTATCTATTTCTAATTTTCCTGATAGTATAACTAAACTGGGATTTTATTCGAATGATAAAGTGTATGCAGTTTGAGTTTTCATATCATACGAAAGATAAACTTCACAAATAAACGTCTAAAGTTATTCTAACAACATCATACTATTTACACAAATATTTATCAATTTTTAAATAAATACAATGTTTATCACATGAAGGATAATACATCAAGTGGTTGTTACTTTATCCTACAGATGTGTCTGGATTTGATTTTCATAATACTAATCCTACTCAAAAATCGACTATTTTGGACTTTTAGGAAAGCGTTCTTTGGCTATGTAATTTACTTGATATTAGGATTATCATCTTCGTTTAAATATTATAAAGTTTAAGAAGCTTATAGTAATAAATTTAAAAAATCAGCTACACACTAATCTAGTAGGTGAAAGAAGAGCAGGACCATAAATAAAGACGATTTTATATACAAATTCGTATAATATGAATGTTTGTACAAAATCTATCTTTTCCATTTTGCCCTTTACGCACTTTCATTCCAGGAATTGACTTATTTACATCTGATATCTGTACAACGAATCCTTTAATTGCTTACAATCTGGAGGATTATATTTTTCAGAAGCCCGTAAGTTACCAGTCATCTAAAATTGGCTATTTCGTCTCCAATTGTAATAATATCAAGGCTATCTTAATCTCTTCGGAGTCATGGAAGTTAAATTTTTAGATTAAATTTGAAAATAAAACTTTAATGTTGAGGATGTCAGTTCACTATGTGAAAACATTTCTTCCTAGTCTCCGTCATAAAGACATGCTTTTAAATTTATATATAGGCTAAAATTCCCCCCATCAGAGATTTAATTTTTTTACTTGATCTGGAATTCTTCCATATAAGGAAATATCTTCGTTAGAAATTGAGATTTCCATGAATATCCAAGTGTTTATGACGTGAGTATATGCTTTCAATTAGTAATTAACGTGAATGGTTTTGAAAGTTAAGAAAGCTCACTTGTCGTTGAATTTACAAATACAATCTGGAGGAAATTTTCAGGGTAACCATCACTTATATCCAAGATGTATTCAAAGACCAAGTCACGATGCTTGATTCTTGTTGTCCTTATTTCTGTCTGTTCTTTGTCAGAAAGCTATATTATTTTAAGGTTGGGAGTAAGACCGAAGATTCAACAACTAAAACATGGTAAACTTTTGGATTTTCATAAATGCACATAATCAGATTTACTTTTTGCAGTTAAAAACAACTTTATTCGTGAAAGACGAAATGCAGTCTCGTATGAGGACAGACTTAGAAGAAGCAACGGTATTAACCATATGCTGAAGCAGCCGATCCTCGGATTATCGCAATGGTGGAATGACGATCACAATTTGGATCTCTTGAATAGAGATTATTACTAAGCTGGAAAACTTGAATGCTGAATTTCATAATATTTGATTACAATATAAATTGATATAGTTTCTCCTCTGTTCACTGAGTCACTAGTAAACTATTCATTCTGAAAGAGAAAACTGGTATAGTTCTTTGAACTCTGAGAAAAAACTTTTGATAGAAAATCGCGCATGATCTCCGTATTTCGTTCTGCCAGCCGATCAAGTCCCTTTGATTTTGAGTTTTTGAAGGATGCACATTTGACTCTGACCAGTTCATATGTCTGATGATACAAAACCTCCGTTCCGATCTTAATCGTTGGTGCGCGTGCATCGTCGGTAACAAAAAACACAATAGTAACTGTTCTTGTAGAGTTTTGGGACTCACTACTTTCCAAGCCGGTCTTCAGCTCGTCGACGAACAACTCCGATTTTGAAATACGGCAGACAATTGTAACGCGTTGATCGCTTTCTGAATCCTTTCATCTCTATTCCATCACAGTAGGTCCGTCTCAGTTGAAAACAGCGACGAGTTTTTTTAATTTTCAGCTGAAAAATTGGGAAAAGGTTCAATTGAGTGATTTTCGTGAGTGTGAACTATTTAATCCGGCTTGTTAATGTCAACAAAAAATTCTGTTTATTTCCAGGGCAAGCAATCACTAAAATAGTCTCCGGCGAATAGTCTCATGTGCATCACTGTTTTCACGTCATTTTCTCGATATTTGTATCTCCGTATTTGATTTCGCTGTGATGCAACAGCCAAAAACGGTTTGGAAGGAGTTTAACGAGCTACCCTTAACTCACGCGAATTCCTTGAAATTGCGCAGCCGCTTCCCTTGAGCGGTTGTCACCATGTATCGATTTTACTCGATTGTATTCTTTTTCGGAATAATTATTCTGATATCCGCAATTGCTGATGACTATTTTTTCAAAAAATCGGTTAAACGAGACCCTCATGCAAAACTCGTCATATTTGGAGCAAGACATGGCAACAGGAATCCTGCTATGTTTCTCAACGAATCAAAGGGTTATTACGGGTTCGAAGGACCCATGGAGCTCACGTCGGTCTGTTTTTAACTTGACTTGTATTGTCCATTCATAATTGGTATTATAGTTTGGGAAACGCCAGGGATACGCCTTTGGGAGGGAGATGAGAGTGTTCCTCCAAGGTTTCCTTAATGGAAATTACCTTCCATCAGAAGCAAGTTTCTATACTTCAAGTGCAAGTCGAACACAAATGACCTTGCAAACAGTTCTCGCAGGTCTCTTTCCCCCGAGGTCGTTCGCAGTCTGGAATCTAGCTCTGGATTGGAGTCCTGTACCTTACACGATCGACGACGCCATGCTGAGGATGTATAATGTAGTCTGTCCTCAAAGTGATACTGGTAATTTGCGAACACTCTGACGTAGATTCACGTTTTGGTTTTCAGTCTGGAAGCCGATTGATGATGAAACACTGGATGCAATGATAACAAAAAAGGAGGAAGTCGATCCAATATTGCAGTATATCAGCGCCCACACAGGTTGGTCGCCTACATTCAATTCGGCTGCTGATCTGGCTGATAATATTGATCAGTTTGTAATAAGTTCGAGTCAAAAACAACCAATCATGTGCTATCCTTTTAGGAAATTCATAACTTTTCGCTTCCCGATTGGCTCGACATTGATAACTTTACGATGTCAACTAATTCTACTCTCGTTGATGAAATAATGGCACTACGTAAGTTGTGAGACAAATTTCATAAATACCTACTGTCCGTTATCTAGAGGAATATCCCCAAATCCAATGTGCCAACTACAAGCCATGTCAGAATATGATGGCTGGAGTCTGGCTTCAGACAATAAGTGAAAGGCTTCGTAAATTCTCCAACGAGACAGAGGGGAACGAAGCGCCCCAGAAGTTATTAGGATTCATAAGCCATACAGAGATTGTTCTCTCCGCCATGTTAGCAATGGGATTGAAGACCGACAGGGTAGAACCAACTGCTGGATTTATTTTGGAAGTAAGAGATACTCCAATGTGGGAAGCACGGCTTCTCGAACATCAGCCCCTTGCTGCTGATGAACATTTAATTTTCCGAGCAAACTATGGACCTGAACTGCAAAAAATGACTTCAAATGACGAGTGGATTCTTCTGGATGATCTCGTTGAATTTATCCGCTCTAATGCCATTCCGAATTGGCCCTTGGCCTGTGGTATTGAAAAAGAAGATACTGGCGATATCCCGAGTGACACTGATAAATTAATCGTAGATGTATTAGAAGTAGCCAAGATGGAGAAAGAAAAATCAAATTCTGCATGTAATTCATTCCTTTCTTTCTCTGTTTTGTCTTTCCTCTTTGTGATTAAATTTTTTACATCAATAGGAAATTAAGGCTCTAAAAGTAAAAAATACGGAGTATCACGTGTAATTATAACTGATAGAAGTTAATAAAAAGTCCAAGCACAAGGTGGAAACGAGTTTTGATGGATTCATTGACGATTATGGTCTCTTACCTTTTGTTTTTATTTTAAAAGGGTAGAATTTATCATGACCGATCCGCAACTGTTAACTCCCGAATGGCCTGAAGGTTGAAAACAATAGGTGTGGCCATGAAAGTCATTACCTTTTTAATCGGTTGATTCTTCATTCTGACAGGAAATTAATTACACCTTAGCAGTCATTGTTCCTTGATTGCATAAATTGTACCGGAGTTATTCTCTCTTACCACCTATTATGTCCATATCAAGAGTATTCGTCATAGTATTCCTTGTTGAATGCTGCTATGGAGCTCCTCAATATCCAGAAGCTATCATCGAGCCTCCAGGGCATGTTCCACCTTCGGACGATGTCTTGAAGACCGTGATGAAAGAGCCGGAGAAATCGCTTCCTCCTAACCCGAAGTCTTTACCTATAGTCGATCAACCCCAACCACCATTACCGGAACCTCCAAAATCTTCCCCTAAGATTGTTGATGACTCTGAGTTCCAGCAAGTAGAAGTCCAACAAGAAGAATCAAAGCCTGAAACTGCAAAATCTGAAGTGAATTATAAAAACGATGGTTCGATAATACGACGTTTAATCCATGACATAATTCTATTATTTCAGGTTGCGTCTCGGACACAATATTCGTTGTTGATTCTACTGGCTCTGTAAGAACTATTTTTGAGAAACATCGCACGTATGTATCAAATGTTGTCAAAGGCCTTGACATTTCATCTGAAAAGAGTCATGTCGGTGTTATCGTGTATAGTAGTAAGTACCGCCAAAAGATCAAAATATCCTTGGCGGATCCTCAAGATAAGCAAAATATTTCCAACATAATTGCTAATCTCCCCTATTTCTCTGGAGTTACGGCTACTGGTCGAGCTCTTCAGCTTGCTCAAGAGGATTTGAAAAACAGAAGACCTGATGTGATGACAAATCTCGTTGTTATCACAGATGGATTCAGTTACGACCACATTGATGAACCAGTTAAGGAATTACATCAGATGAATAACCTTCGTACTTTTGCAGTTTCTCTCAGTGAAGTTAATGGAAGGTAAGTTTTTCATCAGGACTAATTAGAATTCCTGTTTTCTTTTTATTCTGTTTCCTCCAAGACAAAACCGGATGTCTTGTCTTTTAGATTTGAACTGCTGATGATTAGCGGAACAGAAGATAATTTACTGAACGGCGATGACAGTTATAAAGAACTCCTGAGCAGATTGCAAGAGTGTAACGAGAAAAGTGAAAGTGCAAATTCTGTACTTAGTAATGAGAGTGATGGAAGTGATAAAGAAAAGAAAAGTATTAAAACTAAAAATACTTCCGAAGGGGAAAAGAAGGACAGTGAAGAAAAGGATAAGGACAGTGAAGAAGAGGATAAGGAGAGTGAAGAGGAGGATAAGGGAAGTGAAGAGGAAGATAAGTCAAGTGGTCCTTCAGAATCCACGGGATCGAGTAACTGCAAATTTGACGTGGTTTTTGTTATTGACGCTTCTGGATCTCTTAGACAGAGATATTTGAAACAGTTAGAACTAGCGTGTGAACTTGTCGAGATTTTCGGTGAAAATTCCGATTTCGCCCTAATCAAATATTCTGGTAAACGACAAGTCAAAGTTTCTGTTCCTCTAGGGTAACTATCCATAATTAATCTAACAAGTTAATCAAAGTGTCATTACAGGTCCAACAAGACAATGTCTGAATTCAAATCGATTGTATCCACGGCAAGATTCATGGGAGGTACGACCTATACTAATCTAGCCTTGGATAAGGCTTTTGAGCAAATGCAAGGATCTGGCCGTAACCAAGGTGCTCTCCCCATCGTCATTGTCTTCACAGATGGCTTCAGTAGAGCCAATCCATTGCCCAATGCCAAAAAAATACATGAGAAATCGATTCCTGTATTCGCTGTTGGAGTTTCCGATGGTACCACAGTGAATGAGAACGAGTTACGAGATATTGCTAGTAGCCCTGCTCACGTCTATCTTGATACAACCTTTCAAACTCTTAAGGATACTCTTACTCAGCTTTCAAAGTCCTGCTAATCTTTGAGAATCTTTCTATAGAACAAATAATCCTTCATTTATACTCGATTAAAGCTTAATGAAATAAAATTTATGTGTACTCAATTTTGAAATTTCTTCATTTACCATTCTGCAAAGCTTCGCCGGCATTCTGAAGTCTTACTCCAACTGCATTTTCAGTTTTTCCGATGATGTTTCCAGCTCCGTCATAGATGTATCTGACTCCATTGCCTAAGGTGTCTCCTGCGTTGGAAATCCCATTACGGACATTATTACCGAAGTTAGAAGCAGTCTGTCCTGGAAATTTCAAGATTTTATAAACTCAAAGAATATGTATTCGAATGAAAGAAAGATAATAATTCCTACCAGCACCATACCACCAGTTATGGAAATTATCTTTCGTATTAGCAAACCACTGTTCGGCTCCATCTTTTAGATTTTCAAAACCATCGCCTAAAATATCGACAGTCGAAGAGAATAAAGCAAAAAAGTGGAAAGTAATGAAGAAAGTTACTCACCAACAGCATTTACAGTTCCGACAAACTTATCTCGAGCAGCATCGCCAATATTGGAGAAACCGTGTCCTGAAATAAATCCATTATAAATAATTTTATCATTACTAATCTACTGAGGTTGGTGACTCCATCAGCCATGTTATCGATGCCATTGTTGATATGCCCAGCAATCCTTTGCTCTATTGGATCTTCTTGCTGCAAGGACTCATCAAATAGTCAATTTCAAGATAATAACCTTACCATAAAGCAAGAATCAATCACGACAGCCAGAATAAGAACCACAGTATATTTCATATTTTCCGGACAGATTGACAAAAACGAAAAATAATCCCAGACACTCTTGATTTGACGTTTCTGGCCGACTTGACTTACTTCAGTTTCACTCTGTCAGGAAGAATTGGTTGAATTGACTCGCGCAATGTCAACTTCAACGCTTCATCGGTTCAATAACATCCAACATGCGTCGACAATCATTTTCAATCCCTTCCGCAAACTCTTGGAAAAGAATTCAAAAATTTGGTAGCGAATGGCTGACGTTCACAAACGTCATTTCCAAGTCAAAACAAATGAGTAATATTTAAATACTCCTACATTGGACTATAATGTGTAAAGCTTCTGAGAGATCTTTTGATGCTGAATGTAAATATACATAACATTTCTGGGAATTGTTTAGATTGGTACACAAGTCATTAATTTAAAAATAGTTTTGTAGTGAAATAAAAAAGCTCCATTAATATGAGATTCGATAAAACAGAATTATATGCATTAAGATAAGTTCTTAGTTATCAACTATGGAGATAACTTTGCAAGATTTGCTAATACTCTAATATGATCTCTTCAAACTTTTTTCCGTAATATTTCGAAGTAAGAAAATTCATCTTCCTCATTTTCAATATCCTTGGTTACATCATTATATGTTAATAGATTGGAGTCTTTATCTTGACTTTTACATAACAATTACTATTGAAAGTAACATAAAACTGTAATATAGTAACAATTGGGTTGTTTTCATTTTTTATTATTTTTTGTTCATCAATATTGGAATCGGAAAAATAAGTTTGAATATCGAGGGGGCAAACACAGAAATGTCAAAATTGATGGATCTATCGCTTGGTTGAGAAAAATATTCTAAAATTGTGATTTTGTATCAACAATTATTTTGTTGAATCAATCTTGGAAAAGTTCTTTTGCTGTCATTTTTAAATTTCAGGAAATCCACTAGTTTCGGTACTTTTCAAACATCCCTTGTAATTTCCCCGTTGTTTCAATTAAAAGATGACTTAAAATACTTTGAATTCCAATTATTTCTTATGAATATTATTCGAAGATGTACTCTAAAGATCATTAACACATGAAATTCAGCAAAATAGCATTCAGAACTAAATAAATCATTTATTTGTTAATTGAGTCATGTTGATATCTTTCAATATTTCCATAATTTTTGCTCTTGAGACTGCAGTTCCGTAACTTAGTTACTCCTCATATAACCATTGATGTTATACGCTTTATGGAAAATTATAAATGAAATAAATAAAAAATTGAATATAGAAAAATACAAAACCCATTATGATGAAAAAACTGGATCAAAATACTGTGAATCGTATGGCCCGATTTGTGCCTAGAGAGTGCAGTAAATAATTAGTAAATTAAAATGAAAATTGAAACATTAGCGAATAAAGAAGAAAATTACATAGTTGTATTATCTTATAAACAATAATGATGTATACCAAGGATATTGAAAATGAGAGAGATGAATTTTCTTACTTCGAAATATTACAGAAAAAAGTTTAAAGAGATCATATTGGAGTATTAGCAAATCTTGTTAAGTTATCTCCATAGTTGATAACTAAGAACTTATCTTAGTGCATATAATCCTGTTTTATCGAATCTCATATTAATGGAGCTTTTTTATTTCATTACAAAACTATTTTTAAATTAATGACTTGTACCAATCTAAACAATTCCCAGAAATATTGTGTATATTTACATTCAGCATCAAAAGATCTCTCAGAAGCTTTACACATTATAGTCCAATATAGAATTAAAAAGCTAGTAATAGAAGGTATTTTATTCATTTAGTATATAAGACATGGAAATAATTTTTCTTTGTATAGTATTGCATATTCCAAATACAAATGCAAGTTTTCTAGATTATAATATAATTTATTTACGAAAAGATACCACTGATTGTGTCTCGAACAAAAGCAGCAGCATCACCTGCAAAATAAATTAGTTGAATTATATGTTAAAAGAATGTATCAAGTTGTTTAACTTTTGTCTCTATATGGATGAAAATTGCACTTTTTGTAAAGCAGTTTTTGATAATTTCCGAATACTTTTCTACTTTCTTTAGATCTATGACCTCTCACGCATCTTTTCTGTTTTCTAGATATAAAATAGTGAAAAATCGAATCTAGAAACTATCAAAAATAGCTTTGAGGGAGATGAATATGTCATTCATATCGAAACTAAAGCTGAACAACTTTTTATTTTCCCTTAGTAATACAATAAGCCCTTACTGATGGCGTCACCAGCTTTCGAAATAATACTCTTGCTGTCTTCGACTTGTTCGTCAGTTTTGTCTTTGGCTTCCTCGATAGTCTCTTTCGTATCTTTCTTAACTTTCTCTGTCTTCTCCACATCTTCTTGAACTTTATCTCCAACTTCAGAAACAGCTTCTTCTGTCTTATTAGCTGCTTCTGATCCACTATCTGGAATCATATCTCCAGTGCCTCCTAGTTTTTCTCCAGCTTTATTGATCAACTCACCAGTGCTATCACGGATTTCAGAGGCAGTATTTCCAATGGCTTCACCAGTATTCTGAAGTCCTTCTCCAGCTTTATTGAACAACTCACCAGTTTCGTCCCGGACACTAGCAGCGACATCAGAAATCTTTCCTCCTGCTTTATGAGCCAAATTCCCAGCTGCATCGTAGGCATTACCAGCAGCTTCACCTATTGCTGCACCAGTATTCTTCAATCCTTGTCCTGCAGCCTCAACTCCAGATGAAACAATATCCTTAACTGAATTAGCAGCATCTTCAATGGCATTACCTGCTACATCATTTCCTTCTGTAGTTTTATTAGCAGTACGAGAGAACTCATCGTGGACTGACTGGGCTTCACTTTCAAGTGTTTTTTCTGCAGAAGTCGCCGCTTGACTGGATGTGTCACCAATAGATGTGGAACCAACCTGAAAGAACACTATCAATATATAAAATGAACAATATTTAAAACTTACCATATTGAATAATAAAAGTGCAAAAACAATCGGGTAGTAGTACATTATCTGTTTCTCTGATTTGCTCTAAATATTCAAAAACAACAGTTTTAGAAATACTCACAAGACATATAAATATGAAATTTCCGCATAGCTATTGACCAAAACATGTTTTTCAGTAATTCATCGATGAACTTTATGGATAATTAGCGAGAAATTAAGCTGTTGTCTTCTATTTTTTTAGTTGAGTAAGAAAACATGGTTGCCGCGATCGGCAATAATAAACAATCTCCAACATCTAATGGAAAGATCCAGCACAGTTGACGATTAGAATAAATTTGCAATAATGGGATCATTTTTGTTGCGAAATTTCGATCAAGACATAAATTGTCATGTTTTACGAACTGTGAAAATTATTTAAAACGTAAAAAGAAGGAATTCCTGATTTGGAATAAAAAGATATGCTCTCTATTTGTGCACCTGAACACCTTGAGAATCGATCAAGAGGATGGTTGAATGTGCAAACGATGGTCACTACCAGGTTTCAAAAAGAAATGGTCCATATTGGGTCAGTTTGAACACGACTCATCGATACGGATAACCGTTGATGCATTCTTTCGACAACGATGGTTACATGGTCACCCCGGCTTACTCTACTCCCTCAACTGGGAGTTTAGAATCCATAATGGATGACTCTGGTACTGATTCCTCGGCCCCTTCACCTAAGGGAACCATAGCAAATAAGAATTATTTTGGTAAAATCCCTAAACTACGTTATCCTCTTATCAAATTTTTCAGAAAACATCAAAAGTCGATTTTCTGGTCAAGAAGAACCTCCAGAAAGACCTCACAAAATTGCTTATTCTTATTCATTTGATATTTTTGGAAGTGGAAAACTGTGTGGTAGGGATTCACCAGTTAGAAGTTTTCCCGGCCAAGAAAACAATTGTTGCGGAATCTTCGGATTAACTATAGGTATTTTTAAATAACGTTTTAAAATAATCAACACTTCAGTTGCTACTATCCTCTTCGGGATTGCTGAGCTTTTGGTTTTGGTCGTTGCTGTTTGTGCAATTATTCATGCATTTCATCATCCAACCTTCTGGGATATTAGTGGTTCCATCATTGGAATCGCCTTTGTCCACACTCTATCATTTGCCACATTCGGATACGGAACCTATAAAAAACGACGAAAGTTTTTGCTTCCCTTGATCTTTCAAACCATCTTACTTCTCGGGGCTGGTTGTGCCGCGATTTTGATCATTGTGTTTACGAGCTTTAGCGATCACCCAAAAAGTTTGACCGAACAAACAGAGCACAAAGTCTTTTGGTAAGGAATAACAACGAAATGATTATATAATCTCCTATTTCTAGCATCGTCTTGATTTTCTCAGTTATTTATCAGATGTCTTGTATAATTATCGCTATTTTACTGTACCGACAACTAAGAATCGACCACAATTGATCCAATATCATCTAAGACTGCTTTCTGTAAATTTTGATGTTAAATGATGACTTTATTCTTCAAAGTTAGGGTTGACAATTATATGAGGAGACAAAATGTTAATGGTTCTTCTTCTTTTTACTTTGAAATAATTATAAAGAGCCAGCATGATAGAAGTGAACCAGATTTGATAAAAAGTGAAATAAATGAATATAATGAGTGTAATCACATTGTAGTGGTCACCAATAATGGAATACTTGCCACCATTAATTATAGAAATTAAGTGCAAAACACAGTAGATTATGAGAGCACAGACAAAGAAGAGATTTAGAGACAGAGCAGGTAGAAGATATATTTCATTTCTCTTGTAAATTGAATAAGCCACCAAGGCTACAACGACGAATTCAAGAGTATCAAATATCGTTGAGACATTTGAAGAAAGATTGGTGAACTTATCGGCGTGGACCACATTGACGATGGTCTGCAAAAACTGCAGGAAGAGGGTAAAGAAAGTGCAAAAGACTGCTGCAGTCTGGAATTCTTCAATCGATTAATGTAATAGAGCAAAATCAAACCTGAATATGGAATCTGCCACAGCAAGTGTAGTTTTGAGGCCTTTCTGCTGCCTGCGGATTTTTCCGGATATTTATATTTATAACGCTGGAAAAGTTAAACATGGCAGTCAAGAGATCGAACAAAAACTACGTGTATATTGTGATAAGAATCGACGCCGAAAATGAGACAGTTTTGTGACTACTATTGATAAGGAAAGAACTGCAACCATCAGCTTCGGCAAAAAAACTTATCCATAATTATTGATCAGTTTTAATATGAATACATTTTCAGAACTACTATGTTGTCGAAGTAAATTGGTTTAAAATATTTTTTTTCTTGAGTAATATCATTGACAAATTTGAAATTAAGTTAGAATAACAAACAGATCTAACAATCAAATATTTGATATGATTTTAAATATTGATTTCAAAAATATATGACAATTCAAGAAAGAATTAGGTTGTGGATATACAAGATGACTTGCAACTTATTTTATTATAAAACTAAAACAAGAAATGATTTAACCTGTCTAAAATTAGATATATCTTTATTAAAACAAGTAATTTGTTTTATCAAATGATATACTTAACCAATTAATTCTATCGACTTTAAGTTCAGATATAACATCTTTGCCTTGTTCCTTAATGCTGACTGTATTAGGTTTTTCCCCATGATTCTCTACATGAAGAAACTTGATGTAGTAGATTTTGTAAAGTAACAATAATTTCATCATTCTTGTTAATAGCTTATTTTCTTAAACTTTATTTTAGAAATAAAAATCAAACTAAATGCTCTTGACAACTACTAAATGGTCTTATTTAATGACGAAGGGTTTTTTAAACTTCTTGCATGCTTATGCAGTTTCACATGTATAGCAAATAATATGACCATATCTTGATCAAACCTCTCAAAGTCGTTTACCATCAGTTGGACACTAAGTAAAAAAACGGACATTATAAAATATCTTTGATGGATAACTATACTAAATGATCTTTTTATATGTTATAAAAGGACTATATGCAGTTTTTCCATAATAAGGAGTATAAAGATGGTGTTGTCGAGAATGAACAAATTTGATACAATTAAATTTGCTTTTATAATCTTTTACTAAGAATGACGAATGAGTAATTAATTTCTTGATCATCCTCACATTTATACTGAATTAAGATATAATTGTTATATATCTTCTGATTCTAACTATT
Organism: Halicephalobus mephisto; assembly: GCA_009193035.1. Classification (NCBI taxonomy): domain Eukaryota; kingdom Metazoa; phylum Nematoda; class Chromadorea; order Rhabditida; family Panagrolaimidae; genus Halicephalobus; species Halicephalobus mephisto. Next base: position 300,225 of record SWDT01000211.1, on the reverse strand, counting down.
GTGTAATTCAATCTCGGTATTGCGAATAGTTTAGTAATCTACAAAGTACGAATGAATAAACGTTAGACACTTATAAAGTATATGTTTCAATTTACAATGAAGTTTATAAATCTAAATATAAACTTTGATAACATAATTCACTAAAGTTTCATCAATAATCATCTGAGTTTTATAGCAAAACTTCTCATTAAGCGTAGATATTTTATCATTCAGCATTTCGCAATTAGCAGTGGATAATAAACGTATTAATTACAATATGCTTTAGCGGAAAATTAAAAATTATCATTACCTAACTTTGAGGATGTATTTCGTGTTTAATATTTGAAATGCTCCAATCAAGAATATTATCTTAAATTTATAACTGTATAAAATTCGACGACTTTTCAATATTATTCTTACTCATAAAATAAGGTTTTTAACCTATAACTAAGCTTACTCCATTGGTTTTTTCAATACTTTGGAAAGGTTTCATAATCACGAAATAAATATTTCTTTTTTGACACCAGTTTCAATCGAATTCAATCCTCAAGGAGTTGAATTTGGTTTGGATGAATAGTACTCAACAAATAAGTGTTCTATTAGTGAAATTGGTGGCCGAAAACACAACTTATGAAAAAGTATTTCCTCGAACAGCTCTTCCGTTATTTAAATGATCTTGGAATAGATCTATTACGACCTCACGGGTTCCTTAAATTACCAAGTGAACAAAAACAAAGCCTTTGGCTGAGATTTCTTACTTTCTTTGCATTTAACTACACGAATTTGAACGTGATAAAAGCATATAAATATTAGACCCACATTGCACTAGATTTCGATATTTTATTTTGTTAAACACATAAAAACATTTCTATGGGAAGCAGTACTAACTTTAACGGTTTATTAAGCGATATATAAAATGAGAAATGTATTCATCTCTTTAATGAATAGAGTCATGAAATAATCTAGCTTTCTTAATATATCGAATATATATTGGGTTATGATTTCAAGTGCAAATATTCGAATAGTGCTATAATGGGAGTTAGAATTAATAGAATTCAATGTTTGCTTGTCCTAACAGATATATCTCCATTTAAATCTCATGTCGATTATTGATTTTTTACTCTATTATCAGAGATTTCTAAATCACTTTTTTCTATGTTAAATCTAGCTTTGTTGCAAAGTTGTTGCATACTGTTGCCATGAACATTCACATTTTACTAAAAGCCGCCGCTGTCGCAATCGACTTTCCGATTGTTCAATGGTTCCTTATGTCAGATGTGATTGTTAACGACTAAATTGATGTTGTAAACTCCCGAGACTTGCAAAAACAAGTCTCCCTATTACTGGTTGAAACGGGACAATTATGGTTGTAAAATACTTACTTACCCGAGCTTTATTTAAGAAGGATTGTTTGTACTTGTGTTCTTTCCTCTTTTTACCTTCAGTCTCTGAAGAATAGGGAGGGCATTCATGCGATACGTCGTAAATGCAAATTCGACAACCGAGCACCAATAACGAAGAGCTCTTGTGTTGTGATTTCGTCAAGGCAAATCACTACCGATCTTTTGATTTGTTCTTCGCCTCGATCGATTTGTTTTCATGAATCTGCGGAGATTTTTGTTTCTTTTTTGGCTCTATGCCTTTGTCGAAGCTAGTGATGACAACAAACCCCATCCATACAACTGGCTGTGAGTTCGATTACTGTCGTTGTTATATACCCATGAAATCGTCTTTAGATCTCTCGCGTTATCGTCAATGGCCAAATATGACGAAACTACCATTCAGTCGAAAGATCATTTGAGATTACTATGTCGCCGATTGAGTGGATTAAACCCGAAGCAGATGGAACTCTGTGAAATATATCCGATATTGATTCCGGCCATTGCTATGAATGCAAGAGAAGCCATCTATGAATGTCAAATGCAGTTCAAGAATGAGCGGTGGAATTGCTCAGAACGATTCAAGCTGTATCCGAACGCTTCGACCCACGGCTTAACTTTCCAGGACTTGTTAGGAAACACATTCCGAGCAGCTAATCGAGAAAGTGCTTTCCTCACTGCGATAACTAGTGCTGGGATCGTTCATGGAGTCACTCGACTCTGCAGTTACGGTAACATCAGTGAATGTAGTTGCAACGCTCAGCCTGCTTCCCAGAGATACATTGATACAAACATGATTCAAGAACTAACCTATGAAACTGTCCATAAAATACCCCCAAAATCACCCTTCACTTGGGGTGGCTGTTCCGATGATACCACTTTTGCAACTCAATTCTCCAGACAATTCCTGGATGCATATGAGAGGGAGAAATTTAGGGAGACAGGGGATGTCAAACATCTGGTAGCCGTTCACAATAACTTTGTCGGTCGAGAGGTGATTTTTCTTTATTAATGTATAACACATGGGAACTATTTAGGCCATAACCCAGAATATGAGACGGCATTGTCGTTGTCATGGGGTTAGTGGATCTTGCGAGCTCCAGACTTGCTGGCTTCAGATGCCGAAATTCAACGAAGTCGGGGAGATGTTAAAACAGCGTTACAATCACTTTGCTGTTCAAGTATCCAAAAGAGCAAAAAAACGACTTAGGAGAAAGGAAAAATCAGAGAGACGAATCCCACTTCGAGGAAACGAAATGGCATATCTCTACCATTCCCCTAACTACTGTGACAGAGACGATTCTACCGGTGAGGAATTTGCTCGAAATTAGCTGTTATGGATAACTTTTTAGGCATAATAGGGACAAAGAATCGTGAATGCAACAACACTTCTTATGGTCCGGGCAGCTGCGACCTCCTTTGTTGTGGCCGAGGATACAATACAAAAAGCGAAATCAAAGTAGTCCGATGTCATTGCAAATTTGTCTGGTGTTGCTATGTGAAATGTAAAGAATGCAAAGAACACGTCCAAGTACACACTTGTAAATGATTTTCAAAGCATATTTTGATTATTTAATTCTCCAATGGAGTTCAATTTTTTGTTTATCTGAACCCCAAGAATAAAAACAAACAATTAAACGTCATTTTTTCGGGGAAAAGTACTCTAGTGTTTTGTAGAGAAATCCGTGTTTGCTCTGAACGATCTTGAAACTGATAAAGAGGGACAATTCGATAAATCTTGAAGTCATGGAAAATTTCTCGTGCTTGCTCTTTTACTTTTATTTGCACGTTTCTTGCGAGCGTCAGCTGATTTGCGTCTGCTTACACACCCCGCCTCACAGGTCTCCGTATGGAGCATGTTTGTCCGTTGTCTTCGAGCACTGAAGGCTGCTGGATGAACCAGCTGACTTCCGAGGCAGTTCTTTGTTCATGTCCCTGCATCCACATTTTTTCGGTTCGGAGTCCCGTGTCTGGCCCCCAGCTGGCAGCACGTGAAGGTTCCATGCCTTTGAGCAAAAATTAACATAGTACTTTGAGAAACTTGAATTGTCGCGAGAAATGCCGTTTTGTCATTTGACTCTGAACGCGAAATTGAGAAGAAATTGCCTAGCATGAACATTTCAGCGGGTCACCATCTGGTGTTAAGACTTGGCTCAATACAGCCATGACATTAGAAAATATGGAAATCCTTTGCTTAAACGATCCTCGATCGAACAGAAACGACTCCACTTCGAGTACCGAGACAGAAACTTCAGAAGCCGAGGATACCCTCCTCTACCATATGCAGAAAAAATATTTGGAAGAACCAGAAGTCGACTCTTTCATTAACTTTGTAAGATTTCTTTCCTTTGTTCACTTTTAATGTCTCGTTATTGTTTTCAGTTTGGAACCAGTCCATGCAAACTCGCATGTGAGCGACATTTGGAATTGATGGTTTTGAACAAAAAAGGCATTTCTTCCATTGGGGATGAACTCCGTTTGGCACCATTCGTTGCTACCGTTGTAGATCTCGACTTAGCTTACAATGAAATCAGCGACTGGAATGTCGTTGCTGCTCTTCTTAATTCCATGCCCCAGTTAAAACGAGTAAATCTGAGCCACAACCCTCTTCAAGAGCAAATTAACGCTGATTTGCCTCATTGCTCCCATATAAAGTCACTTTTGCTCAATGGAACCAATTTGTCGTTCCAGTCTCTTGCCATTATCTGCAAGGAACTACCGAATCTTCAAGAACTCGATCTCAATGAGAACGATAGTTATGCAAAATACGACCTGTTCCCAGGTGTCATTTCCGAAACTGTTACACAGCTACAGCTTAATGCTTGTAACCTCCAGGATTGGAATGTCGTCTTATACATCATTAAGGCTTTCCCGGGAGTTGAAAGATTGTATCTATCCGAGAACAAGATTTCTAACGTCGAACCAACTTGCCCAGTAACCGGTATTTCCACAGCAGATATTACTTCCAATATAAAGTTCCTTTCCCTCCACAATTGCTCCATTAAGGACTGGAATGCTATTGAGAACCTAGACTTGATGACAAGATTGGAGGAGTTAAAGATTCTCAATAACCCCTTATTTGAGCAATTGCCTGATGAAGAAAAATATCATCTCATTGTCGGACGCTTGCCAAAGTTAAAGATTCTAAACGGGTCTCCAATAACCGATATTCAACGAGAGGATTCAGAACGGTTCTTCATTCGCTTCTATCAAGGCCACGAAGAGAAACCAGCTATTTGGAACAAACTCGTATCGATCCATGGAAACCTGGAACAACTAGTGAAAGTCGATTTTACTCCCCGTAAATGGGCAGTAGTGATTCTCCGCTGCGAAGAAAAAGGAATTTGCATACGTCTAAAGGTCCGTTTGACAAAGACAGTCATGGATCTAATGAAATTCGCCAGCAAACTGACGGAGATCTCTGTTCCACTAATGCGAATCTTTTATCACGATATCCACGTTGATTCTTACGGACCCACTGAGTTGCGTTTTCCTGGACAAGCTCTTCAATATCTCAGAATAGAAGATGGAGATGAATTCTTTATTCAGGTGAGATTCCCTGGGAAAACTGGATTTTAATAATTGATCGAGTTTCAGTCGAAAATTCTACCACCGGAGAAATCGGTGATTAGGTCAAATTGATCAGAGGTTCACAAATATATTCATAGTTGATACAATTAGATGTTGTGCTTCACGGTGTTATATTTTTCTGCCAAATACACATTTCCGTCACATGTCTATTACAACCTGTCAGGTAACACGTGTTTTGATCATCAACATTAATTGCTCTTTTCGTCTTTCTAGATAGATTGATTGGATAGAAAAAACTTGTAAAGTTAATACATTTTTTGATTTTTACCATTACGTGTACAGATAATACTTCTCTGGAGAAGTAAAATAAAATTGGAATTGCATTGTCAGACCATGAAAAAACTTGTTTTATTTGTGATGGCACCGATTCTCTATAATATTCCACAGGAAATAATCAAAGGCGATTGTTTTGGACGGTATAGTAGTTGTCAAAGACTAGGGAAAGCAAATAATGAAGCGAAAGCAAGCAGGAGTGAGTTTGCTCGGGAGATCGTTTACTTAAAAGCAAATCTTGAAACGGAGTGGATAGTTAATGTTCGAACTCGAAAGAAAAAAGATACAGAAGGTGTTAATATCTTCTTAAAGCAGCTCAACGAACTCTTCCGACGGTTGTTTTGACTCGACCGCGAGTTGCTGCTCCTCTTTGGTTCGCCGCATTCTTCACGGGGGTACTACTTCCTACTATATTGCTTGAACTTCGTGCTTTTCCTATGGTCGAGCCATTGGAGGAAGAGGAAGTGTTCTGTCCAGTAGAATTGGCGACATCCGTTTTCGCGATGGTCCGCTCTCGATCCCAATGTTGCTTGAGTTGCCTTCGCAGAACCTTGCCACAAATGGTTCGTGGAATTTCGGAAATAAAATACACACCCCCTCTGAGTTCCTTGAAGTGCGCAATTTTCCCTAAAAGATGTCAAGCATGAAAGTATAGTCAAGGAGAATAAGACTGCACCTGCAACGTGTTGTCTGACCTCGGCCGAGGCAAGCAACGGATAGTTTGGATTTCTTACGACAAAGGCGGCAGGGACTTCTCCAGAAACATGATCTTGTCTTCCAACCACGGCGCAGTCATCAATCCCTGGATGTGTTCTCATAATAGCCTCGACTTCTGAAGGATATACTAATGACCCTTTGTACTTGACCAAGTCTTTGATTCTTCCAACCACGTAGATGAATCCGTTCTTATCGTAGTATCCAGCATCTCCAGTTTTGACCATCCTGTTATTATCGGTTATCTCATTTGTTGCTTTGGGATTCCGATAGAAGCTAGGCATGACTTGCGGACCCACAACGTGCAGCTGACCAATTTGATTGGGCTCACAGAGTTGTTTTGTTTCCCAATTTACAATCTACAACGTTTGCTTACATTCAGATATTTCGATATTCAAATAAATCGTACACGAATAAGCATTCCCGGCAACGGGACTCCTACGCTCATAATGTTTTCGTTCTGATAAGGAGGCAAAGTGCATAAACCACCGAGCTCGGTCATTCCATATGCTAAAATTATTCACTAGTTTGAATTCAATGGAGAACACAACCTTGACGAAGGTCTTTCAATTCCAATCGTTGTCGACACTGCTCAGCAAGGTTTTTATCGAGGGGGGCTCCACTTACAACAATGGATCGTAAACTTGATAGATTATAATCCTTTACAATGAAATCTGTAGCGAGCATCTGGATCATCGGCGGGGTCACATGAGTAAGAGTTATCTAAAGTCAGTATCAAAATAATTGTTGATTCAAAAACAACCCACTTTGTTTTCGTCGATAGCTTGGAGAAAAGTTTTCGGGGAATATTTGGCCAGCAAAATCAATGTAGCCCCGTTTATAAGAGAATAATAGGTACTAATTGTACCGAATAAATGATGAACACAAAGGGGTAGTAGAAATCGATCTTTTGTGGAAATCATATTGTAGACCGGAAAACTCATTTGCATCACGTTAATGATCATAGATTGATGAGTTACTTCAACAGCTTTCGGTAACCCTGTTGTTCCAGATGAATAAAAAATAAATAGTGGAATTCGTAGTTGTTGAGGACTTGAGTTATCTTTTTCTTCTTCCGGAGATTCTGGAGACTCACTATTATCATGAATCTCTGAAACGCCATCAATTTTATCAGAGGTTGGTGTTAAGGATTGTTCCGTAGTAAGGGATAGCTGGCTCTCTTCCTTGACCAGTAATTGGGCCCTGGATTCTCTCTTGCTGATAGTCGGAATGCTAATCTTGTTAGCACTAAGGACGTCATCGAGGGTTTTGATGACTTTTATCCGACCTCCTCCACGCATAACTGCTTTCCTTCTGACTTCCTCGATTTTGGGAAGAAATTGTGTTTCAGTGACGCAATGAGTTGATTCACTGAGGTCAACTTGTTGCCATAGTTCATCTTAAACTCACTTAATTTGCTAAGCATCTTTTATTTCGAAAACAGACCGATTGTACAGTATCCATTGATGCATACAGCAGTAGATCCGATAATAGCATTAGCCATATGAACGAACAGTGCCTGACCAGTTGTGGATGTAACTACAGCAACTCTAGAGTTCGAACTGACTCCCATTTCTCGTAATCTAGTAACGCAGGTCTCACTGAACTGTTTGAATTCTGGATACCTCCATTGTTTCCCAGTTTCAAAGTCAATCTAGAAAGTGACGTACCGGCAATTATTCAAAGACCAACAAAGCGACATACCATGGCATGCTGAGTTCCATATTTGGCAATTTTCTTGAACACATATTCAGCAAAATTTGTAGTTGTAGGTTTTTCCCAAACAACTTGGAAAGGATTCTGAACGTCCATATTCAACGGAATCTAACCTAGCTACTTTGACTTCCTCGAGAAAGTGAGTTCTTACTCCACATTTTGGCTCTTTTGTCATAAGAAATGCATAGTCTACAAAACTAAACTCATCTGCGGCGGAATTTGCTCTCTTCATTTATTACAATGGAGAATTCGTTTGTTACTCAACTTGCTCAACTCTGGGTTGTAGCACATTGCAAATGTACTCGTCTTCGATCTTGGCATTCTTTGGATCACCTGGATTGCTTTTCTATCGAACCCTGGATTGTAGATCAGTTTAATGAAATTGCAAAAACTGTCAATTACAATAAAAGCCCCAGGAGCAGTGTATCTAGAGCTACATCAGAAATTCCGTAAACTTTTGTATTGTAGTACTCAATAAATGTATTTATTTCAGAAAATCGAATCTTTCCAATTCCGACGAAGAAGTGTGTCCTCCAAATTTCACAGAAAGCTTGGATAGCTTGCAAGGAGATACGATAACTTTCGATAAATTGTCATTTTTGCCAAGGTCCAATGGAATGTGGCAATGAATTTTGCATTTCATGAAAATGGTTCCTCGATAAACGATTAATGTCAAATTCAGTTTACTCCATGCATTTCTAAAAAGTTCTGAAACACAAAAAAGTATATTTCGGAACTAAATATACATTGAAAAAAACATCAAGTACAAAAAACGAATCCAAATTGCTGTCGCCGATTGATAACGCAGGTTGCGCTGACTCTGTAGTGTTGTTTCTCCTTGGTTCTATCGATTTATCTTTCTGCGGTGAATATTCAGAAAATGTCAATTCCTACTGCGATTATTGGATCTTCATTATTGGATGATCTCGGAGAGGCTAGCCTGTATGAAGACGCCTTAGATGACAGCGATGAAGATTGGAGGAAGTTCCATGAAGATGCCTTGACTCAAATGACCAAAGTAGAACAATTGGCAAAACACAGGAAGCCAGTGAATCTTCTGGAAGCCAGCTCTTCGAAACCAGTAATCCAACATCAAAGTTCCAGTAGTGAGCATTCTAGCATTGAAAGAATCAACACAGATGGTTGGTTCATTATCTATACTTATTTCTTATTGATTCAAATTTTTTGTTTTAGCTTTTCGAAGTCGGAGGGGAACGAACATGACTTCAAAAAGAAGAAGCCATAAATCCGGAAACAGCAGTGCCTCAAATGGTGGGGCAGTGACGCCGGATGAATGGAAATTGGTAAATTATGCTGTAAGTAGTGCAGTAGTTATTTCGAAATCACCCCGTGATTCATTTTTAAGTAAATATTTTTCACTTTATCCTTTTATAGTTTCAAGAAGCTGCTAGTTACCCCATACTGTTTCAACTGAACCAGCAATTACAGTCGATAAGCAATCAGCTGACTGATTTAGCCTGTTCTAACTCAATCCAACTCAAGATAACATACAAGCTTTTAAAGGCAGTACTAAAGGTATTTTTATTGTTCATATTATCTACTCAGGACATAATTTAGCTCAATCGACAACAACAAACATCGGTCACATTCTGGAGCAGACTGGCCTTCTTCTTCTTAGCCATTGCTGCTTCTCCGATTATTTTCCGGGTACTTTACAAGTTATATCAACTGTAAGGTTCTTTATTATTACATTACCATTATTAATAATCCCCTTCAGACGCAGAAACCAAATTAGCAGAGCAATGCTGAAATACATGTAACTAAGCTCAGAAATGGAATGCTGGGTTTTACAAATGTTTCATCAACTAAAACTGACGAATATTAGGGTTTTTCTCTTTGAGATACGGCAACAGAGCAATGTTATGTTTCCCCTTACACACTAGTTTGTTATCAGACTTCCGTCTGAATTCGCATTCTGTAAAAACCATGGATCTACCCTTTTTTAAGACTGTAGCATGAATAAGAATCGTTTCACCCTTTGGGATTGGGAGCATAAAGCTATAAATTTTCCCTTAAAAAATTAAAAAACAAATTTTTTACCTTGTCGAAAGATCAACAGAAACCATGGGCATATCCCTAATTGTAACTCCTACTGCTCTGGCTGTAACAATATCGACGAGGGAGACTGTCTGGCCCCCATGCATAGTCCCCTTTTCGTTACAATGTTCTTCATCTACAGTTAATTCACAAGTCACAGAGTCTTCAGTGGCGGCTACTGGAATCAGCTAAAAGAATATCCGGGATGAAAAATAATAGGATATTTCACTTACGGCAGTGGCAACTCGATTAAAGTTTTTAGCTCCTTGAAGTCGATTAACTGATTCCACTAAATACTCAAAGTAATCGTTATTGGAATTCGAATTTCCATTTTCAGCCATTTTAGGATTAGGGTAATGGGAAAGACAGTTTATGGTTTTCCACTGGGCAAAATAAAGTTGGAATAGATTACGTGGCTCATTCAGGCGCGGACTTCCAAGATTGCTGAACGATCTTGAAAACTCATTCGTGCTGAGAGAAAAGATGACGAAGCCCGATAAGACACCTGTACTTTGCTCTAACCATTGAGTGCTTTTTGAACCTTGGAATTACCTATCTCAATAAGTCTTCCGATGAATAATGAAATATAATTTCGCAAATGAGTAATATTACGTCATCTGTTTTTAACAAATCAGGCCAATTCTTTGTAGTTTGAGGGAATTATTTTTTGCTTCGCATCCAGGATGAGAAATTGACGGATATGTGCGTATCCCATTCACAACAAGAAATCCTCCCCCGAGGGGAATCTCCATTTATTCCGCCTGGTATTCGAAGATCAATAGAACTAGTCATGATTGCAGTTTCTCCGCAAATCTAAAGGAAAACTTATTTCTTGCTAAACCTAGATTTTGCGCCGGAGGAGACTTTCACTTTTACTTATTCTGAACTCTTTATAGATCCGTTCTTGTTTTCTCACGAATTGGTGATTGATTGTTTCCTTATTTTCAGCATGGGTCGATGTCAGGTTTGCCATTTTGGTCGTGTTTGCCGGAAACATCGTCGATATAAGCTTGTCCACAAACACAACTTAAAATCCTCCATGTGGTTAAATGAACACATTCATTCTGCATATCGTCCCACAAAACTGACTACAAGGATGTGTCTCGAAAGTATCTTCCGATGGAATAACGAGAGTATTAATATTTGGTCCCATCTATTCGGATTCATTTATTTTTCCTTCATGCAATTCAACAATCACTACTATAGATTGCCATCGATAGGTGCTACTTCCACTGACCATCTGTTTGTTTTCCTAAGTGTTTTTGGATCTCAATTGTGTATGATTCTCTCCGCAGGATATCACATTTTCGGATGTATTAGTCCTAGAATTCGTCAATCCTGGCTCAGAGCAGATGTTTTTGGCATTTCTGCTGGTCTTCTTGGGATGTATCTCGGAGGGATTTATAATAGTTTCTTTTGCTTCCCTGAAGTTCAAAAAGGGTATTTACTGGCTTTATTAATAATCCTATTCATCACTCTCTACATTCCTGCTCGCAAAGATAGTCTAACCAGAAAGTTCGGCAGGACAAGGATCGGGTATCTGCATCTGACGTACATTCTGATCACTGCTTTTGGTCTTTATCCCACTGCACACTGGATTACGCTGCATGGCGGTATTGACAATCCACACGTAGTTGTGAGTTTCTTATGATATTAAAACCGGTTCATTAATCCCGTTTAAGAAGTGGCTACCGAATATAATTCTTCTTTTATCACTCATCGGAATGGCCTTCATCTTCTACGCAACGCTTGTTCCGGAGAGATTTTTCCCAGGTTTATCTTTAATTTTTGTTGAACTTCTTTTGATGCTCATATTTAGGATGTTTTGATTATGTTGGTTGTAGTCATCAATGGTGGCATTTCCTGGTACTTGTAGCTATGATCTTCTGGCATGAAACTGGATCAGAGTTGCTCACCTATTACTACACAGAAGATAATGCTTGTCATTTTGCTTCACTCCACCATAATCCAAAAATGAATATTAATCGAACCGCAGTTGCTGTGTGATATTTGAATACGATAGGACTTGTTTATTGATTCTGCCGTTCTTTCGGAAGTGACTTTTGATCTCTGATATGTGTAGATAATAAAAAAATTTATCTAATGGAATAAAAAAGTAATATTTTTAGTTTTCATTGACTTGTTATGGATTTGTGAGATGCTACTTTCTTCAGTAATAGTTTGCGAGGAGAGTTATTGCGGGCAATTACCCAAGTTGTCTAAAGAACCAATGCAAATTAATTTAAATTGAGTAAGAACTCACTCTCAAATCTCTGAATTGATTAGTAAAGAAGAAATACAACATAGGATTTGCAAAAGAATTGACGTTGAAGAGTAGATTCACCACATCTTTCAAGAAGATGAAGCAAGCTGAATGTTCGTGCTTTTGATGGTCGACGAAACGAATCACCAAGCCACCTGGAGTATAAGAATTAATGCGGAAATAAAAGTTTAACTCTAGACAACAAGATTAAAATGAAAATTACATACCGGTATGACATAGAAAGAAAAGTACAACAATAGAAATTAGTAGATAAATACTTCTTCTTTCCCTCGTCATTCTTCTTTTATGTCCTACGGACTCTACCCTTTTGGAAGAAATGTACGAGAGAATTCTCATATTCAACACAGAAATCAGAATCAAGGGAATTAAGTATACAGCAATCGGATAGAGTACTTGATGCATCTAGAAGTATGGTTTATAGTGAGTTATTCATTACTTCTGTTAAATTCAAAATTTGGAATTTGCATAAATATACGATTAATTGTTTTCGTTAGTTTTACGTATGAAGGCGTAATTTACATTTTCTGCCTAGATTTTTTGAACAATTGAATTTAAATTCAAAAATGACGGGAAATACTAAATGTTGAAGTATTCGCATACAAAAGTTTAAGTAATCTAATTAGAAAAAACTTAATTTGCCGTCTGTGACCACAATTCGGATGGTTGGTCATTAAAAATTCTTTTTTAGAAAACCCTTTGATGTATAAAATGAAAATAAATTTGATTATTGCTTCTTATAGTGTTAAATAAATATGATGTGTTTTTTTCAAATCCTACTCACTGGTAATGAAACCAAATTCAAATGAATGGTAAATACACTTCCTCATTTATCATGTTTTAAATAAGGCAAATTAGGTTGCGAGGATAAAATAGTTGTAAATGGCGCCTTAATGATGGATAAGACTCACCACAAAACGGTAATCACGATTTTCCCATAAAGCAGAAGGTTCATGGATTAAGAACCAACGAGAATCATCATCTACCTTCTGAATACTCCATGAATATTGGAACCAAACTGGGGCATTGAATAATAGTGCAACTATGGCGATCCCAACCAGAGGAAGTACGGTCTTGGAAGATTTGGATGTAGTAACGGTTGACAGTGGCTGGACAATGGCTCGGTGTCTCTGAATCGTAATGTAGCACATTGTCCAGATTGAAGCACAGTTGGATGCAAGTAGTCCTCCGGCGAGAGTCCCTGTAGCGATGTAAGCAGTTTGAGCCACCAGACCCCATGGATCCATCTCGAGATAATCATGAAGAGCAGGCAAGAAGAGAACAAAAAGCGAAAAAAGCAACTGGAGACTGTCGCATACCGACAAGACTATCAAAGTCGGAACAAGGGGATGTGAACGCCTAAAGTACTGTTCTTAATCACCCATAAATGAAAATGTTGAAATCAACAGTAAAAGTGCAAAAGTCATAAAGCTTAAAGATCAAGTCTGCAATAACTACCGAGTTAATTTGTACTTTCTTTTTCCATGAGGTAGAACTTCCTGATAGTATCTAGAATCCGTTGAAACCACTTTTTGTGATATTCTTTCAAGTACTTCTGAATTTTCATTTGTTATTTCTATAGAAGTTCTGAAATACAAGAAATGAGACCAAGGAGCAAACAAAAAAGGGATAAAATGTGTAATTAAAAATGCTTCTAAAAATTGTAGTACCATGGTGTAATATTGAAAACTGACGCTCATTCCAGATTGACGATGGAAAAATGAGAAACCGAGAAGAGAACTTGAGTGAAAAGACGCAAGTAAAATTACCGACAAAACATTGCTTATATGGTAAAATTAACTTTGGAAGATGGTATTCGTGTTTTTCACCAAGCTTAATCCAATCTGGGGAAGTAAGGTAGAGGTAAACAAAAACATGGTTGATATTTAACCTAGCTTTTCTTGGAATTCAAAAATTATGCGTGCGTGATTTTTTAAGGATAGAATAAATTGAAACAATAAGCGGTACTTGACAAGTCAATATTTGTTCTGAAGAAAACCTAACATAAAAAATTCATGAAATTGTACAAAATTGATGATTTGGGGATGTCAAAATATTCACTCACCGTCTGGAAAAAACATACAGACAAGCCAGATTCAAGGCTAATCCAATAATACACAAAATCGGAAGGACATACAAGTCGATCATCATCCCCAACGGTCGCCATGGGTCTGGTTGGTCACAGTATTGCATTTTAGTTTTTAAAAATTAGACGTCAAGGAATGGTCTTCTGAAACATGAGATAAAATAGATCTTCATCAAAAGTTAATGTGGGGGATAAGTCTGCCATAATTATGGAAATGAGTTAAAAGTAAACAAATGGGCATTTGAAATTCATAACATCTTCTCAGGAAGATATTGCGGAAATAAAAAAGAACTGTGAACTAGAGCAGGGAAAGAAGGCGTGGCAGGACCAAAGATGGCTTTCAGCAACGACTCCGGTGAGAGATCTAGCCTTTTTGCCCTGAGAAATGGCACTTAACAAAAGAATCCACAATCTCGCAACAACTCATTCATCATTAATAATTATTTCAGTGGTTGTGATAAAAGTATAAATTAACCCTTGGAGAATAAAAAGTAGTGGACATCTATGCAAACAAGTCTATTCTTTGAATTCTGATCATAGTATTGGAATACATTTTGTTACCATAACACCCAATGCATTTAGTGAAAACAACTTAACTTTATTAATAAGCTTTTCCGCCAAGGAACGAATCAAAAAAATAACCTCCTTATGGCAAGTTCTTCTTCAAAAACAAAGAAAAGCACGTCAACTAACAACATACTGATGAAAATTCTTGTCATCCAAACATATTCTTTTAAGAAAAAACAAGTTTTTTAAATTTTACAGAGCTTGGTCTATCGAGATCATAATAATAAAAAGTAGATATTTGATTGATTATTAAATTGCATTAACACGAAGTTTCAGAAATTTTTTAGCAACATTCAACGTTTGAGATGTCAGATGTGCATAAAAGTTTCCATTAGACTGAAAAACTCTAGGAGTTTCTGTAAACTTTTCATCTGATAAGCAAAAAACTAAAAATAAGTATTGTTGTGAGATTGTTTGACCATAAATTTCTAAAACTTTCTAAAAACTTCCAAAATACTCAATCTCAAGTAGGTTCAAAAATTTCAATGAATTTTAAAAGATTTTGAAAGTTTCGACAAGGTTCTTGAAAGTCTCAAAATCCTTAATTGAAATCCGAGAGATCCTAGAAATTCTTCAAAATTCATTCTAAAATAATGATAGCAATAGAAAACCAATAACCAAAAGTCCATAAAAAGTTTTTCTCAAAACAATTGGATTGGAAAAGAGTATGGAATCTTTTTCCGAGTAAACTGAATTTTATTAGCCATCGATTTTCGTCATGAACTATATTGATAAGCTTGTATGCTCTAACAGTTTTTATTTTTAAATATTTTTATTTTCTCTTATTCTAATTTTTAGTGCAGAATCAGGAATATAAAAAGGGAACGGTATTTTGCGGATCAAAATAGTAAAAGCATGTACAAATCTTCTAGACCATAAAATAGGGTATTATCTCTTAGATAAAAGAGAAACTCTAATTGTGAACGATAACTTTATAAAACATCGGGGAAGACCATGAAATAAGGCAACGTGGTGATTTTCAAGATTTTGTTCAATGAACATAAGGCAGCAAAATGAGCAAAACTAAATAAACTTGACGACTAAGCAGACTAGGAAATAACACCATGAACAGTGTTGAATTTAACAATAAAAATCCATGCTTATACTCTTCCTCGGATAAAAGGCACTTTTGCGATCTGGATTACAACAAAACAGTAAAGAGAGCATCGAATGAAGATTGATTGACTTGAAGCCAACGAGCGGTAGAGTGGTTTGTCGGAATCTGGCGACAATAGAAATTAGAAGTTGGACCACATTGGCTTGCGGATCCAACGGAGACGAAGACCGCTGTTCGTTCTGATGCGGATGGAAGCGGCTTCAGCGGCACGAACGGTATCTTTGACGGATTGCATGAGGTTCTGGGCGTTGAGGACGAGTTGCTGCATCGCTTCTTCGTCTTCTTCTGTTCCTGGAAAGAATATGTCCATTTAACGTCATTCAATTAATATGAAGAGCACTCAATAAAGTAAAAAATGTCTTTTAGATAATTCACTCCACGTTAGAATTTTAGGTATGAATTTTAGAAAAAACGCTCAACCATTAACTTCATTTTTACTGCGCGTTTGTCAAAAGGGAAACTTCAATATTTAGGTTAGTTTTCACTTCACACTAATTTTTATGCAAAATTTACCATCCATTGGCTGTCCATATGGACCGATGACCACTGAAATTTTAAATCATTTAGCTTTTATCTTTTAAATTTCGATATATTTTTGTTTTTTGATAATGGGATTATCTGCAGAAATGACAAACCTTGAGAGCCGAGCATAGTAGCCTTGACTGTAGACAGAATCTTCAGTTGTGTAGCGATTGTTGGAATTCGTTCAACAACTTGCAGTAAGGCCTGGAAGAATATAACTTCATTGTTGAGAAATTAAATCAATTATAAACTTACAGTTCTCATCTTGACATCAGTACATTGTCGAGCAAGCTGGACAGCCAATCGAGTAACTTCTTCACTGGAATCAGCAATAGCCTTGGCGCAGTCAATCAGATCTTTCTTGGTGCCTCCTTCGCCTCTCACCAATTGGGAAAGACGAGCCATCAGAATAGCCATACGCTTAGCAGCTGCAACAATTTCGTTTTCATGAGAGGACCATTGACGGACTTCTTGATGTAAGCTGTGAGCAGCACTGAGGATAGGTTGAGTAGAAGGCTGAGGCAGTGGATATCTCTCCCAGAAGGCACGAGTCTCTTCCTCCTCGTCGACTTCTGGCGGTGGAGGTGGTCTTGGAGGAGGACTGATCTCCACTGGTGGAGGAGGTCTTGGGGGAGCTGGGATCTCCTCTCGGACAATCATTCTATGATGGACGATCGGGGGTGAAGGAGCCTTCGCGGCGACTGATTCAACCAAGCTATGAGAACTCTGGTAATGGTTAGGAGTAGCAGCTTGGACAGAATGGTGATCTTCATAATCACGACGTTGGAATGGAGGTGGCTGATGTACTTGAGCGTGATGTTGATGGTTGACAGTCGGGAGTCCAGTAATGGCATCACCGACGTTGCGGACAGAGTTCAAGAGATGGTCATTAGAGTCTCGCCATCTACCAGCATTGGCTTGATCACGAGGGTTGATAGCCACTTGCTTGGCATGATTAACCATAGGAGGAATAGCTGAAAACATGGATAAGAATCGTGCCGGGGCCTGGCGTAGTTTTTGCAATGATCGAGTTTTTTGGATCCGCTGTGGTGGAGGCGAGGGCGGTTCCGAGCCCAAAGTAATTGCTGCAGGAGGAGACAGTTTGGAAAACTTAAAAATACCTTAGATATCAAGTTACAAGTCAACAATTCATTGATCGCGGTAAATCCCGAAGGTGTCATAAACCCGTATTCAAACTTGAAATTTCAAGGACGAAACCAGGTGCGATTCTCAAGGAGCCAAAGAAGATTAGACCATGCATTCGCTTGAGCCAAAGGAATACACTTCAGCATCTCTACAAACATTTCAGCTTCCGTTTTGTAACACTAACAAAGTTTGCTTCCGTCATTAGAGGTCGCTGCTCGCGCAGAAAGGTAAAGTAAAAAAGTTGTGAGGATATATATTTTATTCCAGGAGGGGGCGAACGGAAAAAGCGTCGTGCACATGCAGTCAAAAAGAAGAGTTTTTGTTTATTTACCAAGGGTTCATTCTTAGCTGTTTTTCCCAATTCTTAGCAACTTGTAAAACAAAAAGAAGAATAAAATAAAAAAATTAATTATGACTACACAAGATAAGGGCTTCTTTATGTTAAAAAAAGCTGGATTTTTAAAAGCGTTTTGTAATTGGAAATCATACTCCCACAAAAATAGAAATGAGGTTGAACATAGTTCCTTCAATGCGAATTTCTATAATCCTTTGAAAACTTCCAAATGGTTTCAAAAGAGTTCATTAGACTCTGAAAATCTCTACGAAATTCTATAATTTTTAGAAAACTTTTAACTTAATTTTGGAAATCCAAAAGATTTCAACAAAATTCTGTTTTACAATAAAATTTAAAAAAGACAAAGCAAATGTCCACAAGTAGGGGAAAACCCAGCGCAAGTTAAATTTCAACTGTCTTTTTTCTTTTACTAGCATTTCTATCAACCGTTTTCAGTTGAATCAAGCATTATACTATGTTGAAGAACACAAACTCTCGTCGCGAAATCCTTGAGACCATAGAAGCTAATAGAATGCGACAAATCTATAAAAGTGTCAGATTCAAACAAAGTATCGTGAGTGATAAACAACGATCGCTAGAAATTTCTGAACTCAAGAGGATTACAAAGGTCCTTCGTTATTTTGAAAATAAAACTCTGATGCATGAATATGTTATTTCTATAATGATCTTACATAGATATTGTAGAATCACTTGTAACTAAGCATAATCAATACGTAAGAACTGCTAACCACACTCCTTATATGCGAAATTTTAATTGAATGTAATCAATGGCGGCATTGTAATGTAATGAGAGTTGATTATATTTGAATACAATCAACGCGTTCAGACCTTTTTAATAACAGAGAAAAATGGCCCGAACACATTGATTGCATGCAATTACAATGTCGCCATTGATTGCGCTCAATTATAAATGATTCTATAATACTCGTGTACTTATGATCAAAATATGCTAATACAACCATTGTAATTTAATCAGAATAATTAAACTGGAGATGATAGGTTCTGGTAAATTTCTTTAGATTTGAATTTCTCAAATATGTCTTAACATGACTACTTATTACTTTTTATAAAAAGAGATAATTGGTTCAAGATTTTGCAGATTAAAGAAGATCTTGTAAATTCAATAATTTTTTAGATAAGTTTCATGAAAAGATTATTAGAAAATCTTCGTAAAAGTCAGTCTTGTGGACTTTGGAACTAATGTTTTGAATCCCTAATACTTTGTTGTCCCCATAAATATAAATAATAATTCAAATTACTTTTCTTCATCCTCAAATTGATTGATGGACAGATTGAAATGACTCACTATACAAAGAACTGAAAAAACTCAATTCTTAAGATTCCTTCCTATGCATAGATGAGATTTTCGCTAAAAGATATGTTATCTAAGAGGGGTACCTACATTCCAAGAGAGTGATTAAATTTGTTCCCAAAAAGATATAAGACGAAGACCAAACTGGAAAATCAGCTCAAGTCGCTCGATCAAAGCAAGTAACCCGCTCTTGTACTTACCGGAATGCAGTTGAGCAGCTGCTTGATTCACTCGTTGAACGAAGCTGGGTTCTTCACTATTATCTGCTTCATTCTTCGCGGCCATCAAAACACGGTTACCGAGTCTTGCAATCTGAGAAGTGTTATCCACCATGGATTGAGATTGGTTGTCTCGAATAGCGTCTTCGCAACGATTAGTGTAACGACGCATTGCCTAAAGAAGTCAAAATAATCTATCATTATGTGTTTTAAGAACTTACCGTTTCAGAAGCCCGGACAAAGTCACCAGTGTCGATGGCGTCATCAACGTAAGAACGAAGGCGATTGAGAGCATCAGAATATTCCTTTCGGAGATTTTCAAAGTGTTGATTGGCGTAGTCGGTATCATTGTGCAGTCTGATTTTTCCGGCTTTGATGACTTGAGGAGTCATGTTCTTGACCTGAGTAGTTGCATCGATGAGTCCTTCGATAACCTTTTTGTTGCTAGATGGACCACATTTGGCAACAAGAGTTCCAGTATTCGTCCACCTGTTGGCATGTTCTTGTAGATTCTGAGCACGATCTTCAAAGTTAACACCGCGGTTAGGGGTATTTGGAGGGGCATAGACAGCTTCTACGAAGAGCTTCAATGGAGTAGTGATGTCAGCAAAGTCTTCGACAACCTTGTCTGTGAGCATTCTCTTCATGAAATCGGCCAGCTCACGAAGTTTGTCCCTGAGTTGATTGCGGATAGCATGAGCTTCAGGGCTGTTGCCGAGACCGCGACGTTCAAGATCAGCCAATTGATTAGCAAGTCGGTCAATATCCGAGCAGAGATTAAGAAGTTGATTACGTTCGGCTGCTGGAAGTTGATCAGCGAGACGACGAGCTTCATCAAGTATGGATCGGATGGCTTGAAGTCCTTGTCCTCCATCATCGACTCCTGGATTATCGAGCCAACGAAGAGCTTGTTCGAGTTTTCCTCCAGCAGTATGAGCGGGATGAGCTCCTCCAGTTCTTTGAGCGTTGATGAGAGCATAGGGGAGAACTCCTTGGCTTTCTTTGGTGCCGACGAGATCCTTGAGTTTCTGAGCACAGCTTTGAGCAAGTCCTTGATTATCATAACGACCAGCATTTCTGAGTTCACAAATAGTATCAGCAAGCGATTGGATCTCAGAAATTGCGTGTCTGATGGCATATTGATCCTCTGGCAGTGAACGAGAAGCAATCTTTTCAGAATATTCAAGAATACGACGAATGGCTTTTTCTCCCACAGCACCTGGTCTTGCTCTAGGATCTGCTAACCAGTCAAGAGCAGCACCCAACAAGGATTGAGCGGCACTGAGGGCCTTTCTCATGACGGTTACATTGTCAGAATCCCACTCGTCTTCGTCGTAAGTAGTCAGTTGTAAGACACGAATAATCTCGTTGACATCATCAGTCATTCTGCGAGCAAGGTAATCTCTGTTGTCAGCTGCTTCAGCAACACCCTTTTGGCCTTCTTCACTAATTTGAACAAAAATCTTCATGGCACAAACGAGAATTGGAGAAAGAGTCTTGACAGCATCCATACATCTGACAAGAATCTCTCGATGGACAACATGGGTGAGTTCTTTCTCTCTAGCGTCGATATCCTTGGACATTCTGGTCAACCAAGGAGTGATATCACGGACGAATTGACTCAAGTCATCCATGGTTTCAATAACCTCTGTGACTGTTAAGTAATCAAGAACTTTACGACAACCTCGAATAATCTTGCGGACTTCTGACTCGTCGAAACAGAGTAGCAAAGCAGAAGTGCCTTGAAGAATACCACGGGATCCATCAATAAGCTTCTTTCTTGCTGGACCAGAGTAAGGATCGACTCTCAAGTCGTTACAAGCGCTTTCGAGGAGCTTTGAAGAAACCTCGACACGTTGAAGTGCCGGAGGCATGTCCTGTTGGAGAATCCTATCATCTGAAGAGTGGCAGGTATCATAGCCGACTTTGATGAGATTATCGACTGCCCGAGCCACGGCTCCGACTGGACGAGTGAGATCTGGCATAGCATTGCCATCTTCTGCTTCTTCATGCAGGATCACCAATCGTGATACCTAAAATAATAAATAACGTCATCAATCCCTTTAAGGTAATAACAACATGGAAACAGAAAGATCCGAGAAGTGTGAGCTTGTGGACAAATTAATTATTAGCATTGGCAAAAGCTTTCGTGATTAGTTCTTCATTTACACATACACAGCCATGTGGCCCTTTGGGCATGAGGATTTGACAAACAGGACATTCATCGCTCGAGATCTTGGTCCTGATCGTATCCGGATAGATGAACTCAGACTGACCACCAAGAGATTTCCTGCTGGAAGCTCTGGAAAGAGTGTCGTTGTTGATGTGGATAGTCGGAGTGCTGAGTGCAGCCATGGAGATGGATTGCCCCAGATTATTGAGATGAGGAGTTGAAATCGCATTCAGACGTCCTTCAGAAAGTGCAGAAACCACTCTAGGAGTTCCAGCAGCACTTCTGACGCTCGGAGTCAGTCCATTCTCCTGGCGATGACGTTGTGCATAATTCTCCACCACCGAGATTGCTAGATGCAACTAAAGCAGACGAACATGAAGCAAGCACAAGGACAAAGCACAGGACAACAATTTTCATGGATTTATTTGGTATAATTTTTTGCAATTCTTTCTTCCTTGTTCATCGACGAGATGTAGATCAAGTTTCACGAAGGGATCATTATATGTTTTTTATTTGAACGAAGTTTTGAAATTTTTTGAACCCCCTCAAAGACGTCAATTCAAGATTTTTTGCTTTACACAACATAGGAATAAATACAGAAAATTAAACAGGCATTTCGCCAAAAGGGCGCGAAGAAAGAACAAAGGCCATAAATCTACCTAAGTTGATTTGAAATAAAATTTTCATTTTTATTGAAATTCTTTTCCCATGTCAATAATTGTAAATTCATATTTTTGCTTTTGGACTAGATAAATCCAATTTGTGGAAACATAATAAAATGAATGTTTTCTTGCCGGATTTTTTGAATGGACAGGACATTTGCCAAAAGTGATACTAAACAGTCAGCTGTCACTACTTTGAAGAAGACAGGATCAGAAACTGAGCAGTAAACAAACGAAAGGTCAACTTAGGGCAAGCACCTGTTCCAGAATTCACTAAATGGAAGCAATCGATAAGACACAAACCCCCACCTCCTCATTTACATATTTCGTTATGAATCTAACTTTGGCCAAACAGATTCTACAAACTGTAGCATCATAATTAGACAATCCCAACTTTTTATAACAATTTTTCCGGCACATTTAATATTTTAGGGAAAAATATAAATCGAAAGATGCAAAATGAGAATCAAAATGTCATCGAAAGGAAAAAAGCCGGAATAAGAAACGGGTCTTGTAATCGGATTTATCCGCAACCCGAGACAACCAACATGTTCCTTGATGCTCCTTTTGCCTTTGGCTACCTATTGTCCACTTTTTAGATTTCCGGCTTCGGGTTCTGTTTTGTTTTCATTGCAGAAACATTTGCGATAAATTGAGTAAAACTGAAAAGATGCAGCTTGTCGAAAAAGCTTGCTCTATATTTATCCATAGACTGATGGAAAGACACTGAAGCGTCTTCTCTTGAAATTTACGCAGTAAAGTTTTCAAGCGAGTAGCAGCGAGATAAACTCGATCCAGGTGATACGCACATCCAGACAATCGGGTCGAGAGATCGCCAGCAAGTGAGAGAACCGATCTCTCGGGCGGACAAGACAAAAAGCTATAGCCACCACCCACACTCATCTTCGGCTTGAAGAAAGCAACTAAGTTAGCGAAACGGAATTCGAGAGCAACAGGAAGAGGGTCTTGGAAAAGGGGGTTCCTTGATCAATCTCGATACGTTTGCCAAAATCGATTAGATATTTAATTTTCACGCTCTGATTAGCGATTTTCGAAATTAAAAAATCTCAAGTCATCAAGAAAACCTCTGATCTCCCACGCAAGAACAGATGGATTTTTTTAAAGTTGATTTTTATGATATCATTAAAATTTTCTTTAGATAAAAAATAAAATAATCAGTGATGCCTTCTGAAGAATCCCAAGGAAGATAACGAAATAACTTTGCTTTTCTTTTTGATTCTTCTTTGGAAAACCAGTCATTTGCTGTTTAGAGTTGTAAACTGGTCGTTTTGGACAATGAAGCTTTGGATTTCAAAGTGCGAGTCAGTCGCCTGCGGTCAGCAGGCCAAGAATGCAAATAAAAAAAGCGCGCAACACTGTTGTTTCTTTCCGGGAGGCTTCTTTGCTACAATGGAAAGAAAAAGAAGCAAATAACAAAGTAATGCTTTTGGATTTGCACCAACTTAAAAACTTGTAATTGTTTTTAATCGGATTCAGAGGTAAAAAATAATTTTCGTCGATGAACAAGATTGAAAAAACAAAAAAGCCGGAAATTATTGAAGCGTTGAATAATCAATAAATTTCGACATAATTATAAATACAGGACAGATAAGGATGTCGATAAAAATAAAATTAAACGGTACCTGCTGAGCCACGGGCTCAAGAATACTCTCGATGGTTTTTGTGTGGAAAACTGGCATGATTACTGTGTTTGAGCTTCGGGAATAAAATCTATGGAGGTCTAGATGGACTAGGTATCAATCAACACATAGCAATGGGAATAGAAAATTGATCAGGCCAGGTCTCTTGAACGGCAGGACTGGAGCAGGCAGATATCCGCCGTTGACTGGCTTCCAGATGCCGCTTTGGCTCTTACTTTCTTATCTTCCACTCAGAAGGGAAGATTACCGCAAAAATCGTGAGGGCGGCAAGCAAGAGGACTGCCAAGAGAGTGAATGAGGGCGAGAAGAATTTGTTAGTCCGTCGAAAAATATTATGCTTCTCGTTCGACTCTTCCACCGAGCAAATAGCGTACTCTTTCTCGGTTCTTTGGCTGTCTCTTCTCCTCCGGGTTTTTTGTTGGGGGTTTTCGCCGATACACAACAAAAACTAAGGATTGTGCTCACTCAGCGAAACAGGCGACTTGAGCGTTGCTCTCTGCTTTCTTGGTCTTCCTGCTAGCAGCAAGTGTTCACACGGACGATCCTGAAGCAATGGGCGGAGCTTCACATGCGCATCAAAGAATTCCTTCGAATTCAGTGGCCTTTGGCGTTGAGATCTCTCAACCAGGTGTACCACGATTATGTTCAGCGGTCCTACAAGTAGCAACAATAGTACATGCTTCCAGACTCGTTTCCGGAAATTTCAAATTTCTTCGCGCTTAAATATCAAATAAAACTTTCGGACAAAAAGATAAAAAATAAATAGTGTGAAAAACAATTATTTACAAATATTTTATTTTTTACTTTTTATTTTTATTTCACAACTGATTCAGTTTTGTAGAGACGAAAAACATTGCTAAAATTTTTCCGATTATTTCTAAAGATTGGAGCTCTTTGGAAGAATTCACAGTGTAGGCCAGAAAAGTAGACAGCATCAAATTTTCCGAAAACTAAAGGAGCTATTAATGTCCTGTTTTGGGGATGATAATCCTTAAAACTCTATACTTGGATAATATTATCATTACTGAAGATCTCACTGCAAAAATTATAACCATGCAAAAAAAACCTATTTTCTATATATCTTTCTTTGCAACGAACAACATGTTTTAGAACCTATCTTGTGGGTCATCTGAAGCCCATTCTCGACTCTACAGTTGTTGAGGGATGTAAAATTTTAGCTCTACTGACCGTTTCAACTAAGTAATTTGAATTACTAGGCTATCAAGGAAATTTTTCAAAATATTAATCTTTAAAAGCTAATGTCAGTTTCACAGAAAATTTCAGAAGTTGTAATTTCATCAAAAGAAACTTCAGATTACTACCTTTCCATCAAAAATAATCAAATTCTGAGGATATCGATTTTTCAAAAATCCAGTAACTTGCTCTTTAACCGAAGGTCAAATAAGGTCATTTTCAGAAAATTAGCAAAAATGAAGCACAGGAAATGAGTATAATATATGTACAGTAATAAGCGATATTGTTAAATCTAATGCGAATAGTAAATTTAATATTCCTTGATTGGATTCTAAATCACGAAACTATCAAAATGAGAGCCATTATTCGTCTAGCAATGAGCTTGTTTAAAAAGAGAAAGCTGTAAATTAATGGATGAAGACTGACAGATAAAAATTTAAATCAATTATGAAATTTTACGAAAGCTTTTGAAATCTTTTATAATCTCGTAGAAATCTGTAGAATGCTGACAAAATTAATGAAAAGTTAAAATCGATAGTTGAAACCGAAAGTTCTAGAGATTTTCCAGGAAATTCTGGAAATTCGTGTTGAGAAAATTTCATAACATCCATTTCCGTTTTTATAATAAGACCATTTCGAAATATGGGTTTTAGACTAAAGAAAAGCTCGATTTTCCAATTTTTTATTGATGACCAATTATTGAAATCTTCAGAGAATGTTAGGAAAAAATTAAGGCTTGTCTGACAAAGGTCGAAGATAAGAAATGAGAATAAGGTATTTTCAAGAGGGGAATTTGACACATAAAAAACTCCAACTTGGACAGTTCCTGTCGATAAAAAGAATGGTTCATGAAATTTCGATTTTTGGGCAAGTTGCGACCGTCAAAGACTGTCAACCACCAAACCATCAGCTTTTAACGCCTTGACTTTGTGTACCTGTAAGAACGAACCAAAGTTGGTCTGTCGCTCAGCTTCCTCTTAACGTGTGCATGCCACAAAAGCAAAGGAAAAGGAACATTAAAATACGTCAAGTATAGCCATAACGATCGACCCGATCGGGTCACTTTCAAAGCACATTTGCCTGAGTGCGGTGGACAAGAGACCAAAGAGGAAGCCAGCTGACAATGCTTGCGGCCACTGTTTGTCGAACATTCGGAATCAACACTGACTTTTCAAAGGTCAAATATTAATAAAATGCTATGATTAATTTTGAAGAAGATGGGAATTGATATAAGAACAAAAAGCAAATTATTTTAGATATGAACTTTTTAGGAAAAAATGAGTCATCATCGAAAACTAACCAGTTGGCAAAATGAGAAAATTGCCGGGGTTGCGTTAATTCATGATGGTTATTAGGGACGAAATGAAGGCTCAAGGACGATCAGATCATTGTAAACCTATATAAACGCGGAAATGCAAAAGCAGGGAGATCGGTGAATGTCTGAGTTCATGAACACTCGAAATCGAACGCGATTTCCGAGAAAACAAGAGGATTTTAATTTTGCATTTAGGTGACGCCCAAACCGGAAAGCAAATTCAGAAACTGGAGAAATTGCTCCTAAGGTTGATCCGTCAGTTTCATGGGAAAGAAATAGATGAAAGTAAAATTGATTGATGATCCATGAGATCTGGAACTTTTCATTTCCGAAGTTTAAAAAGCTTGCATTTGTTTGTCCGTTCGTGGTTATTGTCTTATGCGATTGAACTCGGATGTGAACCAATAAATTGACACATCAATGGCAAATTCTCGATCTGCCGAACGGTGAGTTGATCCTAGAGCGGACGGGACAGCTGCAGATACTCACATTCGTAAGCAAAAGCTCCCGCCTCCACAACTTTCATCCACCCGGATCAACTTCATCGACTGCCAAAATAAGGTGGGCTTTTCCGGTCGAGGAGGCTATTCTCGTGCCCACTCATTTTCAAGTCCAATGCTGCGAGCAGGCTTCCTGATCGGCGATCACCTTTGTTGACGTTAATTCTTCATTGATTAAATGGACAACTTAGACACCTCACAACGAATTGGGGGTGGAAGAAGACGTCAGTAAACATAACTATTATCCTTTCAAAGCGATAAAAACAAACCTACGCGATGGATCAACCGAAAACTGAAGATCCATCCTCATTACTACTTTTATTAATCGAATTGTTTATATGTCCCTATCACTATGGGGTCCATTAAAAGATATCAATGTAATACATCATTTGCCTCCTTATAATATCAACAATTCAATGTAAATGTGTAGATCTTTGGGAAAGAATGTATTTAAAACCTTTATTAATCGAGTTGATTAAACCTGTCTGTTTGTAGAACTGCTTGAAATATATTGATATGGACTATCATTGTATTTCTTTCGATATGAAGACTCAGTTTTTCATCTTTAAATTCACATAAATTCTCATTCTTATTGATTATTACTGTGTAAAATTTTATAAAAAAAGAATAGATCGCATTTTGTATATAAAAGTGACTGTTCTGAATTGCGTTGATTTAGCCTCTGAGGAAATGAATAACTAATCTGACTCGTGTAAAAGAAATATTTTTTAAACTTGATTCTCAACAACGATTTGTATACGTATTATTCAGGCCTATTTTGTCTTTGTAAATCTAGGAATGAATGAATCTTGATTCGAAAAGCATCCTTTTCATAGTTATGGCCATCTTTTGGTTGTAAAATTGAGGATGGATATTATTTTCTTTTTTCAGAATTTTCTATCTTCCGTTAATTTTTTGAAATTTGTTGCGGAAACGAAAGTGTTATGTCTGAAGAACAAGTGAAACAGGCTTCTTAAGTGAATAAATAACTATGACTAAATATGGTTCTTTTGCAACAATGTATAAGGAAATTGGGGACGAACGAAGTAAGTTCCTAACTGATTTTTTAAGATTTTCTTGATTTATCCTTAGTATTATTAAAACTGTACTAGGATTCATCTCTGAAGAACGAGCTCTTACTGTTCTTATGTCATCTATTTTGTGAGTTATAATTGATCTTCGTTTTATTGATAGTGCAATTGTACTATTAAAAGACTTATCCTTGAAAATTAATTGAAGCAAGAGTTAAAAGAAACGTTAAAGTTGAAGTTGAACATGAGAGGAACCTTCTTCTGTTGTTAAATAAGGCACTGTTAGTCATTTAGTTATAGCAACTTTGTATACCTTTTCAAAAGATAGTCTTATGATTGTATTTTCTCATTATTGATAGTAATAATTTGAACGGTATAAATATTATTATCATTATTATTATCTGATTGATATAAATTTTGTAAACTCATCTCAAATTGTGGTTTGAATTTCAATCGTAAGAGAACTTCTTTTTTGTTCTATTTCTGATCTTTTGAAATTTATTGTTTTCCACTTTCTACTTTTGGTGTGGTAACATGTTCTTGTCATAAATAATGGAATCAACCTTGTTGATTACAGAACAACTTACACAATATAATGGTGACCTTCAGAAGAAAGTGAGATGAAGAAAACAAACAAAGAATGGCTCGAAAACATAAATTTTGCAATCTTTCCATATATTTATCATTACTTTGCGAGTCGAACATTAATTAATGACTTCTTATACATAGAATTGAGAAATCAGATCATCGTCCGAGAAGTCCGATACCTTCTAAATAAGATCATGAGTATTTCAGCTGATCTTCCATCAGTGAAGAAACACAAGATCAGAATAAAAGTTAATGATGTGTACGATCAAATTCCCTTCATTGCAGATCACACTATCACTACAGATGTATAAGAAAAATATCAACGAAAGATTTCAATATGAACAAAGAACAAAGTTTTGAACTTTACTTCCATTAGCAATCCTTTAAAGTCGGGTATTTGGAAGAAGTTACTCTAGTAAGTATACTAAAATAAATCAAAGAAAAGATGGAACATATTGAAGTAAATCCTACTATTTAGTAGAGTATATAAGAATGAGATATAATAATGAACTAAAATCGTTCTCTAATTCCATTTCATCCACAGTTGGACCAGAAATCGTTATTGATGAAAAGGATAAATTATGTCGAAATGAAATTTCATTTTATTGATAAAGAAACTTCGGTCATTATTGATTATAATAATCACCTTTCAAATTTACCTAAGTACTTTCTACTTTTTCCTTCGACGCACAGTCCTCCCGTATTCAAGCTGTAAATACTCTGAATGGACTTATCTCACGATTTTCCGTCTTAAGCAGTGCTTAATTGGGATAAGTGGGTTTCAAAGGTTATTTAAATATTTGTCATCCGTATTACGTTAGCGTTTTATTATTCTTTTTATTATAAATTTCGTTCTCTGTACTCATTTCGACTTTCCGTTGGTCTTTTTTATTCCTTCATAGGAAGAATGAAAATAAAACGCTGGTTTCTCGCGAAACGACTTTCAATTTTGTTTATATTACTTTTGAACAAAATTCATTTGAAGAAATTAGAAAAAAGATTATTTCATCATCAGGTTGAGGATCAAGAATTCCCTTATTTTAGAACCTCTCCATCTTGAATCGCCTTCTGGTGGTTCTTTGTTTTGTCATTCTGCAAAGTTTAATCATGAAACATTTGCTTCCGTCTAAATCAGGTTTGGGCTTCTCCACAGACCGGACCATGTATTCCCCTGTCAGATACAATCATCATCACTCTTCTAATTGTCCAGCGGAAAATTAATGAGAATCACCCCATTCGGAAAGAACACCCAGAATCTTCCCCAAACGATTCTAAAACTTAAGATTAAAGCTGCACCAGAAAACGTGCTAGGACTTTTGATCTGCGAAGACACTGATATGTTAAGTATATTATCAACACTCTTGCAGATAATCACCCATTGTTTGAGTGACGGACACCAGGAAGCGTACCTAATACCGTCTTCAAAGCTATCAGTTCCGGAAAAAATCGCTTATAGCAAGCGGATTACTTTACTTTCTACTTAGATTAACGGTCATGAAGTCACATAATTCTCGTAGTTTAGCGAAATTATGCCCTGAGATTTATCATAAGGACGTAATACTTTGGAGAATTTCATGAATGCATATAAAGTGAAGGAAAAAATAGCAGAACCTTGTTTCATCAACTTTGGAAGACCTGTCGAAGCTGAAGAAACCTATCCTTTATAACTAGTAATATTTTTAAAATCCCCTCTCGTTGTCCATGGGAGCGTTGGTCGAGCTAACGCTCCCGTTGACCGGGAAATCTAATAAGAGAAAAGAAATCTGTCCTCTATAACTGGCAATATTTACGAAATTTTCCGCCCAATGTCCATGTGAGCGTTGACCAAGCTCTCGCTCTCTGTCCTCTCGCTACTCACTCATATCCTTCCTTTTTTCAACCGACGAGTTTTTACCTTGCCTTTTTCGTTTTCGTGAGATCTCTGACGGTTAGTTGAAATCCTGGTACTCTAGTTCTTTTTAATTTTATCTGTTTATATATCTCCAAATTCATTGAGCTGTTTCCCCTCACTGAAAAACTGGTTCATCATTTGCACTTTTTTGTTGTTTGGGACATTCTTGATTTTGGACTTTGTCCCAGTGTCGGCTGATGGAAATCTCTTCCGTCAATTGGCCACGAGACTGATTTCCCATTGACTTTGCATAGATCTCGGCCTGCTGGGGTACTTTGTATTTCGGTTAAACAACTGATGAGTTCTACGTGTCCTTTGTTTTTTTAACCGGAAACAGTTGACGCAACTTTTTAGATGTTTTCGAATACCTGCGTCCGGAATTTCTGAAATCCGAGTTTTAAAGTTCGTAAACATGTTGAAATGCTTAAGACACGTGGGTTTTGTTGTAGCCAAAAAGGGTTCTCAGCTGTTTACTTGCTATAGACTCGCTTAGTTCGTTCTCCATTTATTACGAAATGTTGTCCAAAATAGGAAATACTAATTCGAAACCGCAAAACAATATTTTTGTTTCTTCATGTCTTGTTTTCGATTCTGAATTGTGAGTTCGTATTGATATATCAATGACCTCATTTTGTGATAACTAAGGTATCATAATTGTTTTCGTGTTCTATCAGCGTTCGTAAATGGCCTTCTTTTGTTATATCAGTTTTTCGAGCTCTTGTTAGATCTATCTAATGGCGTGATAGTACCAACAGGGCAAAGTTCACATTAGTGAAATTTGGTTCTAAAGTAAATTTAATAGTTTTCGCAAATTGAAGACGGGTTTTGTGTTCAATGGGCATATTTTCGTCGGAGGTCAAGTTGGTGTATATATTTTGCCCAGACCTTGATTTGAATGATTAGTTTGATGAATTGATAAGGCTGCGTCCTTTCTATAATCTCCCAATGGATGGTCAAAGAATAAAGGATGTTTGTAACCCACTCCACTGGACATTTCAGTTTTGGTCAGTCTTTCCCCTTGCGCAACGTTGCTTAGTGCATACCCCTTTCTAGCTGCCCGATGACTGTTTTACACATGCTGAATGGAATAGTCAGTGTTTCTTGGACTCACTAAGCTAAGTTGTGGTTTTGGATATATGAAAAACGCTGCCTAAAGAATTTCGCACCTTTCTCATGTCATTGTTATCTTTACTGTCTGATTTGACGAATATTGCGGTATCAAATTTTTGCGACCCCGATCTCTTCAGATTATTTCTCAGATAAGATGTACTTTGGCCCGAATTTTAGTTTTCTTCAGACCTCTTCGTCGGGCATTGCTATCTTTTTATGAACAACGTTTAGCGTACCTAATTTAGTTTCGCGATCGACTTTTTCTGAATCCGAAAATTTCCAGTTGTCTCTTGTGATTGAAACTTGAGTGGACCTTGTTTGATAACTAGCATTTTCTTACAAAATGGTCAAAGATTCATCCCTCTACGTTTTACCATTGAATTTGGGTACTCGGTGAGTTTCACTAACCGTCAAAGATTCCGGAATTTCTACTTGTCTGTAATTTCGTGTTTGATTATTGCTTTGCAGGATCGTCGACTTAACAGAGTGGGCTACTAACGGAGTACAACTAGGATCTTCTTATTATCTTGCTGCTGCTGCAACTATTGGAACAATGGGTCTTGGATGGTACGTCTGGAATAACAGACAGGGGAAGATTACTCCTCTGGTTGATCCCCAATCACAAACAAGAGTTTTGCCGGTGGGTTTTTCGCATGATCCTTTCGTCATTGTCCTTTTAATTTAGTAGTAGGCGACTGATACAAAAGACTGCGATAAAAAACGGAATGGCCTGGATTGATAAAATTGGTTTTTATGCTTTAATTTGTGACTTTTAGGATGGATCCCGAGTGTGTCGTTACTTGAAGACGAATACGTTGATGGAATGTCGTCAACCAGATGCTTTGACAATTTATGATGCCATCCGGAGAGGTGCTCGTGTCTCTAAGAATGGACCAATGCTCGGTCAGCGTGTCAAACAGGCCGACGGAACTGAACCTTATGTCTGGATCAAGTACAACGAAATCATCGACAGATCCGTCACTGTTGGAAGAGCTATCCGTCACATTGGGATTTCTGCTGGACAAGACACTTTCATCGGGATTTATGCCAAGAATCGACCGGAATGGATCATCGTTGAACACGCTACTTACAACTTCAATAACATCCTTGTCCCACTTTACGAAACTCTCGGGCCTGAAGCTTGCGGTTTCAGCTTGAATCAAACTGAAATTCAACTGGTGTTCTGCGATACCATGGAGAAAGCAAGAGGACTGTTGAAGCAAGCTGAGAACATTCCCTTGCTAAAGTACTTTGTAGTAATGGATGGAGTTAACGATGAAGCCCGGGCTGAATTCAAGAAAGCTGATTTGACTCTTTATTCGTTTGCTGAATTTGAAGCTATAGGAAAAGATGCTGAGAAGGTTGATCTTGTACCACCGAAGCCAAGTGATCTTGCTACGATTTGCTACACATCTGGTACTACAGGTAAGAGTTCTGCAATGAAGATATAAATAATGACTTGATTTTCAGGAACTCCGAAAGGTGTGATGCTTACTCACGGCAACATTATCGCTGATGGAACCACTTTGGAATACTTCAAATACACTGAATTGACTTCCGAGGATGTTATGATTAGCTTCTTACCACTGGCTCATATGTTTGAACGTGTTGTTCAATCTGTCATGATGACTCAAGGTGGTCGTATTGGGTTCTTCCGTGGAGATATTCGTGGCCTCGCTGATGATATCAAGACGTTGCAACCCACATTGTTACCATGTGTCCCTAGAGTTTTGAACAGACTTTACGACAAGGTTATTTCTGAAGTTAACAAATCTCGTTTCCGTAAAGCCCTTTTCGATGCAGCTATGGCTTATAAAACTCGTGAGCTTAATCAGTAAGTTTTTTATTTCGTTTTTAATATAATAATTTGCGTTTTTAGATGGGTCATTCGTAATAACTCATTTGTTGATAACCTCGTTTTCAAGAAGGTTCGAGAGAGTCTTGGAGGCCGAGTCAAGCTCTTGATTACTGGATCTGCTCCATTGGCTGAGAATGTTCTTACCTTTATTCGCTGTGCTCTTGGATGTGTTGTTGTTGAAGGTTACGGTCAGACTGAATGTGTTGCTGCTTCTACTATCACAATTGAAGGGGATTGTGTTCCTGGACATGTCGGTGTTCCTTCTCCATGCAATGCTATCAAGCTTGTCGATGTTCCTGAACTTGGATACTTTGCAAAGGATAATGCTGGGGAAGTTTGCATCAAAGGACCAAATGTCTTCAAGGGATATTACAAGAACCCAGAACAGACGAAAGAAACGATCGACGAGGACGGATGGCTTCATACTGGAGATATTGGACGATGGACTGAAGTTGGAACGTTGAAGATTGTTGATCGTAAGAAGCATATCTTCAAGTTGGCTCAAGGTGAATATGTAGCTCCTGAGAAGATCGAGAACATCTATGGACGTTCAAAGTTTGTCGCTCAGTCTTTCGTTCATGGTGAGAGCTTGAAGACATGTCTGGTTGCAGTTATTGTCCCTGATCCGGATGTCCTCCCATCCGAAGCCAAGAAACAGTTGAATTTGGAAGGTCTTTCAATGGAAGAGTTATGCCAGAAACCTGAAGTTAAGAAGATGATCCTAGACGACATGGTTGCAGTTGGAAAATCAGCTGGTCTTTACTCATTTGAGCAAGTCAAGGATATTTACTTGTCCGCAGAGATGTTTTCAGTAGAGAATGACCTACTAACCCCCACTCTGAAGAGTAAACGCCCGAAACTGAAGGAGCACTTCAAAGCCCAATTTGACGACATGTACTCACGCTTGAACTAATTTGAAGAATGCGGGATATGTACTAACCTTGATCATTATGCCTTATTCACCCCCGGTTCGTGGTAATTCAGTTATCAATATTTCCTTTCCCGCTCGGGTTTATTTCAACCTTTCGTATTTTTGTACATTGTAAGCTTCTCTTTAGGAGATTTACGGATATGTAAGCTTACAACCATCGTTTATGTCCCTAGACGACTAGTCAGAGATCTGTTGCTTGTGTCATACAAATATCTAAGTTAATAACAATAAAAGAAATAACTTGGGTCGTTTGAAGATTTATTTTAGCTATTGGCAGCGAAATTTATAAAGGTTAGCGAGGAAGAACTCAAGTCTATTGATGAAGGTCGTTTGGGTAGTAGTTAGTGTACAGACCGCCTGGAGGAACTGGCATGAAGTAGGGGTCAGGACGGTTGCCGAAACGTCTTGATAGACCGACATGTTTCTAAAAAATTTTGATTGACGTACTGTCGGATGTCTTTATCGGGAAATGTTAGTTTTCTTTTTGACACCTCGTGATGTCTGATAAAATTATTGGGGAATGAAACTTGCCCTGAGAATATCCTGTAAGTGTTGAGAAAGCCAGGAGAAATCGGGTCGTTCAACTGGATGTGATCTCCAGCAACTTAACATGATCCCATAACTGAAAAAATAGAATTAAATTGGATATTCGATGGATTTATTGACTCACATTACATCTGGACAATGAGTTGGTTGTGGTAGTCGTTTTCCGGTTTCGAGGTATTGTCTGATTTCGGAATTTGGAATGTCACCGTAGGGGGCTGCTGCTCGGGTCATCAGTTCCCACATGACGATGCCGAATGACCACTGAAAAAGTGAAATTTGGTACTGACTGGTTTCTGGATAAAAGTAAAAAAACGGACCACATCTGTCTTTACATTAAATACTTTTCTGTCGCGTAAGGATTCTGGAGCCATCCATTTGAGTGGAAGTCTGGCGGGAGCTCCGGGCCGTCCCGCAGGGGCTTTACTCAATAAATCGATTGCAAGACCAAAGTCAGCCACTTTAACTACATGATTATCTGTCAACCTGAAATTAATTTATTCAATTACTTTTCCAAATATCTTGATTAAAATTATATTTTTTGCAATTTCTGAATTCTCCTAGGAAACGAACAAAGTTCATGGAAACAGAAAAAATGATAATCCCGACAGTCTTCTGATAAAATTGCCTCATCCTCTCTTCCTATTTCTTTTCCCGAAGATTTGGAAGTTTCTAGAAAGTCCTCAAATTCCTATTTTTATAATATTGTTATTTTTCGGATTTTTGGTTCTCCGCGAAGGATGAGAGAGCATTGCGCAGGTAAAAATGGTAAATCTGGCAATTCGCTACTGAAAATCGACTCGCTTTATGTTCGATCGCTCTCTCATTTCGGCTGCGATTATTCTCGGAGTTTCTTAAAAATCTCGAATTTCCTCTCGAGAGGATTTTGTAATAGTGCTTATTTCTGCTTTTTGTAATAATGTGATTAGAAGTTTTAAAATGCCTTACATGCAGTTACGAGCAGCTAAATCGCGGTGGACAAAGTTTAGGGAGGACAAGTAGGCCATTCCTTGAGCAATTTGATGAGCAAAATCCGTCAATTCAATAATGCAAATTCGCTGAAACTCGTAATTGACGATTAATCTAAATCCAGTTCGATTAAACCAACTCGATAGGGATCAGCGATGTGGGATCGCAAATCTCCTTGACTCATGAAGGGCAAGACAACCCAGGGAATTCCTTCTGGACTCAGACAGATCCCAAGTAAACGAAGAACGTTCGGGTGATTGAAATGCTTCATTATTGCACCTTCCCTCAGGAAATCCTCTATATCCCGGATTTCTTTGGATCTTTCACCTTTGAGAGTCTTGACTGCTACTGGGAGCATATAACCCGTCCTTGGATCTCTCATCTGGCCGCGATAAACGTTACCAAAATACCCTGAAAGATAAAGACGTAATTTGATCGGTTTTTATGCAATCGTTCAAGATTCGACAAAAATCACTTGAAACCCCCGGGTGTAAGAGTGTTATATCTTTGGCTTCTCCGTCCACTTGACATGGACTCGGGAGAATTTTCGTTCAACAAGATTCAAAAAGCACTTAAAAGAGAAGCATACAAGTCCTCCAAATGAAATCTCTCTGCTGGTTCTTCTTCCTGCGTTTTTTTCAAAAACACTTACCTTTACCAACGATATCATGCAATTGAACAAAATAATGAGGAATCATAAGCGGCTCGATGGATATTCTCAGATCTCCGGAGATTAGAGAAAGTACTTCTTGCTGGGAAAGTCGCGAAGTAGATGATGCTGAAGAAGCAGTGTGGGTCGATGTCGACATGAACTCTGAGTTGGCCGAGTCGCTGTCATAATCAGGGAGGGGGTTGAGGAACACAGCCCCCCGAGGGGTCGGACCGGCCGCGAAGGCCGAGGGTTCACTTCTTCTCAGAGGAATTTTGCCGGTTTCTGAGAAAAAATAATAGAATCAAAAGAGATCCCGCTGTGGCATACGCTCTGAAAATAAGTAATCAAAATAAATCTATTAAAATGTCTTGAAATTCTCGTTAATTCATGGGAACATTCGAAATGAACAAATCAATAAGGGTACAAAGAAGGTCTTTAGCAAAGTACCAAGTCGGACAAAAAGTATAGAGACAGTAGAGTAAAATATCGAGAGCAACAGCTAAGCCCGCTCAGTGACGCGAACCGAATCCCAATATGAGATCGCGCAAACCCTGCTCCATAAGTTGGCCTCGACGTAAATTCGACCATGTGGTTGGGACTCGGTGAAAATGATCCCTTTCCCCGTCGACTGTCTTCCTGTCCGAAATAAACTAAGAACAAGTAACACCCTGGTATTTGTTTCAGCTCCTTCAAAGCCGCATTAAAAAGACAAAGAATGAACAACAAATCCCCGATCATTCTTCGGATAAATGTTTATTTCAACTTGGAAAAAACTTATGTATACTTGAGATGAGTCGATCGTGTCTGGACTTGAAAACAAGATTCCAGGATATAGAAAAACGACATCGACAAAATCGGTCATATGAAAAGTTATCCGGTTCAAGTGAATCAGAATCATGGGTCCTGGGGAATAAAATAGGACAAACAAATAGAAAAAATCGACTCTCACTGGGCAAATAACCCGTTTTAGTCAACTGAAATTGATCCAAAGCTGGATCAGTAAAACAAAGAATTGAAAAATAAATTTTAAAAAACAAAATTGAGACTAGCAATGATTTCTGTTAAATCTGACAGTCCTGAGAACATTTGACAACGACAGTTTTTGTCGAACAAGATTTTTTCAGTCTTGAATTTACAGCTGAGAAAAGACTCCAAGAAAATTGGCGAAATTGGTCAATCACGAACTTTTCATGATGCAAGCAAATGGAGCGTCAATGACACAGATGGAAGAAACAAATCGAACAAAAACGAAAATCCTTAGTCATTACAATCAAGACATGATCGGTAAAAGGAAAATCCTGCACTGGATCCGAAAAGATATCCGGATTCACCTCTATAGCTCTCTATATCCTTAGGACAGATGTCTGTTATTGAGAAAACTGTCCGAAATTTTTCGGGATGTGGATGCAGTTAGCATCTCGATTTAG
The DNA here is from genome assembly GCA_009193035.1 of Halicephalobus mephisto. Taxonomy (NCBI): domain Eukaryota; kingdom Metazoa; phylum Nematoda; class Chromadorea; order Rhabditida; family Panagrolaimidae; genus Halicephalobus; species Halicephalobus mephisto. Next base: position 262,406 of record SWDT01000211.1, on the reverse strand, counting down.
AAAAATCCAACGGGGAAACAAACAATCGAGAAAATGAACGAGTAACGCTAGCAGCTAGTGGAGTAAGAAGGTACCAAAGTTTAGCCAGAAACCGGCCCTTGTCGCACTCTTGACAAAGAAAAATCGACAACATTCATTCGAGACTCGAGGAATGTGTTGCGCAAATAATCGACTCACCTCTTCGGAATCAATAAGGATTCAAGAAGACTAGGAAAAAGTAGAAGCAAATCCACGCAGCGTGACGCCTCGGAACCGGAAGCTCGCGAACGTTAATCCCCGCATTTGGACCCGTAGTGTTCAAATATCCATTCTACCGCGTGAAATGATCCGAGTACGATGCATCGGAGCATAAGTTGTAAATTCGAGGGAACGTCCACGAACTTGTGTTCGCGAAGAATCTTTTTGGCAACTGAGTAATTAGCCCTAAATTGAATTTCTTCGACGGAAAGAAGTTCGAAGCTAATCCAAACGCTTAGAGCAACACACATGGTAACAACCAATTCCACAGTCTTTTGCTAACCATGGATGAACCACGAGAAAAACGAGTAAATGAATATTGACGGAGATCGAATTTTCCTCTATTTTCCAAGAGATTTGCGCATTTGCAGGATTTGCGTCCTGAATAACGCTTGAAATTCCCAAAATAGATTTTCCATCAAACAGAAACAGAGAAAAACATTGTTCTCCATAATCAATTAATGACAATAGGCTCTCAAGTGAAGAAACATGAATAAATACATCTATATGGTTAATTGAACATTTAAAAAATAAAATCTATTAGTCAAAGCTTAAGGAAAATAATAAACAAAACCACACAGGTATCACCTAATTGTTAATTAAAAATCACAGTATGGAGGTGATAAGGTCCCAACGCGAATGATTGACTCTTGTTCGCTTTTCTTTCTGACAGTCTGCCACTTACTCGCTCTTCCCATAGTACTTAGTGCTCCTCCTCTTCTCCTCGGATTTATTTGCTGATTTTTGTATTTTTATTTTAAGAGAGATTTTGAGAGGTATGCCTAAAAAGCGGCTTTCTCCCGTTGTTCCAAAGAATCCTTTAGAGTATACGGATCCAAATTTTTGGCACAAGTTTCATAATGTTAGACAGGATTTCGAATGGTATGGGACTTTGGATGATCATTTTCGTATCCTTGAGAAGAAGATGAAGACTTCCGATGCTATCCTGAACATTGGTTGTGGTACTTCTCAGTTAGAGTTCCAGGTATGCATTGGTTTTATATGAATTCTAGCAGGTAGTTTTAGCTCTCGGAGAAAGGTTTCCACAACATCACGAACATTGATGTTGACGAAGACGTCTTGAAGAAGAAGAAAGCGCAAGCCGCTAAAATGCTCGATTTACAGATGGTGTATGATTGTTGTTCTGCCGATAATCTACCATATGAGGATAGCAGTTTTGATATTGTGATCGACAAAGGTACAATGGATGCTTTGTTACCTGTTGAAGATGTTCCTGAAACATGCAGAGATTTTGTGAACAAGATGTTAACTGAGATTTTCCGTGTTCTTAAGAACAATGGTCATTATATTCTAATCACATTGGCTCAGAAACAAATCGTCCACCAATTATACAATTTCACTGACAATCATTTGAATCTCGTTGTTCGTCTGATTCCCAATGAAATCAAGCAAGATGACAAATTTGTTTCTACTGTTGTGATCGATATTGTGAAATTCCCTCGGAGTTTCCCATCCATCCCCAACTGGCGTTTGTCTGTTGATAACCGTGGGGTCGAGAAGACTCGAGATGAGATTTGTGGCATCCTAGATAGCAATTTCCAGCTCTCTCGCTTCGCAAACATGTGTAAGAAGTTAGTTTCAAGTTTTTCGTTCTGCATAGTGTTTTCCGTATTTCAGACGTGTAGATCACTTGGTCACTATAACTCTCTCGATGAATATTCCTGAGTACGACAATGCTGATGTCAAAGTTACTGTGGTTGACACTCAGAAGCATACGAACCCCATCAAGACTCATCATTTCATCATTATACCTCCAGATTCCTTTGGGGAAATATACAGTCGTAGTCAGCAGGTCTTCCAGTCTATGCCAAGTCTTCTGAAAGTCGATCGAGTGGTTATTATGGAATTTCCCTTTAAAGATACGGAGATTTCTCGTTCATTCGTCAACCAGTTCGCTGGTCACTTTAGTTCTTCTGATTGTGTAGGCAATCCGGTTATTGCTACTTTATCTCCAGAAGAGAACAGTACCACAATTGCTTCTGGTAATGGCAAGATTTGCGGCGATTATTTTGTTGTTGAATCTGTATGTGATGAGAAGACATTCCGTCGTCTGTATTTCGAATCATCTTCTAATATTATTCAATCTGAGTGTACCATTGGTCTGTTTTTGTTTTACAATGTTGTTTATGAATTTCGGTTTCAGAGAAATCCAAATCCGGTGAAGTCCGTTTTAATCACGAAGAACTCTGTTGTGGTTATCAGAATGCTATGATTGCAGCTTTTGAATTTGTTCCGGGTGGATTTGCTGGAGTTCAAGACCGAGCCTGGAATATTGCCGTTCTTGGAGTTGGTGGTGGTTCTCTTATCTCATTCTTACATGCTACCTTACCAAAGGCAAAGATTACTGGTGTAGAAATTGAACCTGAACTTTTCAATATTGCCCATGAGTATTTTGGAATGCCTAATAATGACCGTGTTAGCTGTGTCACCATGGATGCTATGGAATGGCTCAAAGATAGTAATAATGGAGGTTTGTTAATTATGAAGTGTAAACTAAGTAGATTCCTTCTTTCAGCTTACGACATGCTTTTCATCGACCTCTCCAACCCTAAGGAACAAATTGATGAAAAGAATGTCTTGTATGGCCCACCTCCTGCTTTTGTGACTGAGAATATTATTAAAAAGATGAAGGAGCATTTAACACCGCATGGTTGTCTTTTTATCAACATTGTCTCATCCTCGAAGAAGTATTTAAACATAATCCAGCGAGAAGTGGCTGTCTCATTCAAGTACATCCTCACAGCTACCGTCCCTGAAGTTGCTATCAATAATAATTACATCCTCTTTGCTACCTGTGAAGAGCCTGGCAAGCTTTCCGCTGAAAATATTCCTCCTACTTTCCTTTCCTACCAATCCTTGTCCAAACATTTCACTCACGTCGAATTGGGTATCTACAAAGAGCCAAAAGCTGGAACTAAGAAACAGAAAAAGGACTTTAAAGACGATTATAATAATGATATATCTACTAAAAGGTCTGACGATAGGAATTAGCCGGGAGTTTAACGACCTCACGTCAATGATTAATCTGATTATGTTGACCAATTGGAAACAAGAAAGATCTCATGAAGTCAATAGAAATCCTCTCATTAAATAAGCTTATAGTAATGAATGATTAGGATTTTCCGCAGTTTATTACCGGTGGAAATGTGTCAATGTTTTGTTGAGTTTATTTATTGTTCGTTATAAATGAGCTACAGTAAAACGAACAAATCGTTCGGCGTTTAGGATAGAACTAAGGTTCCCAGCACATCGACAGTCAAATTTATCAAAGAGTTGTAGGAATCGCCCGAGGCGGACGATATTGCGAGTAATTGATCCTTTTTCCAACGAGAAAAGAGATTCTTCGTTTCCGTCTTGATGGACATACTCGACGGGATCGTTGACGGCATGAACCTTGCTGTCGTCTGATTGTATCCAAGAGTTGAGTTTCTGTTGTGATATCTGTAGAAAATTAATTATGTTCTCCAAGGACCCTATGGGGTTCCAAGCACTTTGTTTTTGACCATTGGAGACACTATCTTCGATGATTTCACGAGCTTCATTCTGGTGGTCCCTTCTGTCCTTTGAATGGATAATAATGAGTTTCGGGTTCTTCCGGAATGGGGGATTCATATTCATCTTTTGGGTTCTCATTGGTTTCAGGAGTTCATCAAGTGAACTTCGTTCCGTTTGGCTAATGAAACAATCACAGCTGAAGACGTGGTTGATGATGGATCCTAAAGGTCAAGTGTATTGTAACTGGTTGAGGAGAGGAACTCACCAAAGCTGCCAGATCTTCCATTGACCAAGGTAGTCAGAGTAAAGGTCAGGAGAATGAGTGAAAGCAGCCTCATCTTGCCAGAATCCAGAGTCCGAGTAAAGTCAGATCAACCAGTCAAGTCATCCCGGGTACGCCTCTTTGTTTGAACAACTTTCTAGACGTTCTCGGGAAATGACCAAACATGCAAATTTTCCCTCATCGAACATCTGTGATGACAAAACTTCGTGACTGGACAATGAAAATTACATTCAGCATAATACGAGATAATTAAAATACAAAATCTCCCAACTACTAAAGTCTTATGAAAAATTTTTGGCGAAAGCTCTTTTAATGCCAACTTACAACACACTCCGACCCTAATTGAACGGACAAAAGTAGTTGTCATCGTAAATTTGCTTTTTACTCCACAGCCACTACTCATTATTCTATCACTTTTATATACTCATTAATCATTCATGATATCCACCTATAAGCAATTAAAAGCATCTGCGCTTTCTCGAATTTTCGATGCAAGAGTTCCTTCTTTCGAGTATTGATTTTTTGAACTGTTTGGCGCGACAGTCGACCAGTCTTGATGCCAGTCTGAATACCAGTCTAGTTACCAGTCTATTAGAACTACCTCTAGGTCTCAATCTCGGATCCCACTGCTCCCCAGTTGAAAAAGTATTTCTCTGGTTGGCATTTGGACCTTCCTCACTTTTTATATAATTTACAAATACTTGAATGGTCCCTTTCCAAAGCGATATATTACGCAATAGGTGCGCTAGGATGCTCTCTCCACGATGGCACCATCTCTCTTTCCTCGTCCAGTCTGCTTTTCCCTTGCCCCAAGAAGAGGTGTTGTCAGCTCTTCGTCTTCGTGAATCGCTCAGTGTGTTCTGGAATGTTCGATTGCAGATCCGCGTGAAATACCCAACAGGATAAGATGTCTACAGAGGTTGCCACGCATTCCGATGCTGATTGGAAGGCGTCTTTGAATCTCCCAGCTAAAGACGGCCGTTTCAAAACTCAGGTTTGGTATTCATCGTTTCTAATCTTCATCCAAGGCTTTAGGATGTGACGAACACTCGAGGTTTAGAATTTGAGGATTTTTCGCTTAGTCGTGATTTGTTAAAAGGAATTTTCGAGAAAGGATGGGAACGTCCGTCTCCAATTCAAGAAGCTTCCATTGGTATTGCCCTTTCTGGTCATGATATCTTGGCTCGTGCGAAGAATGGAACAGGGAAAACTGGAGCTTACTGCATACCGGTCATTGGTCGCATAGACACGTCTAAGAATGAAATTCAAGCTTTGATAGTGGTTCCTACTCGTGAACTCGCTCTTCAGACTTCTCAGATTTGTATTGAACTCGGGAAGCATATGCATCTCAAGGTTGGTGTTTTTTCATATATGGATCCTTACTAGTAAGGTGATTTCCAGGTTATGGTGACTACTGGTGGAACTGATCTGCGAGACGACATTCTCCGTCTCAACAGTGTTGTTCATTTGATTGTTGCAACTCCTGGTCGTATTCTGGATCTGATGGAGAAGGACGTTGCTGTAGTTAATAAATGCAAGATGTTGGTTCTTGATGAGGCAGATAAGTTGCTTTCTCAGGACTTCCAGGGTGTGTTGGATCGTCTTGTCGATCGTTTGCCAGCTGGTCGTCAGATCATGCTCTACTCAGCTACTTTCCCTCGGACTGTGGCGAATTTCATGCAGAAACACATGCATCATCCTCATGAGATAAACTTGATGGAAGAACTCACATTACTTGGAGTTACTCAATTTTATGCGTTTGTTCAAGAACGTCAGAAGGTCCACTGTCTCAATACTCTCTTCAGAAAGGTAAGAACTTGGTTTTTGACGAACTTAACCTTGTGGTTTAGCTCCAAATAAACCAGTCCATTATATTCTGCAACTCAACTCAACGTGTCGAGCTTTTGGCCAAGAAAATTACAGAACTTGGATATTCGTGCTACTACATTCATTCCAAAATGGCTCAGCACCATCGTAACCGAGTGTTCCATGACTTCCGTGAAGGACATTGTCGTAATCTTGTCTGCTCTGATTTACTTACTCGTGGTATTGATATCCAAGCCGTCAACGTCGTGATCAACTTTGACTTCCCTCGAAATTCTGAAACCTATTTACATAGAATTGGACGTTCCGGACGTTTTGGTCATCTCGGAATTGCTATCAACCTTATTACATATGAAGACCGTCATAATCTCCGTCGTATTGAGAAAGAACTTCGCACTCGTATTGAGCCGATTCCCGCTGAAGTGGACCCGAAGCTGTATGTTGCCGAGTATCAGCAAGATCTGAAAGATGAGGATGTCGTTAAGCCGTCGAAATAAGATAGTTTGAAGGTGCAAGCTTCTCTTGATAGCCCTTTCCTCTACGATTGTTAAGTTAGTTTATTTCCCGAAGTATTTTGTAATTACTAAGTGTTCTTGATCGGTGTGCCGATCTAAAATAGCCTATTTTATCGAAATATTGAATACCCCTGAAATACCCTCCTTTTTTAACGGGTTATTGACTTATTTGGGTCCAATTTTTTGGCTATGTTTGATAATTAAAAAGTGGATTTAACTTTATTTTGATGTTTTATTCGAATAAAGTTGCCACGAAAATTGTGTTATTGAAGCAAAGTACTTTGTTAGTGAAAGGTTTGACAGAACACATAGTTACTACAAGTCTTGTGTGCTCGTTGGGCTGTCTGTCCTGTCATGAAAATTAATGCAGTGAGATCGATTAGTTCCTACCATCTATATGACGTTCAACTGACAGAAGGTGTTTTTTTATTTATTTGAAACTTGCACTTTAGATGGGCTATATTGTCTGGCTCTAGTTCTGACGCAGTTTCCTTGTATTTAGCGTGGTTCTTCATAGTTTACAGAGTTTTAACTTTGTATTTAAGAAAATCCCGGAATCTTTTATGAATTTCGATTTTCTTAAGTTGCGTGAAATTTCTAGAATTTTATAAAAGCTTCCAAAATCCTGTTTAATGTTTCAAAACTATAAAATTCCATAAGAACGTCTGAAGCCTTTCAGAGTCTTGCAAGAACTTTTAAGACCTTCTGGAGCCTAATGGAAATTTTTTGAAACAAAATTTTAGTTACGAATTCTAGCAATTTGTGTCAACATCGTAACAAAGTCCATTTGTTTATAGTGTAAGTTGTCGGAATTTACGTATTTTCTCATTTACTAAGTGCAAAGTGAATCGAGAAAATAATTCAAGTGAATGAAAATAGTTTTTTCGTGTTAAGACAAGAGTTGAACAATTTCATTTATTTCTTTAGATAAGAAACTTCGACTTTGTTAATTTCTTCATAATTAGCTATTCTATAGCTTGACGTAGTAACGGGAAATATTGTTGATATTCCTTTCACTAACAGACCGGATTTTACTGATTCACGTTTTCCTTGTTTTCAAAGATTGTTTTGAACATGGGACACTTATCATTCGTCTGTTTTATCATTGTTGGAATATTTTTAACTGTGGATGGGGCTAAAATCCTTCTCTACACTCCATCTGTTAGCCCAAGCCACATCGTCATGAGTGGACGGATGGCTGATGTCCTTGTGGAAGCAGGACATGATGTCGTGCTCTTCATACCTGAATATGACAGTACTGTGACCATGAATGGGACAAAATTAGCAAAAGTGTGGAGAATGAACAACATCAGTGATGTATTCATGAAAGGTTTCGAGGAAATCGGGGGAACTTTGTTCACTAAGGCTTATGGGTCTCCAGCAGATAGACTTATTTTTGAAGAAGTTGCTGGAGAAATGTGTGAAGGTTTTTTCGATAGTTTAATCGATAATTTTATTCGAGAGGAATTTCAGCTGTCATGGCCAGACATAAGGAACTCGATGTCCTGAGGAACTATGGATTCGATGTGGTCTTTACTGAAATGATTGATCTTTGTGGCCTTGGAATAATGAGGTTTTTGGGCATTAAAAACCATATTTGGCATTCGACCACACCTCTTCATGATTACGTGGCCTACAATTTGGCAGTCCCGTCTCCTATTAGTTATGTTCCAACAACTGAGGAAAACCTTTTAGGTCCTGTTATGTCCTTTGGAGAAAGAGCTTACAACATGTACATGTACTTAGTGACCCTCAAACTACATCATTATGGCACAGATAAGGTTGGTGTAATTTCCATGGACATAATTTAAAAATAATTACAGGCTACCGATGCTATTAGAAAATACGCCGGTCCGGATTTCCCTTCTGTTAGACAGATTGCCTCGGAATCTACAATTGCTTTTATTAATAGTGATGAATTCTTGGATCCAGCAAGACCTATATTACACAAGACAATTTACGTAGGAGGTCTCGGGATTGGCGAGCCTAAGGAAATTCAAGAAGTAAGAAATATTTTTAATCCAGACTTTTAAATTTATTTCAGCCATTTGCATCATTAATTCAACGTGGAAAAAAAGGCGTAATTCTGTTTTCCCTTGGAACTTTAGCCCCTACGATGTTGGTCAAGAGTACTGTAAAGAAGGAAATAATAGAGTTGTTTTCGGAATTCGAAGACTACCAATTTATCGTCAAGGTAGACGCTGACGAGGAAGATTTCGTTAAACTTGCAGCTAACGTGAAAAACATCAAAACAACAAGTTGGATGCCTCAATCGGATATTCTGGGCATGTAGAATAGTTCAAGTTTCGAGTTTTAATTAACTTGTTTCAGCAAGCCCTCGAGTTAAGCTTTTTATTATGCACGGTGGATTTAACAGTCTTCTGGAAACAGCCATTCGGGGAGTTCCTGTTGTTGTTATTCCTCTTTTTGCCGACCAGTTCAAAAATGCCAAAACAATTGAATACAGAGGACTTGGGGTCATTGTAGAAAAACTCAATTTAGGTAAGGAATCTCTGAAAACCGCAATGACAGAAATTCTCAACAACGATCGATATAAAAAAGCAGCAATCCGGATGTCTCATCTTATCAGGAACAAACCTTTCAAGCCAAATGAAGTCTTCCTAAAATGGACCAATTTTGTGGTGGAAAATGGTGTTCTTCCGGAACTTACTCCAGAAGGGACTCGGTTATCTTTCTTCCAGTACTTCTGTATTGACGTCATCGTCATCCTGATCTCAATCCCCCTCTGTTTGATCTACCTTACGGGATATCTGCTTAGAAGGATTTACTTTGCTACGCTAAAGGTCAAACGGGAATGATTTGTTTTATAAATACTGTAGACAATAGGATAAATAAAGATAATGAACTTATTTGTGGTTGATACATTTGCGAACGAGTTTGGATCATCTTTTTCTTGGTACAAACGAGATCAAAGTACCCATTGATGACAGGAACCGTAAAAAATATATATTGAAGTAACTGGAATATTTGGTTGAGATTACGGTAAGAAATAAGATGTTTTATTTGTCTTTCGACGAAAGGGGACGATGAGTGAGTTTGAATACAGCGGCTTCTATCTCATTGCAGCACAGTCTTTCCAACAACGTCCTGGAACACTGGCCAGTACAACAGTACTTTGCTAAGGGAGAAGATCTCAGAGATTTTATGTTCGATTTCCCAGTCTCAAATGCTGAAATTATTTTTTACTTAAATGATAAAACAATAAAAATTAACCTGCGTTGAAACTAGCAATTGCAATCGGGTCAGAGAAGGAACTTCCAAAACAAGGAGAAGAATAATCTTCGATTGTACAGATTTTAGTTACAGCAGCTGGCAATTGGTTTCCACACAAGACAGGAGGGATATAAAGGTCCTCAATGGCTCCAACGGCAACTAATAGGGTAGTTAGTAGACTCAAGTGGTTCATCCTGGATTTAGTATTCATATCTCATACCTGAGTCAAGACTAAATGATGACTACTATTCTGAAGTGTCTGGAAGACCGTATGGGGCGGTCCTTCAAAAAATCCCATTTTAGTGGCCAAAGACCCTCCCCTCAGGTACATCTGCGTTTCATCATGTTTTTCCATAAACAGAAGGGGCAGGGCCAAACGAAAAGACGGGACTTGAGGTCATCCATTAAGTCTAGATGCCGATAGCATAAAGTTTGTCGAAGCTCAAAGTAGCAGCATTTCATTCCGACAAGATTCATTGCATGTATTTTATCCAACTACTTCCGACATCTGTTTTTCCTTCTTTCGTCGAATTTCATAACTTGTCAAGAATTTTTTATTTTGCATTGTAAATGAAATCACAAACTGGAATAATTAATGTTAGTTAAAAATAAATTCAGAAAAAGCAAAGAAACGAATTCCAGAGAATTATCAAATCCGTTTCAGAATTTACAAAAATGTGTTCTTTAACGGATAAAGAAGAAATTCGGGTAGAGGATGACCCAGAATAAACTGACTTCAGAAAAAAGCAAATGACCGTTTTGACAATTGTGACTGAATCTCAGCCTGGAAGAACAGTCAAATTCGGTTTTTTAAGAAAGAGAAATCCAGGTTCGTTCTTTAATACAATTACTTATATTTAACTATCGCATCCGTCCGAAATTTAAATTAATTAACCTTAAAAGTAGTTCTAGAATTCCCCTCGATTAACCAAATAGACCCTGCGGTCATTTTCATCTTTTTTGATAAATTACAGCGTCATTTCATTTACTGCTGTTTTTTTAGGATTTTTTGATTCCTGCAAGCGATCACTAGGGCGGTCATCTTACAGAAAAATTGGATCAAGACATTTTCCCTTTCCTCTACTGGAAGATCATTTTAACTTCAATTTGTTCGGTTAGATTTCTCGAATTTCTTCAAATTTTCTGAATAATATTTTTTCAGAAACAATGAACCTCCAATATTTGGCCTGGTGCCTATTTTCTGGTTGGTAAACAACTTTTCAGAGTGGAATTAATTTTCATTTTCCTTTCAGTCCTGTTTTGTTATGTAAGAGCTACAGACCTGGAATCGAGCGAAGATCAGATACCGATTCCTTCTGAATACAAATTTCATCAAAAGAGAATACATGGGATATCTGACCCAGGAAGTCCATGGATCACTGGTCCGGATAATAAAAAGTACCAATTCCACATTGGACGGCAATCATGGCTTGGAGCCAGAGAACATTGTTTAGGACAAAATAGTGACTTACTCACTATTGGGTCCAAGGAAGAATTGGTTTGTTTTTCGAAAGAACCAAATCAACATCGAGATCTGTTTACAGGATTGGGTTCTTGCACATTATGAGCCCCAGTTCCCTAATCTGAGTGAAAGGTTAATCCAGATTGGTCTTTTTATCGATTCTCACGACGGCCTTCGAGAATGGCATTGGGTAACTCATAAGCCTCTCAACACCGATATCCTCCCCTGGATCGATGGCGAACCTTTCGACCACCATGATGGAAGAGAACGATGTGCTGTTCTTAAAGTCAATGAGAAACGTATCGATGATATCGACTGTGATCTCTCTGCTTCGATGTCCAAGATGTACCGTTTCGTCTGTGAAAGAACACATGAAGACCATATAAAGGTTCGTTTCGATATTTTCAATTTTATGAATGAGCAATTACTTTGAATGCAATGGGATTTCCATTTTTAGCACGAAGAAGTCAACAATCCTTTGTGGAAAAAGCTGCAAGACATTTTGGATTTCTTTGGAATCAGTAATAGTAACAAGGAAGAAGAGAAAAATAATGCACCTCGTCCTGGAGAAGATGAGGAAGATTATTGGGAAGCTGCGAAATCTGAAAATACGACTATTGAGCCGATTGTCCAAGATAATAAAGCATTCAATAATGACACAACTACGGATGATATTGAAGGTTCTGGAGTAGAGCAAATACTTCCTGAAGAAGGAAAATCCGAAAAGCCAGCTGTAGCCCAAGCAGCTAAAACTGTTGAAAACAGTATTATCGAAGACGAATTAATCGTTGATAGGAAACTCGAAAAGCTGAATAGTGAAAAGGATTCTCCAAAAGTAGAAGAAAAAAAACCAGAAGTTGGAATTGAAACAACGAAGCAGGATCCTTTGGAGAAAATCGAAGAAGTACCAGAAGCAAAAAAGGTTGACTACTTTACTGCCTTAGAAAAGAACATGGAGAACTTGGAGAAACTTGTCAGTGCAGTCGAGAAGATGATAGATCCATTGGAAGGACTTAAAGTTGTCGACGCCGAATCTCCAGAAACAGGAATCACCTCGAAGGAGAACGAACAAGCTAAAGAGGTGGGCTTCGGCAACTCTGCCGAGTTTATTGCACCTGTCTTTGGGACATATCATCCTAAGGCTCCCCATCGGTTCCAATATAGCCACGATGATCTCGACGCAGTGGATGGGATAATGTTAGGGATGCTGAACCATTTACTTACGTTCAATCGAATGGCTTTCATGGGTGCACGTTAAAATTTGCTCTTTGCTTGTTAATGTATTGTGACGATAATAAATGCTTGGGTTGGATGAGTCTTTGTCCTCGTAGGGGTCAATTTAATCAACTAGGTCGTTTTAGGAAATTATCGAAAACAAAACAGAAGTTGTTGATGATGAACTCTTCCAAAATACAACAAGTAGGTGGTTTCCTTTTTTGGATTGAGGACTTTGTAGCTGGAAAAACTGGAGATTTTCAGTGACCGAAGAGAATGAAGAAAACACTCAGGAATTCATTAAAGGAATGGAAGAGGATTTTGAGGAAGCAGAGAAGGAGACAAAAGCTCATCCGGATATTAACAGCGGTGCCCTGCTCGTGCCCAAAATTCATCAAGAAAATATCGAACTTTGTGAAACAGAAGAAGAATCCAAAACAGAGAAGTCGAAACCAAAAGAACAATCGAAGAAACAAAAAGTCCGACGATTTTTAGCAAATTTATCACGATTTCTCCACAAATCATCTTCACAAGACCTGAGTAGTCTCCTGGAAGAGAGTGAAGTCGATGGACAGTCACTGCTCGAAAAGTTAAATGAAATCGTTTTCAAAGCCACCGAAAAGCAAACTGAAAAAGTGATGGCATTGAAGAAGGAACTAAAGGAATCTCTTCTGGATAATAAAGAGACCATTGCTGCTGTCGTTAATGGAACCGATGAAGGTCAACAATCTACTAGTGACCAATTACCAGAACAGAAAGTGGATAGTAAAGTAAATGAATCAGAAGCAGAAAACAAGAATGACGAATCTCAAAAAACTATTGAAGTCACAAATATTCCTACAAATGAGACATCAGAATCCGGAAAACAAGCTACAACTTCGGAATCAGTGACGCCAGAACCTATTGCTAAAGAGAAACCAGAACTCTTGAATAAAGAAAAAGAAGACGGATACGAAGTACGACTCAATTTGTATTTGAATCCAAAAAATGATACAAATAATACAGTAAGCACAGGTCCAAATGTTGAAGTCACTAAGGAAGTTCAACCATTAGATAATGAAAATGAGATTCCAGAGTCTGAAGAAGAAGATGAAGAAAAGGAACAAGTAAGTGACATGGAAGAGGAAGATGAAAATGGAGATGAATATGAAAATGAAGATGATGATGGAAATGAAGATGGAAATGAAGATGAAGATGAAGATGGAAATGGAGATGAATATGAAAATGAAGATGAAGATGGAAATGAAAATGAAGATGAAGATGAGAATAATGATGAGAGTGAAGAAATACAATCTGACGTCGAATCAGATATTGAAAAACACAAAAAAACAAAATCCAAGTCCAGAGCTGATCGGCTAAGTCAAGAAAAAAAGGTATTATCAATTAACTTAATTTGAAATTAAAAACAAGAGTTTTAGAAAGATGAAAGTGTTTTCCCTAAACCCGATTTTAGCAAAATTAAGCCATTGGACAAAATACCGGAAGCAGTTCAAAAGGCAGTACAGGAAGAAAAGAAACAAGTAGATGCAGCTTATGACGAATTCAACAAAAGAATCGATACATCCGCTTTGTTGAAGAAAATCCAAGAAACCGAGAAAAAGAGACTTGCTCTTCTGAATCCCTTGCCTATCGTTACAACAGCAGCTCCTCAGCTTCTGAAAACCACAAATGAACTCGAGAAGGTCGCAGTGAAGGAGCTTGAGAAGATGTTTGAAGATATTGGACGGAATTTCAGAACCATCATGCAAGGCTAGATTCTCATTCCATTGATTTTGTCTCTTTGTCCAAGTCTTTCATATATGAATTAAATAATAAATCCGGAACATGTAAATTTTAAAAGTTGGAAATTCTTGACAGAATTTTGAAAAGTAGATTGATGGCAATTTATCCTTTTTTAATAACCGCAGAGGACTCCCTTCGGATGGTCGTCAGTCAGTTTTATATACTTGGTTGCTGCAACGCGGCCAGTTTAGTCTGTCTTTGCTACCAGTCCGTGCGTTTTCGCGTCCATTCCTCGAAGGCCACAATCAAAAGCGGTTTGGCGCACTCTTATGCACCAAACTTGGCTTATTTGGTTTTCTTTTATTTTCTTTTCACTGTCAACTTCTGGATTCACGGCTCATGGCTGCCGTCGATGTAGAGCCATTAGTTCCACAAACTGATGTGGAGATCAACGCTTTCACTGCCAGTGCCTTTCGTGAATTTAATCGAATCCGTCGTTCTGGACAGCTATGTGACATAACCATCGTTTCAAATGGACGTCAATTCAGTGCCCATAAAGTAGTGTTGGCTGCTAGTATTCCGTATTTCCACACAATGTTCACTTGCGGACTTCACGAAGCAAAGCAAAGTAAAATTCACCTGGACGGTAACCGAATATGGATTAATTTGCGATATAAAAATCGAGTTTCAGGTCACGACGCAAACGTCCTCGAGTTGGTAATAAACTACGCTTACACCGGTAATATCAAGTTGACTCAGGAAAATATTTTCTTGATAACCAACCTGGCAGCATATATGCAAATCAATAGATTAATGCTGAAATGTCAGGAGTTCTTGTCTACAATTTGCTCCACAACAAACATCTTCCAAGTTCTGGAAATCGGGGTTCTCTACGACAATCAGCGAATAATCGATGCGGCTAGTAGATTTCTTCGTTTGAATTTCTACGCTTGTAGTCATTCCGAGGAGTTCCTGAAGTTGAATGTAGATACCGTATGTGCCATTGCTGAGAACGACGAACTGCATGTTGATGCTGAAGAGCAAATCCTCGACGCAGTTCTTCGATGGATCAACTACGACTTGAAGGAGAGAATCACCTCAGCCCCGAGGGTCTTGAGTCACGTCCGTCTTGCCATTGTCAAACTTCAGTCACTTATTGATGCCATGGATAATCCAGCTATCAAGAAATCCATCGAATGCAGGAAGATGTTCGATGCAGCTATGCACTACCATACGGTTCCTCATGAACGTGTAATAATGCCAGCGATGATTAAGGATAGTAGGAAGTGTAGTGACGTTCCCGGGGTCATTTATGCCTTAGGTGGGTTGGCTCCGAATTCCCGATCCGCCGTTGAGTTCTATGATCCACTCGCGAATCAATGGATTTCGTCACGAGAAATGATATCAGCCAGAACCCGATTTGGAGTCGCTGTCCACAAACGGGAACTGTATGCCATTGGAGGTTCCGATGGGCTTTCGAGGTTCCGAACAGTCGAAGTCTTCGACGTCAACACCAGTACTTGGAAAAAAGTGAGTTTAGTACTTGTTTCATATATAAATAAAGGAGTTTTCAGAAGCCAGATTTACTTTATCCTCGTTCAGCCATGGCTACAGCTGTCGTAAAAGACACTATCTACGTTTGTGGAGGCTACAATGGTACGGATTCTCTCTCCTCAGTTGAAGCTTATCGACCCGAATGGCGTTGTTGGATTTCCAGACCATCGATGCAGATTCCACGATGTGCTGCGGCAGCTGCCGTTGTTGATGAGCAGATTTTTGGTAGGATATCTGAAGACGAACATTTCTGATGACTCTTTTCAGTCTTGGGTGGGCACAATGCTGCTGCTATCTACAATTCA
The DNA here is from genome assembly GCA_009193035.1 of Halicephalobus mephisto. Taxonomy (NCBI): domain Eukaryota; kingdom Metazoa; phylum Nematoda; class Chromadorea; order Rhabditida; family Panagrolaimidae; genus Halicephalobus; species Halicephalobus mephisto. Next base: position 246,539 of record SWDT01000211.1, on the reverse strand, counting down.
GTGGAAATCCTGGATGTAAATAATTACGTTTGGAGGACCGGGACTCAGCTACTCAACCCTCGTTGTAGACACGGAGCTGCAACCCTCAATAATCAAATATACATCGCCGGAGGTTATGATGGTTCCCAATTTTTAGATACTGTGCATATGTTTGATCCAGAGAAAAACGAATGGTGTCCAGTTTCATCTATGAACATGAAGCGAAGTCGTGTATCTCTGGTGACCACGGATAATCTCCTCTACGTTATCGGAGGGTTGGTTTCGCTTTAATTACCTCACTAACGAGAATCAAATTTCAGACACGATGGAAAGTCAAATATTTCTTCTATCGAGGTTTACGATCCTCGAGAAGATAAATGGCACTTCGGTCCAAGTATGAAGCTACATGAAGGCGGTGTTGCCGTCGGAGTGATTCCCGTTTCTTCCACTTTTATCTCCCGTTAGTCTAATTCCCCAAGTCTTTCTCCTCAGCTCGATCTCAATCGTTCAAAAAATGCCACAAATTCAAAAATGCTATTATTCAATGAAAAATAAATCCCGGTTTTTAAAAACCCCTTTATTTCAATAAGACAGTCGAAATCAGAAGGAACAGGGTTACAAAATGAGATAAATAGACCAGCGTAACTAACCCGGGTAATGTAACCGGTTGTCAACGACAAATACTTCAATGACTTCATCGTTGACGATTACTCGATATCCCATTCAGCGACATCGACGCCTTCTTGTTCATCTTGTGGAAGCGACCCTGAGTTGTTCACACCCATTGCATTAGACCAACCTTGTTGAACCTCCTTGGCAATCGCAGCATTTTTCTCAGAAACGAATTCAGATGGTTTCTCTTCCAAAATACGATCTTCTACTTTCTCCACTGATTGCTTGGGAGGAGCTGGGACTTCAGGTGCAGCAGAAATTTCAACCAGATTTTCGGGTTTTAAATCGACAAATTTGCGAGTGTAATCCGTTTTCTTAAGCCAATCTTCAAGTGAAATAGATGGAAGCCAAGTAGCGAGCGCAAGAGGATAGAGTTCTCGGAGGAAGACACCCTCTTCACGTCTTGGAACATTGAAGGAGATCATTTCAATATTATTTTGATTCAGTCTCGGGACACGAACGATTTCTTTTACATTTGGATCAACGACATACTTTGGCATGAATGCAATCGCCTGATGAGGACTAGGGAATGTAGTTGGCATAATCTCCAGTAAATACGGTTCCTCAGGAATAACATTGTGTATTTCAACTCCAGAATCACCCTTGGTAGTAATGAAAATAAGACTAGAATCGTAATCATAATAAGCTCTGTTACTCTGTCCTCCTTGAGCAGACCCAAGTTCGACTTCCTTGAGTACTTCTAGATCTAGATCGGTCAAGACGATTCTATGACGTTTTCCTTTCTCCAGATAGGTGAACAGCAGCATCTCTTTACCAATCGGTCCAACAAAGATTACTCTTGGAGCACGCATGTCTGGTGCCACAGAATTCTTGGAGGCCAGAATTGCACCAGTTCGTCCGTCAGAAATCACTACATTATTGTTTTTGTCAATTGTCACAATCTGGGTTCCGGCGTTATTCCAAGCCAGATTGACAACAGATGTAGAATGAAGCTGAACGTTGAAGATGAATTTCTTATTCTCGAGATCTAGGAGGGATACAGCGCCATTGCTACCTCCAATGGCGACAAGATTCTTCACAGCAGGATTGTAACGGGCTTGAATGACCTTCGGAACCCCACAAGAAATCTCAACTTCCGGTTCAAGCTTCGAGAGGGTTATATAGTCGTTAGTATCAGGAACATCAACGTTGAGCATTCCAGGCCCTTTTTCAGGCTTAGGTGGAACAACATTCGTGCAGTATAATTCGCCTGTTTCTTGACAACGATCGGCTTTTCCAATGTTCCATACTTTGATAAACCCATTTCCGAGACCACACAAAACCTTCTCATCATCAAAGGGATCAAACTGGATATCCATTATCTGACAACGATTAAAGAATCCATCCATCGTCCCATCTGGAATACGACCATTGACAGATAACTGAAATTCTGTATATAAATGGAATTTCTAAACCCCCACTTACATTAAAGATGGCCAAGTGTCCATCAATCTTATCCAACGGGACAGCTGCGAACTTGGCAGATGTTGAGAAGAAGGTCCCTTCGGCTGGGATTCGAGTGTTCACATTCCGGATTGATGTGATTCCAGCTTCTGTTTTGGCCTTAATATTGTAATATTGTGACCGAGATTGATAAGCTTTCTGTCCAGCAGTAGAGACACGGATATTTGGACGAACATGGACTGGGTTCTGACGGACCTTGACTGCAACTTCTGGGGCAATAGGGGGAGGGGGGACAGGAGCTTCAATCTTCGGTATTGATGGTTTGATATCATTTTTTGGCTCAGGAACGGGTTCTTTGACAGTACACTTTTCCTCAACCTGCTTGTTCAAGGTCACTTCTGGAGTAGACGATCCATTCTGTTTTGCATCAACGTTAATTGGTTCTGCTGTGTGAGAAGTCCCATTAATACCCTTAATTATGGTATCACCGACTCTACAAATCCCACTGCCCCCGATAAATCCAGGCGTGGAAACATTATTCGGTCGAAGACTGACAAGAGGAACGGGCTTATCTTCCTTCTTTTGCCAATCATCAACAGTTCCTCCGGATTCAAGGCCTGCAGTGTCGGGAAATAGTTCCGGGTGGAAGATAGATTCCTGTCGACGAAGAGCAACAACGGGAATGGGGACAATGCCGTTCTTGTTGAGTTGGTGGATCCGTTGGACTTCAAATCCCATAACGTCGACATTCAGTTTAGACATCAAAGAAAGGCCAAATGTGGACTCCTTGGCAAGACAAAAATCAGGCTGTGTTCCTTCGTTAAAGTTAGAGAGTGAAACACTATAAATAGAATGAGAACCTTTCGCGGCATAAAAAATTCTCCCGGAATCCTTATCGAAAAGAGGAATTACAACTGAAGTAGAGGCTTCGAAGGCTTTCCGGACTAGAACTTTGTTAGCGACCTTGTCAAAAACGGTGAGTTCCTGAGCGCGAGATTTGTTAAATCCAGTAGTAACGATATATTTATCAGCACTGATAATGCGACATTCACGTCCATGTCCGGTATGAGCTGTATATTCCTGGAATATGAGACGTTTAAAAACTTAAAAATACACAAGAACTTACTTGAACGACATCATTAGCTCGAACGTCGACAATAGCGGCAGTTCGGTCTGTTTTAGCATGTAACACGAGAAGCTCAGATCCAGCAGTGTCCCAAGAAATCCATTTCACTGGATACCCTTCGAGACCAGAGTAGAGGGAGGCACTATTGTTGATATCAGCTACATCATATCCGTTAGTTCCACCAGCAGCGAAGAGATACTCGATGGAACAATGAGAGTCAACAGATGAAATGTTTCCAGCGACAGAATCGTATTGCAGCGATGGAGTTCCGATGGATTTTCCGGGTTCATCATTGAAATCAGCAAGGTCGAATAGTTTTACAGGACTAGCACGTGAAGCAACTACTACTAAATCTTTGCTTGACGGATAATTAAGCACTGTAAAATCAGCGATCTCGTTATTTCCAATCAGTATATGATTGAGAGAGGGAAAGGGGAGGGATCCACGGGCATCTAGAGAGACAGCAGCCAATCTGGTGTTCGTAGTGGAACTTTGGAAAATAATATGTCGACGACCACAGATGATTCCATTGTGAGAAGAAGAGATGGATCCAATTGGAATATCATAAAGAGTATTCTAAACGAAACTATGATATAAAAAATAAAATCTAAGCCATACTGTTTTAACATTGGGGTACTTGAGGTCCAAGTTCCGGAACGCATTGGATATATTAAACGCCATTCCTGAAAAGGTGAATCATTAAATTTCTTTCTATGAGTACGTACAAATATAATGGAGAGGGAATAAAGACGACAAGCTTGAACTGAGGAGCATGCACAAAGATGGACAGACAGACCGCGAATGGACGCGATTGCCGCAATTGCTACCCGAACGATTCTAGCTGTGGTCAGTCAATTCCGGATGTCAGAGGCCATTAACAATCGCTCAAGGAGGATATTCTATTCAAGCTGCAAAGACGATGAAAATGTAATTCGTGCTCTCAAACCAAAGTCCTCTCAATCACGAATCGTTGTGGAACATTTATTTATAAATAATTTGAAATTTAGTAATTTGAGAAGGAACGGATAGCACTGGTGAGTAGCTATGAGCAAAACAGTGGAAAATAATAAATTCACGAAGATAATCAACGTCATCGACGAAGTGGTACTTATCGCAGATCAACTTAAGCTCGACATTTGGTAATTCCACAAGCAGTCCGTTTAGTGAATATATTCGGAGGGAAGACTTTGAAAGAAATAAAAATCAAGAAAAAACCATATCATTCATTAACTCTTTTTGAAGATTAGATTAAATTCACATTATCTTTTGACAAGACACAGTTTATCGGACTAAAAGAAATGCAGAAACGTTAGTGATTCACGGAACTACCCAAAAAACGAAAAAAAATGCACAATATGAATCATAAGGAAGAGTTTAATTTGGAATACTATGAAAATCACCCATTCAAAGTGATGAAATAATACCACAAATGGCATAAATCAATATTTTTACAGATTAATACTGGAACAAGGTTCCAAAGCTCTCGAAAAATATTCAGAATTCTCGATTTCAGATATTAGTTCTAAAGATTGCTATTGGATTCTCGGACGTTTCAGAATCTTTTATTGGATTTTATAAAATTATAATTCAAAAAGTTCAAAAATTGGATTCGGGCCAAGTGTGGATGTCGCCAAATTTGAATTTTTCAAAAAAGGTAAATGAATGTTAATTAACGCTTCAAAGATTGATCGTAATAACGAAACCTTTACTAGAACTTGAAACATTAATTCCAGCGATATATAGGATTGTAGAGAAAAGATCAAATTTTATATATAAAAAATAGTTTTAAAACGATTTCGTAATCGGGTTTGAAAAGTCATAATTCAGTTACTAAGAAGATAAATAAAAAGAGTTCCGTTCATTGAAACAAACCAGTTCTTAACTATTAATTGGTGTATGAATCATTCAATTCCATTAACTAGATACGGAGATATATCAAGTTTTAGTACCACTTTAACATCATCTCTATTAGATTTTGTTTGACAACTGCTGAGGTAAGGAAATCAATTCACTTTGATTTAAAGAATGATATCAGTTATATCATCCCATGTTAGCACATTACTCTTCGTATTGATTGCTGATGAAAACTCTTATTCAAAAATACCAAGGAGAGCAAGATGATATCATCAAGGAATCAACGGCACCATCACTTTTGTTTCTTATTATTTTCCATCCATAAAAATCAAAATCAATGGGAAATTAACTCAAATAACAAGAAGAAAATACAAAAGTATTAAAATTGATACATCCATCTCTTATCTAAATCTTCTAAACTTATAATTGAGGTTCATCTTTATTCTCTACTCAATTAACTAATTTCAAAAATTCGTTTGCCATTCAACTTAAGTTAGCTTCTAGTACATTGGTATTAAATTTGATAACAATAAATTAATTTTGATAATGTTCCAGAAAATTTCTAGAAAAGTTCAGGGAGATGTAGAAGCTTTCATATGATTCTTAACAACTTTAGCATTTTAGTTTAATTTTTCAATATTATAAAAGCCTCCGTAGAATTATAATTTTATACAAAAAACATCCTGAAATATTACCAATATGCATGTTACACGCAATTTTACGAATTCTTTTACAATTGACCATTGTGCACTTGTCTGAAATTTATTTTCTCATGAAAAGAGAGTACTGTGACTTTATAAATTACTTTAGGACTTGCGGAAACAATGCATAAAGGACAACTTTGGTTTGGTCGTTGTTCTCGAGGGAAACACATATTATCACGCTTTTGAATCCCACTTCCCTAAATGAAAATTAACCGGAAACCACAAGCTTTCAAGCCCATTATTTTGAAGCCAATTGGAGTCAGAAACAATGGTCTGTGACTTCTGTCTTCCTTTATTTTAATGAATCGAGTCTCGGAGGTTCGAAAACAGTCCTTTTACTTTTAAAAAGTGTTCTTAAAGAAAAAAGTGACTTAACAATTGTGGCGACCGATAATTGTCCAGTTTTGGTCATCGGTCATTTTTATTGGAAGCAAAAGACCTCCAACTACTTTTCTTGAATTCATCGTCGACGGAAATCCCAAATTGAAGCGCTGGAAATTAATTATTTATCAATTAGCAGATCTAGTTAGGCTCTTTTCTCTAAATGCGGCTTGAAAAGCCCATATTAGTCCGGTAGTTGCGCGGTTTGTTTTTCCAATGTCGGCAATAACTTACTAATTTCCGTACGATCTCCCGACATGCTTTTTGTTCATTTTCGGTGGCCTGGAAGAGCCACAAGTCTGCCTGAAGACTCCCGCCTTCCATTTCCTATTGCATTTGCAATATTTGGCCTCCTTGCTATTTGGGAAACTCCATAGAACTTCTGGAAGAATAAAGAATCTTCCCCACTGGAGGAATTTCCTTCAGCCGCTGATTACTTCACTTAATATCCCTTTTAGCTTACTCTTGACTTTGCGCAGATTGGCACTTCATGACTGGTCTCGACTAATTCAATCACCGCGCAGGAAGCGTTAAATTTTGCCTAAAGCAGTGCCATTCTTCTTCATTCCAGCGACTTGAAGACCATTGAGATGCCGAATCCACTTTTATTCCTCTTATTCCTCACTGGATTTCATAAATATGTTTTTGCACTATGTCCTGATGGCTGTATATGCTCCTCGAAATCAGTAATATGCACGTAAGTACTGCTATTAATAATTAATACTGCAATCTGACCTTATAAGAACAATGAAGAACGCCTAGCATTTTAGATGTCACGATGTGCCTTGGAATGCAAGTCCTCAACCTAAGGATTTGCGCTTGACTGAATTTGGTTCTTATCTGGACTACGTTGACTTGTTTGTGGTTCATTCATGCGATAAGCTGATTATTTCTAACGACACGTTTTCCGGAGTTGAACTGTCTGAACAGCTCAAATTATTAGCCATAAAAACGATAGAAATCGAGCCATATGCATTTAGAGGAATTCGAAAATCTCCAAAGCAGTTCGTCATTCAGGATTCTCGGTTTGAGGAAATCCCAGAAAATGCATTTGTGGGATTAACTCATGTTGATCATTTTTGGTTCAAGAATGTTTCAATCAAGAGGATCAAAAAGAATGCTTTTGAAAAGTTGTCGTATTTTAATTACATTTATTTTCGTCACGTTAATATTGAAGCGATTGATTCAGACGCTTTTGGTGAGGATTTGTTCAAAAGATATTCGTAAATTGATTGTTGTAGGTGGAATGCGACATGTAAACTACTTTTACATGCGAGAAGGAATAAATCTCGCAGTTGTCGATGATTTCATTTTCAGAAATTCTCACATTAATGAAATCATGTTTGAAAATGCAGATGTAAAAGCTACGGATTTCACTTTGAATGGAATCTTTGCTGAGAAGATTGAACTACTTTCAACGAAATGGCATACAGCCAAAGTTCCGAAGCGATCTGCTCTTGAACAAAATATTGAAGTATTTTCAGCTAGAAATTGTACATTCAATAGAATAGTGCCTGGACTGTTTTATAATACAACGAAAATTATGATAGATACATCGCAAGTACATCATATCGCTTCTGTGCCAGGATTTATTCCGAGAAATATTCAGAATTTTGAGATTACAAGTTCAAGAATATTCCAATGGCATTCTCATGCATTTGCAACAGGATCGGAAGTAAATTACCTGTTACTTGAGAATTGCCAGCTGGAAAAACTGCATCCAAGATCGATCTACTCCGCCAATGTTGTCTCCATTGTTATCGACAAATCCAGAATTGCCCATACAGCGAAGAAGTTCTTTGAAAAATCAGAAATCTCGAAACTACTCATCAGTGAGACCCAAATAGGGATGTTTTCTGCCGAGACATTTGCTGATTCAAGGATTGGGATCTTGCTTTTGAATGAAATAAAAGCCACTGTAATAGAGAACAGAGTATTCTCAGGAATCCATTCAGAACAAGTCCAGATCACTGGATCAAATTTTCCTCGCTTTCCCCAGTTTATGTTTGAAAACAGCAATGTAAATTTCTTAATTTATTACTGATTGTGTAAATCCTTTTTAGATATCTGACCTCACAATATTATCCACTCAATTCCGTGGTCCTTCAACAAAAACATCTTTCAAAGGTCTCTACGCCAGGAAACTTCGATTCACACATTGCGAAATCGTCTGCAATCCCGATGATTGTGAAGTCAATTCCTTATTTTTCCAGTCCGGAATTAATCATCTTCCTTGGACATTCGAACATAATCGATGTATTTCTGCAACTAACTTACAGACTATTTTTTCTACAAATATCTGCTCTAATGCTACTGACATTGTCACCGATACGGGGTTATCTTGTCAGCGAAGAATAGAAATCGAGGAATGTATCTGTATCAAAGAAGATACTGTAATTATCCCAAGAACTGAAGCAGCAATTATGACAACAGGAGATTGTGAAAACATTATTCTCATGGAAAACAACTCTCCACAACTTCATTCAATTTATTTGTACAGGATAGGACTTGCTATTATTCAAGTAATTCCAAGGAGTTTGAGGAATCTTAACTTGCTCCATTCATCAGTGAGATTCGAGAAGCCATTTGTTCTTCAGAATGCAGAAATAGATCTAATTAGTCTTAATGGAGTAAGTATTGAACACGTTTCGGAATCAGCATTCTTGGATAATACTATCGACCATCTTATTTTGAATCATTCAAGGATTTCTGGTGTAAATAAAAAGTCCTTCTCCAATTCGATTATCAACAAAGTAGAAATCCAATCATCAGAACTTATCGAAGCAGGAGATCTGCTTGCTCACGTGAGAACTGCTTATGTATCTCATTCTAGGTTCAAGAACACTCAATACATTTCGAATATCCCGAATATCTGCTTTAAGAATAACTCAATGGAATGCCGATGTTATGAAACCAATTTCAATCTCGACCACAACACTTGTGATACTTCAAGTAATCGATGTATCAATGGATCGAATGTTGATTATTGGAGAAAAACACGAGACCTGCCGGGGTCTAAACTCTGTTCTAATATCAGAGATGAACAACTGAGGTTATCCAGGAGTGACTCGTTTCGTCATTCTGCAAATTTCGTTTTTTGCTTGTTACTCGGTGAAATGGTGCTCAGCTTTCTTTAACACTTTCAGTTCCATCTGTAAGTTTGTTAGTGTTTGATAAATTCTTCAATACTAAGTGCAATCACATGTAATACTCCAAGTTTTTTAGCTGGATAGAAGAAAAATGAGTTTGGAAATTGTTTTATAGTCGAGTCAGAGAAATTTCATAGCTTAAACAATGAGAATTTCTAAGATCTTGTTCTATTGCGTAGAATGAGTAAGTTCTCAACTAACAACTGATGTATGAATCATTCAGCTCCATTAATTATAAAACGAGATATGACAAGTGTTGAATCCGCACATTTAGTGTGTCAATAGCATTTAAGTCAAAATATTGAGATCATTCCTGTTCGTAATGAAAGTGAGGATAATGCACTTTTTTAACATTTTCAGTCAAGTATCGGAACTGTCCAGAAGCTTCAGTAGCTGACTACTAACATGTTTCACAGTAGTAAATAAACTGAAATTTCGATCCATCTAATTTTGCCTATTCTTTCATACTACTGATAGTAATGTCTGATTTAATATCATATTGTATCTGTCGCGACATTAAGCGTAGCGAGAAAGGAGCGATCGTTCAGGAGAAACGATTCTGCTTCCAGGAATGGAACTGGAAAACGTCGCTTTCGTAGCTTAAGAGAAAAGCACTTGCTCGGATAGCAAGACGATGCGGGTTCGATGCCTGCCGAGAGACGTTTTTCCTTCCATATTAGTTTCGGACTAAATGAGGCCAGATCTAGTTTTCCGACAGTATCTACACTGGTTTATTATTGACAAAGGTCAATATACGGAGGCCTGATTATAATAATTCTAGAGTTTTGTAGACGTTGGATTGTTGCATTAAATGGTATATTATATCTAAGGATTTAACTAGGTTTAGTGTATGAAGCATTGAATAGTTGACTACTTTGATATCAGATCTGGAAAAACTATAATTAATAATAGACTTTAGGGGATATTGTTTATTTACTATAAGAATTAATTTTTTCTTCACTTTTGATCCGTCTAGAAATAAAAGTAATATGCAATTTTCTAGAATGAGAAAATTTAATCCATGCCATGAAAGAACCTTCATCGAAATTTTATCTAGAAAAATACTTTGGTTCTTTACATAGGTCATACCAATAGTAATTATAATTATCCAAACCATTGAAATTTCACTTTTCCTCATTATGGAAAATAAACTGAAAGAAGAAAATAAATCTATTGAAATCAGAACTTCAGTCTTACCATCTTTCAATCTCGGTCCGTATTAATGCTTGCAAAACTGAACCTTTTGTCGAATGCGATAGGGCAGTAGTCAGGATTTCTTCTTCAACTTTACCCTTTTGATACATGAACATTTTTGAATAATATTTCTAATCTTTCTTGAAATAACATTGAAATTGGGAAGTTATTGAATTTCCCGTAATGTTGTTTCAGATTTAGAAGTGATTATGATTATTTATCGTTTATCTCTCTTCGGAAGGATTAGAGATCTCCTTGTACGCTTTCTAGACACTCTTTAGTAAAAAGCTGTCGAACTCCAAATACAAAACAATTGAGATCTTTTGTAATCTGTTTCAACCCCTTTCCATCTTTTACAAAAGCTTCAGTAAATCCACCTTTGTACTCAAAAATAAACGACAAAGATATGTACTTTTTTCCAAAGGTGTATATGATGAATGTACTCATATCTTCTCAAATTTATTATTAAGTTATGATTGTTTCTTGAGCCCAATTGCAAAAAAATTAAAATAACATCTCATATATAAAATTCAACTGAAAGGATTTTTAAGAATGTAATATATGGTTATATTCAGGCTTTGGAAACATATCAAATATAACTCATAAAGAGAATTGAAAGTATTAATCTTACATTCTTCGAAGATCTTAATAAACATGTTTCAAGTTTAATTTTAATCTCTCCGGTTTCAATCACTTCTTTAGACACCAGTTTATCCATCGGAACAATCAAGGAGACTGGAATTAATTCTCATGCGGTTTACTCAAATCGTTTAGTCTCCTATTTTCAATTTCGCACAAGATAAAAAGTTTTTCCAGTCGCATTGCCAATTAGGGCAGAGACGTGAAAAATAATTGCGCGATTCTGACCGTAGGGGAACTTTCGATTTTTAATTCTATATTATTCTGACTCGTTTTATTCGAGCGAAAGTGTGTTTTCCACAAATCGAGGACAATAGAGCCAGAAGCATTGTCCCCTCTGAATATATGATTCTCTGGCAACCTTGGACTACGAAAAAAGTCTTGTCGTGTCCATCAGCTGCTGACCGGTGTTTCTTTTCTTTCATCTTCCGTCTGTCAACAAACTATCCATCTTTACCGGATAAGATGAATAACATATCCAATTTCGATAGGTGAATGATTAGTCAAAAGTTCAGGTTGTTGATGCTGCAAAAGCTGCAATTGAGGGAGGCGTGTCGATAAGTTGCTTATTGCGGATTTTCGATCTAGGGGGATTGAGCAAGGCTATGCAGTTGACAATGAAAAGAGACAACTGCCTTCTCGGCCCGACAAACGGCACTGCCTTGGGCGAGGACTCGAACGGGTCTTACGATTCAATATCGAAACTTAAATGATCGAAGAGCCAACCAGCTGTCGAGAATAGTTCCTATTGAAAGTTATAATGTATTTAGACTCCGTTTGCCCAATTATTCTCTTTCTGACAGATTCTTAAGCAGTCCATAAAATTCACGCAAACATCAGTCTCATTTCCATTTCATTGATATCGCGGGAGATAACACTACTGACTCCGCAATTTGCTTTCGCAGTAGTTGGCTACTTTTCTATTTCAAGACGGACAGTTGGTCGTGCGAAAACTCCCTTTCTCGTTCATCACGCAGTCTTTAAAAGAAATATAACTGCGCGAGAACTTCTTGGATCGGCAGACGACGACGCTGTTGACGAAGAAGAGGCGGACAGTCTTTCTGAACAATGACCATTCCTTTCAATTGTATTTGAAAACTTGTCTTTGAATAGGAGCTATTGGATTTACCATTTGTTCCAGGTTCTTAAGTTGTCTTGTTCATGTAACTCGTCTTTGCGAGACCGTTGATTTTCGATTACGGAACCATATTCGTCATTTTCAATTATTTCAGAGAATAAGTATTCCTTCCGTAGCTGTGCCATTTGCTCAACGCTGACCGCTCCATGTTGGGGCGATCCCGTTTCAGCGATGCACAACTAGAGAAGAGTTTCCAAGGTCAACAGCTACTGCAGAATTCCACCTTACTGCTACACGTACTATGTGTGATTACAGCAGCCTTGCTGCTGATGGCATTGAACCATCTCAGCAACCCAGACCTTGCACTTCTTCTAGCAGTGATTTCCGCGGCAAGTTCATTGATCCTTCAGGCTTTCCTTCTATTGACCAACAATGAGAACAAATCAACTGTTATCCACTGTGTAGTCGTCTGGATTTTCTGTACAGTGATTGGAACAGTGCCAGCTGGAGGTCAATCTGCTCTAATTCCTTGTATTATTGGTTATTTTCTTCTCTACACCGTTTTCACCTTCGATCTTCCAACCACAGCCTTTCTCGCGACCACTCTCGCCATAATCCAGATTGTCGGATTTGTTTTACTTCCTACTGATCTCTTTACAATTCACCAGGTTTGTTTTCATTGTTTACCCTTTAAGCTTCATTGTAGACAATCTAATGCTTTCATCGATGGGGACTGAGGGAGTTTTTTCAATCATAATTATTTGTCCGAAATGAAAACTAAAATCTGTCAATTTTATTTTGAGAGGAGTTTAGCGGGGGACAGGAAACGACCTTTAAACATTATTTTTATGAAAATTCGAAAAACAAAGACAAACTTGTCACTCAAGAATCTGGGCACATGTTAAATTTTTGACATATTTAGTCATATTTTTGATGTCTTTTGACATGAATGTTATTTTCTGTTAAAGTTTTGGGAGTAAGAATTAAAAAGTCACACATAATTTGCATTTGATAGTCTTTAGTGTAAACTCCATTCACTTAGCTAAAGAGGTTTTATTTCTTTTCGACAGTTGTATCCGTAATTTTTTGTTTTTACGGATTTTGAAATCGGAAAAGATCAATGAGCAATTTCTGAGTTTCGACGAATAATTTTCCTGACTTAATGTTGAGGTCAATTTGATATTTTGGTTAAAGAATATAGCAAATAAGAATGAAGAAATAAGCCACGGGAACGGCCGTGCCAACCGATGAAATTCAATCAGTTCCGAGAGCAAATATGAAAACTGAACTTTATCCCATTTCCAAGACTTGGAGTCAGATTTGTCAAAACAGCCATTTTAGCTCTTAGCTACTCTACTTGTCCATGGATGGTGTAACTTTATCGGGATATACCTCTACATCACCAAAGACAGATTATATCGAGCAGCATTCCTTAATGCAAGAAATGCACTTATGTCTCAGAAAGAATCCGCAAAGGAATCGGACAAAATGGTAAGGCCATTAATTGTCAAGGGATTAACGGTGATTGACAGTTCCTTCACGCAAAACCTGTCTTTGTGGAGCTAATGTTTATGCGGTCACTTTCAGGGGCGATTACTTGGATCTGCTCTCCCGGATCACGTCATCTCAGCTGTCCGCAATCAAATTGGTGTCAGTATTCCAAAACTTTATGTTGAGCATTACAACCAAGCAACGTAAGAATTTTCTTCCGTCCCAAAACAACTGTCCCGATAATTAATAACGAACGGATTGGGACAATTGTTGGCAACAAAGCTCTTTTTATAAAAATGACCCTTTTCAGCGTAATTTATGCCAGACTTTATGGACTAGAAGGAATTCTCGGACAGATTAGTGTTCAAGATGCAGCTCGGTTACTTAATGAGTTTAATTCGAAGATTGATTTATTGGTTAAGGTGAAGGTGTTAATCGAGTTATGGAATTGAATGAGAAATATTTCAGAGACACAGTTTAATTAGAATTCAAGCAGACGCTATCATAGTCGTCTCTGGTATTCCTGAGATAGTAGATGAACATGCAAATCATGCTTGTCAATTTGCTTGGGATCTCGTTCACATACTAAGGTTTCATTTGTCATCCATCATTTTAAAACATGTTCGGTTTTTCAGAAGTTTTTGTGATGCAACAACAGCAGAGCTATATATAAAAATCGGAGTGGCCTCGGGGTCAGTGTCAGCTGGTATCGTCGGGGCGAACAAATGGCATTACGAAATTGTGGGGGAAGCTTATGATACGGCAGTCCGGTTAGAACAAAGAGCTTCCCCAGGTCATATCCTGTTATCCGAAGAGACTGCGCAACTGGTTGAATCGATTTATGGGTCAGAAAAACTGGATGACACTTGTCGTCGGCTTATCCCAACAGCAAGAATTGCATCAACTATCCCAAATGCCCTACTCTTTCCTAGTCACAGGCGGTTTTCCCTTTCAACTCTTCCCCAAGCAATTAATAGGTTGTTAGTTGCTTCTACTGTCAATCCAATTACAAACGGAAACAAAGGTGACCTGATGGTTGTTAGTGTAAACTCCACTGAAAAAACTCTATTCCAAGGAAGAAGGAAAAAGCAAGTTCAGAATAGTAAGGAGAGTAAAAATTTTAATGTTTAGGAAGATAGTAAATAACCTTGACGAGAAGATCGACGAGTCAGAGGAAGAGGATGCAATCATTAATACTTGGACTCTTCGCTTCAACGACAAAGCCCTTGAAAGAAGTTTTCACCTCGTCATTGATAGGTGGTTCATCCCAGCACTAGCCATTAGTATCTTCTTCCTCGTCATCTATGGCCTCTATCAAATCCTCGTTATGCCAAGACTGATTGTAACTCTAGCTCTGATTATTATTACTCTTGCTGCTATGTTCATCATCTTACTCATGCTTTATATCAACTACTTTGAGGTATGTGTATTCCATTGTCATCATTGCCCAATATTACTTTTCAGAGTTTCTGCTACTTCATAACCAGAACTGCCGTTGGACATACTGTATCCATTTTGTTAATTATTACGCTTCTGTTTATCTGCGGTGTGGTGAACGCGTTTTCTTGTCCTCCTTACAATGCAAGTACGGTGTGTCATAATGTATTCTATTCCATCGTCTCTTGTGTCCTATGGATGATTTCAACTACAATATTCGTCAAATACAGTTCCATCTGTCTTTTGATTACCTTGTTCGGAGGCATCGCTATTTATTCCGTTCAGATATTCTTGACTCATTCAGATCTTTATATCAACTATTCCATAATTGCTGGTTGGAGAATCGAATTCGATCTGATAATTGGTCTTATTGCTCTAGCCTTCGTGATCTACTTCCAAGCCAGAAGGAATGAAAGGATAATTCGCCTTGATTTCCTTTCTCTGATGAGATCAGTCGAAGAGGCAAGACATCTTGAATGGTTCGAGCATGTAAATGAGAAGATTTTACTCAACATCTTGCCACATCACATCGCTTATAGCTTTGTGAATAGAACAGATCCTTACTGTCATCTATGCCACAGTGTTGGTGTCCTCTCTGCTCAAATAGGACATCCATCCGAATGGAAAGGAGAGATTGGGATGAATCGTTTGAATCAGACAATTTATCAGTTAGATAAGCTGTTAGAATCTTTCCCTGGTATTGAAAAAGTAAGAAGCTCTCATTGTGTCTATACAGCTGCCGTTGGAGTCCTTCCAGAGATAACAAGAAATGTAAGTTATGGTTTTTAAGAGATTGTAATGCTTAATACTTTCAGATCCATGATACTCCATTTACAATCGGTGATCTCTTGGCTTCGTTAACTAATTTCGCCTTGACAGCGAAGCAAATGATTGAAGATGAAGGAATGGAAGTTGTTATTGGAATTGATTGCGGAAGTGCTCTTTCAGTTGTTATTGGTGGAGAACGTCCAAGATATGAAGTCATTGGACTGCCATGTATAAGAGCCGTTCAGCTGATGAATTCGGCTGTTGACTACGGCATTGTTGTTTCTGAAGAGATTTATCTTGCTCTTCGGCCAAGAAATTACAACTTTGCTCACGATCATTTGCTCACTGTAACTCCGAGATTGACTGGATATGTTTTCGCTGATAGTCTCTTGATGAGACATAAGCCAATCAATTCAAAACTTCGTGAAATCAGTATTGGGAACAGTATAGATGAGAGTGAAGATGTCATTCACATCCAAGAAGAGATGACGCAATCCACAAGTATCCAGATAGACAACTCTTCATCTTCCTGTCCTCCTCACGATCCTCAGCACATCATCAATAACCTTCCGGCAAATGCTACTGCTGTGGGAGTTACTGCTCATAACCCACTCGAGATGTTTACTTCAATGAACTCATCCATGTCTTCCGATATGTACTCCATCGATGTTAGTGTGGAGTCAGATTCGGAAATTGAATGGATTACTCCGGAATCGTTGATGTATGAAAAGTTGCAAAAGAAACGGAATAATTCGGCTATTAACAATAATGTCAGCCCAGAGAGTGATCGACGATTCTGGCCATCATCAAAATCAATCTCATACAAGGGTGATAGAGCTAAACAGTATTCCGATTTCTCTGAAACGGATCTCCGAGAAGGATCTGCCAATCATTCATCTAAGATGAGAAGAAAGCGATTCAGACCATCTTTATCAAGGAATGGCCCGAAAGTACCGAATTGGTACAGCAGTAGAACGTCTCTGAATTCAGATCTCTCCCTTCAACAAAGTGGAGAAGGAAGTACTGCAGCCCTAGATCGATTGAATGCAGCAGCTAAACGGGTTGACAGAATGCTCATGGAGTTAGCCAATGTTGAAGGATTTGATGCAAACCTACCAGAGAAACCTTTTCCTACGAGTTATGGGGCGTTTTCTACTTCTTCAAAGAGTATTAATGGTGACACCAAGAGAGAATTAAGTAGTGCTTGTCACACAGAATATGATAACGCAGAAAGTGAAGGAGCATGCTCCGATTCCGAGATGATCACATCTTCCAGGTTGGATTCTAGTAAAAACTAATTTATATGCAAATTTTGTAGATTGGAGGAGCTCAAAAACGTTCTTCGAGGCTTTAACACCAGATCAAAGAAGGATCAAGATGAAGAGAAAGGTTCTAGAAAGAACACAGAGAGATTCTTGAATAGGCGGATGCCGAGACCGATTGATGCAGGTAATGAAGCTGATATTGATAGTAATTGCTCATCATTAGCCTCTTCTACAATGTTTGACAAACTTCGGTGGAAATCAGTCCATTCAATCGGCTATGAAAACGAGTACGAGTTTGCTAGTGACGTTGAGGAGAGACTTCTACCTCTAACAATACCGGAGAATGCGAAAGAAAAATCCGCTGTTGGAGCGGATTCAGACTTCCTTCCAATGGACGCGAGTGATTCGGAGGTAGAACTGGAGCAGAACATGCGCCAGGAGGTAGAAGCTATCACCAGGGACATCTGTAGGAACTTCGGTGAGTATCAATTGGCGAGTTTCTCAGACATCGATGCTTCGAATTAATTTCTCGATCTCTTAATGAGGGTCTAGTGAACGGTAATGAACCTTCACGTAATTTCCGGTTATACTTGATGTATTTTTCAATCTTGCCAAAGGTTTTCAGTCATTCAAACGGTGCAAATAAAATTTTATTAACATTAAAGATAAAATTGACTGCCGTCACCCGAAGGTTATTATAAAGTTTGCCGATGCGTTATTTTATGTAACGCTAGATTAACAAATAATGAAAGCTTTTGGTGATTCATCGGATTGCTGCTAACATAGAAAACTCAAAGCTCGGTGACCAGACGGCTTTGTGACATGACGGGACGTCCAGTTTGCATGATCGGGATATAGGTAGTTCTGTTGTCGGCCCTCAGATCGCTAAACAGACACTCAAGCAATAAATAAAAAGATAAAAGCGAACCTTTGACAAGTATTAATTCTATTCGAAGCCTGGCCGAAAAACTGAAGCGGCATAGTTGGCTGGGACGACAAGGACTGAACAAGGAGGATTAGTTTTTAGGCTTTTTTGTTATAAACTTATAAATTCTAACCTTTGTCCCGTTGTAAACATTAGCACCCTTTTCATTAATTTCAATAGTAGTTATATGGGATCCTGGATTCGCTCCAAAGGTCGAAGGATTACCGGGAATGGGTGGCTTCTGCAAACCGATAACTGTCGATGAAGGAGCTGTGGATCCTGATGAGAGCAGAATTTTGTCGTTTCCTGGTATCCTGAAAGACTTTTTTCGACTCCAATAACTATCGAGAGAGGATACCTTTTGAATCCATTGGGAGAACCGTTTAGTTGTGTGATGTTTGTGCTTTGTCCAGCAATCAGATTATCTAATCTTGTCTCTGGTGGTAGAGCAGACGGGTTATTTGGCTGATTCAATGAAGAAGCAGCAACCTTTGATGTATCGCTGAAATGTTAATCTTTTTGAAATGCTTGTCAATAAATTTTTACTTTGATTTGTCGTTCGCTGCGATAGAATTGGCAAGAATAGCTTGTTGTCGCATATCTTGACGGAACTTCTGTTTCTGGAGATAACTCTGCCGAGGGACGTATCTTTGAGATGGTCGCCTCTCGAAAGTACTTCCCGATCTCCTTGATAGTTTGTTGTCTCGATGGACATTTTCGTACTCCGTTCGTCCTCGATACTTGAAGGTACTTCCGAGTCTAAACAACTGAACGCGGTTCTGCTTTGGAGCTCGATGGAACTTGAGACGGAAAAATGTATGGTGCTCGATCGCACACTTCCACAGATGCTTGCAGGCCTTATGAGAGGAGAGCTCAAATACAAAGGTGTGGAGTTGAATTTGTCCAGTCATCTAAATTTTTTTTCATCGATATTTTTAAAGAATGAAACTAACTGAGTGATCGGCGTCCTCCTCAACAACGAGTGTTAGTTTCCGGTTTCTAAAATCAAGTTTCTGGATTCTCTCCCAGAAAAAGAGACCAATCTTTTGAGTACCGTCAAAAACAAGCATCCCTGTGGGAGTTAGTCCAAGCTTGTATTCATTGCCATCTTTGCCTTCTACAGTATGCATATCGACCCCATAGAAGTCGAGCCACTTGACTCTATTGAGATAGTTCATTTCGGCCGTCGCTGGAGTTTGTCCTTTACACTTTTTGTAAGCTTCTAGAATCGCAGTTTCCATTTCCTCATCCTGCTCTGGGTGGAAACGGAACTCAGAGACAAACACAACGTCATGTTCTCGAGGATTATAATCACCAAACTCAGCTGAAAATCATATTTTGAAATGCGTTTCGTTATTATAGATGACTCACATTGAAGAGAATAAGCAGCGAGGTCAACAGCAATGTCTTTTGGACAACCAAGTTTCCCACTCTGAATATCCTGTTTTAGTTGCAAGAAGAACTGATAACGAGTAAGCTCTTCTTTTAAATTCATAGGATCCGAAGAGTAGAATTTAATGCTGAATCTGAATGTATAAGGAGGTCCGATGGGGACCTGTTTGGCCAATTTTTTCAGTGGGTCGAGCCAGTGTTGGACATGATAATGATCGGTGAATTGTAGTCCAAAGTAATCCCTCTCATCAACATCCAACAAATTGAAAACATGTTCATAAACATCTTGACCAAACGCTTTTTTCTGCAAAATTATTTTTAAGAAGAATCAATAAGTACAGCTTACAGAAACGATGATATTTACATCAGTTCCATCAAGAAGCAATACTTTACAGAGACATTCGCGTCTGTGGTCGATTTTCGGTGAAGCCGAGCCTTTCTGGTTGCTTCTGGGTTGATTCGGACATTCGGCTCTCGCGTTCAAGTTCGACCTCGGTTGACGCGTACTCTGAGAACGAAATCGCTGGCTCAACGATCGGAAGAACCCTGGCATCTCGGATTTTTCGTCGATCGAGGGCTTTCGCCAAGCGGTAGTAACCGCACTCGAAGGCAAATCTACGTCAGATGTTAACTCCTCTAGAATTGAACTCATCACAAAATTGAACGAGTGTAATATGAAATGGGCGCAGAGAAAAGTGATAAGGAAGAACAAACAAATGGGAGGAACGTACAGTTGTAATCATAATACCCTCGGGTGCAAGGCAAAGCCTTTCAACCCAGAATATTATGGGAAAGTTCTAGACCAGAAATAATTACTTTTCAACACCTACTGTTCTGATATAGAGCATGTCTCAAAGGTTGTATCTTTCGCTCATAACTTTCTTCAAAATATTCATATCAGTCATATTTCATGAGCAGTTATAGCACTTATTTCTTCAAGTCTTCTATTTTAAAAGTTATGGTATCAAGGATAAACTTTTTTCTTATAAAAAATGAAAATTTGTGTTATGCATAACTTCAGAAGCTATTTAGGCAAATTCTGATAATATTCCTAGAAAGAGTATAATGAGGGCTACCTACAGTTCAATACTCGGATGCTCGATTACAAGGTGTCACACTTGGTAAATTTTGGGACGATGAATTAAATGGTATATAACATTCCAGAATTCAGTTGGGTTTGGGATATAAAAAGTGATCATGACTTAATAAGATTTGAAAAGATGTCGCTTATTTATAACAAATAATTTGTTTCCTACTTTTGATGTAGCAACTATTCAATTTCATTAGTTCTAGATTAAGTTATTGCTTTGAGTATATATCTCAACATCATTCATGTTATAATTTTTTCAAATATTGAATGTTAAAGAACAAAATTTAGTTCATATTGTGGAACAATATTAGTTATATAATTCTATGTTAGGACATTAAGTTCTTCCCCTTCATCTTCAAATACCTTAAACAATGGAATATAAAATGGTTCAAAGAAAATAAAGTTCGGTGTCATAAGTTTTGACGAAGAAAATTTGAAATAAATAAGGATTCGAATGATAGATCTCAAAGAGCTATAACTGTCTATAAAATATGATTGTGATATGACTATTTTGAAGAAAGGTATGAGCGAAAGATACAGCATTTTTGAGACATTATAAAGAATGACATTTGCAAGGAAAGCCCCAAACCATATAACAACCATGGGTCAATATGAATCCCATTTCACAAATGTAAGACAGGACAAACAAAGGCTATAACATGATCTGAACTGACATCGCTCGATTTAGCTGACAGCTAGTGACCAAACAACAACAGAAGAGCGAATTTTTCTCTATCAAAAAGGTTTTCAACGGAACAGAAAAAGAAATTGAAACCCCCGGGAACAAGTAGACACGATTCCCGCGCGGTGAAATCGAAATAATTCAAAGGTCCACGAATACCGATTACTTAGTTAAAAACGTAATTAACCATGAGTCGTTTTAGTCGATAGTACTTCGAAACGGTGAATTGAAGAAATAAAATGCTGATGGTCATATTGTTGACACAAAAAGGAGAATAGATTTCTCTCAGAAACCGGACAAGCACCTAGCTAAGGATCTTTTTTAAAAACACAAGAAACAGCTGGTCCACACGGCGGACAGAAAAACGGTCAAGATTGTCCGTGGATCTATTGTAGCTGTGCCGAACGGTCGGGAACTGTATAAGACAAATAAGGAAAACAGGACATCCAAGAGTGGATGACCTCGAAGGCAGCGCGACCTCTAGACAGAGCTCGACACACGGGGAATAGTCACTACCCAATAAAGGACGAACATTCCTGCTTGTGCCACCTTTGGGAACAAAATTCCAGCCAAGTTTTCTCCGTGGAAATAAACTCGTTAGATACAGGTTTCTTTAAAAAAACAAATTGAATGTGGTTAAAAAACAAAATTCTTTAGAATTTCAAAACCTTCGTTCGGACCATTAATATCCGGAGATAGATCAAGCCATTAGAGAACATTTATTATATTTCTTCATAGATCGAAACGCAGAACCAGATTCAATTTGTCCGGCAAAAAAATACTGGGGAAATAAGATTTGGAAATCGAAAAATCTCGAATCCCCTCAATCGCATCAAAGCGTGGCCGACATAAGATTAAATGTCAAGTGCAAAAATGGCCAAGAGTTAAGAATTGTTTCGCTGAATCGAGGGTCTGCGCAGAGTCGAACAAAGGACAGTCTTTCTTGCCAGCGGGCGATCGAGGAGCACACGCCATCACATTAACAAATAGATCCTCATCTCCGCCTAATATCATTGTAAATTAATGGACGAAATCGCTTGAGATCCCCGCCCAAAGTTGGGAAGAGTAAATAACTTTGAACCATAGCTTCTTCTGCAAACCACTCCACTCCAAGTTTCGGGAAAACGGTCAATGGTCATTGTTTACTCAAATGGCCTAAACATCTTATTGATCAAAGAAAAAGAGAATCAGGAAGCACCCGATACTCAGCAAATGAATTAATCCATCCACAAATAAAGTGAGAGTCCGTGAAAATCGATTATCAATCAGTTCTGAATATAAATCAAAATCAAAACGTTGGAATAAAGAAATTAGTTCCCGAAAAGCAATCTTCATCATTGAAAGAATTTGTGCGTAGATTTATCTTTTCCTATTGATAAATTTTAAACCCATTGTGCACATAATTGTTGAAAACCGAATGAGTTTTTTTGTAAAGAGCTAGCACTTCAAGTGTTGACTTTAAGTTCGATACACTTTGATAGATCTTTGAACGGTGAATCTGATAGTACCAGAACTTTATAGAAACATCAGTTCTCACCGTGTTTTTGGTTTGATCTTTATAATTTCTTCCGGAGTGAAAATTGAGACATGATTTTGATACCATTGTGAAGTTCTGGGCAGAAAATCTATAATCACTGCTAAAAACATTGACCTTTTTTCTTTTTAGGAAAAATTTATTACGATTGTTCCACACACCTGAACTTTTTCTCTACTTCGCATCATTACTTTCTGAAGATTTGATGAAAGAATAAAAAACTACTAAACTTCTTTCAATTTTGCAATCAATTAAATGAGTTCCGCAAACAACTTATGGAGAATGATTTCGTGAATTTTGCATAACCAATTACAATACACTTTAGTAATTGATATATTTTAAACTTTGTACATATTCAAAGAAATAATATTCGCAATATGATCTTTATTTTTAATAATTTCGAAAAACTTAAAGGCTAAAGAGTCCTTAGTATTATAATGGAATATAACTGATAAAGGATTATAACCACATGTTTATCTTGCTCCCTATTCGAAACGATAAATGGTACGAAAATCAATAAAGAGATATCAAGGCAGAAATAGCTCAAACTTGAAACTTCATGTCCAATCAATAGCGACAAATACAAATAATTTGTAAATCATTTGATAGCCTCTTTCACTTACCTGCCATATAATGTATTGCTGTCTCAATAACCACTGTATTAGTAAAGGTATGAAATTTTCTTAGAGAATTGATAAAAAAAAGTCTTCAATTTAATTTTCCATAAACCCAGCTAAAAAAATTTCATAAATTTCAAGTAGCATTAGATTCACTGTTCAAAGCTCTATCAAAGTATGTTGAAATTAAAGTTATCACTTTAAGTGTTAAATCTAAGTAAATGAAAAATTTATTTTGGTTATTGTAACCGGCTGTAATACCAAGTTTGAGCAAGACATGATCTGTATGGAGATATCAATCTTCATTGTCGCTGTTCTTTTCTTTAATTTCAGCAGACGAAATGTTGCTTTCGTCAACGACAGTCTGCTGATAATCTCTGTACTGACATTGGTTGAGATTTACCCGAGGCATATTCTGCTGTAATTAATTTCTCTGAGTAATTTATATGATATATTCTCACCAGTTGATGAGGGAAAATCCATGGTTTCCATTCCGGATCGTGTTTATTTTTCCACGAAGGATAATGCAAGCAAGCTTTATGCAGCTTTTTGAGGACTTTTGGCCCTACGACCTTTGTCATTCTGTTGATGAGCCAAGCAGGCAGTTTTCCTGAATATTCATCATTTTCTATTTCAAGAAATTTAAATTCAAACCTTTCGGATCTGAGTGGGTGATATACGTTATTTGACATGCTCGATCTCCCAAAGCTCGAACAAAATAAGCTGTCAGATGAATGGTACCGCGGATGTATCCTTTCAAAGGAGGAAAATCCTAAAAAATATAAATAATGAAAAAATTCCTCAACACTCACATCATGACAGACAGAATGGCCGCAAATGTACTTTTCATCTCCAACATCTAGCCAGGAACGTTGCATAACAAAGTCCCTGTTCCGAATTGGAGGATAAGCTCCAACTGAAATCCACATGAATTACTTCGATTATGGATCAACCAACTTACGAGAATAATAACAAATATCGTTGTTAGGGTTGATAATACCAATGTCTTTGGTGGTGATCATAAATTTGTCCCATTTTGGCCTATATATAGGGTCATGGAGGACATCATAGGCGACGTCAGCTGAGACATCGGGAAAGACTGATCGGGCCTGAATAAATGCATCTATAATGAAGGGGAAATCGATTAAATGAAGCACTCACCTTTATCATGAGCAAATCTGAACCTGCCATAGCCTTGGTCCAGACTTGATTCTGTTTTTTCTCGTAGACAAGATCCCAATCAGAGTGATTGTCGCAAAGCTCCTTGACTCGCATAAAATCATTATCCTCAAAGACTCGAACGACATTGACTTCCATTGATTGAGCGAAAATGACACTAAATGCTCTGTCAAAAGAGGTGATACCAAAAGAGAAATCTCGTACACGGTGACGAAAAGCAAACAAAAACATTGAAACTGAGTCTCATATGTAAAAAAAACAAACGAGATCCGGTAGTGCCACAGCGATAATGAATGACTATGGAGATGCAGGGAAGCGGATAAATAGCTTTTGCGAGGGAGAAGACAAATTTGAGCTTGCTTTTAGGAAGAGATATTTTCTCATACAAAAAAACATGGAAAGCTTGGTGTGCTCAAAAACGTCCGTCCTTTCATTTCTGTCGGGTGTAACCTTTAACTCTAGGAGAGTTGTCCACTTCCTTATTCAGAGACTCCAGTATTCAGTTGACGGCTCAAAATTATAAATGATCAAATGAACATAAGTCTCAGACTAAAATTCATGAGTGTGAATTTCATCGATTGAATTCAATGAAAAACGAATTATATGGTTTTGAAAACAAATTTACGACCGTGTAAGTGCTGATTGCATTTGTATTCTTCGGCTTTCATCACTACTTTGTTATTTCCAATGTGATGTAATCGGTGTATCAAAAAAACAATAATGACAGAACCTCGAGGGTGGATAGGCACAGATATAGTATACTTCCTCATCTGCACATTTGAAGGTATTAGATATCATCGACTTTCTCCAATAAGTAAATATGACTTAAAATAGATCCACTCACGAGATGAATTTTGATTAGGAGTCGGGGAATAGTCATTTCAACAACGAATTTATCGTTTTACCTTTTATAAATTGAATTGACTGAATCCGTCTGTTTGTGGACATTCTTAAGATATATTCATATAAGGTGTCATTGTTTTGCTTTTTATGTCAACATTCTGGTTTTTCTACGAATTTTACCGAAATTTGGGGACTGACAAGTTGGCTATTCAAAATCTTATATTAAAATAGTACGTTACTAACAAATTCGCTTCTTAGATCTATAAATGAATAACTCCTAGGTTTGCTTTGCTACTATCAGTTCTGTGTGTTTCATCACCTTACAGATTTGCATTTTCTTTCATATCTAAATTCATCATGTTTACTTCTATGTTCATGGGCTGTTTTTCTGTTTATATATTTGATTCATATTTTCAGGCTTCTTATTATGACTCAAAAGCGTGTAGGTCAAAAAATATATTCCACATCTTCCTTTTCCGTAAATGACTCCATTATCCAATGTGCCTTTTTTCTTTAAAACATTGGTCTAATAATGAATTTGGAGTTTTTGCAACTTTCTGAGAATATGAAGGGCAATTCCTTTGTTGCAACTATGAAGGAAGCTAATATGATGGAATTTTTATATCTTTACAACAAAATCGTTTATGAACCAAGAATATGATTCCAGTTTTAAATTTGAGTATATTTATATTTATACAATTTGAATTAATAAATTCTTTCTTTACAGTTTTTAATAAGTTGTTTATTACTATTATTCAATTACGGCAGAAAGGGCACGATTTTCAAGTCAGTCTGTAATTGGCATTCCTCCCCGGAAATGGCCAGAGTAGGTATGAAAGTCGTGCCAGCTAGTCAGTTGAATACATGATTTTAAGTTGTGTTCTTACTTGGTGTCTTATTTATATCTCTTATTATCTACAAGTATTGTTATTCATTTTTGTGATACAATGAATATCTTTAGGGAGTTTACCTTTGTCATCTCCATTAAATCTTTTTAAAGAAACCACTGTTTGTGGAAAGATCGAGTGTTAAATTTAACACTGTTCTGAAGATTGCAGCTTTGAACGTGCCTATCGAATTACTGGGGAATGCTTTCATAAGAAATCTTGAAGGATTCCTATTAACGAGGTATGGTTTCTTTTTATCCATTTGTGTGACTGTTCACTATCCTTCTTGCATTCGCTTTCAAATGACTAGCTAGTTCCGGAACCTTCCGAGTCAAATTTATGCCGTTTAACCTCAATATGCAATCTTAAAAAAAGATAAATACTTGTAATATTTCTTTAGTTTTTGAATCTTGAGTTCAAGATGAACCAGAATTTTCCAGATGAGATTGTGTTGAAGGTTCTGTCATGGCTTAGATTAAATTTTCGTATCCTGAAAAATTGGATATTGCTTTCACTTCCAGTCAGATGAAAAGCAGACTTTCAGATGATATTGAAAGATAAATTGCTTTCATTTCATCGAAATGGGGAAAAGAATCGTCATATATTTCAGCAAGATAATGCTTTACTTCGTATGTATGGAAATACAGTTGATGTCATAGCCATAATATCCAACTTTTTGATTAATTGACACGATCTTCCGATCTCAATCTTGTAGAAGATTGTTTGTCAATTAAACTAGACGTCTTCAAAGACAGTTGGCATTTTAAGAAAGTTAAAAAATTAAGAAACGTTTTAGATTAAATCCGATCAAACAATGCTTAAGAAATTTTGGACAATGTAGGCATTTTCGCAAAGGATAGGATGTTTCAGGTTATTACAAAGTGTGATAAATATATCCATCATTATTGTCCATAAACTAAGGAAACTTCAAACAAATTCTCTGCTTATTTGTTAACGTTTTCTTTTAATTTTAACCAATAGAGTACTAAAAATCCTTCTGAAATTATCATGACATATCTAATAAAAGGTATTTAAACTGGAATTTTACCCTATTTAAGACAATTTTTTATTGATCCCACAGTTATTCATATCTTTTACAATGTCTATATTCTCATAAAGATCTTGAACTTTGTATAACTTCATTCTTCAAATAGAAATTTTGATAAAAATGACATAACAATGTATTATTTTTCTCACTCCTGGTAATAAATTATGGGATTTACATCTGTGCGTTTAAATACATTTAGTATGATTAGTATTTTCGAGTGATGAACAGATAACTTGTGTATTACTTGATAGCACAATTATCTAGGTAAATTGCATATTAAATACTGAAAAGTGTGCTGATTGTGTGTATTTTTCAAAGATATATAGCTGAATATTGTTTTTATACAATTTTGCAATTGCTTCGTGACTTTCTGATTTTCTCTTTATTGTTGATTTTGGTTACTACTTTATTCTTTATATATCTATATTATGAAACGTTTTCAATAGTTTTTTATACATTACTTTCATCTATTTATATTCATGGTTTATAATAACACAATTATGTGCAATAACCATATAATTCTTAACCAAAAAGACGGACCACAACTATTTAACAATATAATTGGTTTTGTCTTTATTACTAAGACGCTATTTTAGAATAGTTTTTTATTACGTTAACCCCATTTTTTGAGTTCTTATATTTTCATCGTTAAGGAAAAATACCTAGCAACTCAACATCTCAGATTAAATAGCGAAGATGTTCAAGTTCCGGAAAAAGTTATCAACGTTTTTTAGTGTGATTTCGTTGACCGCTTGTCCCCTTTTGTAGAAAAGTTAAAATGATCAATTTTTATCAATTCCCAATAATAAGATAAGTTTTTCTCTTAAAATGTTTAATTATCGTCATTATTAGTTTCTATTTTTGATCCATATTTGGGGTTTTGTGAAAGCCTTAATTCCTGGCTTTATTCTTTCTATGATAATCGATATTTATCTATTGACTCTCCAACAATGTGGCTATTTTTAACTTATTGAATAATTAGCCTTCTAGAAAAACTGTTATTATAAGAGAATCTTTGAAGTTATTTTTTACCCAGTAATGTGTCTTTATTGACGAAATTTGAACTTCCGACAAGTTTTACCTTTGCTCCTTTTTTATGCGGCAATTTAGAATGAATCAAACAAAACTTTTTTCTGATACTGTAGATGACCGCATATTAAATAACTAGTCTGTGAAGTGAATGACGGAATTCATAAATATCCTTCATTGCTGCTGAATATAATTATTGAAAAGAAGAATGATTTCCATAATATAATCAACACTAGCCTTAGGCGGTTTTCCATTACTATGTGCTTGTGTTGTTATAAACAATCTGTTTTGTCTGTATATCACTTTTATCATTATAAATTTAATTAACCAAACTTATTCGTTCTTATGTTTATGAAATTGTTTCAAGCATATAAATACGGAATATCAAATCGTTTCTCATGTCTTTATTTTTTATTCTCAATGCCATTGGAAATTATATAGTTACAAGTAATTTCTCTGTAGTTGATAAGAAGATGCATTATTGGTAAAATTAATTCTCAATTCCGGAAATGAATGGAAATTAATGATGTAAATAATATATGAAATGAATAAATAGCTTTCTAAATCTTCTTAAGGGAATTGATCTGAAAATACTTGTTTCTGATCTGTTTTTGCTTTTTAGAAATGGATATGAATATTCTTTTTTGTTCCCCTTAAACATTTTACCTTCATCTTTTAATTTTCCCATGAACATGGATTTGCTTCACCTGAAGGAGTGGAGCAAACCCCAGTGTTTTTCATTTTCACATGAAGAGAAAGACCAGTTTACAGCCTGAGGAACAACATAGAAGTCGCGTTATCGTAACTTTTTCTGATTGTCCCCCTAGAAATTGGTATCGATAAAATTGATGTCAGGAACAAGGATAAGGATGGACACGTGGGCTTTTAATGAACTCGTGACATTGATTTCCTTTACTTCAGTAATTTCCCTACTAATTATATGGCTGATGTCATCCTATCATACCAATAAATTCCGTTTACAAAGAAATATTAGAGTTGAAGTAGTGGCACAAGTTATATATTATTTCAATGTGTTTCCAATATGGACTTAAAGTTTGTAATCCAATTTTACTAAACATTCTTTTAAATCAAAATAATTTAAATAATTGTTAATTTTGAGTTTTTGAAGACGCAATATACAAAATTCGATGTTTATTCAATTCTTTCGTTTTACATATAAAAAATAAGTACATAATATATAATATATCGATATATTAAAACGATTACAATGTATTAAACAAAGTATATCTTATATATTAATATATTAAGTTGATATTGGTGCATTTTACTTAATGTATCAATACATTAGAGCCGTTTTAATGTATCCTTTTTGTGTGTAGAGAAATGTTTAATCAAAAAAGCAATGGATTCTGAATACACACAAAAAACATAACTTTTAATAAAGTAACAAATGGAAATCGTCATTATTACTTGCAATTTTCACTAAAAATGTCAAATATTCATGAAAAAATGTAACAATTATGTTACATTCAAAATTGTTACTGGGTCAAAAGTTACGCTTTTTTTGTGATATCTGTTTGAGAAGTTATGAAATATATCATGATTATATCAAAAACTTTTATCTAAATATAATTACTTCCCTATTTATTCTTAATAATGATTTTTTATAACCTAGGGTATAGTTGCTTTGTTTCATCAATCTTTGACGAAATCCGGAAACAAAGATAACAACTATGACGGATTTTATTGTTCCATAAATAGAAAATTAGATCTAATGATCAGTTTCGTCCGTAATCACAACAGTGGAGGTTATTTCATTATCAGTCAGTATGTGGGCACTCAGAAGCATCCTGAACGAATGAGAAAGCATTATCGCACTTTCTTTCCCTTCTATACGATTGTTTTGAGAACCGTCTACCTAAATATTTTTCATTCTTATTCCTTCAGTAGATAATTATGCCGGAAAAGAAAGCTTCCTCATTTCTTACCTTTTTTAAAAAAGAAATTTTATCATTGCTGAAGCTTCCTTCGTTGAAGCAGGTGGAAACGCCGAGATTCAAAATTAGAAGCAGCGTTATTGAGTCACAACCTTCTGTAACTACTCAGAAGAGGATTCGACAACAATCTGAGAACGCTAAACAGCAGGAAGAAGAAATATCCAAGAGATATGAGTCGAGATTGAGACCTCGATCTGTTTCCGCTCCACATAACGTAAAAGTTGAACAGCACCGTATTTCCAGAACAGCTGAGATCAAAACACAAGGCAGATCATCCCAAGTTGTTTCGCGGAGAACGAGTTCCAAGGGAGCTAGTCAAGTCCTCGAAATTAAAGGTCGTTCATCGACTGTGGTGTATATTAAGTTAAATTAGTTAATGCTTGTTTTCATTATATTTGTGTGGTTGCATACCCCTCAGCCCAGTTTTGTTTAGTGTTTGTAAAGTTGAAAGTTTAATAATGTTTCAAAGAATAAAGTTGAAACTGTCAGAAATTGACGTGAGAGTGTTAATGTGGCTCAATCGGCAATCAACTTGCTTTCGACACCAATGGCGATAAAAACAACAGGTGTTGGTGACGTTCTGTTGAAGATATCTTTGTTCGTTCATTAATTCATTATCGAGATCGGCGATCAAACTCAGTTTATCCCAAGATTAGCAGCTATTTCCATTTCTTTTGAAAGACGCATAAATTTATTTCTTGCAGTCAGAAATCAGATTTTCTCTGCTTGGACGCTCACGAGAGCTTCCCGGTTTGCCGTTTTAGGCTACAAGCTAAATTTAATTTAGATTCTTTAGCATCCTTCCCCAATTTGGTAAGCTCTGATTGGTTCTTAATATGAGCATTTTTGCTCGACTGACTAATCCGCGCTTGCAGAACGTCACATGCTCCAAAATTAGATCTTCTCGACGGCCCTTGGCCTTAGTTTCTTCATTTCTTTCATCAGTGTTCTGGATTTCCTAATTAGAGAAGACAATGTTGTACTTGCCGGAAGCTAAAATAAATGGCCTTTTGAATTTAATATCGTTTTCTTCTCATTTTGATACTTTTTTATCAGTGATATAGCCATATTCCCGAACAGATTCACGACCATTGGAAGGAAGTCCCAAAAGAGTTCTCGGCTTTTGCTCTCGAATTGTTACTTTCTTTTCGGGCGGCATATCTCCATGTTGAAACAAACTATTCAAAAAAGCCCATCGTCTCTTGGTCGTTCGTGATTATTCTGAATTGCGTGAAATGGCGCGTGTCAGTGGCTTGTTTGTCTTCTGAACTATATTGTAGAGTTTTTATAGCTTTTCAGGCTTATGTTAATATCTACATTTTAGAACGATCATCAGCCAACAGAAGAAATGTTAGGTGCCCAAGCACTTCGTACAAAACAGGTACTCTGTTTGGATAGTTTTCAGGATTGATTAGGTTCCTCTTTAGAAAGCCGAGCAGAAAGAACGTGAAAAACGACAAAAAGAACGTCAACGGAATCTCGAGCTTCAAAGAGAAAGAATCCAGAAAGCAGCAAGGTGGATTCTTATCTGCTAATTGTCTTTTACTGTTCACCTCTTTTTAGTGAAGAAGCAGCAGCGATGCAACTTCAGATGCAAGCTGCGATGGCGGATCCACTATTTTCAAATCCACAAATTGCAAAATCGAAACAAAGACATTCCGTACACGCGACAGCCTTTAGCAGTCACTTGATGCCTCTAAATTCCCAAATGAACCACAGGGAAAATGTCGAGGTTTGTTTTTCACAATAAAATGTCCGAAAACAACTAATAATAGATGGCTTATCCTCTACGAAAATATTGACTGAACATATGGATTTCAGGTTCCTCAAAGATCTCCCTCGACAGATTGTGGCAAACCCGGGGATTCATTACATTCCAGTTCTGGTGGAGGAGGGAATAGATTCATGAAGTGGTTGGGATTCTCATCCACGACAAACGGAGTCCGTAAAGAGCAACGGAGGATGTCGACGTATTGATTGCTTCTTTCTTTCTGATCTCCACGTATTATTTTTAAATCTACTATTTTGGAAAATTATCCAGTTGTCCTAATAGACTGGTCTTTTATTTTGGCTTGGTTATACAGTATTCAGCTGAGTTCTCGTGATAGAGAACATGTTTTCTTTTTCTTTCGTAACAATTAATTCTGGATGATATATTGTTTTTACGAAACTAAAGTTCAGTAAAAGATTCTTTTATCCTTTGTAACCTTATTTTATCTCTGTATGAATTTGCGAGAAACAATTCGTCATCACTGGCGGCATCGTTCAAAGTGAAACAACACTGGAAATCTTTATCTGCAGATTCTCCTTTAGAAACGATAATTCATACTAGAAGTCTTGTGCGTCCGGTTTCTGTCACAAATCCGAGTTTCAACATTGATTTCAAGCTCAACTAGCAAGGGAATTCAAAAACAGACAACTCCCCCAAAAATAAACGCGAACACGTCAAAAATTCAGATTGTTCCATGACAAAAAGGATAAAACAAAAATGTCTTCAAACTGACATCAGAAAAATAAAATCAAAATTTTTAGTAAAACAAGATTTGAGATTCGTTCAGTTAGCTTCAAGTTTAATGAATCGTAATAATTTGATATCATTACTTCAATGTTGACCTCAAAATAGCCTATAGCTTATGTGTATCAAATTTTATAACACCTGGCTGAGTTTGGCTTCAGTCAAAAATTCAATTTTCAACAATTCTTAACTCAGATTTTTATCTGTTGTCAATTATTTGTAAACATACTTATAAAGTAATTATATGCTTTAAACTCTAGAAAGGCCGCAAAAAAGACGATAAAATTCTGTCTACAAAAATTACATTGACTTCTTTATTTAATTTTTGAGGAAAATTTAATGCGAAAGTTAAAAAATGTCAATCTAGTATCACGATAATTATGTAATCGACATTGCTTAATAACATATCAAGAGCTCGACTCCTAAATACCATGCTGAATAATATTGTCTAATACAACCTTTATCAGGAATCGCAAAGCAAGCTATTACATCTTCTCCTGGTAGTAATCAGAGGACACGGTACATATGTAATTTGATAGACTTACGTATTATATGATACATTGATAACTTCTCAAGTTAATTATTAATTAAGTTATGATTGTTTTTCGAGCCCAGTTACAGAAAACTGAAATATTTCTTATGTATAAAATTTGAACCTGAAGATTACACACCATTCGATTCAGCATTTCAAAATCTATAAAATGCTGCCTTAATCACAGATAGGCTCCATGTTTTTAAGAACTCTCAGTTTTTTATGTGATATATTTTATTTTTATTTTGGTCAATTTATAAGGCAAACAAAAAACCGTGTCTTCAATCATAAAGCGCCATAATCATAGCTGATGGACGAACTTAAATACGAAATTGCAACATTGTAGTTTTAAAATCCTCAAAAGTACAAACATAACAAGAAGGTCAAATTTAGAAATTAACATTTGAGCTGCTGATTTCGAGACTGAATAAGTAAAATACTAAAATGGCAGGATTTTTGGAAGTTGAGGAATCTATTTATTCTTTGCATCGCCTGCATATACCGGATTCTTGAATGTCGTCGTCGCTTGTTTATAGATGGGATTCTCATTGGCTTCCCATTTGGCGTTTAGTCTATCTCGTTCAAATTTGGCGTATTCTCTCCTGTCGTAGATCATGGTAAGGATCTTCCACAAGCAAAGTAGGAGCAGACCCAGGATAACAATGCCAGCAATAACAATCAAGACGATGACCAGAACTGGCAGGGGCGAAGGACAATCCTTCTCCTCCTTTACCCAGACAGTTAGATTGTTCATTCCGTCATAGTAATAGAGGAAGTAGAAAGTACAGTCATCGCTCGGGTCGACGAATTGGCATTCATTCCATTCGCCGTCTTCACTACTCTTACTGATATTTAAAACAGGTAGTTCCTTTACTGGAATGACTGTGAAAGGACATTCGGCGCACTTGCTTTCATTGTAGATACCAGTCTTCCACTGCTGACACATGACGCAAGGCTTGTATTCAACGCACTTGGTTGGACAGGTGGGGCAGATGTCGCAGAAAGGCCCAGAATATCTCATTCCATCGGCGTCCGTCTTACAATGACACTTACCACAGATACAGTCTCCATGGCCATTACAGATTTTGCCGTTTTTGGACAAACAAGTATCTGTACTGGTGGGGCATTCACAGGCACGGCCTGTGTATCCTGGTTCACATTCACAGACTCCGCAGTTGCATTTCCCGTGACCTCCACAGAGTTTACGGTCATGTCGGGGGCAGTTGAAGTTATCACATTCGCAGAAGGGACCAGTGACGACCTCCAGGGGATTCTGTCGAGGGAAGCATTTACAGACACCACACTCACAGACCCCACGCCCGGAGCAGATCAAACTCGAATTATCTTTTCTGCATTTTGATTCCAGAGCAAATGCAGTCTCCCCTCCACTGTCGCACTCACAGTGCTTTCCGACGAATCCGGGAGCACACTTACAGATGCCACAAGCGAGAGTTCCTCGACCATTACATTCAGGAGCGTTGAATACGACATCTCTCTCACAATCGCAATCGCAGATGACGTGAACATTCAACATGAGGGAGTCGTCCAATCCAGATGGGCCAATACGTAGAACAAAATCACGGTCCTTGACACAGTGAGTCGCTTCCAGAGTGACTTCGAACCCAACTTGTCCATTCACTTTGATTCCATCGCAGACATTGGTATCGACGAGTTCACCGCCACTGAGACATTTTGATCGATAGCTCAATTTCAATCCCATCGATGAGTTAGCATTATCGACCATGATGATCTTTTCAGCGATTTTTTCATATTCTTCTTCGATTAACTGCACAATATTACTGGAATCATCGGCGAGAACTCCGACTGAAGAACTGATATCAGGAAGAGCGTTACTCAACTGGTCGTAGAGTTGTCGGTTATTTTGTGTGACTGCAAAAATGATGTTGACTTTCTTCTCCTTGATCTTCTGATGGAGAAGAGCAATAGAAGGGTAATCTTGTTCAGTAGATTCAGTGTAATATCCTTCGTTGTCGAGATGGCATTGCCCATCATTGGGAATAACAATACCGGCAAGACGACCATCACCAGCAAAGTGGAACCCAGCATCAGTAGAGAAGACAATCATCTTTCTTGAGCGATCTCTCCAGCCAATAGAATCGTTACAGCTGATTGCCTGCATGATGGCATCGAATCCACCTTCTGGAGCATCCAAGTTACCGGAGATCAAAGCCTTATCGACCTCTTGAGCAAATTTGTCCGTATCGGTAGTCAAAGCCATCTGATTTCTGAATCCATAAGTAGGCGCACACCCCTCCGCGCAAGGAGAAATTTGTCTGAAATGAAGCAGGTTCAAGTCATTTCAATCATTTCGAAACACTTACTTCTCTTTTCTAGGATCGACAAATGGCATTACTTTCTTGTCGATGAAAGAACCAAAGCCGAGACGGAAGTTCCTAGTGATCTGTTTCATTCTTGCAGCGAGTAAATCTCCGAGTTGAGAAAGTTTCTCCTTGTCGTCCTTCATAGAGTAGGACAAGTCCATCAAATAATACAGATCTACTGGATAGTTGGCAGCTTGTCGGAAAGTCACCCAGAAACGAGCTCGAGAATCTGAAAATAAGATTCTACTTACTCATATATGAATAATGATCTTACGTGGTCTGATTTGAATATCCACTTCCTGTGGCCGAATCTGTATGTCCTCCTGATTCTCGTCTCCATCTCGGAGATCTTCATCTTCCACTTTCTTGATTGTGGTTTTGGGAAATACGACTTCGTTAGTAGGACATCCGTTTTCTATCAAATTCGCGTATGAATCACACCTGGAGAACTGGGTTTGATTGTTAAAGTCCCAAGCTGCACACCAAGCACAGGTGTCGTGCAGCTGAATACAGGCACTGCAGGTGTAGTTATCTGGAGACAAGGAATGGCAAGGGAAATCTGGAGAAGAAGATAGAACTTCTCCATCCGATACTAAATATATTTAATGTAAACTTCTTCCGAACTGTAACGAAATACAAACCTTCGTCCTCGTCCCAATTTCCGGCAAATGCCAACGGCAAAATAAGTGCAATAAATATGAAACAATAAGAACGGCCCATTTTGAGCGATGGAAGCTGGAAAAATTGATATATAATGAAGTACAGATCTAAACAACTAGAGCAACGAAACGGAAACCAATAACAAATGAGGAGTAACGCGATTGGTGAAAGTGAGTCATCCGCCATATAAGGAAGAAATCTTGTAATGATGGATCTTAGTTTATTGGGGAAGAAAGATGAATCAATATTTGTTCCATTTGATCGAAAGAACTTGGAAGGAAGGGAAATGCCTATGGGGCCAACAACAGGTGCCGTTACGGATAAGCGAGGGAGAAACAGTTGCACTGGACAATGGTTGCAGGGAAGACGGTGAGCTGTTCGCGAGGGCGATCGCAGCGGCTAAACTGGATGTTTAGATATTACGCCCACCAGGCTAAAATCCGCCACAGCCGTCGGCAGTCGAACGCACAAGGCCGAATTGTGTAAAATCACCGGGATGCACAAGACATATATAAAGTAAGTCCTAAGTACAAAATTTAGCCGAATAAAAATGAACAAGAATTCTTCGGCAAAGATGGAGGGAATGAAACGTTATGTTTGGCAAAAAGAAGCCGGAACGACGAATTGTCGGACATGTTCGAACAGACCGCAAATAGAATGGACGCTGGCGAGTGTCCGCACTTGTCCGTCCCCTTGCTTACATTCTGTAGTAAAAAGAGACCGCAATCTGCGCGACCTTTAAACCAACAAGTTTATTGGATTGCTAGGCTCTACAGATTCAAGTTTATTACGAAAACTCAAGAGTAATGCACGGCTGATCACAGGTTTGATAAGTGAACCAAGGTCGACTATTTCCCCGCAATGTTTTTGAATATACTTCTGAGTGATCTGGAAGATGTTTTTGACCCTGGAGTCCCACATCTAAAACATTGATTTAAATATAATCTCTCGGATTAGACATACTGAGCAATGACAGCAAAGTCGTCAGTCAATCCTCCTTCGAAGCTTGATTCCGGGGCTTGTGTCTGAGTCCCGTTGCCTTCTGTTGGCAGATCCCCTCTTTTGAGAGCTTTTTCTACACAAATGACCAACTTGGGCTTGTCCATCTGCTGTATTGCGATGGACAGAAAATTATACAGCCAAATTATGAGACCAGCTTGCCAATGGGGCAAAAAGTACTTTTCAAAACTTTTTTCCTTTGATGGATTCTTCAGGTATGGCAAACCTAAAAGTTCATCAATGAATAATCCAATCAATAAACGACACAAGACTTACAAAACCAATCAGTCCATTCAAGATTGTTCCTCGCCAAATCAGAGATTTTCGAAAAAAACTCATGAGCTTTATCTTGTCGTCCGTTCTTGATGCAGTTGACCACGTACAACTTATAAACCGCAGCCTCCACATCAGAAGCGACTTTTACTTGGTTCTAAATGACACTCTTCATTAGTAAATAAATCGTGGATCAATCAACAGACCTCAGACAACGCAGTAAAAACCTTTTCATTTAAAAACCTCCAGAACTCCAATAACTTATCAATAGAATATTCTTCAATATACTGGAATATTTGTACAACATGCTTGTCAACCTGAGTAACAAGGAAATTAAACAAAACTCAAAACAAAACAACTTACTGAATCCTGTAAACCGATCTCATTCTTCAATTCCTCTTCGAAAGCACTGGCGGTTTTGGAAAATCCATGCAACTGAAGGTATTCATGGACCATAGAATTTAAAGGAGATGACATACTTGAGAACAGAAAGAATGACCATTGAATCCAGAAAAATCAATTCAGACGAATTTGTAAACTCTGCGCATTGGCGTTTTGCTCACATTGCCTTGTTTCATAACTTCTCTTTTGCATCATTCCTCAGATTTCGTTTTCATTTGTATGTGATTTCCCGATGTCAGCTTCATTACTTAGAGCTGTTTACAAGCTTCCTAATGCCGCTGTTGCGGTGAGAAGCTGGAGCAAACTTCCTTTGACATCTAGGTTTGAATTTCATATATGAAGTTTGCATCATAGCAATTTTTAGTTTCAAAACCTCTTATGCTTCTCTCTGCTTCAGTTCAAGTCAGGCTAATGAAGTCAAGTCCGACGTTCTCGAGAAACTGTCAATTAGAGATGCAAATAATCAGCGATTGACAAGTTGGTTTATCAGTCGTTTATGTACTTCAATGCAATTGTCGTTTTAGGCGAAAAATTCTTGACCGAAGTGAAAGAACTTGTCGGGAAAGACATTCCAGACGGGGAATTCAGTCCTCCACGTAAAGCATTTGACTTGATTGCCGTTGAATACGATGCATTGCTTCAGGAACTTACAGAATTCAAAGTAAGTCTACTTTTTGCTCTTCATATATCGATTTCGTTTATTTTAGGATAAATATCATCGTTCTTTAGCGGAAACGGAGAATGTCCGTCGTCGTGGGCAGAAACAAGTCGAAGAAGCCAAGATTTACGCAGTTCAGGGTTTTTGCAAAGATCTCCTAGAAGTTGCTGACAATCTAGAACGTGCTGTTGATGCGTTCGATGTTAACTCTCTTGAGAAAATTCCAGAGCTCAAAGGACTCCACGAAGGCATTTCCATGACAAAGTCGGTTTTGCTCAAGGTGTTTGAGAAACACGGACTCCAGAAGGTGAATCCGGAAGGAGAGAAGTTCGATCCCAATTTACATGAGGCTCTTATAGAAATCCCCAAAGAAAGCGTAAGTACTTAAGATTGATTGATGGCAACTTTATAAATTATTTCAGAGCAAGTATGAACCTGGAGTTGTTGGGGTTGTTATGAAGATCGGTTTTTCTCTCCACGGTCGGCCTATCCGTCCGGCCCAAGTTGGCGTTGTTAAGGGATAAGAAGTATCTTCTCCTGGTTGTTGGTCTTTGTTAGTTCTAGCTAGGAATTCGCTCATTTATTTTACTTGGTTAGAATAAAGCATTATATAGTGCAACAAACGAGGTGAACTCTATAAGGTATTGTTCCTTGAACCGCTGGTCGAATACATTCACATGTTGCAAATTCTCTCAATGATATTGTCTAAACCGTATTTTTATTGTTATTTTGCCTTTAGTGTACTTACTCTAGCTGGACAGCATTTCTTGAGGACTTGGCGAAAACTGCAACATCCACATGGGAAAACTGTGTAAAGTGCAGAGCAGTCGAGAAATGTTATTTCACGTGGGTTCACGCTTAATGGCTGCGCTTTTTCGGCTGGTGAAAATAATTCTGGCTGAAATCCACATGTTTCGACTAATAATCTTGAATCCATCTTACTTTTGCTTTTCTGAGGATAAAGAATATCAGTAACACCAATAGTGTATATGATATTATAGCAATAGTGAATATGACAGTGATATTTTCGAAGATATTGGAGAATTTGGTCATTTTTATATATAACTGTCCATACTTGGTTTCGAGACTTTTCGGATTGCGTTAGTTGCCATGGAGAGAGTCGCCTCGTCCTTTGGAGGGTTCCCGTCTTGTGTAGGTCACAACTTGAAACTAGTTTCGATTGTAATCAATTGATGCATTCTAACAATTGAAAAAAGATCATTTTAAGTTTATTGTCTCATTTTCAGGTTCACAAATGGCTAAAGTAGTCACTAATTACTTTGCGAGATATTCTAGAAAAGAATGGATAGACTACTTCATGTCAACCCATTTTTGGGGTCCTGTGGCCAACTGGGGATTACCAATTGCTGCTCTTGCTGACTTGAAGAAGAATCCTGATATGATCTCTGGCAACATGACAACTGCATTGGTCATCTACTCAAGCGTATTCATGAGATTTGCTTGGCATGTCCAACCAAGAAATCTCTTGTTATTTGCTTGCCATATGACCAATTTCTCTGCACAGTTGGGACAGGTTTGTCGACTTTTATAAAGGGTGTGATGAGAATTTACAGCTTGGACGGTGGGCAAACCATCATTACATTCATGGCTTTGAAGATCCTTACTTCAAGAGACAGCGTCTTGAGCAAGCTTCCGCTTAGATGTTAGTAATACGGTTGAATAAATGTTATAGTCCGGTAATTTTTCACTTTATTCTAGAGACACTTTGTAAGAAATAATAATTTTTAAAAGTTTGATGAAATAACAGTCATCTCTCAAGGCATTAGAAGCGAGTTTTTAAAAATTATTAGTTTTAAGTAGCATTTTGCCAAGAAATGCACATTAAATTTGGCACCATCTGGAAATGAAAACAAAGGCAGTTGTGTTGGACATAAAAGGCGACTTTAGGCCATTTTTTCGAGAATTGGAATGACTTGGTCGAAGTTGGGCCTTCGGCCTGGATCTTCGTTCAGGCAGATGTTGATGAGACGGAAGAGATTTCGGGAAATTCCTGGTGGGATCTGTACTCGAAGACCCTCCAGAGCAATCTTCATTCCAGCTTCCATGGGACTTAGATCGGCGAAAGGAACTTCTCGTGTACTCAACTCCCAGAGGACGATCCCGAAGCTCCACATATCACTAGCCCGGACATTGGAGGTTTCCGGAGATTTCTGGAGGGCTTCTGGAGACATCCAAGCAGGAGAATAGAGTCGACCGACCTCCTGGAAAGAGAACTTGGTGTCGGCCATCGAGATCTTAGCAGACAAGTCGTCATCGACAACAACGTGTTTTGAGCTGAGATAATATCGAAGAATCATCGGGTCCATGGAGTGGAGGAAGGACATGCCTCTAGCAATGTCGACAGCGAATTTCATTGCTTGGCTGTGGTCGATAATGACATCAGCAGATTGCTCATGGAGGACGTTGAAGAGGGAGCCGTATCTCATGTATTGGGAGATGACGATCAGCCGAGGAGGCTGATTGACTGCTGCTAGAACTGGGGAAATATTCGGACAAGCAAATATTCTCAAAGATGGGAATTCCGTCTGGAAGTCTCTGGAAATCCTGGAAGTAACCTCTGGGATATTGAGAACACGAGCAACAATTTCTGTGTCCTGCCATCTCCCTTTATAAAGGGCTCCGGAATGAGATCTGGCAATTTCTTTGGATAATTGAAGGGATTGAAGATCAACCCCGGTGTAGCGAGACAATGTAGCTTCCCGGGCTCTTGTCTTGGTTCCCATCCAGTTCTGTTCTCTGTACGGAATCTTCTGATTCAAGTTCTGATTTGCATTGAGGGCGACTTCTGAAATATCCTTCGACGTCACTTTCATCCTCAAATAACACTTACCGATGACTGACTGACGGACCATTGGTTGACAGACATCAACACTTGTAAGACCCCTTTTGTTGCAAAGCATCACTTGAGCCCCAGCAGCAATAAGATCGGCAGCGACCATTTCATACCCATTGAAGCAAGCATAATGGAGCGGAGTATTTCCATGTTCGTTCCCGACGTTCACATCTGCTCTTTTCATCAACAATCTCTGCAATGTTCCTCCATGCATCTCACATAGAAGTAAAACGACCAACCTCAACGATCTCTCTGTGACCTTCTCCAGCAGCAAGATGAAGAGGTGTATCGTCTCCCATGTTTGTAGCATTTACTCTGGCTCCTCTAGCAAGTAAGATTTCGACGATGCTAGTATGTCCTTCTTTAGCTGCCCAATGAAGTAGAGAGAAAGCATGATCATCACCGATATTTAGATCGTGTTCATTGTCATCAAGCCAAACCCGTACCATGATGGTGTTCCCTTCTCTGACCCAATGGAAGATGTCTTCCTGGATAATCGGGACATTCGGCTTGTGAGCATGGTAGTGGCTAGCGATCGACATTCTGGCTCACCCAAAGCTGAAAACAGAATCGATTTATATATAAAAAACTAATTCTCGGAAAAATATAACAACGAAACAAATTTAATTTTTCATTCGTTATTAAACACGAAATAAGTTTTTTTGCTTCAGGCCGAGGAGCCAAATATTTGCTGGCATAGTCATTCTAGCAGGAAAACTGCTTCGCTAACGTTATGGCGTTCCTTCTTTCGTTGTCGTATCCGTCCAGTTCAACAGCGGGTCAGCGGTCTTACGGAGAATCAATATTTCGCCAAACAAGATGCA
This sequence comes from Halicephalobus mephisto, assembly GCA_009193035.1. Classification (NCBI taxonomy): domain Eukaryota; kingdom Metazoa; phylum Nematoda; class Chromadorea; order Rhabditida; family Panagrolaimidae; genus Halicephalobus; species Halicephalobus mephisto. The sequence continues at coordinate 204,155 of SWDT01000211.1, read as the reverse complement.
CAAAAGGAAGGTCCGCAGCTGGCAACTATTTTCTCATCGGCGCGCGAGGAAAAGCAGCCGCTTTTGCCAGAAATCGAAATTCCCATCTTTAATCAAATACAAATTAAAATAGGTTTAAAAATGATGAATTGAACGGGGAAAGAATTATTTGATATCAATTTGGCAGAGGGAGTAGTTGTGGCAGAAATTTTGTTTAGGACTCGTCAATTTACTCTACACTTTAGTGATCGGAGAAACGGGAATAGCAGGTGACGCCCGCGGCAGTCCGTTGCTGAAAATACGGCAAGATCCTGCGGGGGTGGCAACTGGCTCTAAATCCTGCCAGTTTTCCCAACTGCAATCGTTCCATTGCAATTCTGAACAAATTAAGTGAGGACTACGAGTCCAAAGTAAACACTCCCCAGACTTTAAGTTCTCTTGCTTTTATGGAAAGTCCGCATATCTTCAATTCAAGTCAAAGGCAAAGAGAAGGAAATTATCAGTGCGTCCATGTGTAGCGCAAGGACACGTGAACGTTCACTACCTGCAATTCCAGCTACTAATAGAATGAACCCTGTCACTGAAGCAGTCGTAACGTTTTCCATTTCTCATTGAAACAGGAAAAGTGTCTCCACAAGAACTTTGATCCTACGTGTCGTCCTTTTAATCTATTCAGTTTCCACTGTAATATGGTTATATATTTATTTTACTTTCTCGGGTAATTCTTGGGGCTGGTATGGAAACCAATAAAAAACAACGGCCCGTCCGTGCCAGTAGTTACCAAGGAAGTTGTAAGTCACTTTTTAACTGACTCATTCTAAGTATATATTAGACCTAGAAGTGCCGTTAACAGACAACGATGATTCCTATGGTGGTCGGATTTTCATGGGTCTTTACTCCAATATAAAACAAAACGCGCGGGAAAATGAAAACAAAGAGCGGCAAAACGGTCAGTCGGCAAGGGTTAGCAGAGACCGAGCTTCGAGCCATAGCCGGGACAGTGATTGTCTGGCTGTTTCTTCTGCTTGTTCGATTCAAGGCACATCCAGGAAAAAATCAACAGCGGTTGTTAGAACTGAATCGGAGGAATCGTCCGCGATGGCGCCGACTACGAGTGATACTGATTCCATGGATGCCATTGATTCCGAGATAGAGAATCGGAAAACTAAGTCTAGTAATATTTCGATTTGTCCACCATCTGCGAAGAAGCCCAAGAAGGATGTCGACGAGGATTCAATCAAAATGCCACCTCCGCCGTTGCCAGCCAGATTTAGGAAAAAAATCAATATCAAAGTTGATGTGGATGCGGAACCCCCTCCTCCACCACCGCCTCCGGTCCCCCCACTTGGTCGTGACTGGCATCAACATCTGAAAGCCATGTATGGAAGTGTGGAGGTTAGTACTCGAGTTGATTTCATATATGAATTAGTACTTTAGACAGCATTGGAGAGTCCATGGTTGAACGATGAGGAGAAGGAAGCACTGTCGAGAATTCCGTCGGACAAAAAGAAACTGGAGAAGTTCATAGTACAAGGTCCGAACTGGAGTGCTGGTGTAAACGATGAAGAAACTCCCTTGTTCCACCTTCCCAAAGAAGACGGACTGGACGCGGAGATATGTAGAGAACTTCAGTTCATCAGGGATTCGGTCAATTTGTACAAAACCTTAAGATTACGAAACAGTTCAAACCAGAATCTCCAACGACCCATATTCTTGCCTTTTCTGAGGAGAAATCTCAGATACAACAATTACGTTCCCGTTTCTGCTGAACCAGTTAAATCCAAATCCACGTCTGTTTCCAAATTTGAAGTACAAATGAAATCTCCAAAGACGGAGAATTCTGATACTAGTATTGAAAACGAGAGCAGTGACTTCAATGACCAAGATATGAGCATCAAGTTGATTTCTGTCAAGCATAATCTGCTTCCAGCTGGCCATAGTGCTTCAATCACTTTCTTTTACACCAGGTATTCCTACAAAACGAGAAATTTCCTTCCTGTTTCCAAGATCGATTCTTCTACATTTATCATGGACATCAAGGATGACACAACTCCTGTCAATATTGATCTTCCGCCGGATCTTGATTTGAATGATAACGATCCCTCTGACATCTTCATCATCCTCCGAGTCGTTTTCTTCGATTCGGCCAAGGAAGTTCAGCCTGGAGCCGGGAGAAGTCTCAGAAACGTCCCTGCGAGGCTCGCCGGACAGTGTGAACGAGCCCGTGAAGCTGAGTTAAAAGGAAAGAAGCCTACAAGGAGGATGAGGGAATCCCAGGAGGGAGATTCAGCGTTATTTGGAGCCTTCCAATTGACTAAGATGACATCAGATGGCTGGAGTTTCTCAAACGGGACAATTTCTTTGGTTCTTGTGTGAGTTCTTTGTCGTAATTTCCTAAAATGATGGAAATTTTAGGGAAACTGAGAAGTTGGAGATCGACCCTAACTCATCTCAATGGCAGAAAGATGGATCAATCGTCTTCAGAATGATCGCATTGGGGAGGAAGTATCACATGAATCCTTTTGTTTACATGGAAGTGACCTGTGATGACGACGATTCCGTGGTTTCTGTGGACCTAAAAAAGTCCAAACGACAGAAGAGAAGAAGCAACGAGATATCGGAATTGTCGAACATCAGTGACGATGAATCAATGGAGAAAGAAGATGAGTTCGATTACTCATTGCCTCCGGTGATGATCTACCAGCTCTCTCTCGAGTTCATGTACAAACCAGGACCAGATGCCCCTTCTGAAAAGATCATCACCGGATTCAATGCAATAGTCGAAGATGAAAGTAAACTCTCTGGAACTGTTCAAAGGATTCAGAATTCTAGGAAAACTAACACGAAGGAACTGCAATCTGCTCACTATGATGCCTTAAATGCGATGGACAAGAGAGTTCCAACTCCAAAAATGTTCACCTACGAGGTCAGTCGGGCTCCTGGATGGTGTATTTTCTGTGAAATCCATTGTAAGAATCTGTTTGCTTTGATGTGGCATCTGAAGACTTGTCATGGACGATTTACTTATGTCTATCGATCTGCTATCGAGTACAAACCCGGTCATTACTTGCCTGGTTTCGTCATGAACAAAGCCCCTTTAGAGGAGGACATGTTCTGGCATCGACGAAAACTGGGAATATTTGGCCGGTTCAAGAGGGATTGGCCTCATAAGTTCAAACTGGATGATCGGTTCATTACTCCTTGGTAAGTTCAAATAGGTCTTAATTGTTTATTTTCGTTGTGTTCAGCAACTTCTTGTTCAACAAAGTCGTCGATAAGTTCCAAGATATTGCTCCCACTTTCTCCCTCAAGGAGGAATTCAATTCAATGGGTCCGAGACCGTTGAATTACATACATAACGCGTATGGACGGCTGGTCAATGTACTTCCTGACTGGATGGCTGAGAAGATGGAACGGGATTTGAAGGACATCGTCGATCTTGACTCCACCGAGATCATATTTATGCTTCTTTGGAACAAATTTCTATTGAAATATGGACCTATAACCGGAAAAGAAATGAATGTATATCGACTTTGTGTAAGTGAATTTCGATAACTGCATTAATTACCTCAATGACATGTTTCAGAGGTTGTTTATTGAAAGTCATAGACAAGAAATCTCAGAATATCATCTGGAAGTCGTCACTTGTATTCTCGTCACTTATTTCGTAGAAGAAAACATTCTTTCCTCAGATGAACTCTATGACCTCATGATGCGTTTCAACAAGAACTACGACCCATTCACGGATTCTCTTCATCCTCTTTCTGTGAATGATCGAATTCGTGCACAGCAACAAATAAAACGAGAAGTTGCAAAAGCAGAAAGGTTAAAGAAGAAACGACCCAAGAAGACTTATGAGAAGTCTACTATCAGTCTCCGTAGACGGGGGAATAACGAGGACAATTCTACAGAAACTTCGAGGAGTACGTCGCATGAGCCTTCTAGTACCCCGGATGTTCAGGTTGACGAAGCCAAAGAAAACGGTATTTTTCCATTTTAGTGGTACAATTGAATTAACTTTGCTGTTACAGTAATTACTGATGCTGAAACGCCTGAATCCATGACTGAAAATTCAAGGGAAGGGACCGTCTGCCCCGGTTTATCTGACACTGCCGTTGAATTATAGTTTTCCTTCATATCTCGATCTCTAATTGTTCTGTGGTAATAAGTATTTAAATAAAGATATAGTAATTCATTGTTTTAAAACCACTTTCGAACGGTTCCTCGGTAACTTTGGTGAACATGACTGCGGATCTTAGTCTGTATTTAACTCTGAATATTCTTCAAACAGCCAATTCGAATTCACCAATGCTTTTTTGAATATTACAGAATGTAAAATGAACCCGTGTCACATCATTTGTGAAGACCATGAAAAACTTTGTTTTGAAGTGCGAGTGGAATTTCACGCCAAATGCCTATTTTGTGAAAGGTTGTGATAAAATTTTTCCCTCTATTTCCTATTTCTCTCAGAAATGTGCTTATGGTTGGGTAACTTTATTATGGAAAGGTTTTCCCTCGAATGAGTGCCTGAGGGAAACATAGACCATATCAAACCTCACGATATGTAGGATACATTTTGGGAAAGACAAAGGCGACATCCTCCTTGAAAAGACCAATATGTTCCCAAACGTAAACAAATCCTCGACATACAGAAGGATTTGCTGAGTAAAATGGTAGCTGTCTCGAGCCACTTGGCCATATGAAATCTTTTTCTGCTAAAAATTAACCATTTCCACAAAATTTTGACCTTTGAGCACTGGTAAATATTTAACTTATCCAGAGAAGTCAGGAAATGGCCTGTAATCCAAGAGTGAATTTGTCTGAGACTTAGGAATAAATTTCCCCAGCTTTATTGAAGCATTCAGTTGCATATTTTTCTGTCCTCCAAGCGGCCGAAAAGTTACTGCTTTCGGAGTGTGATTATGTCTCCCTCAGCATGTTGTTTCAATTAGACAAAGAGTGGAAAAACTCTCATTTCTGTGATCGAATCTTGAGCCTACTTTTCATTTCTTAAATTTACTTTCCTTTTTGAGGTAATTAAGCAATTAAATAGGAAAGAACACTGTTGCTTAATCAAAGTCATTAGGAGCAATAAATTAGTTCATCTCCACGCGTGACTGTTTCCTTAAACTCATTGATTGGAGTGCGGCCCTCTTTGAAATTCCCAGGTGCCCATTGGGTACCTTTCCTCTTATATTATTTTATTCCTTTAAACTCGTTGAACACGAACTACTTTGAAATCCCCGAACGGCATTGGGTACTTCCTTTTTATTTTATAGTGTATTGTTAAACTTTTTGATCGAAATCAGCTAACTTTGAAGTTCTCCCGTATCATTAGGGCACATTTTCTATTTATATCTTTAATCTCATTGGGCAAATACAAGCTTTTGCGTAATTCGAATTGTTCGTAAAATACTTCCTTCTCTACTTTACGGTATTTTTTAAAACTCGTTAATCGAATACTGCCCACTTCAAAATGCTCATGTTCTCCTCGGGCACTTTATTTTACTTTGTTCCTAAGTCCGTTGATCTAAAACAGTCCATTTTAAAAACTCCAAATGCTCATTGGGTATTTGTCTTTTATCTCGTCCTGTTTTTAAGGGTTATAAAATTCCTCCAACCGTTGGGAAAGATTATGTCAATGTTTTCTCTGTAATCCCCAAACCGACAGTAAGAAAATAAAATAAAACAAATCATTTCGACCACCCCATCCGAAGCGGCACTCCTTTTATCTTCCTCGCTTTTGTGATTCACTCTTGAAACTTGTAAATGCCAATCCTTAATTTTCCGAATTTTTATTTTTAAATATTGATTTCAGGATGAACGATTCGATCACAAATGCCACGGGTCAGGTAGATAAGTTGAGTCCTTTGGAGTTTTACTTTTATGTAATCAACGGCACTCTCGGAACGATTTTCAATGCGGTTGTTTTGTTCATCGCTCTTAGACATGCCGATACTTATGACAAACCTCGACAAATAATCGTCATAAACATGACATTGGCCGATTTAATGACCTGCTTGATTTATATGATAACCAGACCATATATAAGTCTGATGCCAGAGCAACTTTGTTACAGTTACTACGTTGTTATATTCACTAGTCAAATGTGCAGCTGCTTAAATCTCCTCTGGTAAAAATTAATTATTTTATTGGCAAATTTAAAATTGATAATATCAAATTGTCTCAGTACGAATTTTCGAAAGTTCCTAGATATTTTTGGAACTTTATTGAACAATAGGAAAAAACACGTAATGATAAGGTGAATCGATTTCAGTAGGAAATCGCTAGAGCTATTTTTTTCACTTTCAAGTTCGATCTTTCTGCGTGGGAGTTCAAAGATCCTAAAGAATCATAATATTAGGAAAATTAAAATTGATCACTATTGGGGATTATCTCGATCTAGATTTTTAATATTCTTAGGACTTAAAATTACCGTAAAAGAAACAAGAGGAAATATGAGGTAATTTCAATAGCAAATTACCAAAATTGCCGTTTTTCTACGTTTATAAAACTCTTTCGTTCTGTGTGATGATTTAAAAATCACAAAAAAGTTACATTATTTTTAAAATTATAATAATTATTTGCGAACTTCCCTGATTATCGTATTGCAGGTTGAACTTCGATAAATTAATTTACATCAAATTCCCTCTTCACTATTACACCATTGTCAGCAGAGTTCGAGTCCTCATTCTTACAGTAATCTCGTGGATTGTTATCATTTCCTTAGCTTGTACCATTTACTTTTTCATGACTATCAGGGTTTGTTTCTCCTCTTTTTTCTTTACAAAGATTAATTTCAGCAACCATGCAGCTTGGTGGCACTGCCACCCTTCCTATATTCGGTAATATGTCTTATGTACATTACTATCATACTCTCCAGTTTTGCAATTTCCGCTGTTATTTACTGCATCGCGAGAAATTCAAGACGAACGGAACCGATAGCGGGCTCGGTAAGATTTCAAAATGCATAATTTAAACAACAACAAATCTAAATTTAGAAAATGTTCCAAAGGCTGTTTTTCGTCTTCTCTAGTACCATCTGGACGTGCATAACATGTCTGCCCTATCGACTACTGTATCTGGTCTACTTGGTACTGCCCTCCATGCCAGACAATCAAATGTACAACTTGCTCTTGAGTTCTATCACGACTTTCTTCCCAGTTGTAGTTGTCGGAATCGTCATCAATCCTTGGATCACGATTCTAACTCAAAGAATGTATAGAGAGTGTCTTTTGCTCTATGTGAGGAAAATTGGTTCCATATTTGGTCTCTGTGGTCTCAACTTGTGTAGCTACCAAGACACGAAAACAAGAAGGCAATCCCGTCCTTCAATTGCCACTCAACGATCTTCTACAGCTTTTTCCGAGGCCAGACGACTCAATGGGGCTGCTGACGTCTGAAACATTATTACCACTTCTCTTCTTTCTTTATCGATCTCATTACATGGTTATATATCAATAAACGATCAATTCACATGTGCAGAAGCTCTTGATGTAAAAGTTTGCACTTGAGATGTGTTTTGGCCCGGCTGAGTTGTAGTCCGTTCGGGTTCTACTCTTCTTTTCGGGAAGATCTGGTACCAGAAAGCTCTGAAATTAAGGCTTTTCCTCTAAAACATTAATTAGACTTACTTGACAAAGTAAAGTGTAAATAATGGATTCAGCACGGCATTTAAGGTAGAAACGAAAATGAACCAATTTGGTCCGAAAGGTAGTTCGATTTTCAAAGCACTTGAGAACACCATTCCCGAAAAAGGGACAATCAAAGCCAAAAGAGGAGAAAGTGTCTGCAATTTACTCGATTAAAGGATAATCATCAGGAATCCCAAACTTGACACAGAAGGGCTTTCATTAGTTCCTTGTGCATCTTGTATGTCTGAGCGGATAATTGCATTTTGACGCTATTCAATTTCTTCAAAATGAGGAAAGTACAGGAGAAGTTAATTGTCGTCATCGTACCAACACCTCCAGCTGCCCAAAGAACCGCTATTATTAACCATCTATTTTCTGATATATCGAATGCAATAAAAAATTCATTAGTTATACTTGGGCGTAGGGCTCGGAACTTCTAAACTCCATCAAGTAAATTATATTAATATATTAAATTTAACTAAGATATAAAGAAACGACAAACTCACATAGATCACTTTTAAGGGCTCAACAATTGCCATATTCGTCAAAAAAAGAGTTATCACGATGATTAATCCATAGCAGAACCACAATAAACCCTGGACTTTCAATGACAGAAATTTCTCGAAAGTATCCTTGGATTGGAGACAAAAATATCGGAAAATAAAACACGCACAAACAGCTGCACAACTTCCTACAAGCACACCTGAAATCATACACAAATAGTAAATTATGCAAAAATTAATTACCGTTTGTGAACATGGTAATCCATTTCGCGTATTCAAATCCCAGGAAACTTAAGCCTGACGTCACAATTAACGCCCCCGCTAGTTCAGCAAGTATAGGTTCTGGAGCGAAGAGGAAACTGACAGTAACGTTGAAAAGAAGATCCCAGATAGCGTTATTCAGCAAAAACCATTTATACTTCTTCATCTCAACTGTAGATTTGAATATTATCATGTAGATGATAACAATATTTAACAATGTGGAGATACCTCCATTAACTTTCATAAAAATATCAAGAACTTCGTTTAACCCCATTCTTGCTTTAGTTAGCTGTCGAAAAGTGAATTATTTCCCAAGGTTTCGTTTAGCACCTGTACATATTGCATTAATATATCTTACTTGCTTTTTTGCAACAATAAGTTTATTTAAAACTCCTATAAGAAGTACACCAAGCTCCAATTAAAAGCAATTAGTTACTATTTTCTGATTTGGTGTGGCTTACTCGTAGTTCTGGATTAAGATTTTCTAAGTGCAGAAACGACACGTTTTGGCACATAAGGACTTCATCATCACGTAGATGTTCGGGGATAAACAGCGATCTTGAGTCCACCAACACACGGTTATTCGATCCTCACATACTGAAATTTCTTTTCCTTCATGAAAAAAATTGAGCGATCCCACCTTTCTTGTTGCTATTTTTGTGTTCATCGTAGAAAGAATGACCTTCCAGAACGGGTCGGTTTACGTTTTTCCACGGAGGAGGAGAATAGATTGGAGAAATCTGCAAAAAAGGATCCTAGTAAATTAAAAGTGGAAGGAATGATCTCACTCTAGCCTTAGGGCTTAAAGAATAAGGGGTATTGATGACTCGGTCGCACTTGTACATCCTATTAATTTTAGCTAAATCGACTTCGCTGAAATCCTTAGCATTGCCAATGGTTGAAGCTAATCCTGGTTTTTTCGGTAACATTGTTGGGAAACCGTTTTTACTGAAAGCTAAGCTGTCGTAATGAAGAATGGATTTGTAATCATAAGGCTGTCCATAATACGAAGTCTTGCTCAGGTCGACTTTCCCGAATTGATCCAAGGCACCTCGATCGATATTCTGCCAAATTATGTCAATAAAATTGTCTCGATCCCATCTTTCTGAAAATTAACTTTCCCGATTTCCATTTGAGACAAATAAGTACCGTGTTCATGATAAAACCCAACTACATGCATCATTTCATGGATGATAGTGGGATATTCCATACAGCCATTATCGAGTGAAAGTACTTGAACGCCCGAAGTCCGTCCGACTTCGGAGAAACAGCCGTCAACTTTCCCAATAAACAAGTAATCTCCTTCTCCCGGTGCCCGAGGCACAAATCGAACACAAGTCTTGTCGTGGTACTGAAACGTGAATCCTGAGCTTGACCGAAATGTTTTTTCCGAACCTGTTTTACAGCTCGAGCTAGAAGTGCACGTTCATGACTGGAATAATGAGGCGAAATGGCGTAGGGGATTCTGGCATGAGGCCACAGTTTGGTGGGTCTGCTGACTCCATTCCTCCTGAATCTCTTAGCATCAGCTATAGGACCTCTGATGTCTGACTTGTATCCATTGACGGTTTCTATTGGAACGGGACTGGCGTAGATATCTTCTTTCGTGAGTTTATTGGCATTGGCAAAGTCCTCATCTGTCAGGGCCACTGCTTCGAAGATTTCAGCTCTTGACCTCTGGGATAAGACTAAAAAGGTCAATAAAGGTCAAAAGATAAACCAAAAATTAAACTGACTTGCACAAATTAAAAAAAGAAAGCGGAGCATGTCCAGATTATTCCGAAATCAGAAGTGATGTCCTCATACCCATCAACCGTGAAGCTTCCAGACACGTCTGACGGGGAAGATGTATCTATCGCCTTTTTGGACACCTTACTCTCTTCGCGAAGGATTGCACATGGTCAAGGGCTGTTTCTCCTTTCTATGGGTTTCAACCAGCTGATGAAGCACGAGTAGACAGAGCTATCTATGTCTTTCTGTGCGTATCCCAGCGTGAAAGGTCTTCTGCTTTTGTTTGGAGCTACAACCGGATAGTGAAATGAACCGGTTTCTTCAATCTGCAAAAGCCAAAAGAGGCAATGGAGAGATCCAAAGTGAAAAGCAAGTGAAGAGACTCAATCTGATATCCAGATTTCAGGTCCTAATTCCGATCAAGAAATCTCCATGAAAGCGAAATGGGACCAGATGTTTAAAGGTGGAGCGATATCGGAGACCATGGATTCAACAAAGGTTTTTTTGTCTCTTTCTTTTTTAAAATTGTCGGTGAACCGATAAGTCAGCGAAATATTTGGAGAGAAGTGTCCGCAATCTTGTCTCAAGCAAGGACCTCATTGTTTGCTAGAGGTCGACCATCGCCAAATATAGACAAAACCCATTATTGTCGTTTTTGCTACAGGAAACTCTTTTTGAAATTCGAAAACCCCACTAATTATACTTTTTAAAGTTTGCTAAGGATTTTTTCGTTCAGTACATCACAAAAAAGACGAATATTGGGTTTTTGCATGTGATCACTGTTATGCTTTCAAAAAGGCTGGTTTGCGTAAGACCAGAGCCGTAGGGGATTATGTGAATCCTTGATTGCCGGAACATCGCAATCAATCAATTTCCTTCTCTCTTTTTAAATAACAATTTATTCACCCCAGCCTGTTTGCCCAATATCAAAGTCATATGAAGTTTTGTACAATAGCTGCGGATAAGTAAAGTCATGGCGAAATTCCTTGATTGCAATAATGCGTGATGCGGAGCTTATAAACAGGCATATGGAAGGTTGAATAGCACTTTGGAAAGTATGGACAGCTGGTTCTTGTTCGTCAAAGCATCACCCGTCGAATTCTGATGAAATAGTTCAGATTGCGCTGGTGGGAAGTCCGTCAAAGTTATCCCCTTGGGTCCCATGTCTGTGGTTGGGGACAGCTTGTCGAATATTGTAGTGATCGGAGGCCCGGAACCTCAAATGCTCATCGAGACCGTCATTAAGTTTCTGCCAGTCCGGACTTTGGAGATTACTCCTATTTGGTTTCGTTCGAGGGTCAGGAACTTGAGGTGGGACGCTGTAAGTAGCTGGAGTTTCGTTCATTCCGTAATTGGGCATGAGTCCAGCATTCAGCAGAATTTCTTTGCACTCATTTGAGCTGATATTATTAGCATGCCAGAGGGCTGAACGCCCACGTTCATCGAGGACCTTCAAGTCCGCATTATACTGAAATATAAAAATCAGTAAATATGAAGCGATTTCTAAACATACCCAAATCAGTATTTGTAGGACTTCTACAGCATCATTGTCGCAAGCGATGTGCAGAGCAGTCCGTTTGTCGTGGGCATTAACAGGGGCATTGATGTCTTTCTCTGAGCACCTGGGAAGGACATTCAGAAGAGCATACATGTTTCGACTCATAACAGCTTCCAGAAGTTGGGTACTAAGAGTCTTGTCGACTGGGATGGGGGGAAGGAAACGCTTTTGCTCGTACTTCAGTTTGATCCAACTCTCTTTGGCATCTCTTGGGGAGTCTGGTTGTGGTTTCCTGTCCTTCGGAGCGTTATGTTCCCAGACTTTGTTAGCCAGTTCATTTCCAATCGTTCTTAGAACAGCTACGTATTCCACGGGCCAATCATCCAGCTCGAGAGAACGGACTTTAGAGATGTGGGACCCCATATTTCGATGAATACCGGAGCATTCGATGCAGATCAAAGTACCCAAGTTCATAGAAGACCAACTGGGGTTCGGGTTATTACAATCGGCACAGACATTATTCCCTGGAATTCTCCGCAAGGCTTGAACCTCGCTTCGGCTACAATGAGCGCGATTCGTCAATTGCTTTTGACTCATCTGTGCTTGGAGAGACCTCTCAATCTGTTGTTCAATCAATGAAACCCATTCATCTCGCTCCTCAGCATTGGCAGCGGAGAACTCCCACCGTTTCTGGTCGTTCGTGACAATCTCAAACTCAGCATCTTCTTCATCGTCCATCTTTATCCCCATACTACTCAATCTCCGATGTCCTCGTTTTTGTTTTTTCGAAGATGAAGATTTCACGGAGCTGGAAGTACTAGGGGCAGTAGTGACAGCCGAAGCAGTGGGATTCACGTAACTAGAACTTGTTGAAGTCAGGAGGGAAAATTGTTGCTGATCATCACTAGCGCCAGAGGTGGCGTCTCCAGGAGTAGAAGTCCCATTGGCAACATTGCGAGTATCTTCCGGAGGATTCATGTTCTCTTTCCCATTAGTCGTGCCATTATTGTTTACAGGCTTCACCTTAGACTTGGGTCGATTTCTATTTGACAGTCTAACTGTCGCAAGACCGAGGAAAACTTCTTTTCCTGGTTGTTTTGACATATAATCCTGAAAACAGATTCCAGATATCTAAGAAGGTTGTCGGGAACTCACTCTAATATTTTGATGATAAGTCAAACGGCCATCGGAGTGAAGACACACATATTTTTTCTTCCATTCTTTATTAAGAGCTTTGCTGCTTCGTTTATACAAAGTGCCTTGCTTAATAGGAATAAGTCGACCAGGACCGACAGCACATTCCGACCCTTTGGACATCCTTCCTTCAGCGTTATCTTTATGCCCACTTCTGAACAATTGGGAAATTCTCTTTTTACGTTGAGTGGTGGGTGTACTTGTCGGTGTAGGAAGATGACTGGTTGAAGCCATACCAATTGGCTGCTGGAGAGAAGTCGTAGAAGTAATGGTTGATGCAATAATAGAGCCGTCGTAAGAATCATTAGGATTATAATGTTCCATATGGGGATGTAAGCTTGAAGAAGATCGGAAGTAGGGGTTAGGTGGAGCGGAATTCTGGGATGATAAATTATTGCGGCTGTGAATAGGAGTAGCATTAGGAAATTGAGAATGAGAAATCTGGGAAGGGTAAGGACGCGAACTGCGGGAAGAACCATCCGACATCTGGGAAGAAACACGGGGTTGCTCCATAATTCCTCCGAGATCCCGTTGGGCTAAATGCGTCGACACTGATCGTTGGTGATAGATGGGTCGATGATCTCCAGTGTGATGTTGCTCCTAAAGTAGCACATTTAAGCTCGGGAATTAATACGGTTCAACTCACAGGAAACTGTCTCTCAGTGATCTTGTTCATGCCACGGGTCTGGATAACTCGCTCATAAGCTGAAATTTGAGAATTAAAATTAAATAGCAACAATTAGAGAGCAGTACTATGTCCATTGATTTTCGCCAAAGCAGAGTATAAGAGAAAGAACAAGCATGCTTTAAATAAGTCAACCGCGAAATATTGACTGGCAACTGTGCATAAAAAGTAGGAGCGCGAGAAAAAGCCTCTGGCAACTAACAAAGAGTGCAGTAACTTGCCTTCTTTAAAAAGCTCTTCCACCTTATGTCCATATGGGGCGTTTGTTTCAATGTAGTTCAGCATGTTGTACCGCATTGCAATACTTCTCCCATCCTCCTCTGATATTACTCTCGGGCTGGCATGGGAGCAGGTGTCTTGAGTCCCCACGAGAATGACGGGCAAACTCGATAAGGAGCGATGTTGTTCCATTTGGTGGTAATAACCAATTGCTGTGTTGAACGATTCCATCGAGTCAAGAGCAAAAACGAGTAGGACCCCATCTATCCATTGCGTGAACTGAAAGGTAAAAAGGTAATCCCCGAGGACAATGAAATACCAAACCTGAGCATTAGGAGGACTACTTCCTTCTTCTCTAATCAATAGCAAGTGACTTCGTCCACCAATCAGGACTTCCTTTTTGAATCTCCCACCTTCAGCACTCGGATCAGCCACGTACTCCTCAGTAAGGTAGTAATGTACCAGAGACGTCTTGCCACTGTCTAATGATCCGATGACTCCTAATCGAATATCACCAACGATTCTGCTCATTGTCCACTCCTGACTGTTTACAAACGCATCTTCAATATTCAGGATTTGCAGCCTTAGTTGTTCTTGTAATTCTTCATCTGGAATGCCTTGGATCAAATCATAACTGGTGTATATCCAGGGATGAACCGACTCGAATCGGTTTATTTCGGCGCGGATTTGCTCGGAAATGTAGGCATTCCTATGATGGGATGAGGAGGAATGCCGCATAGTCCCGGAGCCATGTTCTCGGCAGTCCTGCATCCGAAGACTGAGTTCCTGTAGAAAGTTTTTAAATAAGTACCGAGAACAAGAAGAACCACGGTAAAATGACCTTCAAGGAAATTCCATCAATTGCGCAAATCGATTGACTGCGCGTTCCGGAAAGAAATGAGATGAACGAAAATTGAGGAAATAAAAGCACTAGTAAATTAAAAAACAGGAAACTGGATAACATCTGGTGGGGAATTAAACACGAAACAGATATTACAGCGTAGAATAACGCTTCAGAAGTCCTTCAACGGTTGTTAATAGTTTCTGTATAAACTCAACAAAAATATACTAACGAAAACGAGATCAAAGAATATCCCACGCCTCTTCGAACTCGCTGGCAAATTTGCAACAAGTAATTGCTGCACTCAACGGGTAATTACTAATCTTGATAGCTGTATTTGGGTAATCTATTTTCACTTGACCAGTAGCGATGCATCCTATGACGATGGCGACCTGCTCGAGTTCACCTTTTGGAACAACTTCCCGTGGTCTCAAAAATTTTGAGGCCGAGTAAGACGTCAAGTAAACTTCGCATCCGACGGGCAAATATTGAGTTACAGGATTCTTAATCACCCTCATAAGAATAGTTCCGTCCTCTGTCTTAATAACGCGTTTCACAAGTAGTTGTACTGAAAATAAACCATTAAACACATGGATCCAATGGGAAAACGTACACATTAGTCCGCAGAAGCGGTTGAATG
This sequence comes from Halicephalobus mephisto, assembly GCA_009193035.1. Taxonomy (NCBI): domain Eukaryota; kingdom Metazoa; phylum Nematoda; class Chromadorea; order Rhabditida; family Panagrolaimidae; genus Halicephalobus; species Halicephalobus mephisto. Next base: position 188,970 of record SWDT01000211.1, on the reverse strand, counting down.
TCCGAGGAATTCTACACTGAGGAGAGATTTCAACCAGTACATTAGATGTCGTGTGGAAGTAGATTTGTAGCTTTCCAGCACGATTCAACGGCGAGTCCAGCAGCATCAGCAGACACTGAAACCAGCAGAATGTGGAGCAATAATAAAGAGTTAGCAAACCTGATGCAGAATATCAGGTCGATATTTCAACGGATCCTGTTTGAGATGATTCTTGATAAACGTCGCATCCTCACTAGTAAGTATAGCGTCTTTCTTCCCTACCTGTAAATCAATGAACTGATTAATATTTAAAACAAACAAACATACAAACCTTCCCGAATTCCAGCACACAATTCTCAAGGATAACAATCAACTTCTTTCCGAATCCCGATTTAGCATATATGATACCCGATTTCCGAGGTTTTTTAGTTGGAGGTCCGGAAGTAGACATCTTTGAGTTTAAAAGTTGACAATTTTTAACCAAACAAACTCGATAAAGTCAACGGACAAGAGTCGAACGGAACACGCAGCATGCGACAATGAGAAAATTTGCGCGCTGCAAACGGTAGTGGACTTTTTCGCGCCGTGACCCGTCCAAGTCGATGTTTTCTTTGGGAAGATCATTCTTTTAGGCGTAGGTAATTATTCTCGAGATTTCGAGTGATGGTCGACAAAAAGAAGTTGAGAAAATCTATTCGGTTACTCGAAAACGATGCCTTAGGGCCTAAATACACTGAGAGTCCAACAAAGGTGGGTTTTTCGCTCTTTCGTTGTTGTATTTTCATATGTGGATCTTTAGTTCCTATTTATTTCCAATAGTGGAATCACTTGTAATGTCAACCCGACGGAATTACTGACCAAATTAGAAGGGTTTGGTACGATCAAAAACTTTTTATCCTTTCGAGAAAAATCGTACACGTTCGTCGCATATGAAAACGAAGATCAAGCTCGCTCTGCTCGAGCCTCTTTGAACGGAAGACCTCTGATCTCACAGGGTCATAAAATTTGTGTTTTCTTTGTTGATTCATGTAAATTTCTATTTTATGTTCCCTTGTTAACCAATATTTAGTCCCACAGTTTGCTTCTCGTCAAACTCAAATGCCGAAAGGGTTGACCCTAGAGGAGGAATTTGTTACAGAGAAGGAAGAATCGTCTTTGGTGAAGTTTTTGAGTACTCTAGATTTCGGTAAGATTTCATATATATGATGTAATGCTACTTTGTTTTCCAGAGCCTCTAAGTAGTCGTTTGGTGAAGCACTTTGGCTACAGGTTTAACTACGGCAATAATACCGCTTTTGAAGAAACTGACCCAATGCCGAGTGAATTTGACTGGGTTATTGAAAGGATCAAACCGTTTTACGACAATGGACCTCCGGATCAATGCACGATCAACTTCTACAAGCCTGGGAATGGGATAAGCCCTCATGTCGACAATCACACTGGGTTTTGCGAGACTATAGTTGTGATTAGTTTGTCGTCCTCTCTCAACATGAGTTTCCATCACATGGCCAATTCGGCTTATGAGATGGAGCTTTTCATCCCTCAGAGAAGTTTAATGATTATGAAAGGAGAAGCTCGTTATTGCTACAAGCACATGATTCGAAGTGGGAGTGTTGATGTCAACCCGGTGAACGGGCAGGTTTATCAACGTTGTGAACGATATTCACTAACATTCCGGAAGATTACTCATTCTCCATGCCAGTGTCCTTTCCCGGAATACTGCAATTCTGACAGAGGAGAGTATAATTCCTTGCCAAGAACCGATGAACAAGCCAAAACTGTCGAGAAACTTTATGTACAGAATACCTATGAAGGAATTGCTGGCGATTTTGACATCACCAGGTATTCGAAATGGAGATCTATTACTGATTTCTTGAATACGATACCTAAGGGAAGTGTCATTCTAGATGCTGGATGTGGCAATGGAAAATATCTAAGCAGAGAACCGCACCACTTTATTGTTAGTTTATTTTTGTGTATTTTTTTTATTGACGATTTCAGATCGGATTCGATATGTGCCAAAACTTACTGAAAGCAGCGACGAAGAGGGGTGAAGTGTTTCGTTCAAGTATTTTCGAAATCCCAATGAAAGACGAGTCTGTGGATGCTGTTATCTCCGTCGCTGTAGTTCATCATTTCCCTACTCCGGAACGTCGTCGACAAGCTATTGCTGAATTAGCTCGCGTCCTTGTTCCTGGAGGTCATGGCTGCGTAACTGTTTGGTCTTTCGAGCAGAAAAATTCTATTTACGCTCAAATGCGTTCTGGACGTCCGAAAGCCATCGATCCTTCGCGAGAAAACGGACATCTCCCTATCCATGATGGGACGGTCTTTACTAGCAAAGACATGCTGGTTCCGTGGCTAGACCGCGATCACCAACAACCAAATGCGTTTCGTTATTATCATCTATTCGACGAAGGAGAACTTGACTCTATCGTCGAATCCGTTTCTGGTCTTAGAGTGATTTCTTCTCAGTACGAAGAAGGAAATTACGTTGTTGTTTTTCAAAAACCGGTGAATTGTTGAATTTTAATAGTTTTTGTTTTGATAAACGGGTTGGAAGATAAATTTTCTAATGTTTATGGTTATCGATCGAACAAATCGTAGTACCTCTTACTGGCGATAATCCGAACAATTTCTAGTCGCTTTCTTTTCTTTCTTACCAAACAAACCGTCCGAAACGATCGGGGTCCTTCCGACACGAAAACCTGCGGCCAACTTTGAGCAAAGCTGTTTGTCGAATAACTGCATTTTGGAGTGATTATTCACCAATTTTTGCTTTCTTCGCTTATTTCCTTGTGTTGTTGATATATCATTTTTACAGCTAACGGTGATGCCTCCGCCACCACCGCCTCCACCACCTCCTCCACCGTCATTGGGAGGCCCAAAGCCACCGAAAACAACGAATGATAGAGCTCAACTTCTCAGTGAGATACATCGTGGAACGAAGTTGAAGAAAGCAGTTACTAATGACAGATCTGCCCCCCAGATCGGTGGTTCTAATTCGAAACCATCCACAGCTAGTTCTGGCGGAACATCACATTCCTCTGGTGAGTTTTTACATCGATTTCTTTGTTTGATTGAAATCTATTCTAGTTGCATCGACGAGTACGTCATCGGGTCAAGCACCTGCAGCTCCTGCCGGATTGGCTGGATTATTCGCTAATGGGGTACCGAAGAAACCAAGCGATGCGAAGAAGATGGCTATTTCGAATACATTGAAGCCAGCCGTTCCCACATCGTCGATTCCACCACCGAAACCGGTTAACTCCATGTCACTCAGAAATGATGGACAAACGACTACTCATTTGTAGTTTGATTTTAATGAGACTTTTATAACATTGATTTTTCAGTCCATCAACTCCTAGTCATCCAGTGACTACGACGACTTCTTCAGTTCCCCAGGCAAAACAGAAGCCACCTCCTCCGGAAGCTCCTCCAGCTGTGAATAAGCCCCAGACTTACAACACCTTGAGACCTGCAGTTCCTAATGGACCGAAACCCCCGCAAATAAAGAGAGCTGAGAGTACAGAGGAGAACTCGAATACTAGTCGGAACGCAGCTCGTCAACGTCCAGCGGCGCCTCCTCCGCCACCACCTTCTGCTAGACCTGTGATGAACACTCAAGGTACAGATGACCTACCACCACCCCCTCCTCCTCCAAGACATGCATCAGTGGAGATTTCTCAACCCCCTCCTCCTCCTCCTCCGCCGAATTTTGGTGCTCACAAAAACAATAACAATTGGACTCGTCCGACGACTCAACCTACCAATGTGCCTACGTACAATTCTTCAAGCTCATCTTCTCAGCTGGGTACTTCTCCTATTCTTGCTGGTAGCCATATGAGGGCTGTTGATGCACCTGCTGCTCCTTCAACTCTTCGTCCTGTTGTCAAATCCACTGGAAAGTCGTTCGAAGAGCGTTTCAGATTTCTTTCAGTGGATCAGTTACCGCCTCCTCAAGCATTTTCCACTAAACATGCAGCGGTATAAATACCCGATGAGCCCCCGCCTTGGATGTTGTGCTTTATTTATCAGAAAAGGTAAACCTTCTATTCATAAATTGTGGTTATTTTGAGGTCAGAGAAAGAACTGTGCAATACACTTGTTAATTCAATGAGTACTATCAAATCAGTCATCTGAATGGAAACTTGGGGATTTCTGTTTAGAGTTGTTCTCGAGGGATTTGATCTTTTTTCGAAGTTCTTCAATCACAGTTCTGAGTTCATCAATGGCCTTCGTCTGAAACCTTAGATTGAGATTCAATCGTTATTGAAAGCCGTTACCTGCATGATGATGTGGTTCTTAGCGAGTAGTAAAGTTGCGATTTTCGAGAGTTTCCTGACAGTAGTTCCATGAGCATAGGGGATGACACTACGGAGTTCATCAAGGGCAGCATTGAGGTCGTGCATTCTACATCGCTCACGGTAGTTGATCGTTATTCGATGGTTGGAGTCCATTTGGCGCTCACTCTGCTTGGTAGAGGATGGGTGATGAATTTCTGGATCCATAAGAAACAAGGAATGGATTCCAGTGAGAGTTATCAATCACAGTTACTTCAGATTTGAAAAGACAAAAAAGAAAGTCGTGACATTTGGCTCTTGAGGGAGAATTGACTGGCTGGCAACCGCGCAATGATGCTTTTGTCGTCGGTCCCCCTTAGATTCAAATGAGGCAAATCTGGCCAGCTACTTGAATTGCAAAGTCCCCAAAGACGTTTACTGTATTCTCGCATAATTTGTTTTCAAGAAACGACTCGGACATTAATCAAAAGCGACACTTTTATTTAAACAAACTTGAACATCCTATTCAACTATGGATCTAGTATATTCTAAACAGCTTGAGCTCCAACATTGGGCTTTATTTCGTCCACTGTAGCAAGGGCTTCCACGGCAGGGCTCGTCTCAGGTTCTTCTTTCTCAATCTGCGGTTGATACAAGTCGAATAGTTTGGCGAGGTCTTTGAAGTTGGTGACTTCCTTTGCATCAGCGATTATCTTGCGGGCAATTTCAATTCCAACTCCGAAAATATTCAATAATACAACTCCCACAACTTTGTTCTCCTTGATATAAAAGACAACACCTCGAGATTCAGAGAGCTTGTTCTGAAAATACAACTTGATCAGAATAATCAGTAAAATCCAACCTTATCAATGGGAGCGAAAACAGAGACCGTTTTCAAAGAAGTATCTATTTGACCGATGGCGCTGATGTGGACCTCATGTCCAAAGCTGGACGTAAATGCAGGGCGATGATGGAAGTCCTTGGTATTTCCTGTCATATTCTGTCCAGCGAGTCTTCCAGTTATTTGAGCATTTTCCCATCTAGAAATACGAACACGTCCGAATAAAGGATCTTGATAGGCAGCGACGTCACCAGCAACATAAACATCTGGCGCTGAAGTTTGGAGTTTTGAATCAGCAATAATTCCTCCAATTTCTTCATCGACAGTAATCCCGGCATTCTTTGCAATTCTTACAGAAGGCTCACTCTTATCGGCAATGACAATATAATCAACAATGAGACGTTCCTTCTTTCCATTCATTTCAAAAACAACCGCAACTTTCCCGTTTGGCAATTTGTCGACGGCAATAGGCTTACTTCCCGCACGGATATGAACTCCTGAAGTTCGAAGAACATTCTCAATAGGGTCGCTGACAGTTTTTGGAACAAGTTTTCCGAAAGGATGATCACCAGTCAATGCATAAACAACTTTCAGCTTCTTCTCAAACTTTGATGCCAATGAATACGCCAGTTCCGGAGCTAAGATACTATCGCCGAAAATAAGAATGGACTCGGATTCATGAGCAATGTGACAAAGTTTCTGGTAATCCGAAATCTGGAAGTTTTTTACGTAGAAAATAGAAAGACGAAAGTGAACTTACGGCATTATATGTCATAACTTTGTTCCTCAAATGTGGAGTATAGAACGGATATGGAATATTCGGCTTCCCACCTGTGGCTATTAGACACTTATCAAATTTGACTTTCTTTCCACTGTCCAGAGTAATCTCCTTGGAAGTTGGATCTAGTTCTATTGCCTTAGTGTTGCGAAGTAATGAAACACCTCCATGTTCAAACTCTTGTAGAGCTCCTGGGTTTAAGAAAAATCCATCGGATTCATATCTGATATCTCTTTTCTTCCCTGAGATGGACACGTAGTCAAGAGTTTTATATGCTGTTGGAGTTGCATAGAGCCAAAGTTCTGAAAAGAAGAAGTTCAATCAGCTAAAATAAATCATAGTCCTGCCTTTTGAAAGAGGTGGTCGATTGTACGGTGTTTCATTCTCATCAGAAATCATCAGAACTTTAGATTCCGGATCATATGCCCGAATAGTAAGCGCAGCATAGTAAGCAGCAGTTCCACCGCCAATAATCACATATGGAACATGTTCAGGCAACGTCATATTCGCAAGTTTCTTCTTCAATAATGCAGCTTGTTCATCTAGAAACTCTCTAAGATGTGACTTTTTAACTGGAGCAGTATCATCTGCGGCATAGGCTGTAAAGTGATCGCGACTGACGTAATAAAGGAGGACTCCAGAGGTCAAACACACGATTCCAGGATAAAAACAGAACCTGTAAATAGACATTCATATATCAAAATCAACTGCAAATACAACAAACCTTCTGAAAGTATCATCAAAACCTGTGTTTTCCCTTGAATTTGAAGATCCATTAAATGATGAGAAATTTGAACATTGACGGAAATCGAATCTACTCCTCAAAAGTCTGCAGCGGAGTCCTACCTGATAGGTTTTATTAGATATTTGTTGTGCTGTCCGGAGGAGTGAGATCATGACGGAAACTCAATTAATAAAATATTAAATCAACCTAAAAACATAAAATAAAATACAAATTCAAAGGAGAGATAACTTTAGGCCAAGTGGTCCTTTGAAATAGTTACAACTCATTTTAATCCTGTCAAATACCTATTCGGAATTTATTGTTTGTATTTATTAAACAGTTCTCAAGAATGAAGGAAACTGGGTAAATACAAAAATTCCATATATCACGTATCGACAAAACGCAAAAGAACTTTCTACGTGATTAGCGAACTTTCAATCATCTATTTCATAAATACTCGTTTTTTGAGCCCATTTTACCAATTTGAATAATTCTTTTTATAATTAAATAAACTCTTTGGACTGGTTATAGCTACTTCATTGGTTATTTTCGAAAAAGTGGCCATAAGCACGAAAAAAGCGAAAATTAGGATTTACGGATTTCGCGAATTATCTCGACCTAGAAGAGTCGTTATTAAAACCGGACTACAGATTCTGACTGTACTCTTGAATACTTTCGATTTGATATATAAATCATCTCAAAAGCCACTTTGATTAAGATTACTTCCCTTGTCAGAAATCACTCCAACAAGCTCGAAGTACAAAACGCGCATATTGCAGGAAAGAGATGTTCGAGTGATTGCCGGATTTTTCCATTTGATTTATAAAATGACTGACAAAAACTTTGTGGTGTATCACACAACATTACATACAACAGTAATTTTAGATATTTGCACCACTGGTAATTTTCGTAATAATTTTCTCCCTATTTGAGTCAAGATATCATCATCGTTCTTATGAAATTCGCGGATTTAGATGCTTTTAGTGGACTGGAAGTTATATAAAAAAGTTAAGATGACTCATATTGCAAGATTTAATACGAACGATCAATATTAAAACTGAAAATGCACCTCAAACTGATTCCTTAAATGAATACTGATTTTTTATAATCTCAGATATAAAAATGAGAGACACTGATGTAGGTTTTTCGAGTTTTCCCTACTCCTAAATGAGCTTATTGTTACGACATGATTGAAATTTAAAGAATATAGTCAGATCTTCATTTACAAAAACACTCAGAAGTAATTTCATATTGCCAACAAGAATCTTAGAACTGATGTGCTTTCATGGACCACAATTGATTTGTTATCAGCGACCGTCCATCCTGTATGATCATAGAGGATGTATAAGAGTTAATTCGATAAGTATTTCAGCTTGGTCCGGTTTAAAAGCCCATTAAGACATTATTTTGGTACTCGATGTTGCTCAACAATAGTGTTAAATCTCGAATATTGTATCTGAAGATTTCTTCAATGAACTTCTACATTGTTGATATTAAAGATACAAGATAGACATAAAATCAAAGAATTCTTGATTATTTTTGTTCGAAATGAAATATCGAATGTTGATGTAAATAGTTCTGTATCATTTTTATACATTTTTATTCGCCTTTTTAAATTAATTTACATATCATTAAATTCGAAAAATAACATGAATGTTGAAAACCCTGTTGGTAATAATAATAAAAATATTAAAGAATATTTATCGAACTCTTAACTTGTCTATTTTGTAAAACTTCTAAAAATTGAGTTCCTTTGATATATGGAATTTCACTTAGATTTGTCTCAGAGTAGTATCCCACTAAAACGAGTAAGATCCTGAATTTGAATTCCATGAGCTTTAAAATTACATACATATAATCCCAAAAGGTTACCTCTACACCACGAGGGAAATCCGTTAAAAATTTCCAAGTTCAGAAAGTGAACCAAGTAATGGTCGACAGCAATTATTCTTCAAGTGAAGGTCCAGTAATACTCATTCTATCTATTTCTAAACTGTAACGAGTTAAAATAATTTATAAAACAAACAAAAACAGAGACAACAACAAACGAAAGCTACCTTTGACGAATCCAGCTTAAACTTGAAATCTATGAGGTTCTAAATCGCCTTCTCACAGTTCTAGTTATATGTCGCGTCGAATCTACAAACTTAGTTCTGAGCGACTTCTTCAAAATGTTATCACTTAGTAATAGCTTAGCTTCGACCATGAACGATTCAAGGACTTGATTAGGAATGTTCTCGAAACCGTCAATATTTTCTATTTATTCCCATATCACACATTCAAAGTTCACAAACAATACTAAAGTTAAATTCCTTGTACCTTTGATCCAACTCATCCGTCGGTGCGTGCGAGCTTTCTATTCCTAGGACCTTGGGATTCTTCTTATCATCTAGCTTGTTTTTGGTCAACCGAGCCTCTAATGAGAGATATCCAGAGGGCTTCGCTTCTTTAGCCTACAAGCAGCTTGCGGGCCAAGCTTCGAAACCGTCAATATCCACCTCCTTTTCGGATGTTGATGACAGTTTATTGTCTGTGTCCTCAGCAATGTCGGTATCAAGAGTGTCTTCTTCAAGACTATCTTCCCAAATGATCGAAACGAGAAGGGGTTCCTAAAACCAAATACCGAATTAAAAAATCGTTGAAAATAGCCATGAAGGTGGAAAATAAAATCCAATGTACTTTATAAAGAAAGCCAACATCCTCTTCAGAATCATAGTACTGATAATCATCATAAGATTCATTTTCGCTGCCAGCTATATGAAATTCTCCAAGTTCTACAGGAACAGAAGGCATGAGCTTTTCGTTTACAAACCTCTTGATATTTCTAAAGATAAAAACTTACTATCAATATAAAACCATTAGCAAACCTCAAGACATTGGTCATAAAAGAATCATCATGGTAAGCATCGATGATCTCCTGAAGATCGAACAACAAGGCTTTCTTCAATGAGATGTGGATTTCATCAGCAACATGGTAGAGCTAACTAAAAATGTCAATTCCATCGTAAATCCAAAAAGTAAAAACCTACCTACTCAGACTGAAGAGTGTATCCAAGCGTCCATAATATGAAACATCTTCAAGAACGTACATCAAAAGAATATATAAGCACTAAAAGGATTATGAGCGTGAGAAGCAACTGGACACATGCAAAAAAATAAACAAAAATGAAAAGCAAATAAAATTATTACTGTAGGAGCAATCATTCGTGCTAAGATCAAAATATGTTAAGGTAATTCCGTGGTCTCAGAACGTCAATCATGTTTCTTTAGCTTCATTCTATTTTCTCTTGATTTTTCTTTTTTAAAATGACTTTATTTTTTTCAAATAACTATTTAGATATTCATCAAGTAGTAACACCTCGGAAAATTAAACCACATCTTTTGATGAAAATGTGTGGAAAACTAACACATGATTCGATATATTTCATTTCTGAGAAGTTACATTGCCAATTATCAAAGTCGATCAATACCATTATTGTGAAAGAGGGCTAGAAATTAATGAGTAGGAATTTTTACTTAGTTTCCGTAAGGAGTTTGACAGAAATCTTTGGAGCATTCTAGAAGTTAGTGAGAATTTCTGGAATCTAATACAACTTTTTAAAATCTTTATGAATCTCATGGAAAATTCCAGATCATATGAGAACTTTTTTTTGAAGATTTTCAATATTCCTGAATCCAATAAAAGTTTCAGAAGCTTTTTAGAATTCTGTGAAAATTTTCAGTATCTAATACAGACTTCCAGAGTCCAATAAACGCGTCTGGAAACAATATCTGGTACAATCTTTTAATAAATAATGTCTAAAAAATGAAATTTCTATAAGGTCAATAAAAGTGGGGGAATGTTACTAATTAGTGAAGTACAAAATCTACATTTCAAATGTTTGAAGTTTTTCAACATGTTTATTTTAAAAAATTTATTCTTTTAGTAATATCCTGAATAGAATAAATCAATTCAACAAAGATATGATCCTTATAGCTTCTGTTAATAATAATATTCGTCGGAACTCATAGATGGGTTACAATTTTAGTGCAGAAAATTCACAAACAATCTAGATAAATCAGCCCAATCTGCATACATTGAAAAGACGGAGAAGACGATTGTTGTGTTCCTCAATGCAAATATCTCTTAAGTAGAATCTACTTTTTGCTGTGATTTATCTTAAATGACTCGTCTAAGAAAACAAAGTAATTTCTAGTAAATTACTCGTTTCGAAAGATTTTATTAACAGTAATTCATAGTGTGTTCTCTGAAAACTCTAATGAGGAAAATGTCAACACTTTCGGGTAAATGGATTATAATAAATTTTATTGTCAACATTTACTTTTTATCCAAAACACAGAATAATCTTTAATCTTGGTTAATTTTCCTTGGAATGGGAGATATCTTTCAGAAGTTCTTTCAACAATGGTTTATAGGCTCTTCTGAATGCATAACTATACAGTAACCCCAAAATGAACTTTCCAGGACATAATTTCCTAAATTGTTCAATTTTCTTTATAATGATTTTCCATCCTCGAAACACTGACATTCATCACTCATGTACTCATCACACTCGTGCTTCAAAATCCACCATTCGAAATAATCATATATATGACTCGATTTGTACAGTTGACACAATGCATTACTCATGGACCTCCCACACTTTTTATCAACGGCGAGTAGTTGACAAACTAATAGTTGTTGGTAAGATTCGGATTGCCCTTTCTTGGCATACACATCTAGCTCTTGATTTTCACATGTATAATAATTGTCATCCATGTATCTAGTTGTGACCAAGAGGCAACCGAGAGCTTTAATAGTCACTCCATTCGTACTGTTTGGGCAGAGCATCCTTTCTCCGACGAGGGTGAACTGTAAAAGGGATTCATATCCCATTAGAGAGTTTATGGTTCCCTTGTTGCCAAGACAGTTATCAGTAAAATTTTTCCCAAAGCATGTAAGTAATTCTTCTATTGTTTGACAATATTTGGAAACTGTTTTGTTATCTGCTGGGAGTTTTCTGAATTCACCAAGGAACAACGGAAATCGCCAAAGTGGAATTTCTTGTCTTCTTTCAAAAGTATTCATACAGCTTTTAAGGCGCTGAAAGTGTAGTGTTTAAAATATATACTAACAAGTTGTACAAGGATTTACAGTAGTTTCTGCCAAGTCAAAACTGTTACAGTTATATTTCGCAGCGAATATCCCAGAAAATAACCAAGAAATAGAGAATAGAAATATCATCATAGTTATCCGTAGCCACAGTAACAAACACACCAAAGTTCCATTTAAAAAATACCAATAGCCCCCTGTAACTATAATTGCCTAAAAGCAATAAAAGTAGATTTTCCACAATTTATGCTTGGGGTAAGTTGTGAGGAAAACTAAATTTATATAATAAATTTAAAGACTCATGGAAATGATTAAATTTGCGCCAGTTTTTCATGAAAAAGTCTAATATCAGTTGTTTGTAATATCTCACTAGCTTTTTAAAATGTTAAAAATTAAGCAATTGATAAAATCTTTCATTATTCCAATCTTTGTCGATATTCATTACGTCATGAAAGATAAATGAAATCGAATGATCAGATTAATTCTTCAAAAAGATTGATTCCAGTTACAGATCGTACTTAGTACTCTTAGATGGATGCTTTTGCTTTACTTTTGACCAAGTAACAAAGCACATACAAAAAGAATATTTTAAATAAAATGCATATGATATATTAGAGTCGTTTTAATGTATCTTTTTTGTGTGTATACTCCAAGAAAATTGAAGGAATGTAAAAAGTACTACTTAAGAAAATCTGTTAAATAGTTGAAGAATTTCCTTTGGTATTATCAGAAAAATAACAATTAGAATTATCAATCGATAGATAAACGTATTTGAGAGGAGTTTCCGCAGTGCTATTATTGAGGGTTTCATTGAAAGTAATTCATTGATTTCTGTCCAAAAATGGCATCCAATTTTTGTATTTCAATCCTTATTAAAATTCTGACAATATTCTGTACAATTGGAGTCTTGAACGGATTATTGACTTTCGGGTACTATGTATTACTTTTTAAGACTTCTTTGGTTCCTTTAGTTGCCGGTCTTTCATTTGTTTTCTTCGGTATATCTCTTGTTAGTTATTCATTGATTGTCGCTGCGGGAATCGGTGCTTTGTACCAAACCGGACTGACCCAAGTCTACGATTCTTCAGCCAGCTGTAAGAAGAACTGTTTAACCATTATAAGTGGAATCACTGTTACTGCCATCCTGGTAAGGAAATCTTTCTGGAAATGATTAGTACTCCTTTCAGATCTTCCAATTCGGCATTTCTATTTATGGACTAGTACTTTCAATCGACATTCTCCGTTCACAATCCACTGCTTGTCCCATCGACAAAATACACACTTGCCGTCTGATTGTTCTCTTCTTCTTCCTAACATTCGCCTTCTTGCTTCTTCGTCAAGAGTTCTTCAAAAGCATGAACTACAAAAACATTCACGTTAGTGAATCTTATAATCGGCTTTTCGGGATTCATATTAAAACTACAACAGTGATCAAGGACGAAGTCAAGAACGTTATTACTGAAGTTACAAAAAAGGGCGTAACGAAAAGAATAACTACAGTAACTGACAACAATGGACAAACAACGACAAAAGTTGAATTCTTTGGACCAGACGGGAAGCCAATTGAATACAAAGGCGGGAGTAGAGTCAACGGAAGAACTTTACTGAAAACTTTTCTCTTTGATCGTGAGTTGATAAGAATTAATATAGTTTAATTGAATGATGATTTAGCTCGTTCGTCAATTAAAAAGACTATGAAACTGATGAGACAACGGGAACTGGATTTGGAGTCAGGAGAATCCATGGAAATGAAACCATTATCGACATGAAATGCTATTGCAGTGTTCATTTCAATATTGAAAAAATAAATTTCAGATAATGGATTTTCAGTCATTTCCAGTCTTCTAACTAGATTTTTTATAGAACATAGTTGTTCAAGAATATCTGCTTCTCTAACTCCATAAATTAACTACTAAATACATCTACTATGAGCTTCTGGAAACTAAAGTTTTACTTGTGAGGTTTCACCCACTAGACTAGTGTACAAGTTCAAGACCTAATTCGTTTCACATTCAGTTATTATCTCTTAAATCTTCTTCTCCCTGTACAGATGCAATAAATAAATCCCCTTACTTGTTTATCAAAATAAAAATAGCTCAAAATATTCTTATTACAAAAATTTCATATAATTAATAAGTATCTTACTAATAAAATTGGATTTATTCTAAATGTTCTATTACTATACATGATTATTACTTACAAAGCCCCGGGAATAAAACAGTACAATATTATTTTATTGTAGGTATATTCTCTGGACTTTCTGCTTTTATTTATCCATGCAATTAGGGTTCTATAAGTAATTTTATGGCAACGTAGAAACTCAATTTTTCAATTCAAAACCAAGATAATTTTAAAATTCTTTTCCAAATAGAGTATAATTTAGACAATAATAGAGTCTGAAGAAGTTCAATTTCCTATTATCAACAGAATATTTCGCCAATAGTTAATCCATTAAGATTTTTTGTGAGATTTTTGAATAGTTTGTAATCTTCTCATTCTGAGTGTTATTCCTGTGAAATTAATTTGCCAATATCTACTCTCCTATCATAAAAAGTCAGTTTTAACTCATGAACTATCAAACCCGTTTTTCTATGATTTTTATGTAAATTTTGTCTACGTTATTTTTCATTGACTTTATATATTCAAAAACAATAAAATTTTAAATAATATTGAATATAATATTAAATAACTTTCATCCGAAATTTAAAAATTATCAAAAAACGAAACTACAAGCTCGTAAGAGTGTTCCTATGTTTCGATATAACCCAAAGTTAGTATTTCCACTTTTACATTAAAATAATTACCTATTTAATAGGCTTTAAGTATAATCATTGTCATATCATCTGTAAGACAAATATTATTCAACAGGATTTTCTGGAAATTATTCTAATTATTAACAGTAAAAAATTATGTTCTCAATAATAAAAAAATTCATTAAATTCCTTTTGTAAAAAACTCATCTTATTAGAACTAAAATCGGAATAACACTCTTATCTTTCTCTCAAATGATTTTCTAGAACTTTCGTATTCATTGTTTTATTTTATGACTTTCTGACTTCCTAAAGATTTTCAGAAATATCCCGAAAGAATTTTTGAATTATTAAAGTCGAAATATTTCACTACATTAGTAGCTAATTTAAAAAATTCTTAAATTATTAATTTGAACTTCTGAAATGCAATGAAACAATTCGAAGGAATAAATAATCTCAGAATTCTTCTAAAAACACCATACCACAAAAAATATTTTTTTCAAGAACAGTATAAAAGATTTGTGATTCTCACAATTCAAATAACTTGCCTTAAAATAATTGACTTCCTAGGAGAAACAGTCGGAAAACTGATGATTTCGAAAGTTAATTTTTGCATTTTGAGAAATCCATTTCTGTGTTTAGGGGATAAACTGGGAAAAATTATTCAAAAGTATGTTTTCTTTAATTCTTGGAACACTCTCAATATTTATTCAAAATACTGAAAAATCTTAGAAGTACTGCTGATTCAAAAATATTTAATTGCTTCAAATTTAGAACTAGATCAGAAATTAACAGAACAGAAAGATGTGAGTCCCACTCTCTTCGTTACTTCTTTTGTCTTCTTCAATCACAAATGTAGTTATAAATTTGGAGGAGTCAAATTCCTTTAAGGTGTTTATTTTCTGATTTCACTCTCTGAAAGAAGTGTTAGAAGTTGAGTATCAGCAATTGTTGATTATTTTAACTAAATTTGTCGATTTCTACTGTGTAAAGAGTTGAAGAAAGACATCGACGAAATAAGGAAAAGTTCTTCGTGTTTTTAATTTTTTACTTCAAATTTTATTTGTTTTGTAGATTCTAAGGGAATTCAGAACAATTGAGTTCTTAGTTGATAACTTTTAACCATCGAGATTGTCCATTTCACTCGAATACCAGTTTGAACAATAAGTCAGATACATAATTCGCAGAAAAATAAATTTATTAACTTTGAAGTGTAGTTTCTTCTTGTTAGAAAAGAATTAAACAATTCGGAGCAGACTATATTTTCTAAACATTTTATCTTTTTCATGTTCCTTGCAGAAACTATTCTTAATTCATCCCTGAGGGCACAAGAATTGACAAATTTGTAACAATTCTTGATTCTGTTATTTAGAGAGAATACTTTGGAAAATCAAGTTGGAGATGTGACTTTCTTCTCACTTATAATCGATGAAAATATTGTGATGATTGAAAAGATTTCATCACACCGTTGACTGATGGAAAAGAATGAAATCTAGTGAACACAATCACCTCTCGCTAGGGGTCAAACCAGGGTGAAAGCACGCCATCCCGTTCGATCTGGCCAGTGAAACGCCCTAGGGCTCGATTAGTACTTGGATTGGAGACGTCCTGGGAATCTCCAGTGCTCCTAGCTCTTTTTTGTTACTCAGATGGTTGAACCAATTGGGCAACAGATGGGGAAGCCTCGTTAATTTGCTCTGAGAGATTGCAGAACAGTTCCAAAATAATTAATTTTTGAAATATTCTTTTCTATTCTAGAAAAAGCAAGAATTGAATTAAGAGTTGTTCCTTCCCTTAGACATCAACTGAATGGAGAATTTCATTATATTCTATATTTATCAGATTAATACTAATGATTGATATCACTAACAGCAGTTTTCAGATATCCACCTAATACCTTTTGAATGATTTCAAAACTTATTATTTGATTTTTGAACCTTCGAATGACAGACATTATCGATAAAAGCAGAAACTTCAGAATTCGGGGCACAGAATCTCCTGAACTTGAAAGTCAGCCCCCAATTCTGACTTCAGATTCGGAATCTACGGGTCCGATTACCCTATGGTGCATATTTTGCTCTTCAAATCTGAGAGGAATCATCACTTTTTCTATCAAAGAATGTGGAAAGTGAAATTCCTGTCAGAGAAGCGAAGAAAACACTATTTTTCCACTTTAATTTTTACCTATTAATTACAGTACTTTTTTTCCTGTTACAGTATACCTTTTTCTTGTTACCGTATTCCTTGGCCTATTACCGTACCTATTTTCCCTGCTACAGTACTCCTTCTCTTGTTACAGTATACCTACTTTTCATTACCGTACTTCTTGGCCTATTACCGTATTCCTTGGCCTATTTTCCCTGATACAGTATACTTTTTCCTGTTACAGTATCCTATATTCGTATTACAGTACTCTTTTTCTTATTACAGTAATCTCCCTACCTACTACCCTACTCTTCATTCTTGCTACCCCATCCTTGCCTTCTGTTACCCTATGCTTCATTCTTAGTACCCTATCCCTTCTCCTATTATCCCATTTCTATTACTCATAAGGGACGATTCGGAATCCTTGTGCCCTGCGGGAATCGAACCTCGGCAGTTGAAGCGGCTTAAAAGCTTTAATTTTAACCACTGAACCATCTAAACAAATTTCCCGAATTATTTATTTTTTTCAGACTGACTGCCAACGGGGAAGATCGCTAATATTCGGTAAACTATGAGTATTTTGGGACTGTGCACTAAAAGGAATTCAAAAGATAGGAAGGATAGTGTTCACAAATTGCATTTTTTCGAATTTTTTAAACACTATTCATTGCAATATAGGAGGAATTTGAAAAATCAAAAGGAATATTAATAATTCCATGTTATCAACTTTCTGTATTTACAGAACAAGAATTAAATATACTGAAGATGATAACTAATTTCGAAACTCTTACTTTTTATTATTCTAATTTAATAAAGAATTTTGTAGATAATCTGAATCCTTCGTTCTCATAGGACATTCAATTTTAAATATCGTCAGATTGTTTGAAGATGATCTCGGAGGACACGAAAGCTCCAAGGCCGTCAGACTCGAGTTCTTTATTTTGAGATTTTTTGAGGGGAAAAGAAACTCTTTCATCACCATGATCTCCTGTTTCTGGTACAAGACTTTCTGTTTTATAGAGTTTCGAACAACATGAAAGAAGATTCATTCATTTTAATTTTGTTGATATCTGGATATCTCCAAGAAGAGATTAGGAACATTAAATGAAGTAGTATTCCTAAACTCATATATTGGAACCTTCGAAACATTATCTCTATCTGTATAGCAGGAATTGGAGGAACTACCGAATCTCTCACTGATATTAGGACTGTCCTACGGTCTATGAAAGTGGAAAATATATTCTCCTCACGTACTTATGAATGTTATGATAACTCTCTGACTTTTCAATCAATTTTCAGTCACAATGAAAGAAGCAAGGATTTCAGAAAACCTTAGAGGTCTCTCATTCTCTTAAAAACTGAAGCAATTTTGTGGTCAAACAAGAATTAGAGATTCCAGACATCAACCCTCTTTTCAACTCCCCAAGGATCTGTCGTAGAATGAGAAATGAGTTACTAAACAATCTGAAACAAGCTTAGATCTTTCGATTCTTTTCAATGTCATTCATCTCACTCTGAGGGAATTAAAAAAAATAATTGAGAGAAACAACTCTCTTTTGTAGCAACTTTCCATTAGACCAAAATGTTGTCACAAAAAATATAAAACATCCAGAAAATTATCATTCAAAATGTGGACCCTTATATCTCTTTGGTACTTTGTAATTTTATGAAAATTTTTAAAATCTCGTAGAATCTTTTGAGAGAAGCATCTGAAATCAAATGTTCTGGTATTGTTTGCCATATCTTTGAAAATCTTACCAAAGTAATAGTTTAAAAATAGTTTGGATACAATAATCCATTTGTAAAAATATTCTTTTAAATCGTAACATTACTTGACCGGGATTAATTATTGAAAGATATAGTGGGGTTCCCATTCTGCAGGAATATAATTGATTTTTCTATTAAAACATCTTAATTGTTTCTTTTGGATTCTATCAAGAGGAGAAATAACTTTTTTTTGAAGGAGTGATTCGTATTTTTTTCTTATTTGTTCGCCAAGATTCGATAACAAGGTGGCAATTAACTTGGAATTTCCTTAAAAATTCACTTATTGATAAAAAATAACAATAAACGTTACTGACATCTTCAAACAAATCCCATATGAAAAGCCAAAAAAGTGCAAGATTTTATATATCAATAACAAAAAATTCTTTTGTTTCGTACTTCTTTTTGGATATTTTTGTTTTCTCCATTAAGTGCACGGATTTGGATAATCTTCTTTATAATCTGGTGTAAATTTCTCGCTATATACATTTATTCAGTTCATTTGCCGGGAAACAAAAAGAGAACTTGTTAAAATTTGGTTTTTGATATACAAACACCTATAATATTAAAGAAATGTTTCATTTCGGAGAAGCATTCTTCCATAACAGGACATAGATTATAAATGAACACCTCAAGGATTTTAGCACGTCGAGTGACTTAATTTAAAAAACAGCTTTGATATGTACAAAATTGTTTACTAGATGTTACGATTATAAATTTCTAGAAATATTATCTCATGTTTCATATAAAATCAAACCTCATCCGGTTTACAAATTCATTTACTTTTCAACTTGATACCTAATCAAAAACACAGGTAGAAGTCATCTTCACAATTAGATTGGAATTGCTCATGATATAATTTGGATTCTTCATCAAATATCTAAATAACTGCTTTAATATATTTTAAATAAGGAGATGATTTATAGAGAATAATTCTAAGAACGATTTCTAAAGGATATCTTCAATTAATATCTGAGTAATAAACTTACTAAATAATTTTTTTTTCATTTACAGATTTCAATTAAAAATGAATTATTATATATTTGAATATCCACTTTGAAATATACCCATTGATGTATTCCGTGTGAAATTTACATAGTAATCTATCATTCTTACCAATTTTCTAAGTTTCCGGTTCAATCAGAGCAATTTCATAATTCCAGTTCGTCAAAGTGATTGACGCTTTAAGTAGATACTTCTAAATATTTTTATTGGCAAATTCCTATTATTCTGATTGCTAAACTTTACAACAACAATAGTGAATTGAATACTTTATTCTAGGTAAATTATTGTTTTCGGAACATTTTTGAATGCAAATATCTCATTCTGTTACCTTCATCAATAGTGGTGGAGTTGATCGAAATTTTCCTCAGAAAATTCCGTGCACGTTTAATGACGGCGAAGGACTTTTCGTTGAAGAATTGAGAACGCTGGAATTCTTTACTTAAAAGGACAACAAGAATAAGCAAACCGCTGGAGTGTATACATTCGATGGCACGGTCTTGGTCTCTTGATAGGTTATCGAGTTAATGAAATAACCGACGACAAAAACGACCGTAAAGGTAATTAAAACAGCTACAAACACGAATATATATGATGCCCAGATAGCCGTAAAGGTCGTGCTATCATCTCTTTCATCTAAATTTTTATCTTATAAAATTCAAAATAATTCACTTACATTTTTGTAGTAATTTGGTTTTATCAGTCACGACTCGATTCTTAACACCTCCATTTTTACCAAGTTCCGCCACTAACATTTCCCAAGGCCTGTAAACAACACTTATTACTCTATCCAGTCTACCGTTATAGTTAAAAATCAATATAGTGTTCGTCAAACGTTAGAGTTGCATGTATTCTAAATAATATTCCACTTCTAACTTATGGTAATGCAATTTATGGTTGCATTGAGTGACTTACTGAATAGGAGTACATAAAAGGACTTGATTGAGTAAAGACATCTTTCTAACAATTCACAACATAAATTTCCATTTTCATACAGCTAAACGAAATAAAAACTTCTCCCAACAATATTACAATTAACAAATAAAAAGTGAATCAACATAAATTACAAAACAAGTGTTAATCAAGGCACTATACAGTCATGTTTTCGTATTCGCCGTCTTGGATTTCTTCCATGTTTATCTTAAAGTATTCTTCAATTTCGCGAATAAGTTGATATGTTATATCGCTGTCAGCCAAATTAAGGGCCATGCCCGGTTTTCCAAATCTTCCGGCACGACCCACGCGATGCATATAAGTATCATAATCTGCATATCCTAGTTTTGTACCACCTGGGAGTATAGGGATCTTATTTGGATCATAAATAACTGGAGGATCGTAGTTAATGACAAGACTAACTTGAGGAATATCTAATCCACGGGCAGCGACACTGGTAGCAATCAATACCTTGTACTCGCTTCGAGCAAATCGACGAACATTATCAGCTCTGTCGTGAATATCCATACTTCCATGAAGAACAGCAACCTTACGACCTGTCTTCTGAATCTCATTACGTAACCATTCTACTGATGCACGAGTATAGCAGAAGATGATCGTAGAAGTAACCGAAATTGTGGAGAAGGTACGAACAATCGCCTTCAGCTTGTGATCACGCGTTTTACACCTGACGATGAACTGCTTAATTCGATGGAGAATGTGTTCATTACGACGAGTCCTTAATAATGCCATTTTTACAGTCAAACAATACTCAACACTTACGTGATTCTCAAGGCATCTGGGGCAAAAGTTTTGATCATGTGGTCGGTGTAATTATCTTCAAATGTGGCACTGAAGAACCATAACTTGGCATTAAAGTTATTTTCTCTAATACAGTGCACAAGACGAGTAACAGTGTCTTGAAATCCAGCTTGGCCAAAAATGTAATCAGCTTCGTCGAAAACAAAACAGAAAAGGTTCTTCACATCTAGATTACGGTACTTAATGATGCAATTATCAATTGATCCTGGAGTTCCGATGACCACATGGTTCGTAATCGGCACATGAGTGTCTGCAATCAGATAACTATTACAGTTGTTAACCGTGAGCAACTTACAATTAATACCCTTTGTAGCGAGAAAGAAGGTAATATTGGGGAGAAGAGCTGCAAGACTTTGACCAACTTCACATATCTGATTGGCGAGTTCAACAGTAGGAGCGATAATCAACGCTTGTGGAGCTTTGAGATTAACATCGACCTTATGAAGGATAGCGAGCAAGAATGTCGCAGTTTTTCCAGTTCCATTTTGAGCTTGAGCAACAATGTCAATAGGTCTGAAAATCACAACTCTCCAGAGGTGGTAAAAGGAAGAACCTACGGAGTTCTGATCAAGAGAGGAATACAGGAACTCTGAATCTTGGACGGAGTCATGAATTCAAGAGCCGAACACCTTTTAACGAGTTCAGGCTTGCTGAAAACGAATCATTCCACAGAATTGATATATGAAATTCAACGTACAGCTTCAAAGTCTCAAAAGTATCAGAGGACCAGAGAGGAGAACTGGGATCAGTCTGACGTTGCAAGGCATTCACTTGAGTTTCCTTCATCTGACTGATTTCAGTGTTTATAATCTGATTGAGGGCACTGATCTCCTCTTTCGGGAGAGCTGAATCAATAGGTTAACTTGATACAATGCGAAGTACTTACGAGTATCAGATTCGGCAGCATTTATGTCGCTTAACTCAACATTCTAAAAGAATTTCAAGCTAATAGGATAATCAGAGATGTGGAACACTACCTTAGTCTCTAAGTCAGCAGCCATCTTCCGTAAAATGTAATTGCACGATGAATAAAACTCTAGAATAACAAAATTAACAGCAAACAACCCGTACAAAAATCAAAGCGACCACGGCGAACCTTTTAGCGTGAATCACTGCGAGACCAAAGTTATCATCTTGGTCACTGACAATTAGGACTATTGGACTGATCTTTCCCTTATTTTTAATTTCTGAGATTTTTGACATTTTCTTTGCAAATAAATCCGCACAATTGCACTGTATATTAATCTTATATACTATATATCGTCATATATTGCAATTACACATCGTATATTTTTATTATTACCGGATACCCAATTTTCTAAAATCGATTCATGTGAAACTCAAAATAAAATTTTTATTGTAGAATGACCAGTAATTTAGTCAACAGGGCTTGATAATTATTATGTAATAAACGGAATTATGCGTTTCAATGAGAATTTGAAAGAAATATTTAGAAAATCTATCGTAGCTCTTTCTAAAGATAAGAAAATTCACTGCAAAAACAATAAGTGAGAGCGCCGTAACTGGTTTCGTATTCTTGTGCCTTGTGCGTGGCAGAAGGTGGTACACAATAAGCTTTTGGAGTGGAATCTGACGCCCTGGTAACTGGAGGATCGTTTAGGAGGTTCCGAGGATAAGGGCGACGATCATACCGTAAAGTCCCAAGACCTAGAATATAAAATGCTTATATGAGCTACTGCGTTAATTACTTACTTCAGAGAAAATCAAGATGAGGATCATTCCGACGAAAAGTCTGGGCTGTTGAGCGGTACCGCGGACTCCAGCATCCCCGACGATTCCGATAGCATATCCAGCTCCGAGACCGCACAATCCACAAGTAAGACCGGCAGCCAAGTGGGAGAATCCTTTGTCGAGTGTGTATCCGGCACTGGCAGCACTTACTTTACCTTTCAGGACCATGGCTACGACCAAGCCGTAAATACCGATAATACCCGCCATGATAACAGGAATGACAGACTTCATGATCAATTCCGGACGCATCACACCCATGGAACAGATACCAACAGCAGACTTGGCGGTACCGTAAGCAGCTCCGAAGACGGTGAAGATCTGGGCAGAAGCGGCACCAGCATATCCGAAGAAGGGGGCATAGGCAGCCTGTTCAGCAGCAGCAAGATCGTAGGACATGATTCACTGTGATTCAACCTGAAAGACACGATATATCAAGGGATATTGACACGCGTCACATATTCTCCCCGATGAATTAAACTGAAATGGCTGTAGGCTAGTATCTTCATCCTACTTTTCCACAAACTAAATCGAAATAGATGTGGATCGATGGCAAGAACAATGTTCTTTTGCCCATCTTTGCTCGCGCTATCATAACGCCCAAAACCAAAGTCAAAGAACGAAGACCGAAAAACTATGGATTACATGGCGAAACGAATGGTTGCGCGCGAATTTGAAAATAGAGAGCCTGCAGAGACGGTTCGTCATCGACGTGGAAAAACGGGGATGGAAAGACGGACGAGACCCGCCTGTTCTGCGCAGATCACGCAGTCGAATGATCACTTAGATCGAATATGTAACGGAGAATGGTAGTCCTGCTAGAGAAAACAGACTTTCGATCATTGCCGTGCTTGACAACAACTCAATAATCTTCGCAAATCGATTCTTTCGCAATACTCAACCTTGAACCGGAACTTTACTTTGATCTATCTTTGAGATATCATTATATTATACAATTACAATGGCAACTTATTTCTTAAATATAGTTAGTATTTGTAAGTAATCCTGAACCAGTCGTCACTGGTCCACATTCCCGATTGCTAAGTTATAGGCGAGATTGAAAGCATGTCCGAGGGTCATGATTATGTCCCGAGCCATTTCCTGAAAACATTGCATTAAACATCGAAATGAGAATTATTACGAAATCGTCTAGACACGAGCGTCTGGAAATTTTTAGAAACTCTTAGAACCTTTAGTTTTAAATATTACCCCCAAAATCGTCTTATTTTAAAAATTAAAAATAAAGATTAATACAGTTGTCTTGACAAGAATTTCTTGAGATTTTTTCGAATTCAAAATTTGTGATTTCAAATTTTGGCTCCAAGTTCTTAACAAATTTGAAAAAGTTCAAAAATTCCCTTAAGATTCTAGAGAGTCTCAGAAGCTCTTATTGAACTTTAAAAGATTCTGAAAATTTTCATGGAATTACGGAGAACTCCAAAAGTTTCCAAACCGTCCTAGATGATTTTAGATCGTTCAATGGGATTATGGTAATGATAAAGATAAATATTTAATTAAGTTATAACTTACCGCTGTGAGCACACAGTAAACATGACAGAAGTTTTTATCTCCGTCTTGGAAGATATAAGCAAAACAATTCAAGTCAAGTTCGTCTTGACAGACCACTTGAATTTTGCTGATCTCATGTTGAACTGTCAACCGCTAAAAACAGAATTTTAAAAGTAAGTAAAAATACTATGAACTTTACATTTGTTGTAGAGTCGAAAACATTAACTCCAGTGACGGATATTTCCAACAAGACCTGCGGGATTTTGGTTATGTGTCGGATTCTGCTTTTCATGGCATTCATTGCTCTTCTGCAGTCTTCGGCTCCTTCTACATTGGAAATCTCAGCAGACCCGAGGTAATGAGCAGAATATGAAGCACAATTATGAAGCAATAATGTAGTTTTTTCTTCCCATTTTGCGGAATTCTCTGGATCAAAATTGTCTTCTAAATTTCTTGGAGTTTCATCACACTGAAGAGTCGAAGGACTTTGAGTTTTGGCTGAAGAGCTTTTAACAGAATTAGGAAGAGTGGAAAACGATGAAGAAGTTGATTCATCTCTCAGACTGATAGATTTCTGGATTCTTTCTACGTGTCCAATTAACTTGATTCCCATTAATTCTAAATCAGAAGCTGAAAGGTTAGCTCCCATGATCTTCTTAACGAGAGTCATGTCTTGTATGGCAAAGAACTCCAGATAATCAATCAACTGTAAGGCTGAGAGCCAATCAGAAGCATAGTCGAATTGATCAATGGATGGAATCTGACAAATTTCATTGCTGAGAAATAAGGAAATCTGGTGTTGAATGGACTTGTCAATTCCCATATCTGTCATTGACTGACGTGTCAAAGATCCCTTCATGAATCTGCCTTGGTCAAATCCATTCTTGTTGAGGACAGTCGCGATTTCAGCTGATCTCGCCAGAGGTAATCCAACTTGAAGATTCAGCCATTCTTCGACTTCATTCCCTGCTGTCTTCTTCGGGTCCTTCATAGGACGGTCAGGCATATTCTTCAGGTCCTCTGGCTCACTTGGGTAGGAAATATTCGACTGTCTGGCTGAAGTAGGTGGATTAACCGATGACAGCTGCAAAGTCAGGGCCTGGGATTTCCTATTCCTTACGGAAACAGCTACTTGAGAGTTATTGGTCTCAGCAAAAAGAGAATCCCGTCTAATGGCACTTAAAATTTCTTCAATTTTCTTCCACTCTTCTACTTGATCAATTTCGCCAATTGTCGATGTCTGTGATGGAGGTCGGGGCTTGGTTTTATCTCTCAAAACGACAACTACATTTGATGAGTCACTAAATATTTCCCATTACTGAGTACATTAGAATATTTGAAAACTCACCTTTTATCTAGCATTTCCGTTGAACAAGGGCGAGTACTGGAAGACGATGACAACTGCGAGACTTGAGGCAATGAGCAAGATGACTCAACGGTGTCTAAATTCTCAGTAATAGTTATATCTCTAACATGAGTTATATATGTGGCGAAAAGAGAAATAAAATTGCAAGAAAAATTGACGTATTCCCTTAATTGATTGATTCCACACTAGTTACAACCCTTCGGTTTATTCTAGTGACGAAATAACAGTTAATAACTTAAGACGACTCCCTTCTGGCGTCCGAATTTGGCGCGCAGATTGAGTCCCTGTGCTTCAGGGATTTTCGTGCTGGGATTCCCTTCACTTACTACAGCAAAGATATATTCGTAAAAATAAGCATAAAACTGCAATCTAAATGGTCTTTTCCTCATTAAATGTCAGACTCAATTTTATATCTTCCAGAACTAGTTCTGGAAGCTCTTACCCTACTAAATTAAGACTTAAGGAGTGCGAGAGTGTCAAAAAGTTTAGAAAAATTCAAGCTATTCTGAAGTAGATCTCAGGAGGAGTAGATGTGAAGGGATTGCCAACTATTTTGGAAATTATTCCCTTCCGTAGCTTTCTATGACTATCAAATGATAATCATGAATCAGAAACTATTAGAATTACTCACCCATGGACTGCGAAGAAACAACAACTCCTGAACCTCCTGAAGGAGTGGACTTTTCTGTGACAGCATCTAGTCTAGCTTGCTCATATTTTGGAAGAAAATCTTCATGCATTGAAATTAGAGTCCTGTCTTCGGAGTTTGTGGTGATTGATCTTCGAAGTCTTTCGTCAATGGGATTTAGAACACGTTCAGGGGACATCGATACGAGACTCGTACACGTAGATCCTCCGATTTCTTCTGGTAAAGCTAGAGGAGCTTTTCCGGAAAGGTCGCTCAGCTTAGAGCGGTCAGGCGAGACGGCTGAAATCGATTTCTGATAAGAATGAATCATAAAAAACAAACAAACATTTCTCTAAAGTTGAACTAGCAAAAGTTACACCCGAACTTCGAGGACGATTAAATTCTGTACTTTTGGAATCTATCAATTTGGGCTTTGGAGCTAATGAAGGAGGGATTTGAAGTTTTTCTGGGCGTTGTTGAATCGTCTGACCAAAAACTCCATTGAGAATTGTTGGTCTTGAGGAAGTTAATTTCACTAAAAAAACCCAGTTTTAATAATTTAATTTGAGATAAAAAATCAAACCTGCGGGAATAGTCTGGGTTCCATCGTCTCTTATCTGGTTCGATTTCGAGTAATTTTTCCCATTACTGACACCTACAGTTCCGGTTTTGAATCCTGGCTGATGAGCATGTGGTACTCCGTGATTCTGGCAAACATGATCCCATTTTTTGTGATTTCCAAGAGGAGCATTATCATAAGGTTGGGGAATATTTCGATAACTATGATTCAAAACTGGTTCTGGAATCCCCAAATTGACGTTGTCATAGGAAGCTCGGTGTTGTTTCTGATGCCAGGTTTCATACTGTGGAGGAGGTTGATAATTACATGAAAGTTCATTATTTAATGATGAAAGTGGAATCATTTTCGGCTCCACACCGTTGATTAAAACTGGATTTCCAAAACGTTTGGTGTTTACGTGCCTCGCCTTGGCATTCGGAGAAGTCACTGGAAATTTGGGCATTACCCGTATATTGGAGGACGTCGATGTGATAGATGGTGAGATAGAACTGGAATTTGAATGATTTTCGCATCCAGAGGATTCATTGAAAGAAGCATTGAGGTCTTGTGGATTTGTAGACAGAGTTATTGTTGAAGCATGATTATCGTCTTCATTATCGAGAATGATATGATCCACAGTCATCGACGGAGGATAGTAAATACCGCCATTGCTTGATGTCGAAGAGAGTCTCTGAGATTCTGAATTCATGTTCTGATTATTGACAGCTAGAGAATTCTCAGGAAGAGTCCTCCAGATGACTTCTTCCACCTCTGTTCGATTTCCGTTAATTTCTGTCCTTGGTTCCTTGGTGTGTTGTTCGATCAGCCTTCGACATTCAGACCACCCTTCTCGGCTCTGCATAATTTGAGTCAAATCCGTCGCTCTTTGAGATTCATGTTCTTCTAACTTCTCCAGGACAGTTTTCCCTTGACTATCTTTGACCTGAACGTCCACTCCGTACTGCAAGAGGAGTTTAACAACCTCCACTTGACCGAAAAGTGCAGCCACATGTAACGCGGTCCCTTCTTCCGTCACGTAATTCACATCGAAACCAGATTCACAAAGTACTCGAAGACATTCAATGTGACCATGTCTCGCAGCTACATGAAGAGGATAAACAATATGTTGGGAAACAGTTTTGTTATCAGCTTTAGAGCATTCGGCTGCACTCTTGAAACGAGTAGTTTTCATTCCTAATTAAAGGGGAATCGATAATTTCGAAACTTACTTGTAAAGCCAGTTCGGGACAGTGACAAATTAACAATCGACAGACGTTCTCCTTTCCTGTTCTGGCCGCAATGTCTAATGGAATTTCGAATCTCGCGTTTCGAAGTCGAGCGTTAGCCTGTTTTTGAAGAAGGATCGCAACGACCTTCCCGTGACCATGTTGAGCAGCTAGATGAAGAGCAGTCTCCTTGGCGTTGTTAACACTATCAATAGTTGAGATGTCTGATTCAATGAGGTACTGTAATTACGATTATCAGAAATAGAACAACTGATTAAAAATCGTACTTGCACGATTTGATGATGACCATTCCAAGCAGCCAGATGAAGAGGTAAACAACCCCTTCTATCTTTGGCCGTCAGAAGTTGCTCATCTTGTTCGACTAGAAGTTGGACAATCTCCAGATGTCCATTTAATGCTGCCCAATGGAGGACCGTATATCCCGTAGCCTGATCACGTAGATTAGCCAACCATCCGACATTGAGAGTTGTCGATCTCAAAAAGCTGAAAAGATGGCCGTTGATTAATTACCTCCATTATTTACAACCTTACTTTAGCTTGGATTTTTTAGTTTTCTGGGTGATCCATTGAGAAGCCTTTTCTAAACTTCCTTTTCGACAAAAACCAAAAAATTCCTGAAAAGTTTCCAATATTTGGAAGTAAAAATATTTAAAAAACATACTTGAGTACTCATGGAGAATTCTTTTCCACCCATTCTGATTCTCGATTTCTCTTTATAGACATTTTATATCAAATAAACGTGAACTAATTGATTGATGGCTTATTTTCTCTCAATGTGTGAGAACGAATAATAATCAGAACCTGAAATATTCAGTAACTGATATATAAAAAGAAAGTTAAACATTCTTGTTTCAATTCACAGGAAAAATAATAATTAAAATAGAAAACATTCAATAATTAATTTATGAAAATAAAGTTCAAAAGTTTCCACGATGACTTGATAATTACGTAAAACCGAATTTTGTTTGTCGAACTTACTCTTAACTCTCATGAAAGTACACAAAATGTTACTTAATCTTTTTCTAAATTTAAAAAGTTCACGAAAAGAAAAACGAACACTAGCATCTTCATCGAAAAAAACCATTTGTTGGGTACTTGGGCAGTCATAAAGGATAAATAAGTAATGGCAAAAGCCCGATAATCCATTAGCATATAAAGAAGAAATCGGGCAATGTGCTATTTCTTCCCCACCATCTTCGATCTCCGTAAGTGGACACAAGCCTCAATCTTAGATTTAGCGGAATAGAAAGATCACACGCTCGGTAAACAATTCTACAGCCCAATGAAAACAAAAGTCAAGTTCGATCATGAAAAAATATGGTTTTAACGTGGAAAAAAAATCCGGAAAATTTTAGACAATTCACGGAAGAATGCAGGCAATCATCGTTCAATGGTCGATAGATAAGCAATGACACCATCGCTGGGTCTGACTGGTCCCCCGAGGCCGGCTTTAGCGGAACACGTATCAATCATTGCGTGTTTTTGGCCATTTCAGTATTAAATAAGTCGGCAAGGTTCGGATCAGTTGCTCTCAATTGGCCCAATAAAACATCCTAATCTTATAAAAATCAGAGATAAGTATTGTTACGAAATTGTTCTAACATGAATTTCTACAACTTTCCAAACATTTCCTGAACTCAAAGTTTCAGATGTGGATTTCAAAATTTCATAATTATAAATAATACATATAATTATTACAAAATTTTCTTGACACGAATTTTGAAAATCTTAGAAAATTTAAAAATTTAAAAATTCTTAATTTCAAAAATTTGTTAGAAATTTCTATTAGAGTCTAAAAGACTAAAAATCTCCATGAGGTTCTGAAAAACTCCATAAGCTTTCATAAAATCCTAATTTTGCAATTTTGAAAACCAGAGATGGGTGTTGTTTTGAAATTCTTCCGACACGAATTTTGTAAAAATTTTCATAATCTAAAGTTTTAAATAATAATTTTAAAAATTCCCACTACATTCTAGAATATGCCAAAGACTTTCAAGAGATTTCAGAAGGTTTCAGAACTTTCAAATGAGTTCTGGACGGTTCAAAAAGTTTTCACAAAATCCTTGTTTATGGAATAAAACAAGTTTTTTCAAAGTAGAGTGAAGAACCGAATATTCACAAGTTATGATGGAAAGTTGAAACCAAATGAGGAAAGGAATGAAGTGGAGGTGGTTTCTCTGTCTCGAAGGAGACGACAAACAAATTTGTACAAATTCAATGCTCAGAGGCAGATCGCGACACGTCCGTGTTTTAACGGCAGTGTTCCCCTGACCATTGCGCGGTTTTCTTACTGGCCAATTGCAAATATATGCACGTATATCTCAGCCGAACCGAAAAAGGAGTGTTTGGTTCAAGATTCTGGAAGAATTTGGTCAATGAAATTTTAACTGGCTCAAAGATCGAAGTGATTCACAGTGTTCAGTCTAGCTGTAGATAGATTAGTCATTGATTATAATTAAAATTCCTGAGTTTTAAACTCGACTTTCCATTAAAACTCAAAATTTCTTAATTTCCGAGTTTAAATTAGTTAAAAATCGACTTAAATTTCATCGAAATTCAAAATTTCAAAAATTTCCGAATTTGGTTCAAAATTGATTGAAATTCCACATCTCAAAGACTTTCGAATTTGAATCAGTTTGAAATGGATTCAAGTTCGAAATCTCTTGATTTTCGAATCTGAGTTACTCCCAAATCGATTCAAAGACTCTAATTATGAAAAATCCATTAATTAAATTAGCAAACAGTCTAACCTAGAGCACTCAATGGGACAAGGACTTTTTTGGCGCGTTCGCAATTTGTCGATGACCTTTGAAGGAAGTTAAAGGAGTTGACAAATCAATCAACCATCAAAAGAAAGAAAATAGTTTAAAAATGGATTGCATGAACAACATCTGATCCTCCGAC
The DNA here is from genome assembly GCA_009193035.1 of Halicephalobus mephisto. Taxonomy (NCBI): domain Eukaryota; kingdom Metazoa; phylum Nematoda; class Chromadorea; order Rhabditida; family Panagrolaimidae; genus Halicephalobus; species Halicephalobus mephisto. The sequence continues at coordinate 157,895 of SWDT01000211.1, read as the reverse complement.
TTTTGGGGGAATACGAACGCTGTAAAGTGCCTCAAGGAAACATGCAACGACGAATTCAATAGCCGACTTGGTAAGAGGACCAGCAATTGCAAAATGAGACAAAGAAAAGCCGCATTTGTTCGTTAACTGGTCTAAAATAGACTAGTATTGCCTCAAATAAGTCAACCTTTGAAATTACAGGAAATTGGCTAAACGGAAATACTCCAACTAGACAGACATGAGCTTCTTCCGATTATTCTTTCCTTCCAAAAAGTACCCAGAGGAAACAAAACGAACAGAATGCCGAATTGACGTTTTTGGAAATAAACGCGCGGCATAAATCCCTGGAGACCATTTTGAAGAAAAATGAAACAATTTTTAAAAATTGCATTTCCCAGGGCATTAAGAGGGTTCAAATTTACGATAACTTGATAAGTAAATTTATTGATTCTTGGGAAGTACTGTAAGATATTGAAGTAGGTTTGTGACCTTCTTGACCCTTCATGCGTTAATAGGTATTTATTATTTAATTTATTTGAATTTTGTGGGATTTCTGAGACCTCTCAAACTTTTAGGAGGCTTATAAAGCCTTCCAGAATCCCAGGGAATTTTCAAAAGTTTTTAGAACATAATAGGAAATTACAGAATCCTTGCGTTTTAAAATTTTTCAGGAAGTTTAAGAAATTCATGTCAAGATGATTTCTTGACAATATTTTTAAAAATTTTGTAATAATGATTTTTATTCAAAATATGAAATTGGAGGTTTTAAGAGTTTCTAGAAAATCTTAGAAATTGATGTTGAGAGAATTCCATAATAACATTTATTTCTAATATTCACAATAGTATGATTTTTTGTTTAATATGTTCACAATTTTAATGTGTTCGAAAATTTTCAACGCACAGGAAAATGGATAAAAAACATATAAAATGCTACCTTGAAGTTCACATAAGCAAAGTCGGATGTTTGCTCTCCTGGCCGTTCGTCGTCTTTCATCATATGAGTTGTCACCGCTCGCAGGTCCAGTTTTGTCTTTTTCTTCTTTTGCACATGGAAAACGTTTTCTCCAGTTGCGCAGACAACGATGGACATTTCTTGAGTCGCGATCGCCTGGTGGATTTCCATTGATTCCGGATCTTTCGCTGTCGTTTTTCTATTCGACGTGAAAAAAAACTTAAAAAAGTTTTATATTTTGATTGCGGAGTCATTCACATTTGAGAAATTTCCTCTTACAATATGGAAGAAACAAAATTCAATGTAAATAAAAATTTAAACTCTCTGATTTTTATTCTGACTATTGATTTGATAGCTTTTACTTGTATTTTGCCTCTATTTCCGAATATTCTAGAAGGATATGCTAGAGCTGCCCCAAAAGTATGATTGATTATTTCGTTCTTAAAAGTTATTTTTAATTTTAGGATGAATTGTATATAAAATTCGAATCTGCAGTAAAATTATTTGAGTCCGCTATTGGTGTCCCAGATTTAGCACGATACAATAATGTTTTCCTTGGAGGAATTCTAGGATCTTTGTTCAGCTTGCTACAGTACGTGTCCTCCCCCGTTCTTGGGGCCTTGTCGGACATTTATGGAAGGAAACCATTATTATTGCTTTCTGTAATTGGTTCGCTTTTTTCCTATTATGTAAGTTCACAATAATTAATCTAATTAAAATTGTAAATTACAGTTATGGTCCATTTCAACTACGTTTTGGTTATTTGTTATTTCCAGAATCGTTGGAGGATTCTCCAAAGCGAGTGTTTCTATTGCAATTGCTATCGTTAGTGATTTTTACCCAAATGAACAACGAGGTCGAGGAATGGCATTTGTCGGAATTGCCTTCAGTATCGCCTTTATTCTGGGTCCTATGATTGGAGCTTATTTCTCAGCCAATGCCGCTAAATTTGCTGTTGATGCAGTGATCAATCCTCCAAGATTTGCGATGATTCTGACAGTTATTGAAATCCTTCTCATAATCGGACTTTTGCCAGAAAGCTTAAATAAGAAAATTAATCCATCTTCTGGTGTATTTTCATCGGCCTATAGTTACATATCTCCAAAATCCCTCTTCAGTTTTTCTCTTGTCCAGAGTTCTTTAAATTCGTCGGCTTTATCCAAGATGCAATCTTACGGATTTATTTACTTTATTTATTTATTTCTGTATTCGGGATTAGAATTTACTTTATCTTTCTACACCCATATCCGATTCCAGTATAATAGTATGCAACAGGGCAGAATGTATTTGTTCGTCGGCTTACTTATGATCTTCGTCCAAGGTGGTTATGTCAGAAGGATTAAACCCGATAAACACCACAAAATGGCCTTCATTGGGATGACCATGTTGATTCCTGCTTATTTTATTATTTCCTTGGCTTTTACTCAATGGATCTTTTACCTAGGGTTGTGTTTGTATTCCATTGCCTCAGGAATAGTCGTTCCTTGTCTGACGACATTGGTCTCTCAATTATCTCCAGAATCCGAAAAAGGAGCCACCATGGGCATATTTAGAAGCCTTGGAGCCCTTTCTAGGGCTGGAGGGCCTATTTTTGGTTCATTGAGTAAGTTGTTTTTACGGGTCAACTTAGAACAACGACTGTTCTGGGAATTGCCCGACTAATTGAATCTTGAACTCATTTGTTCTCTTTCAGCCTTCTGGCTACTCGGGCCCAAGACCTGCTACACTCTAGGAGCTGTTCTATTCACAATTCCACTTCTGTTATTGCGGCGAGTTCAATTAAGTGAACAAGATGCATCAAAAACGAAGTCCCAATAACTTTTCTGCCATTCTTTAGTTCTTGCCAATCTCCAAAACGTGTCAATAAAACCAATTTTAATTCCCAGGACTGAATCATCAAGCAATCGAACTATTTTTAGCGTCATGGGCTAGCTCTTTGCGTTATTCGTTGATTTCCTGGTTTGCATGTGATTCAAGTCTTTATTCAATATTATATCGTGATACACGCGAGAAAGAGAAGGATTATGAACTGTTTTATAAAGTAGGCACGAGACAGGAGAAAATTAGAAAAATTATATTCTCACCAATTTGATAGACACGTGACTGTGAGTTGATTACTGTCCTGGAAGGTCTTAACACTCAAGACCAGAACAAGGGCGTATGGGTGCGAAAGGAGTGCGGAATGGTCTGAAAGGCGTTCACTTTCACAGCTTTCTCGTTGTCCACTGTTCAGGAAAGCATGAATGTTTCCCTGATTCGTCCTTTCGTTTGACCTTCGTTTCAACGATCGGGCATCGTCTGACGCAAACGTTGAATGTGTTCCCCCGAAAGGTATCGGCGAAGAGACTCTTAATATTTTTAAAATAAATTATACTATTATAGAAAACAAGAGTAAGTATTATTACAAAATTGTTTCGAGGCGAACTTTAGTAAATTTCTGGAGCTTTAGGTTTCAGATAGTTTTAAAGTTTTCCCAAGGTTCTCGAAAGTTTCAGGATCTTCTGATGAGTTCCGAAGTTTCTAGAAATTTTAAAGAATTCCAAAAATGTCTATGAAATTCTAGAAGATTTTAGAAGTTTTTATAAGATTTTAAAGAATTTTAGAATCTTCTACTGGATTTTGAAATTTCTTATGAAATTCTAAAAAGCTAAAAATATCTACAAACATTTTAAAGATTTTAGGAGCTTCTATAAGATTTTTGAGACTCTGAATCCATTGGGTTCTGAAATATTATAGAAACCTTTATGCAATTCTAATCTTGTTATAAAAATAACACTCACCTTTGTCTGAGTCATGCCAGGAAATGACTTCAAAGGTAGTAGGAAAGATTTTTTAAATTTTACATCAGATGTATATTTCTTAACAAGGGTATCGTTTATTTCGTTTTTTCCGTGGACTCCCCTTTGTCTTTCTATTTGAAAACAAAATATGAGAAAAATAATCGTCCACAGCTTTAAAATAATATTTTCTATCATTTTTTGAATTCCACAAAGTTTCAAATATATTTTATTTTCTCTATAAAAGCATTTTACCCATCATTTTTGACAGTTTTTCCTGTCATAGATTATTTTCAACGCTATTTTACCCTTAGGCCTTTCCTGTTTTTGAGTAAGTTGAACTCGTATGGATTTTCCATATTGTTTCTGCTTGACTCGCTGTCATTTTCAGTTAATGGGATTCTTTCTGCCATTGTACGCATGAAACGAACACTGGCAGATTGAAGGTCCATCGGTGAGGGGTCTTTTTGAAGTGGAGGACAGGGGAGTTTGATTGACGACCAGGAAATTTCTGGACATGCAACTCTCTCTTTAAATTTGTCTGTTTGGAATTTATTTGCAGAGGAACTGACCAAGCAACGAAAACAAGCTGCCAATTAGTTTCAGGAAAGCTCGTTTTTCACTGAGAATTTCTACTTTTTAAATTTATATCCATATAGTCACCTGGTTATTCTTGCTGTACTGTCACATGAACTTCGAAAAGAACAAGTTTATGGGATTTCCAGTAATTTCTGAAAAGTACAAATGGGATTAAGGGATATTAAGCTGGTTTTTATAAATTTCTTTTCAATGATCTCATCTTTGGTAAAATAGCCTGATTGAATGACCCTCTAATTTACCCACTTGAAGAAACAACAGCTTCTGTCCATCTTTCATATCTGTGTCCTGTCAGGCTCATTTCTGCATCGGTGTGTTCTTCAGTTCGTCACTCATTCCGAATATCCAGTACACAAGCTTGAATGTCTCGCGCGCTCTCGACCGTCAATCCATTTGGTGTGCTTGTGTTTTGTCCGTTAAACCTCATTGGGAATCGTTTGCCAGAAAAGCCCAAAAATACTCCAAGGATGGACGCGGCCGCGTTGACAATTATCGCGCCCCTCCTTCTAGCTTTTCGCTCAGTTTTTCCCAGCAGTTCTTCCTTGGAACGCTCTTGGAAAGAATTTACTCAAAATAACAGTGTATTCAATGACAAAAAGATCATTCTTTGAGTTGCTTTTTGGTCCCAATGGATAGGGCGGCAAATCTGTTCTTCATGAGAAGAGCAATTTGTCTTATTTTCGGTCGTTTTTGCTTTATCCGAGATGCTAGAGGCGAAAACTGATTCTCTTATTTTCCGCGAATTAATTCTTTTTGTCGGCATCCGATTCTTTTTATTGTATTTCCTATCAATTTAAACTAGAAATTTTAAAATTTTCCTTGTTATTCATCCAATGTCCGAGTTTCTTTTTATTCAGACGGAACAATAATGCTGTACGCGTGACACTGCATAATTTTTCTGGATTTTCCACCTTTAATTTTTTTATTTATTCAAAACCCCAGGTGTAAAAAACACTTTCAATATGATTTTGCAAATCTTTTTACATTAAAACGTATAAAATGTTGTTTGTTATAAGAACGATGTTATCTTAAGAGATCAACACTTCGTTTTATTAAATTTAATGGTCGAGATGGAATTTCCGTGTTAAAGTACAATCTGGTTTTTTAAAAAACTTCACCAAGGTTATTGATTAAATTTTTAATTCTACAATTTTCGTGCTAAGACAAAGTTCTCGAATTTTTTCTTTCTAAAGAACTGACTTTGAAGAAACTTAACTCCTTTTTCAAACAGTAAAAGTAATTGAAGTCAATCAATATAACTCTGAAGACCTTATAAACCATAAAAAGTAATAAATAATGGAAAGTAGTAAACAAATTTCCCAATAAAATTAGGAAACATTGAATTCTTCCCAAAGTCAATTTTTTGAAAAAGTAAAATACTACTACTTTTATGTTTTAACACAAAAGTTTAGATTTCGGGTTTGACCATTAACTTGGGTAAAACTGAGTACCTTTCTGAAAAAGTCTATGAGTTGTATCTCAACGCGAAAGGTTCAGACCCCGACCTCGAACTCTGACCATCAACTTTGATAAACGGAATAGTTTATATTTTGGCCTGAGATCGATTTGGCGCCGTTTTCTTCCATTGTCCTTTGCCTGGTCGGGCAATGACTGCTTCTTACCTGTCAGTCGTGTGGCCATTCTTCCTTGTTTATCATCCGAACGAACAAAGAAGTATGGCCCGCCAAACTTGCTCGTGTTTCTCTACTTACCCAACTAAACGGGAGTATTTGTGAATCAATGTGATTTGTAAATAGTCGATAGGTTATCAAATTGCTTCAAACGATGTCATTATCTTTCGGTTGATTTGTTACATCATTCTAGATCAAGTGAACATTTTGTATCTCTCTTTCTGGCCCGACTTTCCTTTGATAATATCAAATTCAGAAAACAGCAATGACTGTTCTTTTATCGATTACTTGTAGTTGTGAAATAGTCAACAACTAAGTAGATTTTTATTTCCAGATTAACTTTCTAAATTTTTAAAAATTGTATAATTCATCGGGAAGATTTCCGGCATTGTAAAAACAATTTTTTTTCAAAGTATTTGAACCGCGAAAAACGATCGATCTCTTTCAGTCCGCGTCCGTTTTTCTTTCTGTACCAGGGTTTTATCTGTCAAATCTCAAACATTCGAGACTGATATAGTAGTTTTTTACAGGAAACTATGTTCCTCGATAAACTAATAGATCTCATCCACCGAATTCCTCATTTAAATTTCCGATTTCGTCGAACTCTGAGTACTTTCAACTACGATGTCTCCAGCGACTATGCTCAGGTAAATCCTTATATTCTTGGAGATGGTATTGACACTTTGTAATTCGAGTGTTCTTACCATTTTTGATTCTTTTAAAACAAGTCCGTTTCATTCAAAAAGTCGTGCGTAAGATTTTGTTTGCTTGACCTGCGCAAAGTTTCTTTTATCTCAAAGTTTTTGGAAGAAGCTTTTTCGCCACGGAAATTGAGTAATTTAATATTCACAACATCTCCCGAGTGTCCAATTGTGCCACCCGCATGAAGGACTTTGTTGACAAAAGACTTGTTACAATTGAAAAATTTCTTTAAAATTGGAAAAATGGTTAAAAATAAACCCAATTTTAGTCCTTGGCGATTTTTGCTATCATTGCCGGATTAGTTGGACTGTTACTGTTATTGATTATCACGATAACATGGATCTGCCAATGCTGTAGAAACAAGGAAAATAATCAAAGATCAAGAAAAAGTATCCGAAATTTGACTCTTGCTTTATTTATCTTAAGTGTGGTGTGCTTTGCTCTTCTTGGTGGATGTCTTTATGGAAATGAAAGGATAAATAGAAGTGTCGGGAAGACCGTTAATGGACTCGATGATGTTCATCGGAATCTTAAACTCGCTTCGACTCAATGGGATTTCCTGAGTAGATCTCAGGAAAGTGCTACTCAACATGTCGACGACCTCGTTAAGCTGATCGACCAAAAGACTCGAGAAACTCAGAATATTAACAAAACTGTAAGCTCTTTTACTTTGCAACTCTGAAATGCTGCAATCCGATTGAGGGCTTCCGAATGAACACTCTTTTCAGATTCTTGATGAAGTGGACGCCGAACTCACTTCGGTCAGCGACAAAGTGGATGAGATCAAAGCCTCGCTGAACCGCATTAACATTACTCTCGGCGACATTAAGAAAGTTGAAAAAGCAAAACTTTACACAGACCGATTTGAATTTGACAGGTCAGTTTTTCCGTCATCGAAAAATGCCTAACGATACAATTGGCCAGCTGGTTTCAAACGATTTGGCATAGCTAGCCAAATGCTGGGGATAAACAGTTATTTCGTTTTCTCGGTTCGATATTAAACAAAGCTGTTCGGGGACTTGGCCATTTATTGCCCTCAAACAAATGTCGAAGAGATGACATTTCTTCGGAGTTGAGGAAACAAAAGAAACCGAATTTGCATACCAATCAGAGAGAAACAGGCAACATGTGGGGTTTATCCAGATTTCTGTTTTGGGGGTTTTATTTCAATACATTATGCTGACTCTTATGGTAGACAAACATTCATTTCCTAAGAAAACGCAACCTATATCCTTTTTTGTCGGCAAAATCTCAAAGAAATCTTTTCATGGAGTAATGAGCACTTAGGCTGAGTTCTGAAGATGTTTCCGACGGAAAAGTAACATTGACTCTTAATGGGGATTCCCATTAAGAAAGATTTGTTTCTTGTATTACATATGGTTCCATTTAGAACTATTGATTTCTCAAAACCTTTGGATTTTCACTCAAATTGATTTAATTTGAATTTGAACCTCTTGATTTTCAAATTTAAAAGAATTCAGTTTGAAATTGAATATTTCGATTTTTGAAGCATAAACAATTTTATTTGAATTCTGAATCGTTTGATTCTCGAATTGAAACTTTCATGGTTTCCAGTTTGACTATTTTTGCCTTCTGAATTCAAATGATTTAATCTTCAAAGTCGAATTCAATTCAAAATCAGTTTGAAATTGCTTTGAAAGCTCGAATCAAGAGTTCTGGCTCCAATTAAGGATTTTTAGTTAGCCGGAATAACTTGACAATGTTAAAGATGGATGTTTTTCACAGTTCTTTTAAATTGAGTTTAAGGAAAAGAACAACACAAAATAAGAGCTTTGTTGAGTTGAATGAAGCTAAACTGCAAATTCGAGCTTGTTTCCGGGAACCCGCGGGGTTCCTCTAATAGATTGTCAATTAAATTGGGACCAATTGGCTGAGGTTTTGTCGAAAGAAGATGGATGAGGGATTAAACAAATTTTAATAATGGATAAATTTTCAGATGGACCTTTTACGTAATCCTTCCTTCGATCATTATCGTTGTCCTCTTTGTCGGGGTCATTTCCTTCTGCTGGAGATCGAGAAAGGGATCTATTACTTTTAGTGCTCTCGGGATCGTCACATTCATCGTCACTTGGGCTCTGATTGCTATCATTGTTCCCATCACGATTGCTCATGCTGACCTCTGTGCTTCTAATGAGGAATTTATTAGAAGCCATCTGAGACCCGATTTCTATAAGGCTTATTTGTTCTACAAATCATGTAAAGTCACAGAGGAACACAAATCTGTTCCCCCAGAGATCCCTCTTGCTGATATGACCAAACGCTTCACTGAGATCCAAGCTGGTGACGCTAAGCTCGTCACCTTGTTAAACGCACTATTCAACAATTCTGCTGAAGTCACGGCTGCTGTTCAGAAGATTTCTGATGATGTTACGGACTCCTATAAAAAGATCGGAGCTATAGAATCTTCATTATCATGTTATTCTATGCATGATGACATTGCTGACGTTCACAAAGGGATCTGTCACGATGCCATGTAGGTCTCCTTCAGAATTATCCTTCATGATTGAAACGTTTCAGAATCGGCAGCATTATCATGCTGTCATGTACTTTCTTCCTTGGGATTTTCATGTTTATCCTTCTGATTGTGGTTTCTCGGACGTGGTACATGTTCAATAGACTGTTAGTTTTATCAGAGTCAAAGTACTCGTATTAATCGTGTTTGTAACTTTGTTGCTTTCAGTCCTTCTGACTACATTGAAGTCGGCGAAGATGACCCTTTCTTCACTCGCCAACAGGACACCATAATTCCGGCTGAAATTTATGGAACCCATGTATTCAATCATAGAACCCAGCTCACGTAGGTGTTTGGGGGCTTAGCGATAATTTCTATATATTCCTGTCTTTTATATTTTCGTTGTTTTATATTTCATTGCTGAAATTTGATTTTTTCAATGTTGTGTCTCCCCGATGAGGTTGCTTGCTGTTGATTTCCTTAACGTTTGTGACCTATAGGTTTTAACTGTAATTTTTAGGCATGATCCTTCTACTGGAACGACCTCTGCTACAAATGTTTTGAATCAACAAAACAGCCAAACTACACCACTTCTAGATTCAACCTGGCAACGTGGAAGCACCGCTCCTCTTGCCTCTGGCAATAACAGTATCTCCGCTGCAACTGGCAACAGGTTCATCTGAAACCCTTTATCTTAATCCCAAAAAATCAAATTTTAATTCTACCTCGAAATCCTAATTTTGCTAAAAAACTTCTTTCGGCACTAATTTCGTAACTTTTGATGATTTACATTGAACTTTAACTACCATTAACCCTAATCGTTGTGCTGTAATAATGTTAATAACGTGGTTTAGCGTGCTTCAATCCACATCCCTGTACCCGGGCAACGATGACCCTTACCGCTTCCCGCAACGCAGTCATTACCACGAGCAATTTGAAGTTTGAATAATTGGATGAAATCAACTGACAAAATAGCTTTGTTAAACTTAAACTCGTTAATATTTTGACATGAAAAACCTCCAAGTCTGTGTGTGACGTGATCAAAGCCTTGTTTCTTGCGGTTGTGCATTTTCTGTGGATTTTTAGTTTTATTATTTTTCTTGTTGTTGGTGATTGTAGGTAATATACATCTGGAAACCACAGATTTTCTCGTTTGTCAAGCCATACACAGTCTATGTTTGGATTGTTTTCTGAATCTCTTGTTTCATCCGCTTTTTATTTTCTCCACTATTTCCGGGTGCTGTTTAATGCCGCTTTTGAATTATATATTATATCTTTTGTTAATAACAAATCCTGCCCTTTAATATTCTCGTTGAACGGGTTCACGATCACCCGCTTTTTGCAATAAAAACAATTGCATTATCTTGATTTGCAGGAATTGGTGAACTTTGTTCCTTCAAAAATGTAAATAATAAAAATAAAATGTGAACTTTCGGAATGTTAAAGGTGAATATATTAAGGCTGTAGAATGTAATTGTACTGTTATGAAAACAAAAGTTATGATTAAAAAACAATATATACTTTTTGAATCTTTACAAAGATCGAGGGAATTCAAAATGCAGTAATTTTGGCAATTCGTGATCGAAGTCGATTGCTTCAATCATTTCCCAATTCCATTACTAGTTTTAGAGTTTTTGAAGTTTGAAAATCTTTGTCGAATCAATTTTGTAAAAACTTATTTTCTAATAGAATGATTTATTTTTGACTTTCTGAATTCCCACACATGATGATCGAATGAATTTTATGATAGTGAAGAAAACGGTAATTCTGACAACTCACTATCAAAATCAACTTTATCCTTACTCGTTCTTGACACTTTTTTTTATCAAGATTTGAGTTTTATATCGAAGTAATTTCATAATAACATTTATTTCTAATCTTCGAATGGCAAGATTAGAAATATACATTGTTGCGGAATTCCTTGGTACAGACTTTCAGAATTTTACAAGAACTTATAGTTCTGAGTTTTAGACATAAGCTGCAAAGTTTTTTATTGGGTTTTGAAATATTTAACAAATTTTCATTGGATTCTGGAAAATTTCAGAAGCTTCCATAAGATTTTCGGAAATTTCGAAATCTTTACAGGATTTTGAAAAATTCTGAAATCTGATGGAATTGTTGTAAAAATAAATGTCATAAACAGCAACAACAAATATATTAAAGCTATAAAATAAAAACCGAAATTATCTAGTAAACATCGATTTCATGGGCTCCACTTTTGTGAATCTTGACTTCACGACTCTTCTGACGAACAAGCAACCCCAGGTTAAGTAGTTCTTGAATTTCTTCTGGAGGGGAGTCAGATAAACTTCGTCGGGATCCTTCTGTGCTGTTTCGCTTTCTTCCCCATCGAAGAATGTACATGATCAATATGAGAAGAAGGAGTATGCCTGCAGCCACTCCGATGATTGAGATCCTCGACATCAACTGCCCATCAGTCTTTTCTCTGGATATTCGTGCATGAGAAGGAACGATTTCCAGAGTACAGTTGGGGAAAGGAAGCACGTGAATTCCCGTTAAGGCGCATTCGTCACAGAACCGGCCTGTATGTCTTGGAGGACAGATGCAACTTGTGTAATTCAGTTCAGCACCTATGATAAAACATGAACAATTTCACATCATGTGGATAACTCACTTGTGTATCCGTGATGGCAAACGATCTGTTGACAGTAATCTCCCTCCCACCCGTATTCGCACTTGCATCTTTAAAAATCACGTTCTTGAAGGTTCAAGAAGTTAATTAAATAAACCTACTTTCCTTCACTTAACTTTCCGTTAATGCATTTGCCTACATATTGACAGCGATCACCGAAGTAAAAGTCTAAACATCGACAATGTCCGTCAATGTACTGCCCCTTCTCATTACACTGAAATGATATTAATCATTTTCTGATTACGAAAGTGAATTGAGAAAAAATACAACCCACTTGATCAGCAATTGGAATGTTGCAGTACTCTCCAGACCAATCTTCATCACAGATGCATTTTTTGTTGAAAATTGGGCTTTCGGGGTCATAACGGGCTCCGATTGAAAGTCCATGTTCTGAAAAAATCATATGATTGTGGAAATTAAGTGAAACTGTTGAGAAATTGTTCTAATACAAAGTTCTAGAACTTTCTGAAAGATTCTAGAAGACTCCATAAGATTCTAAACAATTCCAAAACCTTTGATTGAATTCTGAGAAGTTCCAATAACTCTCATGCAATTCAAGTACGGTATGATCGGTACATTTGAAATACCCACCACAAGCGAAATCCAAGCACTTCGGGCCGGTATAAGGATAACGACATCTGCATCTACCGTACTCAAAATTCCCTCTTCCTGTACAACGAGAATCGTTGACGTGAATATGAGAGGTTAATCTTCTCAATCTCCGTAGTCTGAATTTATTCATTTTCGTATGATTTCATTGAAACAACCGACCTTTTGAAGCTTCTGGTGACGTTATACCCTCCATCTAGGGGGATACTGTCGACTGCAATACTTTCTTGGATTGCTTCCAAATCTGGATAATCATGTCCAAATTCAGTAGTCTCGTTCAAGCTGTTCTCAGCATGGACGAACATATTCTCAGTCAAAAAAAGAATAAACAAAAACAAGAACCCGATCCAAACGATCGATTTCATAACGACTAAAAATAATCTTTATTAATGTTAACATAATGAAACAGTTACTTCTTATGATCTAACTAAACCATCGTTATCAGTGATCAATAGTCAATTAATTTTGGTTATTCCGGTTCAAAGACAAGTCGATCAAGTGATTATTAAACAATTAAAAGATGAGCGATTGCAAACATAGAAAATCGGAAGAATGCGTGATATATTAGGTTGTGCTGTTTTTAAGAAAATCAATGTCAATCAGTGGGTTTCATCAGTGAAAAATGAAATCATTTCTAAGAAACAAAAGCAACTTACTCAATATGAAGAAAGACCCTCTGATGAAATTATGGCCAACTCAATCTTGCCAAGTTCAAACATGAAATTACCATCTGTCTGGAGTCATTTCTCTTCTGCCATTGTGAGTCATCTGCCGAATTCCCGCCAAAGAACATAAATATTTAACGGTTCAGGTTTGCCGAATTCTCCAAAAAAGGAAAAACGAACTTGATTACTCTAAACGATTTTCCTTGATAAAAATTCCTTTATTTTTATACCTAGAATTTCAAAGAAATTTTTTCAACGTCTCAGGATTCAATCGGAGATATTAACATTCTTGAGGTCCTGTGGAAGCTTTTAAAATTCTTCAGAATCCAATGGAAGATCCCAATGTTTCCGAGAATCTAATGGAAATTTTCAAAGTCCTGTAGGACTTTATAAATTTTTCAAATCCTCTAGAATTCAGTGGACTAATTTGAAGCAACATTTGCAATTTCAGTTTGCAAAATTTTCCAGAATATTATAAAAGTTCATGTTGAGACAGTTATAACAACATTCATGTCTGGTTTTTATGTTTTTTCAACCTGATTTCAACGTAAATTTGACTATGTACACGCAATTAATCAGAAATGTCTATAAAGAGTTACTTCATTCTCCTCAGGGTGTGTGAACCTTGAGAAGGATATCCAAAGAAGGGAGACGTAGAAGCGAGTCAGACATCCTTGATAGTTTGCGTTTGTGACCGGCTACAAAGTGATACTTCAGAAAGCTCTCGAGAGTCAGACGATGAGGATTTGATGAAATGGTATCTTTCATCTCGAATTGGCTTTTTTCCTTCCCCAATGAGTGGCCAGCTTTTAACTGCCTGCAGCTGACTTGCGTATGTCAGGCAGTGCATATGGCCACGACGAAGAAGAGGCACATCTTTCGTCGCCTTGTTTTACGCTGGAAAGTGTTCATGAAAGAAGAGGAAAGCAGTTACCCAGCGGGCAAGCAGGGAAGCAAGTGAGAACAGCTTGCCTTGAGAACTTGCTTAAGAATTGCAAGAAAGAAGAGTCGGCCTTCTTTCACTCTCATTTCTAGTACCCGAGTCACTTTTATGGAATAAATGTCTTTCATTGGCATGCTTCTCTCATAGCCATTTTCCGGTTCACGTGTCACATTCCGACTATATTTATTGTTTTCCTCTAATCATTATTAATAAACGGAATTTGAAAGTTAGACACTTTCAAGTAAGCTATATCTCCTCAGAGACTTCTCCGACGACAGTAATCAGTCGTTTTTTCTTTCTTGTCCCTCAGAGAGATAATTTTTAAACTTTTTCCTATTTTTGTCTCCAACGGGAAAATGCCAACTTTGGAATTTCGAGTTTTAAGGATTGTTGACGCGGTACTTGAAAGATAATGCGATTCTGCGTCACTTAACAAGATAACCACGATTCCTTTGTGAGCAACATTTTGCTAAAATTTACCCAAAAAATTAAATTCCAGTCTAAACCAATTTTTGACGCTTTTGTTCGGAAAAATCTATTAAGCTTCATCTCGCAACGTAGATGTTACTTTAAATCAATTTTTAACATTTATGTTAAGAATATTCTTTTACACTTTAGGAAAAAATTTAAATTTTATTTTGAATCAGTTTTTGGGATTTTGAAAAACAAACTCTGGAAATTCATCTTAAAATTAAAAGCCCACTCTAAATTAACTTTTGGGATTTGTTCACAGAACCTGAAACTTATCCTGGAAGATTAACTTCTAATTTAAATCAATTTTCGGTATTTTTTGGTCAAGAGAATCTCCAATATTCTCCAATTTTGCTTAATTGTAGAGAGGAAATCGGACAAGATGCCATCTGTCAATCTGAGTCCCGGCAATTTTTCTTGACGTGGATTCTATTTTTCATAGATCTTTCTATTTGTCAACTATTTCCATAAAAAATCGAAATTAGAATTTTACCGTTTTATTATTTCAACTGGAATTCTATGGAAAATTTTATAACCGTCCAGAATTCAGCGAAAGGTTCTCGAACATTCGAGAATTTCACGGAAGCTTTTGGAGTCTTCCAAAATCTTACAAAAGCTTTCAAACTACAATCCGAAACTTTGGGTTCTGTAATATTCTACAAAGCTCTGGAGATTTGTTTTGAGGATATTTCCGAATAACATTTATTTTTAATTTTTAAAATAATATTATTTCGGTCAAAATGTCTTCACCAAAGCAACAGGCCCCTTGTGGATATAGAGTGGGGTTTTTTAATCTTTTTCACGTGAAAATTAAGAAAGAAGAATCGTTATTTCTCATTGTTCTGGGAAGTCCGCACAATGGAGGTGGTGGAAAATTACTTTCCATATATCTCCTTTTTTCGCACTTGGAATTCCCGTCTATATAACAGCTGAAAAGATGAAAAAGTAAATGCACAGAAAGAATGACGAACTTGATGTTGGCCGATTACCAGCTTTAAGCCTCAGGGCTTCAGTCATTTGGCTGTCTAGGGCATGATTGTTTTTTCCAATGAAGACCAAACAGACTCATCTTTACTCCTCATTGCTTCGTCTTGTCTGAAGTCGCTTGACGAGTCTAAACATTAACTTTTGTTATTTTAAAGCCGTTCTAACTTTGCTGCTCACTTTTATAGTTTTCCTTTTTAGTGTTTACGCAAATTAAACATCTGTAGAATCTTCTAGGATCTTGTAGAAGGTTCTGAAACTTTTAAGAACTTCATAAAGATATTTAGAGTCTTCTAGGAGTTTAATAGGGGCTTTTGAAGCTTTTCAAGATTTCATGAAAATTTATAATAATTTCTGAGAAACTTTTCGGAATTACGGAACCATATTATAACCTTCCGGAATTCAATTGGAACTTCCAGAAACGCCTGAAATCTTGAGTTCTGAAAACTCCTAAAAGATTCGGGAGATTCACGGTGAGACAATTCCATAAAAACGCCCCCTTCCGTTTTTTAGAATAGTGAAATTTTAGCGCATTATTCTTTTGCTTTAAACTACAAAGTGATTTATATAAACACAGCTTTCAATCTTATTTATTAAGATATCTCACTTTGGGATTTTGTACTCTTAGATAACTTCTAAAGTAGTTGAGCATTTCTTTAATTATGTAAAAGAAATATAAAAGTTACTGACGGATAATCTTTAAAGAACCGAATCCCTTTTAGTGTAAGGGAATTGAATAGTCTTTTGCCACTTTCTTTGAATTAACTCTAAAAATCGCAGGACTATCAGTTTTCATAGACAGATTGACTAGCAGCTTGGTGAAACAACTTAAACTCCTAAAATTTAATCTAATTATTTTGGTTGAAAAACAACCTATTTCCCTCAGGTAATGACTTCACGTTTTCGTCAGATTTTGGTCTTCTATGTTTTATTTTCTTCTAAAGTTTCATATCTGAAAGGCCGATGAAAACATCATTTGCCAAGCGTTGCTTTCCTCAGATTTTATACATCTGCATATGTTTTTGCACGATTGAATGGCTTTTTAACTTGTGTTTTCTCGATGTCACGGACTGCTGTTGGAGAAAGGAGTGCAGTTTAATGCACTCGGGATAATGTTCAGGCATGCCACTCTGACTCGAGAGGAAACCAGTCACGCACAACGAGTAAGGTGGTTTCCTGCCCTTCAAAATGATTCATGTTGCCTTCGTTGCGCGGATTCTGTTCTGAAAGCACTACCTAGGAGAAAATAACCACCTGCTAGATAATTAGTTTTCATTTCTAGGCAACTTTATTCTTTTCAGAAACTCGAACTTAATGTTTAATTGATTTTTTCATGACTGGAATGTTAATTTCTTATTTTTACCGATCTGTGGTACATGAAATTCCCCAAAATTTCTGTTTTCAGAAGTCCCAATAAACGGAATCCATGTCGGACGATTGAACAATGGCGAGCGTGAGTGCGTGGCTTCCGTTTGCCCGCGCAGCAGCCATAGGATGGGTCCCTATATCTCGGAACCCCATGCCTAAACCACCAGTAGCCCTACAATCGAAAGACTTGGCTGTTGATCATGTATCAGATGAAAAGCTTTCAATTAATATATCTGGACGTCGATTCGAGACTTGGAGGAATACATTGGAAAAATTTCCAGAAACTCTTCTGGGTTCCAATGAAAAGGAATTTTTCTATGATGACGAAACTGGAGAATATTTCTTCGATCGGGACCCAGATATCTTTCGTCATATTTTGACTTTTTACAGAACGGGGAAATTACATGTAAGTCTATTTAATGACTACTTTCATCTTGATCAGTACTGTTGTATTAAAATCAAAAGTCCAAATATAGGGTCAGGGTCCAAACTTTGATGCTAAAACACAAAATTCACGGCTTTTTATTTTTTCCAAAAGACTGACTTTTGAAAAAATTCAACTTTTTCTCGAATAAAGAGTAAAAATAATTATGGCCAATCGATATAATTTTCAAGACCTTATAAATCATAACAAGTAGTAAATAAAGAAAAGTGATAAACAACTTTCTCAATAAACTTGGAAAACATTGAATTCTTTCTAAATCAGATTTTGTGAAGTAGTAAGTTCATGAGTTTTGTACTGTGACGTGAGAACTTGAGATTTTAAAAATTTGACTGTTAATTTGAGTAAAACGGAAAACAGGAAGTTCAAATTACTCGATCTTTGTGCTTTTTGATTTTTAAAAATAACAACTGTTTCATGATTTATTTTTAGTATCCAAAAAGTGAGTGCCTTGTTGCCTATGACGAAGAGCTTTCTTTTTTTGGCATTATGCCTGACCTCATCGCTGATTGCTGTTATGAAGACTACAAGGACAAAAAAAGGGAAAATCAAGAGCGAATGCTGGAAGAAAGAATCGATACTCCGGAGAAATTCAAAGTGGAACAAACACTTCAGGTCTGTTTTAATTTTTCAATTTATCTTACTGGATGCCAAAACAAAAGTACTGCTAACGTAGATGAGGGTAATTCTCCGTGATCAATCGACGGGGAATAACGTTTGTCTTGTGTGGTGACAGCTGGCATTCGAAAGATCAAAAGTAATGAACAGAATTCAAAGATACAAATCAATTCCTATATCAGCTGTCTAGTCCCGAAAAACATGACATTGTCAACTTATCCAAGGGATAAACATAATTAATTTCCAGCAAAAAATGTGGGCAGCTTTCGAGAATCCCCATACTTCATCGATAGCACTGGTATTCTACTACGTTACTGGTTTCTTCATTGCTGTCTCCGTTCTTTGTAATATTATTGAGACGATTCCTTGTAAATACGTGGATGATTTTGATTCCGTGACGTGTGGAGATCTCTACGAGCGTCAGGTAAGAATTCTTTGTAGTAGAAACAATTTGTCGGACTTCCCTTTCCGGAGTACTTTAATCGTTTCAAGGAGGAACTCGGCGGGGTCCCTCCGGGATTCCCTATTTTCACAATTTTAAACACGTTTTTCCTATTGAAAAAAGACTAAATTTTCTTTTATCCGACCGAGACCAAGTCCAGAAAAATTTCGGAAAGGTGCCGGGATTCCATGAATTCTTTATCCTGAGTGCTCAATTTCCTCAGCCGCTTCTTTGAACAATAGAGGCAGTCGCTGGAAAATTATCTGAGATGGGTCTGGCTTTTTTAGCCTATCCTTCTAAGGGAACGAACCAAAAATTCGAAGAAACAAAACAAAGGAAATCGATACATGTAATTGAAAGTTTTAGTTCTTCGTGATCGACACAGCATGTGTCATTATATTCACTATAGAGTACTTGTTACGGTTATTTGCGGCTCCTGACAGATGCCGATTTATGAGGTCAATTATGTCCGTGATAGATGTTGTAGCCATCTTGCCTTATTACATCGGGCTTGGGCTTCAGAATAACAAAGATATCAGCGGGGCTTTTGTGACTCTAAGGGTCTTCGTACGTTACCTTGAATTTTTAACGATTTATTTACTTTTTCCCGTTTAGCGAGTATTCAGAATTTTCAAATTCTCCCGTCATTCACAAGGGCTACGTATTCTCGGATATACTCTCAAGTCATGTGCGTCAGAACTGGGTTTTTTGGTATTCTCTCTCGCCATGGCTATCATCATATTTGCTACCATCATGTACTATGCGGAGAAGAAAGTCCCAGACACGAGATTCACATCCATTCCTGCTGCCTTCTGGTACACTATTGTTACGGTGAGCAAATTCTTGAATTCATTCTGAATTATTCATTATTTACATTCTTAAAATACTACAATTCCGTAATAGGTTCTAGAATACGGAGATATTCTGAAACCTTTGAGAATCTCATAGACATTTTTGAATTCCTTCAGTTTCGTTGGAGAACATGAAATCTTAAAAAGTCTTATGGACGTGTTTGTAAACCTCCTAAAGTCCGGCATAAAGTTCTGAAGTCTTCCAGAATACAATGAAATTTTTAGAATGAAAATTTAAAATCAAGAATTATGAGATTTTCCAAAACATTCAGCAAATTTGCATCAAAATAATTTCACGAAAATATATTATATTTTGCACAATAATATGATTTAATCATTGATTCTGGTTATTTTAGCTCACTACCCTCGGTTATGGTGATGTAGTTCCGGCTACAGTAATGGGCAAAATCGTCGGTGGAATCTGCTCACTCAGCGGTGTCTTGGTCATTGCTCTACCTGTTCCTGTATGTTTTAATCTAAAGTCTTTAAAAGTGTAAATCCACTTTTAGGTTATTGTTTCGAACTTTTCCCGGATATATCATCAAAATCAACGAGCTGACAAACGTAAAGCTCAAAAGAAAGCTAGATTAGCTAGGATCCGAATAGTCAAGAACGCCAGTGGCCAGGCATTATTCGCGAAGAAGAAAGCTCATGAGCAAAGGATGCAGGCCTTCGAACAAGGTCTGCTCAATGTCGAAGCTCTCAAAGACGAAGATATATTCGAAATCCAACATCACCATCTATTGCAATGTCTTGAAAAAGCTACAGTAAGACTTATTCTGAATTCTTTAGATTCTAAGAATTCACTTCTTTTAGGAGAGAGAATTTGTTGATATTGAAGATATAGAGGGAATCGCAATAACCCCTCCTCCTTTGACACCCCCATTAACGATAGGGTCTGCTAGAAGATTGTTTGGTAGTTTCGCCAGAACAACTAGAGGCAGCTTCAACTTCCCAACTATGACAACTAGTGACCCAGACACGGAAGCAGAAAGTGATGGTGTTTCTAAGCCTGCCACAAGTGCCGTCGGGTGTTGTCCGTTCAAGAAATCCCGGAATAGATCCCGTGGAAAGAAGACCGAAGAAGAAAACGACATTGAGGGAAACTGTGGTAAAACAGCAAATTGCAACAACAGTCAAAACAACAGTAAACAAGCTACAAAGAATGCCCCTACAGTAGTCGTGGAGGATGTTAAGTCATCTAGGGGAGAAGCTACTTCAATCATTATCCAAAACGAAGAAGAACAGCCTTTGGCTGAAACATTCCAGAAAGAAGAACAAGAAAATGAAATAGAAGGCGGTGGCGTCTGTACTTCAATTTTATGAAGAATCCGAGATTCAGAGCATATCCATTCCTTTACCGAAAAATCTTATCCAAATATTCTTGTTTTTTTCCTGAATATTTGATTGGGTGTCAATCACTCTCGAATGCACTTCTTGTTATGAAAAAATTAAATAATGATCGACAGTTTTAATTGTTTCATTGTAATGACAGCATTCTTTCCGGTTATATAACATAATTGAGCAGAGAAAATAAAACAGGTGCCATTAATGGATTGGATAAAATAATTGTTTGTAAAAATTCCCATTTTAGTGAATTAAATCATCATATTATTGGGGAAATTTTCACGAAGTCATTTTACAATGGGCCTTCAAAAATTTTTTTAAATTCTAAAAATTCTAAAATTTTTGAAAAATAAGAAAGAGATGAAAATAGAGCGAGTTGATTCTTGTAACAAATTATCAGAATTATTCTTTCTTTTCTTTTCATTTCATTTCTATTTCTTGAGTTCAAACGTTAAAAAATATTTTTTTTTAAATTTTTTAATGCATGTTATCATGAAAGTGTCTCAACACAAATTTCCTGGATTTTAAACCAAGTTTCTAAACTTGAAATTTCAGATATTAGTTTTAAAATTATTATAAATTTAAAAATTATAATGGAATTGTTTCAACATTAATTTGTAAGTTTCTAAGAAATTCAGGAACTCGAGGATTTAAATCTTGATTTCGGAAATTTTCGTTGGATTCTGACAGGTTTTCAGAGAGTTCTCGGAGATTCCAAAACTTTTTATTGATTTCTAAAGATTTCTACGGAAGTTTGATAATCTATAAAATCAAAAAACCAAATGTTCGTTGACCAACTAAGAAGGTCGTCAATTATTTCAAGTGCATGAGTACTAATATCGTTGACATTTCCTAATGAGGCGGTGTCGGGAGAGGAACCCCATTCCGCTGATACTCATTTCGCTGTCCCGTGATAACGATCATACATACCGTTTGGTCGGTATTTTTGTCAGCTAGTCTTTCCTTCGATATTTCATACTACATGTATACTTTAGATTGATAGAATTATTAGGTGTTGATAGGTTACTTTTTTAACACATTACGACAAGTTTTATTTTGATCTTTTAGGATTTTCAAGAAATGTGCGGGATTCTCGGAATTGTTTTATCTGAACACTCCGAGAATGTCAAAATCGGTCCTATGGCTATTGATTCGTTGACAGCCCTTCAGCATAGGCAAGTTTCTTAACCTTGATACTTAATGACATTTGTTTTGATCAACTTACCAATTTTGAGCATTCAAATCGATTTTTAATTAACTCGAGTTCAAAAATTAGATATTCAGATCAAAAGTTCAAGTTCGAAAGTTTTGAAAATCTAAAAATCCGATTTTGATCACTTCAGAGGAACAGAGAGCTCAGGACTCGTTGGGACTAATGGGAAACCAGATCAGCATGTTGAAATCATCAAGGGACACGGATTGGTCAGAGACGTGTATTCAGAAGAAAACATCAATGCTTTCAATGGTGAGTTGATTAAAGCAATTTCAATGTGAATGAAATCAGATTGTTGTAGATTCTATAGCTGTCGTCGGTCACAATCGATATTCCACAGCAGGAATGAAAAACGCCATCAATTGTGTCCAACCTTTTGTCCTCTATACAGCTGCCGGAATCATCGTCGTGGCCCACAATGGAGAGCTCGTAAATGCCGGGAAAGCACGGGATAAGATTCTGCGATCTGGTGTTGGATTGTCTACAGATACAGATAGTGAGCTCATTGGCCAGATCATTGCCAAAACTATTGCTCAGAATATTAAATGTAGGGGGTCCGAGATGGAAATCTCTGGGGATATTAGCAAAGAACTAGCGGCCACGATGTCTGCCGTTGAGTTATCCTACGCTTTGACGGTTATGACTTATGATCGAATTTACGCAATTCGAGATCCCTACGGTAATCGTCCTTTATGTATTGGGAAAGTTTATGGATCACAAAAACTCGTAAACGGTAAGTACTTTATTTTTATTATAGTTTTTCATCACTCAGCCATACACTATTTCAGAAAGTCAGGAACCTCTGGCATATATTGTTGCTAGTGAATCATGTGCTTTTCCAGCTGGGACAAAATTTCACTGTGAAGTCGAGGCTGGAGAAATGATGAAAATTAGTAGAAAAGGAGTAAAATCTGTATGGCAGGTAATAATCTGATTACTTCGCAATTAGTCTGTAAAAACTGCTTTGATTCCACTTAGTCAAAATAATAACTTTAGTCGAAATGGCTTTCTAAAATCAGGGATACATGAGATCAAAGATCTTGAAAAAGAATTTCACAATCTGTGGTCTAATTTTTCTCAATCTTTTTGGAGAGATAATGAATGAAATTCATAAATTCTGTTTTTTATTACTTTATGAAAGCCTAAACAGCTGTAATTAATAGGAAATATTTACTTAGTTGCAAAAAATACCTATTAAACTTGGTAAAATTAAAGTGAAAAACATTTTTTCAAAGTAGATTATCAAAAAATTAGCTTAAATTAAATTGAATCTTGGTATATGAAATCTTCAACATTTATCAAATTCTTTAAAAGAAAGTTCAACGAAAATAGATTCTAAATAATTATTAGATTGTAAAATAAGCTATAACTGATTTTAAAAACTATTCTTGTTAAAATTATTTTTTTCATAAGAAAAATGAATATGAAATTTACAGATGGTTCCTAAACCTCGAGCTTTTTGTATTTTTGAATACGTATATTTTGCCCGAGCAGATTCCTTCTTTGAAGGACAGCAAGTTCAAACAGTAAGAGAAGAGTGTGGAAGGATTCTTGCAGAAGAAGCGTATGTGGATGCTGACATTGTGAGTACTGTTCCTGAATCTGCATCAGCTGCTACTCTTGGATACTCTCAAAAGGTTATTACACTTCACACCATCCCTAAAGTTACAATTTTAGAGTGGAATCAACTATGCCCCGGTTCTGTATAGGAATGTTTATGTTGGACGATCCTTTATCCAGCCAAGCACAGAAATGCGACAGTCCGCTGTTATGCGTAAATTCGGTGTCCTGAAAGATAATGTCATCGACAAACGTATTGTGCTCGTCGATGACTCTATCGTTCGTGGAAATACCATGAGAATAATCGTCAAGATGCTCCGAGAAAACGGAGCCAAAGAGGTTTCTGGAGGACTCTCAATTCTGTTCAAGTTTTTATTTCAGGTCCATTTGAGGATAGCTTCCCCACCCCTCAAACATCCCTGTTATATGGGCATCAACATCGCTACGAAGGACGAGTTAATCGCAGCGAAGATGACGGAAGAAGAAATCACCAAATTCTTCAATGCTGATTCCGTCAAATATCTTACTTTAGATGGACTAAAACGAGCTGTGGAGAGGAGTTCTGAAGACTCGGAAAATAGTCATTGCGTAGCTTGTCTCACTGGAGAGTATCCGGCGCCAATTGACTTCTAATTGCGCAGGAATATGCATCTAATAAATCCACATTGAGCTGTGTCAGCCGATGTTTGGTTCCAATGTTACTGGAGTTTGTGGGAAGCTGATCCTATCGATCCAAGGATCACTTTTTTATTCAACACATTAAAAACGCATAAGAAATAAAGAATGATCCGTTTAATCTTCTCCATCATTTATAAGTTACGATCAGGCGGGGTTGGAGTAATATTAGCAAAGTATCTCGCATCAGATGAAGTAGAAGATATCGGATTTGAGGAAATGAGATCTAGCTTTTCTTTGATTTTTCTCGGATTTTTCCTTGTTCACGGAATGAACTACATGTCAGGTAAGATAGGAAAATTAGACATTTTGTATTACAGATAATTACTATAGCCGTGGATAAATGCTGTACAGAAGAAAATCGTAGTTGTTGTGTCAATAAAATAGTCAACGGAGGCCCTTTTCCTTGTAAGTTCCAGAGAAATTGGCAAGAGACAACTATTTGTCTTGAAAGAGAAATCCACAATGTATCTTTAGTGGAATCCAATGGTGAAACTTATTTGATAATTCAAAAAATAAAATCCTGAATTTAGTCATGAGCTGCTGTTGGCTTTTGCATACATCAGATTGTCGGAAAACATGCCATACACAAATGAGGATCCCTACTCTTCCAATTGAAGATCGTCTGATGTTCAAACACGAATGTTTCAGTAAGAAATTTGAACCCCGAGGAGACTGTATGGATGACAGCAGAAAAAGAAAGCATCTATGTTATTCTGAATGTGTGGCCCTGATGACCTTCAAAACCAGGCAAAATTCGTCCTTCAAATTTGACCCCCGTCTCCATTGCTCTCATTTTGTAAAAAATCCTATTGGACATGTTTGCATTGGTGAACCGGTTAAAAAATAGGTTTAAAAATTGTACTTCTTTATTGAACATTTATTTATTTGTTTCAAATTTCTAGAGAAAACAACGCCGGAGCAGTATCACTTCCTAGCAAATATTTATTTTTTTCAATTTCCAAGACCTGAGTGATGCCTCCGGCGTTTTCCCCTGTTGGACCTCTCCATGCATTTGTAATATTTTTAGTTACAATGTCAAAAAATAAAACTTCAGCAAATTCGCCGAAATATGGTGGTTCCTGAATCAGAAACTTTTCATACACCTAGAATGTTGTGTTTCAATCAATATTTGATAACAGAAACTCACAAATAGTACGTAGTGCTTGATAACTCTCCAATCCAGTGGAAGATCTAATCTCTCTTCCGGCAACGGTATTATCAACTTTTTTTGATCCTTTGTGAATCGGATGTTGTCGGGCATGCCTGGTAACCCATCTAGGATTACTGTAGTTGTATGATCAGAAGATTCATGAAAATCCACTCTGGAAAATTTTTAACCTTTTCATTCGTATCTTTTTGTGTACCTTTGTATTCTATAGGCCAGCATTTCCGAAAAATAGATGCATTTCCTGTCGGGACTGGCTTGTACTCCATTAGGTGTGTAAAGACCGTCCAAAATCACGGAAAATTTCCTTTCATTAGGGCTGTACCTGAGTAACCGCCCATTGGGCCTGCCTTCTAACACTATTCTATGGAACATATCATCCAAATGGTCCGTTGATGGTTCTGATAAGATTAAGTCTCCATTCCACAGAAAATCAAAGTCATTCAAATATGGCATTGATGTATTTCCAAAGACTGATAAAGTTATGTCTAAAAAAGTGCTTATACATCTTTTCCACACAAAACTCACTTTTGACCGTATCTAAAATAAAAATTCCCTGATATGCATCGACAAAGTATAGCAGATCAGGAAACCACGGGGAAAATCGCATTCCCAAAGGTCTTTTCATCCTGTTAGAAACTCCATAATCGAAACTGTGTTTTATCACTGGCTGGAAATAAACTACGAAAATTCACATATTCGGCGACTGAAAATACCTTGAAATCAGACTCGATCGATAACTGTAGGATGTGGCCTGTTTTAGAACTGGCATAAATATATTTTGTGCCCTCATGAAGAACTAGAGACTCCAGTCCATAGACATCAGCTAAATAATTTTTCTTCACCTTTTTTAAGACATCCTCATATTGTAGACTCTTTGGGGGTTTCCTGTAATTTGATATGAAATAGTCTCGGGAGATTTATATTAAGTACCATTCAGGAGAAGGAAGTGGATCGAAATTTCCATTCGAAAATAAGACTCCAAGGTGAATAAACACCAATGTGGTTGGTAAAACTATCCATGAAATTCCCTTGCTTCAAGCAAATCTGTAATCTTTTTAATATTGAAAAACAACTTACAACATATGAAAATAACGATTGTCGTTACAATTTCCAAATTTGAAAATTCCATGGCCTTTGCAAGTCGGTCTTTTTGTCTTTTTTCGTGTTAGATGTGTTTGAACGAAACCATACTTGAAAATTGATCCTAATCGTCAAAGTTCACGTGATAAAAACGCGGTCATCAGTTTGAATTTTTATCGTTCTTCTTTCTTTAAAAAAAGCAATTGTTCAGACTATCTGCAGGTCCTGGTTTAGTTAATTTCATTTCTCTAGCTTGCTCTGGATTTATGTGCTTTGAAGGGTAACTTAATGATCCCGTCTGGTTTTGAACCGTTGTTTATTTAGGGGTGCTTAATTGTTGAATTTTCAGCTTCTAAATTAATCAATAAGAGGATTTCGTGTCTGTGATCGTTCGATTTTGACGTAGAATTTTTTTAAAAAATCTCCCCCAATTTTTGTTTAAAAGTGCACAGATATCTTAATTTCTGCATTAATAGTACTGTAATTAAATAAAAAGTGATGTAGATCTTTTTTTATAAATTCCCGCGCAGAGAGCGAAATTTATGAGTGGAAAAAAGGCAATTTTGGCAATTCTCTGAATAGATCAACTAATTCCGTTTTCGTACATCCTCTCTTATATGTTTTACGGAAGTTTTGGAACCTCATGTTAGAATAGTTTGACGAAAACCTTTATTTCTGATTTTTAAGAGTAAGGCGTTTCGTAATTTTCGAATTCTTGTGTGAAGAAAACAAATTTTATAGTAGTAAGAAAATAATAGATTTAGTAATTGAGCAATTAAATTGAGTCGTTCTGCCTTTACATACCCTTTCTTATTTCTTTTACGAGAACTCTGGAAGCTCTTTGAAATTCTAAGAATACATGTCGAGACAGTTCGTAACAACTCTTATTTTTTATAATAATATTATTTGCTTTCGGTGATTTAATCAGAACCCTGTTTCTAAGGTGGGAAATGTTTGAAACTAAGCAGTCGGGAAGCATCATTTGATCGATCGTGCTGATTTGAATCACTATATCAACAGTTCCTCTATAGCTCTCTATAGTGCGTACCATTTCTGATCGACGAAACGTTGTGCTAGTACTTTCCGAAATGGACAGATTAACTTTCTCCATAAATAACCCCATAAAATCAACCTAAGTTTACCTAAAGAATGTTTGGGTTGTCTGAGCTTATTCAATCGATAAAAATCTCAATGGTCATCACTAGAGGCAGTGAGACGCTGGTCGTGTCAATCAATCGGGGCTCTCTGGTCGAATTGCCTTTGAGCCGATCTGTTCCAGGACTCTTCGTTATCTCCTTTCCCTGTTCTTGACTAGGCCGTCTCAGCAAAGTTCAGAGTACTTTCTTTCTGGGGCGGGAATCCATCATTCCATGAGAGTCAATAATCTCCGTTCTCTCCGTCTAAACCATTTTGATTCCATTAATGATAAATAAATTTCAAAAACTGTTTTCGTGTTTAATTTTCCAGTTCAATAGGATTAGAATTCAATGCAAACTCCTAGATTTTTTGAGAATCTCATGGGCCTTTTTCAAATATTCCATAATTTGATGAAATATTTTCAAATTTTTGGAAACTCGTTGATTTCTGTCTTCTAGAATCTTGTAGTTCTCAACTTCCCAGACTAGTGAAAATCTTTAAACCAATATGCGAGATTGAAAGTGCTGGAATTTTCTATAAAATTGTAGAAATTCGTGTTCAGATAATTTCGTAATAACTTGTAGTTCTCGTTTTACAACAGTGTAGTTTTGAAATCAATATTCGAAGCCTAAGTCTTTGCAAGTTTCTAAAATATTCTGGAAATTCGTGTCGAGAAATTTCATAAAAACATCTACTTTTGCTTTTTACAATAGTGATATTTACATCAAAAATAGTTGATTAAAAAACGCTTTTTTCAGACAATTAACATCAATTTCAAAGGATAGAATTGCCATTTTTGTCTTTTTGGGCGACTCGCTCACTCCCATTCAACTTTTGGCGGCTTGATTTGTGGCCTCTTTGTTCATCTTTGAACTCAGAGACTAGCCATTGCGCAAGAGTACCTATCGGATCTGTGGCCTCAACAGATACAATCTTCTGATTGATTGTTTGGTGGCCTAGATCATTTTTGCCGGGAGGTGAACAAGCCAACATCCTCCACCGTATCTCTATTGGCTAGTGCAGTTGACACAAGGGGATTCCAAGTGTTTTTGCACCCAATAAAGAGTTATCATTTTGAAAATGCAATCTCTTTAGCCTTATCCGTTAATCCCGGCTAAGGTACGCCATCAAGTATTACGAAATCAAATTAATTTAATACTTTGATTTTTGGTATGTTTGGACAGTTCTGTTTATTTAATTTAAGGTTTTTGTAGACCGAGTTACTTCATCTACCTTCACAATGCTGACGGATGAAGCCTTCCAGAAGCTTCTCTATGACCTCTTCTGCACTTGGCATGATGTCCAGCGGCACTATGATCCACCGCGGACAGAATCCGAGGGCGAGAAGATGATTAAGGTACATCCAAATCTTTATTTATCGTTGTAAGTCTTACTGCTCCTTAGCCCACTTTTCGGTTTACTTTTTGCTAAACATTTGAAATTAGCTTTCAAAGCGCAGCCCTTACCTCTCCATCTGCAATCAACTGAAGCTGAACTTGTAGTACATTTATTCAATATTAGTACATGTAATGATCTCTCGTATTACTTTTTAGATTAAATCTATGCTATGTAAGCTGATCGACGAGATTTCTGGGAGAGTCCGGAAAGTTCAGCAGCAGGTCAATGAAATCCACCTGAATCCAAACCTTGTTCAAGATCTCATTGAAGAGTGGGCCTTGTTGACCTGGAATGTCCTCTGCATCAGTAGTCGTCTCCAGAACAACTACCAATCTGTTTTGACATCTTCTGAAGATAAGCAAATTTACTCCAAGTTAAATACTTCTCTAGTTGATTTGGTGAATTGTACGAGGTGGGTGTCTGAAATTCAATCATGACGATCATTGATGGTTTTCAGTCAGATCGGTTTGCCGAATATCTTGCCCCTTGACTTGCCCCATTTATCCTTCAAGACCCTCTCTGATAATCTTAGTAACACTATGCAGCACCAGTATCAACTTTACCGATTTTTAAAGGAGCAAAGAACGAAGATGCAATGGCTTCCGTCGGAAATAGATGAATTCAGCAGACAATTAGCTGAGTTTAATGAGAATTCCCTCATTCCATTTATTGAGATGTTCAAGACATACTGTAACGAGTACTCTGTAGTTCTCTGGAGAGACGTCCGAGCCGCCCAGATCAGGAGAATGATTGACTTCCAGCCGTTGTCCGACGAACCAGTCACAAGACTCGTCAGCTTCTACAGTTCAATGGTGTACTGTCTTGCTGTCCTGGGAGCTAGACTCCAGGGCTTCAGCTATGAGTTCACTCAAAACAAAATCTTCGGTCCCAATCATGACCCCGTAAAACCACTTTCTGATGTTGTTTTTTCTGCCCTGGAGCTTCTCATGGCGGATTGTGTTCTCTGTACTGAACCATCAACGGATCCGATTCTGGTTACGAACAACTTGTTCCCGATCAATTGTGGTGCACTTGCCCGTGGTGTTGTTTTCAAACAGTTCGATGTCCAACTAGTGACTGAAGAAGTTGCTGAACACATCCAATCGGAAATGCGTCGACAAAAGCTTTTGCAACAGCCTTCGCCTATTCAAAACGCCCCTTCTGCGGCTCTACTAGCTATGAAACCAACAACAGGAACCAAAAGAACAAATAACAACACTCCATCAGAATCTTCCGGCAACACTTCTCATAAAAAGTCGGATGTAAACAGCAAAGATATTATCACCATCTATCCAGTGTACCATTCGAAAAACAGATATTGGGCAGCAACTTACCCTCATCTTTTGTGCACCACCAGACAAAAAGGAAGACAGTCTACTCATAACTCCTTCCAGGTGAATATTGTGTAAAAGCAAGCTGAGAAATATTAGAATTTTAAAAAGTTCCTAGAATCTTCCAGAATTCAGACTTTATCAATATTTGGAATTCAAAATTCCCACATTGTATTTTTATAATATAAGTGGTATAACTTTAGAAAAGCAATATATACTTTTTTGAAATTTTTAATTCGCGCTCCTAGCGAGCGAGGTACTTTAAATTCAAAAAACTGAAGTTTTGGCAATCTGTGACTGACAGCAATGCGTTATTTTTGCTCTCCCTAAATTCCTTTGTACAAGCTTTAAACTGTTCTGACTCTGGAAATCCATTTTAAGATGCTTTTGTGGGAAATTTCGTGTTTAATTTCTATAATAATTCTAGGATCTTTCTCCGAATGCTCAATTGGATGTCAAGACAAATGGCAAAAGACCGATTTTCTACTTCCATATTAGGGCGACGATGTTCAGTCCTTCCGGGAAGTTTGCTGACGCCCATACTCTCTCCTTACCCCTGACGATTGCAACACGAAGGAATCAGGACTGCCAAGTCCAGAGGATGATGAGTTCCTACACAGC
This sequence comes from Halicephalobus mephisto, assembly GCA_009193035.1. NCBI lineage: Eukaryota > Metazoa > Nematoda > Chromadorea > Rhabditida > Panagrolaimidae > Halicephalobus > Halicephalobus mephisto. Next base: position 127,205 of record SWDT01000211.1, on the reverse strand, counting down.
AACTTGCTTCTGGCTCTATGGCTGCAATGTCCAGGACGGCTTACTCTTGTCCTGGGTGGATATAGGAATGGATTGGGATAAGTTCAAGAAACTCTTCAAGCAGCACTTCAAGGTGAATGCTGATGTGATCCGGGGACTGGTGGACCGGGACTTTGATTTGCTTCAATATAAACTGAAATGCAATGACTGCCGGAGTGATCCAGGACCGTTAGCGAAGACGGTCACCTTCAAGAACATGCTGTGTCCTCATCTGAGATACGAATGTGGAACGACCAATGTCAGATTCAGTGTCTGGAGAGGGATGCTCGAGTTACTCCAGATCTTCCAGGATTCGAAAACCAATGTCAAAAAGCTCTGGGAGAAAAATTTAGTTCTCGGGTTCATGGAGTTCGATCAAGTTTCCCAGGCCCTCGCAAACTATGATTCTGCTTTGATTATGCGACTTTCGTTCGTCACTGGAGGAACCATCTGCTTCACTGTAAAGTCCAATGCCCATTCATTACAACATGGAGCGACTGCCCCCATGCATCTGGAACCCCTGGACTTGAAGAAATTGCAAGCCAAGTGTCTGAAGGATTACCTCAGGGATATCGCGATTGCAGAAAAAGTGAAGTACGTTATCAATGCGAACTTCGAGCCGGTACTAATTTCCGACATCATCGATGAGTACAATGCGACTTCTGGGTCCAAGGAAGAGTTCGAGACCAGCCGACACATATCCTCGAATGTCACTCACAGTGGAGACATTGATAACATGCAACATATTACCTTCACAGCCATGAGAATCGCGGTTGTGACCTGCAAAGTGAAACCTCCAAGTGCGGATTCTGAAGAACCGAAGACAGAAGCTCTTTCATCCCCAGTTCCTTCTCAGAACGGGCCACCATCTAACGCGAGCAGCACTATCCAGCGGTTCCCAGCGAGTGCTAATGGCAATGACGAGTTTCTGAGAGAATTGATGCAACTTTGTAGTTTTTACGGGAAATCAAAACAGGTAATTGTCTTGTGATACTTGGTGAGGCCAATTGTAATATTCTAGGATTTACTCGATGCTGTCGATCAGACATCCGGATTTCCTTTTCAATACTCTCCTCCAGGATCAATGATGAAATCTGCAGATTCTCTTTCTAACGGGATGAATGCGTATTCGCAACCAGCAAGTGCTAATCCAACACCCCCTCCGTCCGCTGGCTACGGTTCTATGATGTTCCCCAGAAGTCAATTCAACATCAGTGGAACTAACAATATCGACATGTCCATGGATGCCATGCCTTATCCCTCTTCCGGATTCAATTCCGGAAGACATACCCCTCAAGCCCCGCCGAATAACTCCAATAATGGATTTTTTCCAAATTTGAATAATCCTCACTTTTCTGAACTTCATTAATTTTTTAAAAGTCCAGTGATTCCAGTTTCTGTTTGAATTGCATTTTATGAAAAATAGGAATTGTTATTGTCTCGAAATACTACAGTTATTCCGATTTTTTAATTTGAAATTTACGAATAAGCACCATAAAGTCGTTTTCGGGTTTGTTGTTGTTGGATTATTGCGTGAACGAAGAATAAAATTTGTTATCCTCCTTTTTCATCTTTGAATCAAAAAACAACTTTGTTTATATATCGAATTACAGTTTATAAACCTATGTGAACTTCTAATGTGATTAAAAGCGATCCCAATTCTTTGAAAGTGCATTAGTCGTTGGTTGATGGAACAATAATAAAAGTCGTCGATTTTCTAAACCGTCTTCAAATGTTAAATCCAGATAAATTAGAATTGAAGTCAAATGTTCGATTCGAGTTCAAACAACTAAAGTTTCAACGAATTCGCTTCGAGAGTTCTAATTAGCTTGGCAATTCGATCCCAATTGAAGTATTTCGATTTTCTCACTTTGATTGATTCCAATGAGTTCTAATTAGATCCCAAAGTTTGAATTGATTTGGATGTTTGAATCTTAGGATTAGAAGTAGTTCGAATTTGATTCAAATTGGATTTCTCGATTTTCGGGTCGAATTAGTTCGACATGGAAGATCTGGATACGACCTTCGAATTTTGCCTTCTTGTCCTCGTTTATCAAAAAAAGAAAATGATTTGCGTTGATTTGTCAAAATTAACTCATCGAAGCGTGAACGTACCTTGGGGTAGAGCTTCTTTTTCGATCACGAATCAGAATTCAATCGGACACCGTTCGGTTTTGTCTTCAGACCAATTTTTTGTTCTCTCTAATTTGTGTTTATTAGTTACAGTTCTCTATACATTTTGCAGGCTGCAATGAAGAACAAAACATCACTGTTTTTTATACTTGCAAGTGAGTTTGCTTTTTTATCGTATAATTAATCGTTGTAATATTTTAGTTGTGGCTGTTGGAATAACACTAACGGAATCGGCAGTGGCCAAGATGGAAGTTGAACTCGGGAAGGAAGCAAGATTCAATTTCGGAGAAAATATGCTAGTCATTAAGCGGACTACACGAGCCCATAAAAACAGTCAATACTTGTTTGCTGCTCCTCATCAAGACGGTTCCTGGACGACCAATGGGGTAAGTCATCTACTCACTCGGAGCTATTGTAATCTTCTTTTCAGGAGGATAAGATTGGCTCTAATTCACGGCTTTATTGGAATGGAACTCTGGTCATTGACAAAGTAACCCTAGACGACATTGGAAGCTATGAAATGCCGATGGAAATCCATCGACCTTCTGTGGCTCATACGATGGTTGACTTTGTTATTAAAGAATGAAAGAATAAATGCTTTAATTTTCGACTAAATAAAATTTTCATCTTTCCAATTTTAGAACCGGTAATTTTCATGGCGCCATGATGATTTGTACCAAACTTGACACACTCGAAGAATTCAACATCGAAGATGGGTGGAAACATTTGTTTATCAACAGACAAAATACTTTACATAATTGGGAGATAATTGATTTCCTTAAGAAATTTAACTTGCAGAAAAGCGTTTTGTAACGTAATGTTGTCAGCTATTAATCTTCCATAAATTTCTAAAAGAAAAATAACTTTTAACAAATGACATGCAGACAAAATTAGACTAGGAATTTTCGAACTTAAACCTTTGCTTCATGTAAATCTAAAAATCGCACAATTATTAACAGTGGAAATCAATGTTATAAAATTTTCTCAATATTATTTTTTTAGGATGTTCGGGTTTAAATTTTCTGAATTCTGGAAGATTCCAAGAGCTCAGATATGACCTCCAATGGTTTCCGAATCTTTTACTGAATTTCTACAGCTTCTATGGGATCTTAGAAACCTCGATAAGATTCGTAGAAGTATTAAAATTTTTGTTGAATTTTGTGGGATTCTAGAATTTTCCATTAGACTCCATAAGCTTCTAGAATTGTGTCGTTAAGCTTATAATGATGTATACAGTATCCCGTTTTAAATACAAAAAATAGTATCTTTTTGACTAATCTGTCGGCATGGAAATTGAGAAGCGGAATAAGATTAGCTTATGATATTCACGTGTAATTTGTCTGCCCAGAGAAGGGAATTGACAGCTGTACAAAAATTTCGCCGTTTACTAGTTATTAAATTTATTTCCCTTTTTTAATTTAAAATGGCTATTCGAAAGGTCTTGAAGCAGGGTTAATTATTCGTTAGCCTTTTAGTCACCATGGAATAACAGAAATAATGACGAAAATAAGGCGTTAGGTTGAGATTGAAAAATATGTTTTATTTATCGTTTTTTCGCACAAAAAAGTACTAGTTCGGATTCTCAGGTAAGCTATAATTTTCCCAACTACACATTGAATGCATTTTAGGCTTCTTGTAATGATATAGATTAATCGAGAACGTGTCTCTATTTTCTCACAATGTCCGCAGGAAGTGTAACTGTCAGGTGGGATCCTCCCATCTGTCCTGTCTGTGAATTCGCGATTCCTAATGGTCGTCACTTTGGTATTATCAGGTTTGTTTAGGATAATCAAAATATTGTTAAAAACCATCAGCCAGATTAATGATCTAAAGTTAATTTAGACATTATTCGCATTGGGACCAATTTTCTTCTAATTGCTTTGATTTTTACCCGCTGAGTACTTGTTTCAAATAGTAATCCTGACATGAGAGATATTTGGTTTTTTTCAATTATGAATTCGGTTATTGATTTTCTAAATATCATCCGTGTTGGGATTAGTGTATTTCCTACCATAAGTTTCTTGATTTTTACGTTCTAAGAGCATGTCTCGAATAGTAGTCTGGTATAACGTGATATTCGCTTTATTTTATACTCTTGAACTTAGTTACTTATCTGTCAAATATTATTCACAGTGGAACTAATATTTTCTTAATTAAGTAATTAAGTAATTTATTTAATTCTTATTCTCTAATACCAAATTTTAATCAATGGTCCTGATGTGTAATGCATGATTCCTTTGTTTTCGAACTTAATTACTGGAGTTTAACTTTTTGAATTACAGCTGTGGAGCCTGTGCAGCATTTTTCCGAAGGTGAACAATGCCCTAATTCTTATTGTGATTATGAAATTTTAATTTTAGAACAGTGGCTGAAGAAAAAATATTCTCCTGCACAAAACAGATTCCTTGTGAGTTTCCCTTCCATCTGCTTAACATTCATCATCTGTACTTATTGTAGCCATGATAAAACCATTATCAAAGCCTTACATATGTCGTCATTGTCGCTATTTGAAATGCATTAAAGTTGGCATGCAATTAGAAAGTAAGTTTTTTGTTACTGTTTCTTGAAAATTACATTAATTAATATCTAGAAGTACAGCCAAGAAGAGCTCGAACAAATATCACTTTCAAAGAACTATCTCCAGGTTCTCCGCAAGGGGAATTAATAGGGAAATTAATCGAAGGTACTAGTTTCATTGAACATGAACGGCATCTTGCGTTTGGGCCAGTAAATTGTGAATATAGCTTTTCCTCAATGTCCGGAGCCGCCATAGCTGCAAAAACTGAGTTTCAGCTTATCTATCGATATTTTGACAGCACAGAATTAACTCAACTTCTTCAGCCGGAGCAAATTGTCGGTAAATTGGATATTCGTCTTTTCTTATCAATTTTTGTCTTTAGCCCATTTTCACTAGAAACGCTTATTTCCTTTGGGCTCAACTTCACGCAATCTGGTTGACTTTCTTACAAGGGGGTTACTCTGCGAACAGAATGTGTTACGTCGATAGAACTTATGTGGATATCAATGAGGAATCCGTCCGGAAAATCTACTTAAATATTCCAGGTTTGAAAAATGTGGACACAATTGTCAGGTACAACTTAAATTAATCCATTAATTAGAATTTGAAAATTAAGATTCAAAATGCCAATATACTTTGAATTTCGAAATCTCTTGAGACTCATTCAGCGTTACAAAGTCGATCATGTTGAATTTATGGTCATTTCGCATATCTCATTTATTAATTTAGGTATTTAACAACTTGGTTAACTTTGAAAGGTTAATTTGGCATTTTAGTAATTTCTACTTTACAATTGAATAAAAAACAACGAATTCAACTTTACAACTACCACAAAAAGCTACTCGCTGATCTTCACAAGTATCATACTCAGCACTACTACGGAGAAGAAGCTATCCGATTAGGAAATATGACATTGCTGATTGACGGCATCCAGCAAGCTGGTAGATACGTTAAAGAACACGTTGCTCTTCTTTCACTGAGTGGATACAAAACTACGGCTGATCAGAAGAGTTAAACAGGTACTGGACGCTTTCCTATGTTCTTAGACTGTAATATTGAAAATAACATGCTGGAGAATATTTGTTTTGTGTTTTTTTCGTTTTAAACATTTTAATTTAAGACCATATTGCAGACGAATAAATTAACTTTGTTTTTATAAAAACTTTCATGGGACAAATCACGTAAATGGAATTACAAATTATGGTCTACATTATGTCAAGAATGAATAAATTATCAAAGGTTACGGTTAACGTTTATTTTTTAGGATCTTATTGAAATCAGATAATTAGTACCTAGAGAGTGTGATAATGTGATGATAAGCCCATGCCTTAATTAATTTTTCGCGTACAACAGTACAAGCGGTTTTTCCAGTAATTAAAATTCGCTTATTTTTGCGTATTTCCGAGAACCAAGAGGAGAGACTACATTTTGATGCTATTTAAGGCACTTTTTTCATTATTTTGAGTTTTATCATGTTGGTCTTGAAACCCACTTTTTATCATATTAAAATTCTAAGATCCTTTCCTAACACTTGAAACTTCAGGACTTTGTAAAACATATTTATTCCTGTGTTGAAGTTTTGGGACTTTGTGAGACATATTTCTCTCACTTTGATGTTCTAAGAACTACTTTTTGCTATTTTTGAACTTTTGGTATTTTGTAAACCCTGTTTTCTGCTCTGCTGGAGTTGTGAATATTCCTGAAAAATAAAATTAACTTTGTTAGAACTACTTAAAAGTCAGTAAAACAAAATTTCAATTACTGAGAAAACAAGGTTTACTTTCATAATACTCCACCGTTGTTTAAAGTGAATAATTGCTTTTTATTGTAATGTAAAGTTATTTTATTGTTATCAATTCCAACAACAAAATGTAAGTAACAGATTTTTATTTCCATAGGTTACTGTTATTACTATTAAATAAGCTTAGTTCTGGAAGTTCTAAGAATGAAATTTCTAATCCCACGTCTTGATAAACCACAGACTACTTTTCTAAGATGAACTTCCCATTTTTCTTTTTTTAATATATATTTAAAAAAAACATACTTTTCATAGTTTTCCATAATATTTATTGATATCCTTTTTGCAAAGATCTTTCGGTGGAATTTCACTAAATCTAATTTTTAAAAATCTTTGTCAATGCTTTAGTCTAACAAAATTCTTTTCGAAAAGAATCAGCTTGGACAATGGAGTCCAAAAGAGATATTAGAACGACTACTTCGACTTTGGAAAGTAAGTAATTTTGATAAATATATTAGAGAATAATTAATGCCTTCAGCAACAACAAATCTGGTACCTAAGGACTACAAAACCGGGTATTGGATGCCGCTTATGACAATCCATGAATTCTCCAATCTCACTGCTGGGACAATTTCCATAATTCTAAACTCCATTTTAATATATTTAATTATAATGAGAACCACAAGGGAATTGAAAATCTACAGTAGAATCCTCATTCAGAATGCCGTGATTGACCTGATTTTTACGTTAATTACAATGGTTACCCAATCGGTACTGTCAGTGGAATACTATAATTTGAATTTAATTCATTTCAGCAGATAGATTTCGATAAAGGTGTGATTTTGATGATGATGGCTGGACCCTTGAGACACATGCCGAATCCCACTGCTTTTCATTTGATAAATGTCTGGATCATTGCATTATTTTCCTGCGTCATGTTTCTTCCGATTCCGTTTATTTACCGTTATTTTGCAGTCTGCAAGTCTGCTCCGATTCTGAGAATCTTATAACCCAATTTTCTTCCAGAAATTACATCCTTTCTCGACTCCAATACACACTCTTGCTCTGCCTGGCTTTTACAATCAGTTTTCTCTACACTTGTCTCCATGCTTGGGCTTTCTGGCCCTCCGGTAATGAACCGCAGTTTACGTACATAATTGATCACGACTTCTGGAGAGATTCGCAAGGGAGACTTCCGGTTTTTGTAGCCTCAGATATCGTAGGAATTTTAATTACAGAATGAGATTCTTGAACAATAAATTACAGAAAGAAGGGAAGATAATTATTCTTGTTAGCTGTACGATGATGATGGGTGGAACATCATACTTCCTCGTAATCTTGTTCAACATCCTTATTTACCACAGACTGAGTCTAATTCGAGGGCTTATGAGTCCAAAGACACGAGAAGTACATAGACAATTAAGTGACGTTCTTAAATGGCAGGTCTGTACGGTTTCAAAGCTTTTCTAACTGCAAATTTTCAGGCCCTAGTTCCATTTATTATCTGTGTAACACCTTTAACTTGTGTTTTTGTTCTTTGTGCATTAGGAGTAAGAACAGCTGGCAAAGGAATCATCTTGACACTTCTGGTGACATGGATTCCAGTGATGAATCCTCTGTCGGCCATCATTTTCGTCAAACAGTATAGACGAGTTTTTACTCAAAATGTTATTGCGAAGACTATTTGTATGACAGGATTCACGAGAGACATTGCAGCACCCTACATAAACAAAAGATCCATTGGCCAGAGATCAAGGAACATCTCTTCGGCAATTACGGACACTCGTATAGGTACTTCTTCTAACATCTACAGTGAAACTTATGCCATTAGTTCACCACAAGCAAATAGAGTTGGTAATATAGTTTCCTCTATTCCTAGATAAACGAAAGCTTATTTTATTGTCTTTGGTGTAAAAGTATAAAAATTAAAGATATAGCAACATGATCCCTCAGAGAATTTAATGTCATAAATTTCATAAATAAAATTACTTCTAAATTGCTATTTCAAATTAGGTAAACATCATCAATATCGGTTAAAGACAAAAATGAATATTATTGAAATTTCTGAACATTATTTTTTTTAAACAGTAATTTATGAAGTAGAAGAGGATAGTGCTGATAGATTTCATTTCTTGAAATTTTTATTCACTATCCAATCTTCTCTAAAGAGATGTTAAATTACTACGAACTATTTATTTCGCAAATTCTGTATTTTTTATTTTCCCCACATTATGGAAAATCATTAAAGAAGAGAGCAATAATGTGAAAACAGTTTTTATAAACTTTCATTATATTTTTAATAATATTTTTGTCCTGTGGAGAAACATGGAGGAAGTTATGACAAATCACATCTAGAACATTTATATTTCGCAAATACTATTCAAGTTCATGGAACAAGAATTTTAAAAACTGAAAGGAATAGTGCTGGAAAATTTCATGCTATTGAATTATGTGAACACTGCAAATATTCATCACAGAACAATTATTCAATCTCGAAATAATTAATTTTCTGGATGTTTTATATTTTTTGTGACAATATTTTGGTTTAATAGAAAGTTGCTACAAAAGAGAGTTGTTTCTCTCAATTATTTTTTTTAATTCCCTCAGAGTGAGATGAATGACATTGAAAAGAATCGAAAGATCTAAGCTTGTTTCAGATTGTTTAGTAACTCATTTCTCATTCTACGACAGATCCTTGGGGAGTTGAAAAGAGGGTTGATGTCTGGAATCTCTAATTCTTGTTTGACCACACAATTGCTTCAGTTTTTAAGAGAATGAGAGACCTCTAAGGTTTTCTGAAATCCTTGCTTCTTTCATTGTGACTGAAAATTGATTGAAAAGTCAGAGAGCTATCATGACATTCATAAGTACGTGAGGAGAATATCTTTTCGACTTTCATAGACCATATGACAGTCCTAATATCAGTGAGAGATTCGGTAGTTCCTCCAATTCCTGCTATACAGATAGGGATAATATTTCGAAGATTCCAATATGAGTTTAGGAATACTACTTCATTTAATGTTCCTAATCTCTTCTTGGAGATATCCAGATATCAACAAAATTAAAATGAATGAATCTTCTTTCATGTTGTTCGAAACTCTATAAAACAGAAAAAGTCTTGTACCAGAAACAGGAGATCATGGTGATGAAAGAGTTTCTTTTCCCCTCAAAATCTCTCAAAATAAAGAACTCGAGTCTGACGGCCTTGGAGCTTTCGTGTCCTCCGAGATCATCTTCAAACAATCTGGTGATGTTAAAATTGCAATTGAATGTCCTATGAGAACGAAGGATTCAGATTATCTACAAAATTCTTTATTAAATTAGAATAATAAAAAGTAAGAGTTTCGAAATTGGTTATTATCTTTACCTTATTTAATTCTTGTTCTGTAAATACAGAAAGTTGATAACATGGAATTATTAATATTCCTTTTGATTTTTCAAATTCCTCCTATATTACAATAAATAGTGTTCAAAAAATTCGAGAAAATGCAATTTGTGAACACTATCCTTCCTATCTTTTGAATTCCTTTTAGTCACAGTCCCAAAATACTCATAGTTTACCAAATATTAGCGATCTTCCCCATCGGCAGTCAATCTGAAAAAAATAAATAATTCGGGGAATTTGTTTAGATGGTTCAGTGGTTAAAATTAAAGCTTTCAAGCCGCTTCAACTGCCGAGGTTCGATTCCCGCAGGGCACAAGGATTTCGAATTGTCCCTTGCGAGTAATAGGGCAGTAGCAATGAAGCATAGGGTAGCAGAAGGCAAGGATGGGGTAGCAAGAATAAAGAGTAGGGTAGTAGGTAGGGAGATTACTGTAACAAGAAAAAGGGTACTGTAATACGAATATAGGATACTGTAACAGGAAAAAGTATACTGTATCAGGGAAAATAGGCCAAGGAATACGGTAATAGGCCAAGAAGTACGGTAACAAGAGAAAGGTATACTGTAACAGGAAAAAAAGTACTGTAGCAGGGAAAATAGGCCAAGGAATACGGTAACAAGAAAAGGTATACTGTAACAGGGAAAAAAGTACTGTAATTAATAGGTAAAAATTAAAGTGGAAAAATAGCGTTTTCTTTGCTTCTCTGACAGGAATTTTGTTCTCCACTTTCTTTGATAGAAAAAGTGATGATTCCTCTCAGATTTGAAGAGCAAAATATGCATCATAGGGTAATCGGACCCGTAGATTCCGAATCTGAAGTCATAATTGAGGGTTGACTTTCAAATTCAGGAGATTCTGAGTCCCGAATTCTGAAGTTTCTGCTTTTATCAATGATGTCTGTCATTCGAAGATTCAAAAATCAAATAATAAGTTCCAAAATCATTCGGAAGGTATTAGATGGATATCTGAAAACTGCTGTTAGTGATATCAATCATTAGTATTAATCTGATAAATATAGAATATAATGAAATTCTCTATTTAGTTAATGTCTAAGGGAAGGAACAACTCTTAATTCGACTCTCTCCTTTTCTAGAAAGGAAAAGAATATTTCAGAATTTAATCATATTGAAACTGTTCTGCAATCTCTCAGAGCAAATTAACGTATCTTTCCCAGTATGTTGCCCAATTGGTTCAACCATCTGAGTAACAAAAAAGAGCTAGGAGCACTGGAGATTCCCAGGACGTCTCCGATCCAAGTACTAATCGAGCCCTAGGGCGTTTCACTGGCCAGATCGAACGGGATGGCGTGCTTTCACCCTGGTTTGACCCCTAGCGATGGAGATTTTTTCTGATTGGATCGCTTTTCTTACTTTGACAGAAAAATAAATCATAAGTTATTGTTCGTTGTAGAAATTATAGAAACGCTAGACATTAAGATTATTTATCTTTTTTGTATGACACAAAACCATTCCATTTAAATATAGATAGTAACGATGATATTTTTGAAAACAACATGATATAGAGACAAAGATCAAAGTTGAATTCTTGGATTGTCGTCCGCCTCTGAGGGATCAAAAAGGGACATTCATGATCAACAGAATTAATAAAAAAGTTTTTCTTAATGTAATTTCTACTATGGAGAATGTTTTTCTGAGTATATTTTTGAAAACCATATACGGCATTTTATTGTGAAATCTATAATAATTCAGGAATAAAACTACTTCAGTAAATTAATTCAAAAAAGCATTTTATTGATGAATAATTATTTCTCAATTGTCGATTATACATTTAGCACAAGAAATGCATCTGATGGAAGTTCATTCCGTTGTTCGTTGGTGAGAATGAAGAATAGTTCGATTATAGCTCATTTCTGTTTTGTATGAAAGTTCCTTCTTGAAATTAAGCAATACATCGGTTCTGCAAATTTGAGTTATATCGTGGTTTTTTTTATTATCAATTGATAATTACTAATTATTAGTGAAGAAAGTTTTCTTCATTCGTGGGGAAAGAGACAGGATGTTTCACTGTTGTGTTCGATGATAATACGAAACATGGATCCTTTATTCGTCGAATCTATGAAGTTTTGTCCATACTAATAGTCACTTTCCTAGAGAGTATTGTTCATTTAAAAAACTGATCAATTGTGTTCGACTTAAAAGTAGTGAATTCGTTCTATAATAATGACATTATTTATTGGTTGCAGGATTAGGATTTGAAATAAATCATCGACTTATTGTTCTCACTCTTGAATAATTAAACCGATTGCAATAAACACGTTACAAGAGTGATTCTACATAAGTTTGCACTTTTTTGGCAGAACAAAAAGTTTTTAACCTCAGAACCCTATAGAAATATGTAAAATGGGGTAATGGAACTCGTAGATTCCGAATTCGACATTAAAGTTGGGGATTAGCCTTCCATCCAAGATCCTGAATCTCTGAATTCTGAACGTCGACTTCCAATTCTGCGATCAGATTTAGAATCTACAGGTTCTGTTACCCCATTTTGAACACTTTTTTCAGGATTCCGAGAACATGTGCACTAGACCTCCTTAAAAAATCAACAGAAGTCACGTAGAATGCTCTCACAACAGTTGATGTCTCGTTTGAATTCACAAAAACCACAAATGTTCTGTGTTTCGACTACAGTGATCATTCACTACTTATAGAGCTCATATTTTTATTAACACGTTGACGACAAAGCGAATTTTTGCGTGTCCGCCGCCTGGGACCACGCGTGTTTTTTCTGCGTGGAAAATGTCTGACAGCATTGTCGGACATTGTCGTCAACGTGTTAAGGATTCGAAAACTATATAAATCAGTATTCTTATCTACATAAACCCTGTCGATTGTCTAAAAGGAGTATTCCCCCATAAGGTTCCTCCTTCTAGATCCTTGATCTATTATCAGTGACTCGATTGCGAAGCGAAAAACATTCATTGCGAATCTCGTTCCGTTAATAATAATGTTTATATACAACAACACAACATTGCTCTTGATTTCCTTGACATTAAGAAAGCAATTTATTGAGCACATTGATATTCTTCAGAACAGTTTCCAAATAATCGTCATATCCTTCTCTCCAATGTATACTAGTGAATTGATTGCAATCATTCAGTATCATGTTCTTTACCTCGTTGAACTTGCCGAGTAGATTCCATTTGTTCCAAACCTCTTTGTACACATCACCCCATTCACCGTTTGAATATTTACTGAATATTTCAGGCTGATAAACACAATTTTTAGGATTTGACACCTGAAAATTAGAGGTAAATAAATTAATTTAATTCAATACAGAGAAAACATTCCGGCTTTTCTTTTACTTGAGAGAAACAAAGAACTTATAAAAATTACCCCAAAATGCAATATTGCCAATTTCTGACTTCCATCAAGACCGTAATTGTTAGAATTTGGACCCCTCAAATAAAACACGTCCTTGAGCAGGTTCAGCTGCATCTCATGGTTTTTGGTGAAATCACATTCCCAATCAACACGTCTCAGGAATCCGGGCACTAAAATAACACAAGACATTTAAGGCATAAAAAAAGAAAACTACCTTTTTTTGTTGCAATAAATAGATTGAGTTTGGATGTGTAGCATCTTGAATGAGTATTGGCAATAAAGTGTGGTTCCGGACCAACTCCGATTAAGTATAGCAGCCGATAGACAAAGAGCTCTCTGCGATCAATACGCAAATCTTCTGAGCCACTAAGTGCCACGAATATATGGACTTTAACGAAGAATTGTTCATCGACTCCGTTCATGATTTGACAGATAAATTCATCCTAAAGACATTTATTATAGAGAAATAAATTATTAACCAACCTGAACATAAGCGTCAGGATTAGAATGAAATTCTATATTAAGTCCTTCATTCTTGAAGTAGTTTTTAAAATAGCGTTCTACAGAAAATTTTAAGCAATCAGTTTTGTCAACAACATATTGGCAGAATTGGTTCCTGATCTCAGATTTATTAAAGAATTTTGAATATGTGAGGAAGAAGGAAGTATCTCCCAGAAAGAATAGCTGTTTCAATCCTTCCCTGGCAAATCTAGACTTCAGATGTTCGACTCTCGTCTTTCCCAGCTGGTCAGCGAACGCCAAACAACTCACCCAATGTTGCAGCAATGCGTGTTTCTACAATGTGGAATTAAAGAATAATTTCCATTAAATTCATTAATACGATTTTTTATATTATAATATCATAACATGATTTTCGGTAAGACTTTCAGAACTTTGTTATAAATTCATCCTAACTATAAAGATGAATCTAGCAGGATCAATATCGAAAATCATGTCCATATAGCAAAAAAAGAGAATATTATTATAAAATTACTTACCACGATCACTTTGTCCATATGCTTCAATCCAATTTCAAATAGAGTACTATTTAGATCAAATTGCAAGTCAATTCGCCGACTATTGTGAAATAATTCTTGATACATAGCCTTGATATAGAAAGATGAAGATATTTTGTCTCGCAATTGATCGATAGTCGCCTAAAAATGCTTTTAGAATTTATTTAAATGAAGTACAGAGCAAACCTGATCTTCGAGTTTAAATGTGGTAGTTTTATGTGACTTCCCTTCGTGGTCCTGCAGATAAATCAAGAGTTGCATCGCTCACAAAAGCTAAAATTTAAGGGATAAATCTATAAAAATCAGTGAATAAAAAAGTGCTCTGCATGGAAAGTTATCGTAAAGGAGTTAGCTGGTCAAAAAATTTCCTGAAAAAATTCAAAACATAACGCCAGAAACACGCTACTTTGAATGTGTATAAGAAAAGTTGAAAAAGAAAACTAGCTGCGACAACGATAGTCTATGCCACATTTCGCCCAAAACAGCGAACCTTGAGATTACTCTCTTTTCCATGTTACGATCATTCAAATCTTATTTTCAGTGATTTTTAACTTTTTTTTCCAAATTCTTGGTAAAAATTTATTTTTAACATTTTTATGATAGGTAAAGCATTTAGAAATCGAAAAGACTCACTTTCCACATCAGTATTATTAAATTTGTCTTAAACTATGAGTTATAATGCATTATATCAATATTTTAAAGAGAATTTTATGAATCTATCAATTGCCATAATTGTAATAAAGTAATGAATAGTAGTTCCGAACAGTTGGTCATTTTATCTAATGCTTGTTAGTGATATAGGAGGATATAACTAAAATAGTTGAGTTCATGGCTATATATTTTGAGCTTTTTTCAAACTTTTGATTCAAATTTAGACATAATTCACCACCAGTTAATCTAGTTATGTCAGTAACCATATGATTTTTAACCTAAACTCCTAAGCTGATATATGAACTTTTACTACAAGGCATTCATTATTTTGCAACCAAATAAATTTATGATAATAATTGGATACATTGAATATTTTTCTGTTAAAATACATCTAAATCATTGTTACTAAGTATAGAGGTGCAAAAAATTGCAAAATATATTGTAGTAATTAAGTCATAACGAAAAGAAGCAGATTTAATAGTAAATAATTCTAAACATTGAGAAATCTGTGGTCCTAGCACGAAGAAAGCCGCAAGTCTAATCGATTCGCCATTTTGGGCGAGTTGGCGAAACGAGAGAGACTATCGTCTCCTCACCGTAACATAGAATATCGTTGCCGCAGTTAGTTCTCTTTTCAACTTTTCTTATACACATTCAAAGTAGCGCGCATTTTTGTTCTTGGCGTTATGTTTTGAATTTTTTCCAAAAATTTTTGGCTAGTTAACTCTTTGACAATAACTTCCCATGCAGAGCACTTTTTATTCGCTTATTTTTTAATAGATTTATCCCTTAAATTTTAGCTTTTATCAGTGATGCAACTCTTGATTTATTTGCAGGACAACGAAGGAGAGTCACATGGAGCTATGACATCTAAGTTCGACGATTATGTATGCTCTGTACTTCATTTAAATAAATTCTAAAAGCATTTTTAGGCGACTATCCATCGATTTCGAAAGAAAATAGATTCAATTTTCCACATCGAGCCTATGTATCAAGAATTATTTCACAATGATCGACGAATTGACTTGCAATTTGATCTGAATAGTACTCTATCTGAAATTGGATTAAAGGATATGGACAAAGTGATCGTGGTAAGTAATTTCATAATAATATTCTTTCTTTTTGCTATATGGACATGATTTTCGATATAAATTTACCAAAATCTATAACAAAGTTGCACTTCTTCATACTTGAGAAGTGATCATAAAATTTAAAAATTTGAAATAATATAAATATTCCTTTAGAAGCATTCCGATTTGGGTAGATGGGATTTTTATTTGGTTGTGATTGAAAACTTCGAAAAAGCGGCAGATTATTTGAAGAAGGAAAAGGCATTGGAGGCACTGAAGATATTGAATATCCTGGATGAATCTAATTTTTTTGTTTGCTATCCCAACCTTGGAAGAGTCAAAGAGAGGCAACATTTTTTAATCGCATGTTACGAAGATCTGGTAGATCCCAAGATTGAGGACGCTGTCAAAGCATATTTTAATCGCATCTATGCAGCAGACAACCCATCCAGCCCTCCGTTAAATTTTACTTTCATACCTAAAACTCAGAAGGGAATACAAGTTAGTTACTACTTCTTTTTCATAGTTTTAGTTAAATGATTCAAAATAATAATTTTAGGGAGGATGCATTTGCAAAGTCACAACAAAGCAAGGAATCATTACGTTCTACGTGAAATCTCATTGTGAAAAAACATCTCGTTCAATGGGCCCAATTGATTTGAGAGAACTCTTCGTTTATTTGTTACTGTTTTCGATTAATATGGGACCAGAAGTGCATTTCGTTTCAAATAAGCATGGTTCTAAATTGGGATTGTATATAATAACTAAAGAAGGTGAGTTACTATCCTTCAAATTAATTGCTTTTGATTTTTTTACTTTAGTACCTGGTTTTATGATTGCATCAAAAACAAATATTGGAACAAAACAGATGGCACAACGCAAACTGCTTGGGAATGTTCTTTACCTGACTGATCTCCACAGTGATAATTACGGACTCGATTGTAATGGTTGTCTCTCTATCGTCGATTTTCAGGTATATTGAAATATTCATACTAGTGAAAGACATTTTAACGTTTTCCATTAATTTTCCAAATTATACTCTAATGAAATTTAGGTTTGTCTTCACAACTATGATTCGAAAGTTATTGTGAGTAATTTCCAAGAAGGGTTCGAAACAAATGGAATGGAAGTCGCAAAGGAAAGCTTTCAAACTTGGGATCTTTTGAACAAGATGGACGAAGTAAATCGCAGAATCAAAGAAATCAAATTGGAATACAATGATTTGAGTTATATGGAAAAATATGAGAAATATTATAATTTAATTCTTACCAATGTGCATTATTTTATTGATGTTATGAATTCGAAATAATTTATATTTTTCGTTAAATAAATGGTTCTACTTTGCATGTCTTCGTTATCAAAGTGGGGAAAATGTAATAGGGGAGAGTTGGAGAGTGGTTGAACCAGTGTGTTACGTTTGAAATATGGGTGTTATCTGCTAAATTTTTAGGGTTTTTGTGTAATTTAAGAACGAAATTGTTGAAAGAAGTAAAATAATGATTTATGAAAATGGGGAATGGGCTGGAAATATAATATATATCACTCAAATCTACAGATTTTTTTGATAATTGGACGGTTCACTTAAATCTCCATTTCTAATGATAAAACTTGAGTGTTACTCATTACAAAAAAAAATATTAGATAAGATTTGTGAAATAGCTTTGGTGAAAGTAGATAGGGTGGTTGATACCAATGTGAATATTGATGAAAATAGCAATATAATTACAGTGAAAAAGAATAAAAATATTCCGGATAATGTCTATATTTATGTTATTTGTAATTTAATAGGCTATTCATATGCTAATGAAAATAACATTAGTTCTTTATATAGAATGGGAAATCTCGGTGACAATATTCTAGCGAATTCTGGAGTTATCACTATTGAACCAAAACAACTAATTTATCATAAAGTGATTAATGAAACAAAAAAGATAAATCTTAGACTTGTAATTGATAAAAGTAATTTAGTTAAATACAATATTATAAGTCTTTTTATGGAATTACACTTAAACATATTCCAAATCAATAAAATTTAATATTGAGTAAGGAATTAATCGGTAAAAAAGTAAAAAATTTATTTTTCTGTGCTGCCAAAATTAATCATAACGGTAATTTTTTGATTTTGAACCTAACATCGATATTTCTGACAATTTTTAGGAATTCAGAAAGCCATAAAATAAAACAATGAATATCAGAGTATTTTGATATGAATTCCGATAGCTTCCCAGCATATCATACAAAGCTTCAGGATCTAGAAGAAGATCCCGAACTCTTCCTGAATTCAATCCACAGTTTTATAACTCTCAGAATTATTCAAATTTAGATTGATATCAAAAAAATTTTAAAATGTTTCAAACTCTGGTAAAAGTTATAGCTGATAGTCAATAATGTAATGGGTTGCGAGACCTCCCAGATTGCAGTGGAAGAGTTTAGAACGTTTAAAATATTTCATATTTTTGTAACAAAACAGAACCCAGTGGAAGTTTTGCTTTTCTCTGAAATTCTGTGAGAGCTTCCAGAACTACTCTGAAGTCTACATGAATTTTATAGAAGCTTCTGGTGCATCTGATTCCATACTCGTCTTTGAAATCAACATTTGAGTTCAAAATTCTAGATATTTCTGAGAACAACTGAAAATCACTGTTGAAGCAATTTGATGATAATATTAATTTTTTTATGAAGAACTCTCCAAGAAAAGTGAGAAATAAAAACCATGCCTACTCTTTTTGTCAGATGCACGTACTCTTCTTACATTGCACTTTTTTTGGGAATTTTCTTCCCGCGTGAGAGCGTCAGCTTATGGACTTGGGGGTTCATTGCCCAAATTTACTTTATGTTCTTGAATGAAACAATACTCGATTTGATTGAAATTTGTCATAAAGATATCTGTGAAATAGAAAGAAGTTAAAATCAATTTGGACTGAATATTGTTTATTATAAAGTAGAATTTTGTAGACATCTTTTGAATATTTAAAATCTAATAGTAATATTTCTAACGATTTAAGTCTCCTCAAACTTCTAGGACTTCACTGAAGTAAATGGAAAGTTCTAGAGTCTTCGAGGGTCTCATACATACTTTTACAATGTTTGAAAATTATGAGAATTTCCCGATTTTTGACAATATTGTAAAATCTTTTGATATATTAGTGAGCATAATGGAGGATTCAAAAACTCTCTAGAATCCTATTCCCATATAGAAAACCCAATAGAGGATTCAAGAATTACCGAAAATGTAGCATTTTATTATTAAATTATTAACCTTTTTTATACCTAATTACGAAGCAAGTTCCAAAACAAGTTTTCATATATCAAACTTCACTTTTCCCTTATGATGTTATATACCGTTCCAATCAGCATTTTATGCCCTATTAAAATCTACCAATGTTATAATTGAGTATTAAGATATTAATACATTCTATGAATTAACAACAGCTACAAAATTACTGCCTGAATGTATGTCTTTTGAGACTTTTCATAAATAGGATATAGGAACCAGAAGGGAAAGATGTTTATATCAAACCGAATCCACAGGGACTAGAATTTTACATTGAAAGTAATAGCCTTATTTTCCTTACGGTCAAAAAGAAGAAAAACATTTATAAAAAGAAAACTGGGTCCTCGGACTGGTTTCAAAGCCGTTACGATTAATTGTTTTAATTTTATCAATTAATCAATTAAATGATCTGATTAAATCGCCCATAGATAACTCTTATCAAACAAACATCTCATCTCGAGCTCAATACTCTATCTTAATTACACAATAAGTTATTCTTCAGAACATTTTCGAAAGGATGCTATGGCTTCCAATTTCTGATTTCATCACTAAAGTCCTCGAGGACCCTATAATAAGAAATCAATTCATTTGAATAATTTCGAAATTTCCGTTGCACAGACATTCGATTTTAAAAAGTGGTTTTTAATCTATTTATTTAATCCATTTATAATGGCACATTTCAATCTGCTCTCATTTACCCGTTCTCTATTGATTTAAGTCAATTACTAAACGGTAGTGGAAGTGTGAAGTTTAGCGTCTAATTCGTCGGTCAAGTCTTTTAGCATCTGCCCCAAGTCGTTCAGGTCGTTGATTTCACTACATCGATGGTGTCTTAATTCCTTAGCAGACGGAGGAACAGCAATATCTCCAGGTAACTTCACAGAATTTACCCACTCAAGGGCATTGTGATACATTATGGGTGCCGGGGAAGGAGGTAGGTCATCATTGTTCAATGCGACACATTCATTGTTCTCAAGATCATCGAGTTTCGATAGGATTTCGCTTTTCATCATCAGATTTAGCTTAGTCGATTTCTTCGGTTCTTGTCCGGCGTCGATGAAATCCGATGAATCAGGTGCGTGTCTCGGGACATGATGACTTGGCATTACCTGGAAATCCAAGTTTTTGAATTTACCTTTCTTTAACAAACTCACCGGAACGACGGGTCTTGGACGGATTTCCTTGTTTTGGGTCTCTGGCAGAGAGGTCCTCGTTGGTTTCCTCAATGTGTTCGTGTTTTCAAAAGTCTGCAGCTGCTCCCCGAGAGCGGAACTTGATCTTGAAGTCAAAGTACCACTAGGATAATTAGAAACCAAATGTTGACTTTCAGAATTGCATTTCTGTCTCGCTTCTCTGTTTGCCTTCAACTTTTTCAGGGCAATGTCCAGTCTCTTCATGTGACCAAGTTTCTTGATTCCAATGTCTTCGAAATCTTCCCACGACAATTCTTCCAAGTCTTTGATAGTTTTGCAATTCTGAGATTCAAATAATTCAATATATTGTGGGAGACCGATAGCAGTCAAAAAATCGCTGATTCCATTGGTGCTTGGAACGAATGAAGGATATCCGTCGGCGATATTCCAATTGTGGATATCCTGGATCATCTGTCTGCGATGATCGGGCTTAGTGATTCCGAGAGCAATTAAATCTTGAGGTGTAACTCGAGCAATTGATGCCAAGTCGTATCCATGTAGGCTGAACAGTTGCAAATACTGAGGAAATCCGACACCATTCAGCCACTCAGCGATTATTGCATTTTCCTAGAATAGACGATTTTAATTAATTTTCGACCATTTAGAAAACAAACCGAGAGTCCTCGAGCGAGCATCTCAGATACTCGATGTTTGACCCGACCTCCGGGAAGAGGTTGAGCGAGTCTATAAGGAGTTGAAACAGGGTTATTGGAGTACCCAGATGAAAGCATGTTGGAAGATCGACTCGTACTCGACGAGAGAGTAGCTGTGACTCTTCCAGAATAATTATCCGTTAAACAGAATGAAGAACGACCGCTAAACTGAGAGGAAATACTGCTCGAACTCGGCATATCCGGCAAGACTGATCTATTCCGCACATTCCCGAAGGTATCTCTATTGGATTCTTGGAAAGTGTTGTTGATCAAAGCTCCGTAGGAATTTGCATGCTGCATCACAGTTGAGCAAGACTTGCTCATCTGCTGGGAGACTCCAGCAGAGTCCGGGTAATCTGAAAATTTAAAATTTAGTCCATCTGTCTGAAAAATGAAAAATGCAAATATCTGGAGTTTCCATTAAAACTGATTTCTCTAAGGGGGTAACACCAGGCCGCAGGCACAATTTGACATTGGTCAAGAAAAAAGACAACGTTCCATCTCAAGACGGAAGACCATCTGTTGTGCTCAGTATTTCTCGGATTAATGGGCCTATATTCCGGTTTTACTACGAAAACTCGGATTTGAAGTTCCTGTTTCGAAAAATAACTCACCGTCATCTGGAAAAGAAGCTACAGTAGCACCATCGTAGAAACTTCCTGCTCGACTTGGGGTCGGGGATATGCCGGGTAACGGAGCAGAACTATTAGTGTAGTAAGAGTGTCTATCACTAGCGTTACTTCCACTGTCGGTGTGATAATCCGTGGTATTTGAAGAATTAAAAGCAGTCTCGCAATAGTCCTCCATCGTAGTCGGGACAATCGGGATATCTACTTTTTTGACTTTCATTTTGCAAGGTCCCGCGGATTTTTTGTAGACCATTGTTGATCCCGATTTCTCGCCTGAAACTTTGGGAGATGAAAGTAAACGTCAATAACGACAGTCAAACCTTTGTCCAGTGGTCGATTTAGAATCCTCACAGCTCGTTTTGGGATAAACCCGCAGCGCGAATTCCCTCTCGATGAAAATGTGATCCCGCGCAGGAAAGGACTTTCCTTCAAAGTCTCGTTATATCCCAGAATCTAAAATTCACTAATAAGTGGGAAAGTGGTCGAAATATAAATGGATAAAAGGGAAGTGCACGCATGCATGAGCGATTTCGATCCCGTATGTCACGGAACGCGATGTCAACTCCTGCCACGAAGCCCTGATGACCATGACAGCCGTTCATTTACTACTGCGAGTCGAATTTCGCGCAAAAAATAACCGTGCATGCGGAGAAAGAAACGAAACAGTTCAGATATGATATATGCGTTTCCCTAATGACATCGGACGTCTCCTATGATATATTACGTTAGTCTCCTTTCGTATTATGTTGTTATTTGTAATACGCGTTCTTATAAGATGAATTTTAGGCAAAAGACTATTGAGCGAAAGAGAAAATCATGGACCATGATCCCGTACTGGGCAGTAATTGAAAGTTCATCGGCTGTCACTAGAATAAAGAGACATCTGGAAGATTCATTAGAATACTTGGCGCCAAAAACCAGCAAACAAAACCAAAATTCTGTCGCAAAATAATGGAAGAAATCAAACTGAATGGCCTGTGAAGAATTGCGTGAATTTCCTAAACAGAGATTTTCTGGAGCGAAGAAGGCTAGTTCGAAAGGCTATCTACTGAAGAAAAAACATTCTCTGGCGCCTTTGTTTGTTTTGAAGAATGATGACTGATCCACGATCGAGAGAAAAAGCACGAGAAAGGAAATATGTGCACCTCGGCAAGTACATGACCAAATATTTACAAAGCAGGGTTGGGATTGAGAACTTGGTTCAACTCTATAATGCTAATCTCTTTTCAGTGTAATATATCAAGTTCAGAAAAAGTAGTAAAGCGACCAACGGCGTTCCTCGAGAGCGGTCAAAACAGCAATATGAATGGTACCCGGAGGACTCAGTCCCACCCAAGAATGAAAGCCACAAAATGACCAAGAAATCATAAAAATCAATTCCCAACAAATCAAAAAGAGAAATGAATATGGAACTAATCATGCAAAAAATGTCACTTGCAATACTTAAAAAGTTGTAGTGAATCGTGAGGGAAATTGAGGAAAAAGTACGAACCCAAACAATGTCCCCGGCTTTGAGCGGAAGTTGTAATCCAGGCCCTTTTTCTCCTCGGTATTTCAAATTTCTCCAATCATGTTGAAAGTCGCAAATGGCAATTCCGTAAGTTCTCCGACGTGATTCTAAAACAGTTAAAAATGGAAATACAAATAACTTTAAAAAAGGAACTCATTTACACCTCAGTCAGTTTGAAAATTGGAAACCAGAGAAAATTGTTTTTTATCCTTGTTCTTCGGGAAAGCAATTTTCACGAAAAAGAATAGAAACTAAGTATTGGGGATTGCTCTAAAGAAAAACTGGGGCTTTCCAAAAAAGAAAATATATGAAAGTCCCAGATTCACCAGAAATAGCCCTGGAGTGGTTAAAAGTAGCTCGAAATTGACTAAAAGTAGTTTCAGGTTGATTAAAAACAATCTCGAATCGATTAAAAGGAACTCCAGATCCACTAATGGTCCTAGATCGAATAGAGAAAGACCGATGGCCTTGGCAATCAGGGGACATGTGAATTATTGTCCTAAATGACCCTGAAGAAATCTAACTGATAACAGGGAAATAGAGGTCAGAACAAGGATATGGATATCCGACAAGGAGTGTCAATCGGACAAATGTATTTTCACTATTCATCCGGAGATCTAATAAAACAGCAGCTGCTGCCATTGCCATAGAACGAAGAACGCACTATATTTACGGGAAATAGAACTGTCCCGTAGACAGTCGGTCGAAGGCCTGCGTTCCTCTATTGTCCGTCCAGGTACGCACAATTCTCGGACCAGATGGACGAAACCTTGGTCTAAATGTGGGAAAGCCTCGATCTGATCGATGGAGAGAAACATTTGCGCACTTTGGAGAACTCCTTATAAGGATCTATGGTACTTTGGCCATGGTCGGGGATTAATTGACACACGCCTGTCTTGAAACCTATCGTTTCTAGGAGTCATTTTGGACATAAAACTGTCCCTCGGCCCGATATTTTTATTTGTTGTTTTCGCGCATGGGCCAGTTTTTGAGAGATGCAAAAGAGTGCCGCTTCCTTCAAGAGCTACTGTGGGTCATTCAAAAATGGAACCGTTCTGGAAAGACCAATCTTGCTCGATGAATGGCATGGCGACCCTTGTTCCGTTAAAGTGCTTGGGGAAGATCCCCTGCTTACTGCCAGTTAAGCCGACCTCCAAATGGCGAAACAGCCGTCCCGGATTTGAGAGGTCATTTGCTCGATGAAAATGACATCAGTCTCCTGTACAGCATTATTTGTCTGATCTTTGTGGAAAGAAATGGGCAATTATGCAAATGAGTAAGATTCGTACCCCGTGGGAGACTCAGAACAAGCAGGAGGTCTGACCAGTGGGCAAACAACCGTGAATTTCAGTTTTGTCAACATTATCGTACTATTATAAAAACCAGAATGAATATTTTTATGAGATTCTCTCGACACGAATTTCTGGAACTAGAAAACTCTAGAATCCTGGATCTTGATCCTGTTTTCACCGAATTCTGGATTTGCATAAAATTATGAAAGGATCAGGAAGTTTCCATGGAATTCCAGAACCTATTGGATTCTGAAAGCTTTCGTGACACTTTGGAAGTTCCAATCGAATCTTAGAGAATTTTAATTTTTAGTTAAAGTATAGAATGCCTTGGAATTTCCATAAGATACTGAAAGGGTTAAAATGTTCCTGTAAAATTTTCGGAAATTTCAGAACTTATTAAATTCTGGGAGCTTCTATGGGATTTTGGAGATTTCTATGGAATTTCAGAGGATTATAAAAGCTTTCACGAGATTTTAGAAAAGATCTACAAATTCTCATAAGCTTCCAAAAGGTGGAAGAGACTTTTATGAGGTTCTCTAAAGTTTTGAAAACTTTCACGAGATTCTGGAAAGTTTTACGGAATTTTAATCTTGTTTATAAAAAACCGGAAAATATGCTCAGGATAATAGCTAAATAGCTTTGCGATGGTCGGATTAATCCCGGCGGGGATCACTCATCGCGGTTAAACTTTCTCATGACGCTTTACGCGTGCGACTGACTGAGAGTATTTTTGAGCTCTTGTATGTAGATAAAACCCACCTTGAATCAATTCCAGAATTAGTGGTGATGATACAGGATTATGTCGCGAAAGAAGATTAGCGAGTTTCCAAGCTGTAGTCCCGTTGTGATCTGTTAATGACATATTGATTCCGTGCTGAAGAAGCTCGACTAAGAAATAAATTAATTACATAAAACTTACATGAATAAGCAGTCGAATAACTTGTATCTGGTC
Organism: Halicephalobus mephisto; assembly: GCA_009193035.1. Classification (NCBI taxonomy): domain Eukaryota; kingdom Metazoa; phylum Nematoda; class Chromadorea; order Rhabditida; family Panagrolaimidae; genus Halicephalobus; species Halicephalobus mephisto. The sequence continues at coordinate 101,833 of SWDT01000211.1, read as the reverse complement.
GTTTTTGATGGCTTCGTGAAGGGCACTGCCTTGATATGTTGTAAAATTTAAGGGGAAGTTTGAATCTATCAATAATGAAACAACTTCTATGTGGCCATTTCGAGCAGCTAGATGCAGAGGAGTTGTTGTCACCTTCGATTCCTTCTCTAAAATCTGGATTAGCCTGTCCAAACATCCTTGTTCAACCATCAACTTAGTGAATCCCAGATGACCTTCTTCGGCCCCTACATCAACTGCCGTTCTTCCCATCTTGTCTCTTGAGCAAAAATCTGCCCCATGATTCAGAAGCAAACAAGCCTAAACAAATATTGAGTAATTTCATAGTGATGTAAACTCACATTCTCCACTTGACCTACGGTAGCAACAAAGTGGGAAGGAGATGATTCTACGTAATCTACAGAATCTACATTTGCTCCATAAGAAATTAATAATTTCGAAATGTAACTATCACTATGTTGGACGGAATAATGAAGAGGAATTCTTCCTTTATCATCTTCATCACTGGCGTCACATCTGCCGGCACTTAAAAGATACTCGACTTCTACAGTATTCCCAAATACACAAGCATTATGAAGAGGATATCGTTTACCGATCGACTCCTGAGGTTCCTCTTCATCTTCAATTTTCCCACTCGAGAGACTCTGACGGAATAAATCTGAAAAAATTGATTTTCAAGAATTTAATAAATAGAATTACCAGTTATACTGGAAGACAGCCTTCTCAGTCTCTGCATTCTGTAAATGAATCAGAAAAAACTATAGGAGTATAATTTGTCGTATTTGACAATCACAGGAATTCTTTCGTGAAATTCCGATCAACTAAACACATTTCGGAAGCCAACCAGCGTCATCCCATTGGTCTGTCTTTCTAAAGGCAATGATCGGCGGTCAATCCCAAAGTATCCATTTCCTATTTAAGATGCACGTTTGAATTTTCTCTCGTAATTTGAAAACGATAAACGAAATCCAATTTCAGTATGCAAGATTCGGAAAGCCAATGAAAATGATAAATGTTTCATTCAGATCATCTCACACATCGTAAACAATCGTCAAAAATAGAAATAAATTTAAATCTCTAAAAAACCCGTTAGAACGAAAACGGTGAATTAAGTTGAGTAAAGTATCTTATCAGAGGGTTACTGTGATTCGCTTCTTTGATATCTTCAATAGCATTCCACGTACGATCAAATAGGAGAACCTCAGGAAACAGAGATGACGTGATTTCTGTTCTTTCGACATACCGTATTTTGCAAAGACACTTGAAAATAAATATCTCGAGTCTCTTCTCTTCATTAGCCCAAAAGTCCCGGAAATCCTTCAACATCATGTCCAGGAAACTTTCTGTACAGATTGCAGTTCTGTACAATTGACTGAACATATGATTCCACGACCAGAGAAACTGTCCTTTGCCTCCAGTTGAAACAAACTTGACAAACATTCCACCACAAAGATGAACGTACTGTAGCTCTCCTCCTCTTTTTGAATTCCAATGTTCTGGACAGTTGATTGGAATAAAACCAAACATCTTCAGAGCTTTTCTCAGAATTAATCCAGTGTACTCTTTCGGTATTATGGAATACGCGACTTCCACGAAAATCGGACAACGAAGAGGGGAGGAAAAAGGGTTCTTGGGTTCAGCGAACATGTCTTCTGGAACAGCAAAAAGATGGAATCCGATTCGACTAGCTCCTCTTGCCCATGTCTTCAACACGACATCAGTCACAGTCTGTCCAGTAGCCATGAACCATTTCACCCAGATTTCATAGGACTTCCCAGTACTGTACATTGATTCAGCTAGAACTCTTCCCCATTCCACATAACTGCTCTTAGAGTCACGTACATGCACCAGTTGAACAAATTCCATTGATGATTCCTGCATTTGATATCCGCATTTGCTTCCCGGAGCTGTTACATCACAACAACGACCAATTTCAATTTCCTCGTCATCAAAAGGATTACGATCAGAGCTGAATTCGATTTGGATGATCTCATTGACATTGGCTTTTAGACACAGTCCATCAAAGTGTTCGACAGAACAACAATCAGTGGTAACAATTCCATACAGAACGAAACCGTAATGAAAGATTGTTGGTGAGAACTGAACATTATTGAAACGATTCCCGTCAAAGGCAGTAAACCATTCCGCTGAAATATCATTTCAGAACTGAAAATAAAAACAAATACTCACGTTTCTGAAGAAGTCGTATTTTGTTTTCATCAAGGAGTCGCTTCTGACAAAACTCAATCGCATTTTTCTCCTTTTCTAGTCCGATTACAGACTCCCTCAGCCAAGCGACGAAATCATAAGATATGAGGACGTTTGCTGGGAGAATATCGCCAGTAACAGTGTGTTGAATTGGATATTTAGACATCATTCCTAGATAACATTTAAGAATTTCATCCACGTTGTTCGGATTAAGGAGAGTATCAGTTCCAATTTCTCTCCCAAGAAAACACGCAATGTGTTGCTCCAGATACTCCTTCGTTTGCTTATCGTTAGGCCCAGATGAAGCAACACTCGGTTGTCGAGTATGCTGAGGTACAGCAGAATTCTTCATTCTATTCACTATTTCAATGAATCTGACAAAATTGAACCGTAGTTGCTCTGTCGGGATCACTTCCTCTACATCGAAGACATCACCTCGTTTCATGGACATAGCTACACTAATCAAGTAATCTGCGTTCGGTACTAGTAAGAATCTACAGGAGAAACACTTCAACATGTCCATATAACGTCCAGGCGTGTTTCTAGTCTGAACACAAGCATCCAGATAACTCCAGTTCAACTTGTCCAGATTATGATGTTTGAATCTCGTCTTACTCGCAGTATAGTCGAAATCATCGGGCACTTGGAAGAAATAGTTATAGACTTCTGATTTATCCTTCAGGGAATTATTCTTGACCATTTGTTTTGGGGAGAAATGTTGTAACATCACAAATTGGGAATGTTCTTGAACCACCATGATTCTATGATAAATATGATTGAAAGATAAGGTACATTGCATCAAACACTGTTGTGTAGCTCTTCTTTCTGGAACTATCGTCTGGATCGCTGATGCTATAATATACTCGGAAAGGAGAACAATTTGATAACCACGTTGAAGTCTCTGATAGATCAACTGCTCAAAAAGAAGCTTCAAAAGATCGGCATCAGTCGCATCCTGACGATGATCTAATGGGACCCATCTTCGGACTTCTTCTGTCTCTACTTCTACCGGATGTTCGGTCCACTGGTAATCACTTAAACTTCGAGCATCAGGGAAGAAATCTGTCGTGATAGGCAGTAGACCAGACCGAACCAGGGATTTCCAATCCATTCCAATTTCCATATCTGGATTCCACTTTTCTTCTCCTGTAGAACCCCAAGCCCAGACAGTTGTTATTCCCTTTGCTCCGAGACCTGTCACTCGGCTTTGGGACACTGAATCGAGAAAGTCCAGTTGGAGAGATTGAGGAGAAACAGGTCGATGAGCAGGGGAGTTGTGAACACTGCTCTTCAAGGTGTTTTCATTTGGAGGGAGTGGTTCCACCCTCTTCAAGGTACTCTTAGTTAACCTCCCAACGACGTAGTGATGGGCGAGTTTGGCTCTACCAATTCTATCAACAGGGAAGACGTGAATCCATCGACGTCGATTAGCAGTGATACGGACAATATAGTCTTCCGGGCGAAATGGATTAATCAAAGCCCGAATAGGCTCCCAAGTGGAGGTTAAAATATTGTCTTCCTTCGCTTTACTCTGTGGTTGGGCTGAAATAAACCTTATTAACGGTTGAAGCTTTCATAAAACCTCACGTGTTAGTCTCCTAGAAGAATCCTCGAGAGATCCAGCTCGTCCTTCTTCTGCTCTTTCTTCTTGTATTGTTCTTGATTCCTCGAATGACCCAACAATATTCCTTTCTCCACTGTTATGGATACTTCGTTGAGGAGTTCTTTCCCGTGATTTGACAATGATATCCAGATTCTCTTGAGGTTCCGACGTAGTTTGTCCCTCCTTCTCCTCAGCTTCCAGAAGTTGAGTCACATTGGCTTCCCGACAAAGTTCACTCAGAGCTGAATTTGATGAGATATCCTTGTAAGTTTGAAAAGCATCTACTTGCCGTTCATCGTAGTCGGTATAGGGATCATCTTTGTTTTCATTGAAATCTTCGTCTATGTTTCCTTGAATGGTCAGTTTGACATTTTCCGGCTTCAACGCAATGTCTGGGTAATTGACACGTCTCTTCAAAGTCGGTCCAATGCTGGATCTCGGTTGATTATGGTAATAGGAATAATTCATCCAATGAGGAATGAAGTAGTCTTCATAACTGTCGTTTCCAGCCTCTCCTCGGAAGATGAACAACGGAACTGCGTGATATGGCTGTTCTCCAAGACACACAATATCCAGGGAAATACCCATATCGATAATTCTCTGTTTCGTCAGATTGACCATGTTCCTGTCGACGTGAAATACACCACCACCTGGAGTTACGAACAGAATCTGTTGACCAGTCGTCTCAAATCTCCGATCTGAATGGTACACAAAGAAGGAATTCATCGATAGATTCAGTACTTCGAAGAAGTTGCCATCGGAGGCTACGCTGATTTCAGAAAATCTCTCAGTCCCAGTGTAGTTAGGGAATGTTTCCTTCTGGTGCTTCCAGATTTCATCTTTGTAGACGAAAAAGACTTCTTTGAGTTTGTTTAAAACATGATGCCAATCGCTGTAATGCTCATTTTGAACCACTAGTTTATAATAGTCGTAGTAATATCGTTTTCTATGATCCACGTTCTCTGCTAGTGTTGTCTTCATCTCTGGTGTCATCAATTCCTCCTTAAAATACCATCTAGAAGTTATAATTAAAGAAACGTGATGAGCACAATGGTTGGAAGCCCAGCTTCGGAACAACTTCGGAAGAAATCCCATGCAACATCGTTCGAAATAAAGATCTCCCTGCGCGTCCATGTCCCACATTTCAGCACTGAACTGAATAAAGACCAAGACTTGAGAGCTGGAAGAACGAAACACAACCCTCGTATCTTCAGAAACATATCCACTGTATTTCATTTCGCCATATTGCCACAAATCACTGACAGTACATTTGATCCCAAGCCAATTCTGGACCATCCCGACGTGCACGACGGTATTTATCATGCACTTTCGGAATCTCCACATATCAGTACGACTGACATATTGTTCCTTGAACGTCAATTCAATGCTATCCAATGTAACCTAAAGAGAAGAAATTAGTTGGGCAAAAAAATTTAAATCACTTCGCTAATTTTGGCTTTTCTGAGGTAGATATCTTTTCTGTTCGGAAAAGCTTCTCTGACCATCTCAAACAACTTTTCTGGAGCGTGGAAATAAGGGTCTTTGTCCGAAGAAGTATCATAATCCAAACAAACAACAAAGGAGTCTTTCGTGATAGTCGACCTCAGCTCCAGCAAATCTCCAACTTTCAATCCTTTCCAATTTGAACAATTCTAAAATCAACCTTTATGAAAACATTGAAGGAATAAAACTCACAAATTCGACATGGTCATTCTTGTGGTAGCGAAGTTCAGCAACAATATAATCGTCCGAATTGAAGGATTTACTCTCGCCATCGTCGAAGAAATCGTTTTGTGGATATTCACGTAAGTAGAAATTATGGAAGCTCATCACTTCCTATGCACAATTGTTATCATCAAAGAACGAGATTGCAAGTATGAGGAGTGAGCAGAGTTTAGACGGTTAAAGGAAGATGTAAATTGAAAACATCCGATTTTGGAGGCCGAATGATTGGTGTCGTGGTTCCTACGCCAACGTCGCTGACTTTTCATCAAACTTTGGCGCGAGCTTTTTTATCTTCATAATTTCTACGTATTTTCTCTATTTTTATTAATGGTTTCAGATAAATGATCAACAGGGAAGACGATTATTCGTATGTGGTGGAGAATGGAAACGGAATATTCTTCGACGATGGAGGGTTCGACGAATTCAGTGATTTTCTGGAAGAATCGAATTCCAAGTCTGCTGGATTTAATTACCCGAACGTCGATATTCCGCATTTGGATTACCTCACTACACATGATTTACCTCCAGAAGCGAGTACCAGTTTCCTCAAAAAAGTGAAGAATAACTCTGTTCAGGGACAGCCAAACCTTGAAGATCCTGATCACTTTGAGGATGTTGGAATCGCTTCAAAACGGGTTCGATTTGCAGATGGTAAGTTTTTATTCCCTGAGAATATCTTATTAGTTCCTTTTTGGAAATGGGAAAGCCGGTGTATGAAGCCTACCGGCTGCAGAATCCATTAGCCGAACCTAATGGAGCTGAGGAGAGTCAACCTTCTCCAGAGCTGTCTAACGGGGTCGATGGCAATGCATGGACGTTCGAAGAGGACTTTATTATCATGATGTGTGGTAGTTTTGTATGTATTCACTCGAATTCATATATGAAGCGTTTTTCATTTCAGTACAAAGACCCGAAGATTGCTGGTCGCGCTATTGATCGTAGTGAATCGGACATAGAAGACCGCTATGCAATGTTACAGAATGCAGAGAAATTTGCATTTGACGAGAAACTGTACATGCTTCCTAGGAGTCAGTATTTACACTATCTAAGGAAGGTTCCCGTCGACGAGGATGATTTGCTGATGATCAAAAGCTTATCGTCAGCTCATGTCCCAACTACCAAAGAAATAAGTAAATTGCAAAAAAGTCTCCGTCTTCCAATAGATACGAAGACAATTCTGTGGTTTTGGAGAGAATTCAAACATGAACACCTGCTGATAGATCAAGCTTTTGAAAGGTTGAATCTTCAAAGGAAATTGGTAAACTTTCAGAGCGTTTTTGTAACATTTATATCATGACTGTTGCAGGAATATGTTTTGGACGATGTGGAGAAAAAAGCCGATAGCGATTTCCTGCGAAACCATCGATATCTCTATAATGCCATACCGGGCGAGACGTCGTTCATGAAGACCTTTCAAAAGAATCCACTTTTGGAGCTCTCGCTAACGGATGCAGTGTGTTCTATTATCTTCGAGGATTCCGGTAAAATACTGCCGTTGAAAATGAAGCGAAGTCTACTAAGTTTCTCCGAGAGTGTTGAACTGATTCCCCTGATCAAGAAGTACAATATATTCTGTATGTTTCTTTCTTCTCTTTTTCACCTATAAGTTTTTTTAGATCCGCTGAAGCCATATAGCGCTGCAGTTCTAATCTTCTGGAGAAATACAGATTTATTTTTGGTTAATCTTTGTCTGCATTCCATTATGGTTGGTTTTAACCTAGTGAAGCCTCGTTATTACATCAAGTTGGACACGGATAGATATACCGCCGTGGACATCAACCCTACTCTGACTGATGCATCAAGTTACTTCTATGTGGCTCCTAATTGTTACTACTTCTCTACTGGTCGTGATGTACGCTTAGTGCCGTTGCCGGGAAAGATGAAATTTTCATTTGGATCCGAATGGCCATCTAAGATTTCACGGACATCAGGAGAACAAGTGTCTACAGACCTTCACATCAGAGCTTATGGTGATGCTATCAAATTCATGCGGAGGGATAAATTGCCTCAAATCACTGAGGATGATTTCGGATACTTGAACGAAGTGAAATCACGTCAATTCAAAGCTCGTGAACATGTCAGAGATCACCCTGAATCAGGAGAGAAGCTTATCACTGCTGGATTTCAAAATAAGAAGATACAAGACACGTCGAGTTCTCAAGAAGGGCATGATTCACAGATTCCAAAGGCCAAAATCGATGAAAAGCTTCTTCGGTCCCATTTGCAAGTCGTCAATGCTGATACTCTTGAAAAACCAGTGAATTCTTTTACCACTAAAGACATTGGGAAGCTATGTCTCAATATCGGGCTAAAACAGTACGAAATATTACAGCCTACTGGATGCGATGTTGCTGATGTTTTATATTCCTCTATCTTTGCTAGATACAAACAGAAGTCCACGTTGAAGAAATCTGTGAAGAAACTGGATTTGGATTGCAACCCTCAGGTTCCTGCTTTGCCGGCGAAGGTTATGTCAAAACCGAGTATTCAAAAGCAGGTTAGGAAAGTCCCATTGAAGAGGAAGATTGAACCAGTGAAGCCAGTTCAAGTAGACACACAGATGCCCAATCTTAACGATTCCTATTATGGAGATACAGGTAATTACTTTAACTTGTCACTGCAACCAGGTGTTCTTTAGATCCACATCCTCCTCCGGCACGTCGACGACAAGTGGAAATAGCGTCTTCTAGTGGTGGGGCTGTCCCGGTGCAACGTAGCTTCTATTATGCCGCATCTCCACATACGAGAGTTGTACCTCTGCAAAACACTGGAACTACTATCGTTGGATCCCGACCGGTGCAGAAAATCCGCTTCACTAATCGTTCTATATACACAGTGACTCCTACGATAACGACAGTTCCAAGACAACCAGGTGCCGTGACTTATGTACAATCTCCAGTACATCCAGTAACCTATCAAATCGTTCCTAGAATGCAGTCATATCGTCCACGTCCTCCATCTGCACAGAATTCCACGATCTCTTCGGCTCCTCAATCTCAAGTGGTGGAAAACCAAGGAAGGGTTGTAGATCAAACGGGTAATAATGTTTCTCACCGTTGAGTTTTTCGTTTTACTGATTACAAAATGAAATGGATCATGAAGTTGTTGATTTCATCAGTTAGATGTGAAAAACTGACATGGTTTGGCGTGTTGGACGAACGCCAATAGCTTTTGGTGTTGAGATTTTGTTTTGCAAAAAACTTGTTAGATTACTTCTCCAACCGGTTGTATTCATGATTAGTCGCCATTTTTTGTTTTCCAAAGTTCCATGGATATCCAGATCCTCTGTTAGATGGAGTACAACTCATTTTGGATATGAACAAGTCTCAAAAGAAGAGAAAGAAAAACGCGGTTAGTTGTTTGGTATTCGTCGTTGATGAAAGTTAGATTTTTTCAGTACATACCGTTTTTGCGAATGTTGCGGACAAATATGACTTGATGAATGACGCTATGAGCATGGGAATCCATCGACTGTGGAAAGATTACTACGTCAAGCGAATCAATCCCCAAGCACACTCCAAAGTCATTGATGTTGCTGGTGGTACAGGTGATATTGCTTTCCGAATGCTAAGGACAATGCAGCGGGATCCCAAAAGCGTTGGGGATATTACTGTCTTCGATATCAATCAAGTATTTCGTTAAATTCGTGACCTTTCATATATGAAGTCGTTTCAGAACATGCTTGATGTTGGTCAGGATCGTGCTCAGAGCGATTCTTCGTTGTTGCTATCCAAGTTGTCCTGGGTCTGTGGTAATGCAGAACAACTCCCCTTTGAAGACAACACATTTGATCTCTATACAATTGCCTTCGGTATTCGGAATTGTACTAATGTTGATAAGGTCAGTTGTGGTTCTCTTTATCGTAATAACTTGATTGTTCAGGTTCTTTCCGAGGCGTTTCGTGTCTTGAAACCAACTGGAAGATTTACTTGCTTAGAATTCAGTCAAATCAATAGGACATTGAAGCCGATATATGACCTATACAGTTTCCAAGTGATCCCTGTCATGGGTCAACTTCTGGCTTCCGATTACAATAGCTACAAATATTTAGTCGAGAGTATTCGCATGTTCCCTGATCAACAATCCTTCGCTGAAATGATTAAAACGGCCGGATTCACCGATGTGTGTTATGAGAATCTCTCTCTCGGTATCTGCGCCATTCATACTGGTATGAAGAAATAATTCTGAGGATTAGATCTGTAGGCTCGTTAATTGTTGATTAGAATATAATATCGTCATAGAAATGATTTTTATATTGATTTGGAGTTAATGAGTTTCTGTACTCGTCATTATTTTGTATTTGCCATCTAATATATCGCGTTTGTTTTCAGAATGATTTGCCTGGGTCGTTTTTCGATAACTCATCTTGCTCGTCGATCCTTCTGTTCTTCCAACGTTCACTGTGTCAGGTACATTCCCGATCTGTTCGAATTTAAATCGTTGGTTTAGGTTCCGTGGGAGCTCGGCTTCTCCGTCAGAATTTGTGAAAGTGGGTCGGATCTGCAATGTCAAGAAAGAGGGTCTTTACGAACCTGGACAGCTTTTTCTTCATAGAGTTTTTGCCTATCGCGGGGTTATTGTCTGTTCCTTCAATGTCAAAGTACAGGGTAAACCAAAACCGTAAGTATTGTCATTTATTTAATCTTACTGTGAGTTGTTTTCAGAAATGAAGCCATTGGGACATCCGAGGTTGTTCCGTATTATCAAGTCTTAGTAAATCGAGCCGATTGGGACTACATGAACTTCCGGCCTGACATTACCTCTTACTTTGTGGAGTCAAGTGTTAATCGTGAAGAGAAAGTCCTCAGTGTGATCAATGGAATGGATTGTGTTCCACACAATGAAATTATACCCTTCAATTCCACTGAGAAGGATCCTATCAAACATGATCTATTTCCTCGCCTCTTTGAACGAAATGAGGACTCCAAAGATGAAAGCGATGTGAGTTATAATATTCGACGTGACTTACATCCCCATTTTACTCTTGCTAATCAACGATCATGGTTGGCTCCTCAAGCTGTTTACAAGGAAATTACTGAGAATATCCAAGTCACCGTTGTGCCGTATTTCCTCGGACCTACTTTTGCTAACGGGACCCAGAAGTACTTCTGGCGATATGTTGTTCGTCTAGAGTCCTTGGACAAAAGGCCCGTAGTTGTTCGAGAACGACTGATCAAAATTTTCAGTTTGAATAACTTACATCAAGTCGGAGGTCCTGGTGTTGATGGAGGGGTTGTTTCCATTTACTTGATTCCATATATCCGCTGTTTCAGAACCCACGACTCACAGCTCAGAACCCTGCTTTCCAATTTAGTAGCACAGTCGATTTACTTCAACCCAAAGGCGGACATATGTGGTTTGTGATCTTCTTGGGAAAGTGATAAGTCGGGATTTTAGGGGGCGATTCACGATGGAAAGAGATGATGGCTCAACCTTTGAGATCACAATGCCGACAATTGCCTTAGAATGTCACGCCGAAACCACTGGAGAACAAACCGAGCAATCTCGCCAATAGGATATGGACTGATTAGCTTAGAAAACCATCCGGTTGTTAGAACTGAATGATTATTTTCTTATTTAAATCTACAGGGTCAAATTGATGTTCGAAGATGGTCTATGACCAATAAAAACGTTTTATTTCATTGCAGAGAAACTCGTATTCATTACCCAAAATCTTTGATAGGTAAAATGCCACACGGGGTTGTTATTGGCACTAAGTAGAAAGATTAGCTTAATAATTAGAATCTTCAGCAAGCTTGGATGGCAACTGCCCGTTCGCAATGGCTAAAGCCTCCATGAGGGCAGGAATTGGTTCTTTTTCTTTAGATTGAGTTGGGGTTATTATACCGCTACGGGGCGTTCCATTGAGGGTAATCTTGGATATGAAGAGCTTATCGATAGGGAATTGCTCAGTACATGAAGCACGGTACTTGCTAACTGTTTCTTGGGCTCTAGTCAGTTTCGTTTTCAGATTCTGAACGTAAACCGCATAGCGATGACGTTCATCCATGAGAACACGTTGGGCTTTGAAATACTGGGTTATTTCTTTCTTTCTCGCGTGACGATCAGGAGCACTGGATTCAAGTTCACTCAGACATCTATCCATCTCTACAATCTTCTTAGAATGTTCTTCTAACAAATCGGTCTGAAAAGAATCCAATTACCACAATATCTAATATCAACATTACCGTTTTCAAGTTGGATGGCGCTGTAGGTAACAGAGGGCGGTAGTACATCCAACTATTATTGATACCAGCAGGCATCGGCAATGTTGGGGAAGAAAATGAAGCAGCGACGTAGTTTATGGCGTCTATCCAGCTCTCCATCTCGTCACGATTACCAGCTTCAAACAGGTATTCACCATCCCGAGAGGTCCGTAATCGGAAGACATGCGAACGCCTGTTATACTCACGAGCAATAGTAGCGAAGGCATGGCATAACCCCAAGGAGTTATTGAAGGCACGAAATGCTCCACGGTTGAAATCCCCTTCTTTTTTATGAAGATATAAGACATGTCCGCGGATGGTAGCATGAAACATGGTCCAGCCACGTCGACCACGAGGAGTTCGGTTCCCTCCTTCATCATAGAGGCATTTCCTTGTGATCCATCCGTATTTGTAATCAATTTCCTCTTCACCAAGATATGGTTGTTTGCTGATCTTACGCGTCTTAGAGCGACTTCGAGTGGTAGATTTGTCAATTACTTTATCTCCCTCTGGAGAAGTACGGCTGAAATTTTAAGGGAGATTAATTTTTATAACGAAAAACAAAACGTACTGTTTCTCAATGAAAGCTTCTTTCTTAACAGCGTCGTACAGGAGACGAAGTAAAGCACGATCATATTTATAGGCAGTTTGTTCAACATTCTCGATGAACTCACGAGTGGTCATCTTCCGACCCGAGTTCACACCGCCGTGGATATCAGTATTTAAGAGAATCAATGCACAGGTGAGATAATGGACTTGATCTAAAAACAACCATTTAGGACCCGAATACTCTTAAAAATCAACATACCAACATCATTGAACATTGTTGGATTGCATTCGAAATAACGGATAGAAAAAATCTCCAAGAGCTTAGAACGGTCGCTCGTTTCGCCGGTCAAGCACACATGGTGAAAGAAAAGGCGAAGAGCATGATCAATTCTCTTCCCATTAAAGTTAAAGTAGTCAATGAGGTGTTTTGCAACTTCTTTGGAATATTCATCGGTTTGAATCAAAATCTTAGCGACATCAGCATCAGTATAGCTACCATGATGATTGTACATCTTCTGGGCAATAAATTTAGGACTTTCTCTCTTAAGAGTCTTTAAAGTGCTTTGACTTGAGGTAGGATTTGGAGTAGTGCCAGCGAGAGCAGAACAAGATAAATGACTTCTCGGGGTGACATCGTATGAACCCTGGTGAATAATAGGCCTTTCATCTTCTTCATGAGCAAATACATTGTTACCAGATCCGTCATGAGGAGTTAGAGCAGCTTCGGAATTATTCATGCTGATAATTCCACGTTTCTCATCAAAAGTATTCGGATGAATAAACTTCGGAATAGCATTCTCATCAGCATCATGATTAGAATTTCCATTTACGTCATTAGTTTTAGGTCCGACATCAACACTCACTACAGATTTATAGCCATGTTCCGTCCCATTAACCAGTTGTTCATGAGATGTGCCGGCGTGAACTAGAAGTGGCGGTAATTGATTCCGGTAGTGCTAAAACGCAAATACATCAAATATTACGCATTTAGAAAATTAAAAACAAACGTTCAAATATGAAGGAGAGATACTGTTATCCACGTTCACAATTGAGTCGCCTGTCATAATGTACCGCTCGTACCCCTTCCGTGGAGTGACATTCACCTCCTCGCGATCTCCTGCCATATTCTCACCACTTGAAAACGGATAAAAGTTCAATCAAATGTCAAAAATAACAATGCGATATAAACGCACGAAATTGCTCCAGTCTATAATTCCCTAAATTTATTCAAAACATTCAGCACCATCTAAAATCTCGCAGTGATCTGAAATTACGGTGGCATACGAAGGGATCCGTCCAGACGGATGACTTCACCGTTGATATAGCGGTTCTGGATGATATGTTCAACAAGAGCACCGTATTCGTGCGGATTACCCAGACGGCTTGGATTTGGAACCAATTGAGCAAGGAAGGTGCGGACCTAAAAATAAATCCAATTACAAAACAAAACCGGAGAGTAAAAATGTCAGAAGGTCAACAGAATTAAATTCAACAGCAACAAATTCGCGCGAAACCCCGAACCAGTTTAGGAGGGCTAGCTTTAAGCTTAGAAGGTAGCATTGACACTGGAATCCAAAGAGCAAACAAAAAATCCGATCGTTTCATAAAAACAATCACACATCAACGACTAAATGTTGGCAAAGTCATCAACATATTATGAGAGCAAAGTATATCACAGCAAAAAACAGAACAGCTGTCTACTAAACGCCAGAAACTAATAAAGGATAAACTAGGTTTTCCCATCAACGAGGAAGTATAAATATGATCAATCGATTTAGTAGCAAGTTTCGTTTATCAACGAAAACCCGTGTATAATCCGGAATTTTAATTTGGAAAAAATAATTTGATGAGTGTGTCCATTAACTAATAAAGAAAAACCAGTGTTAATGAGGATCAGAAGAGGGTTTGATGAAAGACGAAGGGAATTGCATTCGTCATAAGGGAAGCAGAGAAATGCAAATTTTCCATCGAGAACAAAATTACAAAGAGGCACTCATCCAAAGGCAACAGAAAAGAACTCATTGCACATTCATCAATCCGAAACTCGACAGAGGGACAAGAGCCAACCACATCTCCGTTCGCCCTCAAGTCAAGTTCGGCGAGATGCGCTATTCGGTCCACTGGCTTTAAACTAATATATCAAAGGGTAAAAGAGACACAATGGCTAGTAATGACCCGCAGAGAAATAAAGCTGCAACAAGATACTCACCTTCTCAGGTAATGAAGCAAGCATAGGGGTGTCAAAAAGTCCAGGAGCGATGGTCAAGACACGGATTCCATCTTCTGCAAATTCTCGAGCCAATGGCAGAGTGAGGCCGACGATGGCTCCCTTGGAAGCGGAATAGGCAGACTGAAAATTAAAAAATTACAACTTGAATGACCAACATCCAAACATGCGTTCTTCCTTTAGAAAAGCATAAAAAGGAAGAATCCTGAACCGAGTAAACATTGACACATTTCCTGGATGCGAATATCTGTCATTAGAATGACAGGCAAACATTCAAAGATCCACATACCTGACCAACTTGACCGTCAAAAGCAGCGACTGATGCCGTATTGACGATGACGCCCCGTTGTTTGAACTCATCCTTCTCAAATTCATGCATCATTTGAACACTATAACGAATGACATTCATTGTACCAACAACATTGACATTGAGTGTCTTCTGGAGCTTATCGATCGACTCCAATCGCTTCTTTGATGGACTGTAGACCTTGTAAGCATAAGCGATCCCCGCACAGTTAACGACGGCATCAAGACGACCAAACTTCTCCTTCACCGTTTTGAGAGCCTTTTGGACATCCTCTTCAGAAGTTACCTGATGAAGAGAAAACTAATCAACTTCATCAAAGGAGAAACTTACATCAGCAGGGGTGAAAATGCAATCATTCCCACATTGCCCAGCAACCTCAGCTCCTTTCGAAGTGGGCAAGTCCAAAATAGCGACTTTAGCTCCTTGGCTAGCTAGACGTTCAGCAGTACCCTTTCCCAATCCAGAGCCTGCTCCAGTAACGAGTGCGACAAGTCCCTAAAGGGAGTTAATTAATTCGGCAATGAACCTTGAAAGAATATGGGTCAATTTGGGTGTGCAGTCGCGAATCAAAAGATACAAATCTAGCTTTGATTTTGAGCGATATTCATAAACTACCGGTTTCGAAAAGCACATAATTCAATTAAAATGTCAAATTGCAAAGTCAAGAGAACGCGATCGCTACTGGGTTTGGAACTGCACACAAGACAGGAATCGGAATTCCAGAATCCTATTACATCGAATGCACAGCGGAATTGAACGAAAATCAACTTACCTTGATTGGACGTAAAACTTGAGTTGAACTCATCCTAAAGTGATAAAAATATAAGTAAACGGGAAAAAATTAAAAATAAGAGATTTCGCGCCTTCGATAATTAATATTTAATGAAAGGAAGGCAATGTGCGGATCCAACGGTCGGAAGGTAGTGAGAGGAAGACAAACCGAAGACAATAAAATTTTAAAAAGACAGGAAAACGATCAGGAGAATAGAAATAGTTGGCGACTAACTGAGAACATCTGAAACAGGAGAGATATTTTCGCGCCAAGAATGAGCTCTGTATTTTGTTTCTTTATCACTTTCGATTTCTGACGAATAAGTCGTTTTTATATATCGATTTCTAACGCTCTTCGTTTTAGGGTCTGTATGCTAAGGAATCTGATACCGAAAAGTGTGTCAGCTGTCTACAAAAGAACAATGAAGATCATTCCAGTCCCTGCTTATCCAGATAACCTGATGTACGTGATCATTGACGATCAAGGAACAAATGAATGCGCCGTGGTCGATCCAAGAGTTGTTCAGAATCTAGAACACGAAGTAAAAAAGCATCCTGGAATCAAAGTAACTGCCTGTTTCGTTACTCATCACCATATGGATCACTGTGCGGAAGCAAGCAAGATTCGATCCATCTTTGGTAGTCACGTCAAGATATATGGCAATGACAGTAAAAGAATTCCTGGTCAGACGGACAGTACCACAAATGGAGGAGAATTCAGTCTGGGATCTCTGAATGTCCACACCTTCCACACTCCGGGACATACGACTTCTCATTGCTGTTATTTCCTCATTGATCCGAAGACCGGAGATAAAGCCGTTTTCACTGGAGATACGTTATTCATCGCTGGATGTGGCAGATTATTCGAAGGAACTCCGGAACAAATGGATAATTCCTTGAATAAGCTCCTTGGTGGACTACCCGATGATACTGTGAGCGATTTTCTTACTTTTTTATATAACTGTTGTATCAACTACTTCAGAAAGTTTATTGTGGACATGAATACACTGTTGCAAACCTCCAATTTGCCCAAAGTGTGGAACCTAACAACTCTGCTGTTATTAATAAGCTCAAATGGGCAAGAGAAATGAGAGCTGCTAACGAATGGACTGTTCCATCGACGATCGGAGAAGAGAAAACGTTCAATCCCTTCATGCGTGTTCGGTGAGTGCTGTGTTAATCACAGTAATCAAAATTTCCCTATTTAGTGAACCTTCATTGCAAAGCGTTACTGGTAAAACAAATCCCGTTGAAGTTCTGAAAATAGTTCGTGATATGAAGAACAATTTTACTCCTCCGAAGTTGTGATACGACTGTTCTTGTATCAATGTGTGTAGATAGTTTATTACTACGAAGTATTTGTTATTTGAATTAAACATTATCACCATCCTAATTTGGAAAATGTTCAGAGTTGCGTTCTCTGACGATTGGAGTGATTTTCGCATCGAGGAATATAGATTTGGCCATGATAGGTGTACTGGCAATCATAGGTTGATGCTGAACAACCATTGATTTGTTAACAGAAATAATCCTATTAAGGTCACTCATAACTTTATAGGACTTTATCCTTCTGGGGTGATTTTTGTGTTTGGTCTTCCTTGCTTGTAGCGTTGACGAAACTGGGATGGATAAAAATCCAGAAAACAATGATGACGTCCGAGGAATTTTATAAATCCGAATCTGACTTTCGGAATTATTCATGACGATAAACTAAAAATTAATATTCTTATTGAAGTTGATAAGCAAGGACTTACCCATTGGCTACGTGGCGATGTATTCATGACAACGGATAAAAGCAGTTGAAGAGATTAAGGATGAACTCAAAATGAAATGTAATCCCAAAATAAACGTCATATTTTGATACAGCGTGATTTAAAGAACAAATGGAAGTCAGGCCAAAGGGGTTAAAACTGGTTTGTCCTAGTTTCGTTCAAAAAAGGAATCATTGGAAATAAAGTATGATTGGGCGAAGAAAAACATTAAATGACATTCAAGACGGAGAACCCAAGGAACACAGTCTGGTGTATTTGTCTCAAGTGTTCTTGGTGAATTCATCGGCTTTCAAGAATGATTAAGTTAGGGATATCCTTAATACTAGTAATTAATGCATTTAACCCCGCCATCGGGACCCCGACACCCCAGATGTGTGCCGCTTTCGCCAAGTTCGCGGCTAAATGGAATCCACTGCCCGAAACTCTGTTGGCATGGACTCGGGATAATTGTGACAAAATCCAACCACGACCCAAAGCAATGAGCTGTGCTGATATTGAAAGGGTTTGTTTCATCCGACAAGAATTAGCTTATTTTATTTCAGTTCGTGGCAGATTGCAAATATGGCAGTGGCGGTCCTAGAATGACGCAGGAGGAGCTTAGACTCTCCAACAGACAGCTCGCAGAAGAATATTGGAATGTAAATCTCCTTTCAAAGATTAAGATTTATACAAATGAAATCTTTCAGAGAGTTTATGGGATGAATCGTCCGCGAGTCCTTCCAAAGTACACCTACTGGAATCGACAAACAGTGGCGGACTACGGTCAGTACGGTAACTGGTACTACCCTAATTACTATCCAAATGTGTTCATCAATGACTTCGATGGACGCTATGATTCCATGAGGAGACTTGCCCAGGAGTACTCTTACACCCAAGGAAGTCACTTTCCCTATAATCGGTGGTTTAATTTTTAATCTTCAATAACCAGAGCAATCTTCAGAGCTGACAACATTGTGAATATAGGTCTCCAACAAACTTCTCTCCCTACGTGTCTTCATGACATTTTCTTCTGCGTTCGAGCAACCTACATGACTCCGAGACAAAACTACTATTCAGGAGATGGTCCTCGACATCCTCTAGTTGCTGGAACCGAAGGAGGATCTTTCACAAAACGGAGATCAAAAAGAGACTTGACTTCTTTGCAAAAAACAATAAAAACGTAATTCCCCTGGAAACAATAAAGATTGAACTGCATCAATGATCAGTAGAATAAAGGATTGCAAATCGGGAAGTATTTATTACCTTCCTTATTAATCGACTTGTTTATATTTGTCAAATACGGGAATTTTAAAAATATTCATACAGGATATCATAATCCATATAATGCGGATATTCCACTCCGAAGAGGAAGTATATTAAAAATTTATTTACAAGAAGTTCTCATAACAAACTTACGTCATGATCGATATCGATTGAATAAATTGGTTCATGAAATCTTAAATTTTGAAAAAAAAAAGACTGATCTAACTTGCATTGAAATCAGAGAAATAAAAATAATTGGAATAGATTGTTAAAATTACTCATAAATAAGGGTATTTAAGCATTAGATTCTTGTTTTTGTTCTTAATTTGATACTCTTGTTTCCGATTGCTCCAAATTCTTTATTCATATATCTGTATTAGACCTATGAATTTTGAATAAATACACTAAGCTTTAGTTTTGTGACAAAAAATGTAAATGTCCATTGAATTTTGGTTTAACGAAAGTATTGATTTTGTTTTTATTTGCAAATTATTATTAATTTTTTTAATGAATATAATGGATAAATTTATTATATTTGCTTGTACAAAGCCGCTATTGTGTCCTGATACTTCCGACGTAATTGAGGACGTTTTGCCTTCAGCGTTGGTGTGAGTAATCCATTCTCAACAGTCCAAGGGACTGGCTCCAGATGAATAGCTTTGACTTGTTCGATGCTATTCAATTTGTTCTCTTTTCCCAATTTAGTGATATCTTCAAGAATGTGCTTCACAGTCTGAAACAAGTTATTTTCATATCACCAGAATGTTCATCTTTGTCTTACCTCTTTATCTGTACAAATTTCCTCGATATCAGCCTCTTTGCCTGTTCTTTGTCTATACCATTTTTTGACTGTTGTTGGTTCAGGAACAATGATTGCAATCAAAAACCTCTCTAAACTGTTTCCATCAACAAAAGCTTGCTGAACGAGTGGGGATCGAACGTAAATGTTCTCGATTTTTTCTGGTGCTACATACTCTCCTTGGGCAAGTTTGAATATATGCTTCTTCCTGTCGATGATCTTAAGTCCCCCAGTCGGAAGCAGCTGACCGATGTCCCCAGTTTTTAGGAATCCTTCTTCATCGAAAAGTTCCGCCGTCATCTCGGGATTCTTGAAATATCCCTGGGTGACACAAGGTCCTTTGATAAGAATTTCTCCTTTTCCATCTGACTGAAAAATACTCTGATAAAAGAAAACTATGATCTCCAACTTACAGCAAAATATTCAAGTTCTGGAACATCTCCAAGTTTGATCAATGAACAAGGAGCTGGACCTCCACAGTGACCTCCAACGGGATCTCCAGGCCAAGTACATGTAGTCATAGCCGTGGCTTCGGTCTGACCGTAGCCTTCAACAATAAACGCTCCTAGAGCTATTCTGCACAATTCCAAAACTTCTGAGTTAATTGGAGCTGAGCCAGTGATCATGAGACGAACTCGTCCTCCAACCTGTTGCTGGATTTTGTTAAAAACTAATTTATCCCAAATGGACTTGGTTGTGACTATTCTTTCTCGGAGGAGATTCCTCTTTTGAGATACAGCCACTTTGAATATCATCTTCCCAAGAACTCCAGAATTCGCAACTTTGCTCTGAAAACAGGTGAATTATTAAATAAACCAAAATACAAATGCTAATAAGTTATTATTTCCAAAATTTTATATAAAAATTTACTTTTTATATTTAACTTTCAAATCTGGAAATGAATGAAGAAAAAAGAAATGCATAGCTTGATTCTGGTCAGTTCAAAAACTACGAAAAAGTACATATTTCAAATTATGGTCAAATGACGAATAAATAGTTCTTTGAACTCTGCAAAATATTTTTTTGCATATCTCTGAATATATTTTTCTTTTTATCATTAAAAAAATATTTGTTATTTTTAGATTTTTCGTTCGTTAAAAATTTTTATGGAAATAAAAATACTTCATCTAGAGTATGAATGTTCTTTTATTAATTTTATTTGATATAAAATAAAACGAACCTGAATAGTATCATAGAATCTGTTCAGCAACCGAGGAACGACGGGGAAGATGGTTGGCTGGAGATCTCGTAGATCATCTGTTAAAGTGGCGATATCTCCACTATAGTACCCCACAGCACTACCGAAGCTAAGAGTACACCAATGATTGATCTGTTCGAACATGTGAGATAAAGGAAGATAACTGATAATTATTTGCTTTGGATTGACGAAATTCAGATTAAAGTCCATTATTAACTTCGTGAAAGCAGCACAGTTGGCACAAATGTTTCTGTGGGAAAGCATGACTCCTTTGGGACACCCTGTGGTTCCCGAAGTGTAACTGAAATCCTCCATATTAAGAAGTTTAAAACTCCTATATTGTGAAAACTGAAAATAAATATTGTCTCAGCATAAATTTCCAGTACTTTCTGAGAAGTTCTAGAATTTTTAGTTTCAAATAGTGGTTTGAAAAATTTTCACTATATTCTGGAAAGTCCTAAAAACTTTCATGGGATTCTAGGTTTCAGACTTTTCTATTGAAGTCTAGGTGATTTTCGAAGATTTTCAAACCCTCTATTAGATTCTGGAAGATTCTACGAAATTATAATCCTGTAATTAGAATTACCAAATGATAAAAACGTCGTCAGGCTGAGGAGGAAGATCTTCAACAAGCGAAATTTCACCTAATCTACGGATGTCTTCAAAAAGATGTAATTGAATATTCTGGGATTTGAACAAGGATTCGACGTGTTCAAGTGCCTTGCGCTCCTTTCCGATGAGAATAATATGTCTGAGCGACGGCATTTGACTCGCCGAATCCAGGAGTTTTTGGATTTTACTGACTTCATCGACAACAATAACCCTGAAATGATACATGGCGTTTTTATGACTAAGGTAAAATCCACAAATCTCACTCGATTTCAGTCTGTTGGACAATATAAGAAGCGGCATCGGCTCCAAGGGTATCATACAGCGGTACAGTGACCATGGAGTACCGTACATTAGCCAAGCAAGTGATAAACCATTCAGGAGAATTTTTGGCATAGATCCCGACGTGAGTGGTGTTTCCTGGCCTGAGTCCAAGATGATTCAGTAGTCCAGAACCGAATTCCCGAGACTTTTTGAACACTTCAGCGAAACTCATGAACTTGTAAGGAGCTCCCTTGGAAGGTCGGTATCCAAGACAATTGCCGTTCTCACTCGTTTCCATTCCATGAAGAAACATTTCAAATAAGGTTTCTGCTCCGGGAAAAATGGAACTGATCGTATCATGTTGGGAGAATTTGAGTAATCCGCTTTTATAAACGCCTTTTTGGTCCTGAATGGAAATAAGAATTACTCAAATGTTATCGTAGTTTTACCTTCAATTCAACAGATTGCTCATCTGTCGAGATCCCATTTGGAGGTTTGATCCTGTGACACCCTTTCCAAATTTTAATCGTGACAAAAATAGAAGTCGCCAAGGTCAGTATCAAAGTTCCTGGCCATGCAGAATACTCGAGGACATAGTCCATCATCTTGGCAACTTCTCTGGAAAGACAAAATACACCTCAAATAAGAATTATCAAAGGATGGTGAAAAATTAGACACGCCAACAAAACTTTATCAGTTAAGAATTTCCATCTTTTAGAACCCAATTAGGAACAGTTCATAAAAAATCTATATACTATGTACGACCACAAGATTTGAGCAACCCTCTTATCAAACATCAAGACAGACCAAGAGTGCGAGACCACGATTTATAATGCTATCATGAACCATCACCCCATTAGTCCAAAGTCTGTCTGTTCTTAGTTCATCGAACATTTCCCGCAATTCGAAAACAATCTGAAATTTATATTCTTCAAAGACGGTCTCCTGATCTCATTTAATGAAAACAAGCTTTTTGGTACTAAATTTATTCCCAAACAAAATCAGTGTATGGCGTGTTCTTGAAGCCCGACTTTGATTATAAAGTTTCAGTTTAATTATAACAATGCAAATCCCATAACTGTAGATGAGGGCTGATGAAAAGTCATAATGTTCTCACTTGGAGAACATACTCGTCAAGTATAAAAATTAATGGATTTAAAATGTAGAGGCAAAAATTCGGCTCATTCTTATCAGGGAGACTACACACAGTCCTCAGGTGGCGCCATACCAGGAAATTGACAGCAATCGTTGTCACGGATGAGAGGACTGCCCAGAGGAGACTGCAAACTGTCTCTGCTACAGTTACAGGCGAATGAAGAAGTACCGGAATCCACAGAAGTCACGATATTGTTTGTTCGTGGTTGCAGCGTTGGCCTGAGAAAAGTAGTTTATGACATTGGGTATAAAAAATGACAATACCTTATAGATCCTGACTTGGTTTTGTCACAGATAGAGGAACTCTTTTTCCGTGCTTCAGAAGCTAAGGAATTGTAATTTATACAATTATTGGGGTGCAATACAGAAGTCTTTGCGTTTCTTCGAACATACATCGTGTTTGCCCCTTTAGCAATTGTCGTTCCCGGCTTCTCATGAGGAGAAGAATCTACAATAACAGGACTTAGAGATATCAAATACAAAAGACAAACCATTGCTGTTGTTTTGTTCCTGCTTTTCAACAAAGGAATTGGATCCACTAGCTACACCCGATTCTCTGTGACAATTGTCTGTAATCTGGAGAACATCTCCTTCACAATCAGGAATTACATCAGCGCCTTCATCTTGTTGTTCTTCATCCACAGTGATATTCTTGATAGGATAAGCAAGAGAAATATCGGCTGCAATGTTATACCAGTCTGACTCTTTTTCGTTAAACCAAGGATGATTCAGAATCTTCTCTAAATGAGGTCTAGCGAAAGGATCAAAAGCAAGGCATTTACAAACAAGATCACGGGCTTCTGAAATTATTAAGCATGAGAGATTAATATATAAATCACAAATTTTACCTTCAGAAACCTCAGTATAAAACGGTAACGGTCCCAGGAGATGGGAAGTACAAATATGCTTCTCATTCTGGAAGGGCAGTTTTCCATTTAGCATGTTGTAGAGTAGAATTCCAAGGGACCAGACAGCTGCTTCTTTGCCGAGGTACAAGGCATGTAAGAACCATTCTGGGGGACAGTACAATCGTGTACCTACAAAGTACTTATGAGAAATTAGAGAATAATATCAATGTTAACGTGCGAAAATATGAACTACTATACACAAGGTCATGGATGTAGGTGGAATATCACGACTAACCTTGAAAATCATGATACCGGGTCTTTTTCAACAACGTCGCGGCTCCGAAATCAATCAAGCGGGTCTCTCCCGTGATCAAGTCGATCACAACATTTTCGTCCTATAAAATTTGCTCATATAGTCAAGTAATATATCAATTTGGTAATTACCTTCAGATCTCGATGCAGAACCTTTCGTTCAGCACATTCAATCGCTGTTTGAACTATTTGACGAAACAAGAATCGTGCTAACTGCAATAGGAATGTAAACAAGTTTTTCTCAACTTACTCTAATTACTCGAGAACGATCTAAAACTTACATCTTCACTTAAACGTTTTTGTCTCCGAATAAAATCAAACAAATCAATACAGGGAGACGGTCTTTCCATGACGATTAGAAACCCTTCTGGCATGCTGTACCAATCGAGGAGCTTGATCACTCCTTCAATTCTAGAACACCTAGCAAGCATGCAGATCTCCATCGGGACTCGTTCATCATCTAATTTACCCCAGTCTCGGATATGTTTTCTCTCCACGAACTTGACAGCTACAGGCATTTCATCTGATATCCGAACAGCACTGTAGACAATCCCTAAAATATATATTCAGAAACCTATCGCGAAACAAAAAACTTACCGAAGCCACCTTGACCGATTTCACCTTTCAACTTATAATATTTCTTGAATTTCGAAAATCCACGGCCATTGAGAAGCATCTTCAGGTTTAAGAACTGCCTCGAGGCGAGTTTCTTGACCTTCTTAGCGAGGACAGGAAGAGTCAACTTACTCGTCGAGGGAGATTCCGTCTCGTCCCCAAGAGCGGCAAAGATGGTGATTTTCGGTTCCATTTGGCTGAAATGGATATGATTAAATCCATCAAAAGAATCCAATAACACACGGGAGAACCGTGTGAATATCGCGCACAGGTCCAAACGTGTTTTTCATTTCTGGGAACTGCAGATGTTCCATAAAGATGGTTTTATAAGCACGCAGCAGAGAAAAAAGATATCGGTTATCGTCTATCAGGCGATGTTTGAAATGAGAATCTGCAGCGTTAGTACCCGAATCAACGATGTACTTGCTTGTCAGAGGAGAACCTGTTAGGATTGTGAAACAGCGAGCGGAGAATTTTAGGAAGAAACGTCAGAACCGTGCCCGAACAATTTTTTCTGGTGAAACTGATGAGTGAAAACTGTTACCAAAAAATCATCTACAGTAATACAATAAAGGAACGAATGTAACGACAGAAGAATACCTATCACAATTGCCTTCAAGACAATAAAAACGATGGAGATCATGGAGCAAGGAATTTTGGGAAGAAACATCTGAACCTTGTTCTAATGTTTTCTTCCTGAAAACTGGTAAATAAGAGACTGTTACAAACAATTCAAAACAACAGAAAATAAACGAGCGAGTTGAGTGATGGAGAAATGTCTGTCAAAATTCCACCTACGATAACAAAACTGGCAAAATAATGAGAGAGTAAAAAATCGTGGGAAGAGACGCAAGAAAGTGCCCGAATGTTTTTCTTGATAAAAATGGTGGATAAAAGACAATTACAAAAGAAACTTTTTAAAATAAATAAAATAGGGAAACACATTGATGACGAAAGAATACCTGTCACAATCCCACCTACGATAGTAAAACTGGTCAAAAAAAATCAAGAAGAGATCAAATTAACGAACAATTAAGAATATAAAAAGTTTCCTCCGTTAAACTGATCGTAAAAAACTCAATTATGACCAAATTGTGCTTCAAAAAAGGATCACTTTAAAGTGCTTAATGATGAAATATTAATTACTAATATTTATTGAGAATAGCTGACATTTATCGGGGAATCAGGTTTCTTAGAATGTGATTCATTGGAGATGAATTTACTAAATTTGTAATTCAACAAGTCATTTTCTATGTTTTTCGAAAATTTTCGTAGATTTTTTATAAGAGAACACTCAAAAAAAGTCATTCGCGCAAAAACTAGCAGATGAGCCCGAGGGGATGCAAAAGCAATCGCTGATGCGTATTCGAACCTTGAAGCAAGCAGCTTGTAAACACATCCACGATTTGGTCCATTGTCCAGTTATACAAACGTGTGCTCAATAAACAAACATATGACTAAAGGTGTCCATTCCAAACAAAATTCGAGCTAATCCCAGTTCGTAAACCCGAGAATTCGGATTCAAACCTGACGGATTCGGTTTGAAAGTGTAATACTTTGAATTCAGGCGGAATTGATTCAATTTGGGAGATCCAAGTCTAAATCGCAGAACTTCGTTCCAAGAACCAAGGAAGTAGAATCCCAACTATTCCAGTTCGAAAAGCCGCAAATTCAAGGATTTTACAAAATCGACAGCTCTGCAGATGATCAGCGGGTGTTTTCGATGGGATTGCACGTTCCGACTTGGAGAGACATCCAACACGCTCAAGAATCAGCTGTATCGCTTCGTGTGGATTTTTGAGCGGAAAAAATCGAATAACGCTTAAAAAGAATTAAAGGAAATCGAACTCTTAATTATTTTTAATGAACTGGTTTGAAATGTCAAGCAGACAAATAGGATCATTGACGAAAGTGGGTGAATCAGCCTTCAATTATGATATTCCTGGAGAACAAAAGGGAAAGTAAATCTTCAACTCAGTAACAAAAGAAAACTAGGCTACTGCAAACGGGGAATTAACACTGCTACAAAGAAGAATCCGCAGAGTCCAGTGTCTTGTAAGTTTCTACGCAAATACAAACCGCCCTAGGGGCTTAGGAAGCTAGATGATCGTCTTGAATAAAAACTGAACACACAAACTTGAAGCAGAAGCACTACAGTTGCTTCCGCGATGGACTAGTCGACTCAATTTGATTGTAAACAAAAACGACCAGCGCGAGAATATCAGAACAGCATCAATGTTGTTCACACCTCCTTGTATTTTGCATTGCTCGAAGGTATATTGCATATTTTTAGGCTCAATAACAGATAAAGAAATGTGAATCCAGGATTAGTCTTTGAATGTACATCAAAGTGAGGGCGGCAGCTCAAATTAATCTTTTTAGATTAATTTCGATTTTTGGGAATTATATTAAATCCCTTAGTTTTAAAACGATAGCATTACGAAAATAAAAAATAAAAATTATTAGAAATTGTTTCAGCAAAAATTTCGAAATTTAAAGGAATTCTAATGTCTTAGTAAAAGAAATAAGAGGAGAAAGAGAATGAGGACGGAAAGGGTCAATTCCCGTAACGAATTGCCAGAATTACTGTTTCTTCTATTGTCATAAAGCTTCTACGCGGGAATTCAAATATTTCAAAAAAGTCATTTTTGTTTAATTAAAACGTTTATATTATGAAACGTAAAAATGAATATTTTAATGAAATTACTTCAACACAAATTTTTTAAATTCTAAAGCCTTGGCAAAAGAAATAGAAAAATGATTGAGGATAGAGAAAGTCAACTTTGGCATCAAATTGCTGGATTTACCGTTTCTTCTGCTTTCATAAAGTCTCTCTTTGCGAGAATTCGGAGAAGTGTATCATTTTTGTTTAAAACGCTGATTACAAATAAATGACATTTCCCAGGAACCAGAAGAAACGAAATTTAGATTTCCAGGAACAAGTATTTTCAATTTTGTCGTTTATACATCTTTTTTGATTCCGGATCTTATTTTGCAAAATTGATCTCCAAGTTAAATACAAACAGGACGATGAAGGTGGTTTTCATCCGGATCGTCCTTTGACAGGTGGAAAAGTGGTCTTGAACAACACCTTCCGTCCGGTTCCACAAAGCTCCTTGATTCCCTAAATCCGAACTGCGACTAAATGCTTAGAGTATTTCGTTTTTTAGAAACATCATTAACGAACGATAGAAAGCTCAGAAAAAGCAGCTCCGGTGTTGCGAAGGAGGGACACAAGTCAAAACCAAGTGCGGGGAATTTGTAACCGATGCAGAGTGTGAACTAAGATTGAACATTATCTAATGACTGAAGTGTCAGCCCGAACAAACAATAACGGTTAGTCTAGTCTATGGATAGATTAGGAATCGTTTTCCACTTGACTGGAGTTCTCTCCTGGATTTTAAAAGACCCTCTTTGGTGATCATTTAGCCTTAACTCCGGATTTCGCGAAGATAGCATCCGCATCTCTTTAATTACGGTATTTCAGGAATGAAGTTGCATTGGTTTCCGGTGTGTCTCCTCGTGACGACTGTTCTCGCTAATGAGAACAGTACTTCTTCTGAAGCTACAAAAACATCTTCAACGACCCAAGAAGAACATTCCGAATACGGAGACGAGAAACTAAAAGGTAATTTTTCTCGAAATTTTTAATTTACTAATTAATTATAGAAAACAATATGAATATCTTTGCCTTCAATCAAGGGGGCATACTGTCATCATTTCCTATTCTCTCGAAAATCGCCCCAAGAAGGAAAAGTAGTGCAAATTACCAAAACTCAGCATCGACAATCGACAATATTTCTAGTGGATTAACTCCTCAAATGAAACAACTTCTTCATGAAAACAGCAAAGAAGCCTCAACGTTGACTCCTTCGAATTATGGTAGTAACGCTTACAAACAAGGAGGATATTCAGGTAAGCAATTTCTCTTCCTTTAGTAGTTGAATTGTTTATATTCATTAATATGTATTTAATTTCTGGAAGATATTCAAGTAAGGTATCACCTTAATCCATATAATGCTACTAATTCAACTAGATTTGTAAAAATCATTCTGATAAAGCGCGCGTAGCAATAACTTTCATATAAAACTACGCGAGAGTCAAGATCAACCTAGAAAAAACTGACTCGCACTGGTTTAATCCTAAGAAAAGGAATGATTGATCTAACTATATCTCAAAAAAATAGAGTCAATTGGAACAAATTGCCAAAACTTCTCGTATAGAAAGACATTTAAATGCGGATTATCTATTTTTGTTTCTAATTTGTTTTTTCTTGTTTCTGATCGTTTCAAATTCTTTGTTCTTATGTTCCTATCAAGCCTATATACTTTGGACAAACACGTTAAATCTCCCAGTTCTTATTTAGTATTAAAATAATTAAAAATTAAAACTTACAGGGTCCCCTGATATTCAATCTGCGAAAATCAACAACTTTAAAGGAACAATGACCGGGACTGCATCTAAAGGATCAATCAGAAATCAATTTGGAGGATATGGATCCAATTTTGGCATGTACGGAAACGCAGATAAAAGCCAGTACGGTGGTTCTGGATTGATGGGAGGTAATATGAATATTGGATATGGACAAGCTGGATTCCCTCAACAAGCCATCTACGGTGGAGGCAATATGAACATTGGAACCGGTACTCAAGGGAGTTTCGGCATTGGTGACGGAACGACGATGAACATGGGCTCCAACATGAATTCTGGAATGAATATTGGGAACGGTGCCGGATACGGTACAATGAGTAATATGCAGAATCAATGGAACTCGGGAAATAGTTTTGATGGAATGAATGGAGGTGGGATGAACACAGTCAATGGAGGTCAAGGAGGAAGTTTTGGGGGGAAGGATTTTTCTTCAACAAATGGAAACAGTTTTGGAAATAATTTTGCGAATATGGGGATGAATGGAAATGGATTTGGACCCACAAACAACTACGGTAGCTCCGTAAACGACTTCAATAGTAATGGGATGAACATGGGAACTAACGGATATAGTGCAGGCACCGACTACACCGCGATGGGACAGATGAATAACATGGGAAATAATTTCGGAATGAATTCGATGGGGACTCAAAACTCATTCTCTGGGGCTAAACCCTTCAATAACTTCGGTTCCAACAATGGAGATGCTGGAAACGGTTTCATGAACGGAAACACGGGGACTGGGATGAATATGAATTCCTTCCCCACCTCCACAGCCTCGGGGGGAATCCACAATATCCCCTTAGGCGGTTCTATGACGAATACTGGTTACGGTACTGTTGATAACAATGGGTTCAACATGAATTCGAACGGAAATCAGAATATCCCTAATGGGGGATTCAGCTCTAATTTTCCCACGAATAACCAGATGGGAGACGGAAACCAATTCGAAATGAACAATCTTGGAGCGTCAGTGGGTAATTCTCCACAATTCGGTCAACAGGGAGCAATGAGCGGTCAACAGACTAATTTCGGATCATCGATCAACCAATTTAACAATCAACAATCATTCGGAATCAATCAACAAAATGTGAATCTACAAGGACAAAGAATGGGAACTGGAAGTTTGACGAACTTCAATTCTCAGTCTAATTATGGAACCGGTAATAATAACTTTAACAACAATCAACAAAACTTTGGGCAACAAACACAATCATTCACCAATCTCAACATGAACGCACAAGGTTATGGTAGTAGTTCGATGAGACAGCAAACATCGATGAATCAACCACAATCTGGCTTCGGTCAACAGACCCAGTCCTTTGGAAACCTGAATATGAATGGACAAGGCTATGGTAGCAGTTCAATGGGACAATCAACATCGTTCGGTCAACAACAAGGTCTTGGACAACAGTCATTTGGAGTATCTGGTGGAGATGGAGTTCTCAACTGTCTTAATGGGATGTGTGATCCCTCCGTCTATGGAGGAATGACTTATAGTGGATCAAACGCCTTCAATAACCTTGGGGTTGACTATTCTAATCAACACCCCATGGGATCGAGCGATTACAGTTTTACCGAAAACACTAACACTGGAATTTCTGGCTCCCCATTTACCGGAATATCCGGTTCCAGATTCAGCAGCTACGGTTCAGCAACCCATGGAGATAACAAATCGAAGAAAAATGTCTATACTGTAATTGCTTCAGTCCCAAGCCCCTCTGACACTGAAGCGACTTCTAAACCCACCACCTCCACTTACAAACACGGCAGCAACGTATACACATCAACATACAGCGGTTTCGACTCCGCTTCGGAGAAATTCAGTGGAACAGAAAAAATCGGAGATGTTTATTCCGATAATTACGGTCATTCAGAATCCACCAATATTTTCGCTACCCAACCCAAAGTCATAACTGAAGATTCATCTCAATAGTAGGTATTTGTTAACTAATTTATTTCTAAATTATTAATATAAATGAAAAATGCCTCAAACATCTAATTTATTCTTTGTAGAATAAATGTAAAATTAGAATACCCGTGAAAAAACCTGAGAAAATAATACAAAATCGGCTGAATGCAAAACAAAAAAGTTACAAAAAATCAAGGCATACTGTAAAAGTTATTGCTGAGGACGAGCCATTTCGGCAAGTTGCTTGAGAGATTCTTCGTCAGGAGTGGGGTAGTTGGGGTCCATTGCAATCAGAAATTGCACAAAGGCATTGGAAGTGAGCAAGAAGGCATTATCGATTCCGATGGCGTGAATGAAACGACCAAGAGCGATATCTCTAGCTTGTTTAATAGCATCAGTCTTCACTGGACCGTCTTCCATTTCATTGAGATTAGTCATGAAATTCCGGAAATTCTGTGTACTACCTTCTTCGTGATTCTCTTCTGAGGCTTCTTTGTCTAATTGATTCTGAATTTGCTGATTGATAATATCTTCTGGCAGCAAGGAGGTCATATCTTGGCAAGATTCGTTGAGCAATTCGAATGATGATTCCAAATTAGAAAACCCTTCGAAATTAGATAATCCACTAGTCCCTGCAAGTAAAGCCGAGAGTTCATTCAACATGTTGGAAGAGTTCTCGAATGATTCTGTATTCAGAGACTGACCAGTTTCTTTTTCAAGTTTCTCTTTGTAAACATCCAGCATTTTCTCAATTTCTTCCGCAGTCCTCTTTTTCCTTTTTCCCAACATTGGGGCGTTATCGACACAACCCTCTTCTTTTCTCTGCTGACACTCGAGCTCCATGACTTTGACAAATTCTGGCTTATGATGAGCTCTCAAATGCATCTTCAAGTTAGTTGTGAATCCAGAAACCGTCTTGAAGTCACACATATTGCATCCGATATTCTTTTCATCAAGATCGTCAAAAAAGTTCCAAACAGGATGTCTCCTGAGTCTTCGGCGTTTGAGCATTTTGTCGTTGACCGTGTCATTCTTCTCTTCAGATGAAGTGGATCCGGTGCTGAGAGCGGCTAGCAATTGTTCTTGTTTCTGTTGAGAAAGACTCACTAAAAGTTCAAATTAGGAAGTAATGAAAAATGATAATTGACTCACATTTGGGAATCACGATTTTCGGCAAATTGGAAACAACTGGTTTCGAATTAGACAATAAACTTCCAACGAGCGGATGACTCTTAGCGATCGATTGAGATTGGAATTCTGAAATTATCTGATTTCGAAACATTTAATTTCACAGACAACTCACGTTTTGCAGAAACATTCGAAGCCGGAGCTTGAGGAGCATTGGAAAGCATATTGTACTCTGCAGTAATAACCTCATGATACAAATCCGGGTGATGAGACTTCAGATGGACTTTCAGGTTTGTGCTGAAAACACTCCTAGTCGAATAAGGACATCTTTGACAGAAAGCATTGCCATCTCTGACGTCAAAGAATTTCCAGACTGGATTCCGTCGTGGTCTCTTTCGTTTCATCGGACGGGGTTTGTCGGATTCTTGATCATTGATTGGAGTCAAAACTGGCGTGTTACTTCCAGTACTTGAAGGACTGTTTTCGTTCTGTTCCTTCTGTAAACGATGAGACTTTAATTCCGATTTCAGAGCTTGTCCAAGAGGCATGGGTTTCTTCTCTTCTGGTTTTGCATCTTCGTCTTCGGTCGTGATCGGAAAGAGAACCTTCAATAGGCGATCATGATTTTCTTCCGAATGTAACGATATAACTGGGGAAGCTGTCGCTGCAGACATCCTGAAAATCAAAAATTCAAAATTAAAATCGAGAAATATCATCTCCAAGAAAGCGTCAAATTATTATTATTAAAACAAAGCGAAAAGGCGAGAACAGGAATGGACAACTGATCGACCGACGCGATAAAATTGGAGTATGTTTGGGAGCGAAATACTGCGAGGGAACACGATAAGTGTATACTCCTTTTGAAGACATACATGTGTAGATTCATTCAAATAAAAAGGTAATCGGGTCAGTCATGTTGACAGATATATCAGAGCCTAAACTGCGCAGAAAAGTTAATATTCGCCGGTTATTCTGTTTCATAAAAGTCCAGATAATGGGGTTTAAGATAAATTGGCGCCAAAAACTACAAAGAAAATAGTAAAAGTAAAATCGAGAAGAAAGGCAGTTTAGTCGAATGACCTCCTGCTGGGAGAGTCCGCGCATGCAGAATAAATCGCAGGGGACAAAAGTACCTCAATGTTCACGGAAGAAATTGTAGAAATGACGATAGGCAGTAAAACAGGTAGTAAAGAATCTCAGACGAATCAACCAGCGTCGATCTGCGCGCGTAAAAGGGTTCAAAACAAATATCCTCGGCGGGTTTTGAATCTTGACCCCCATTTTACTTCATATATTATTTACATTCTACCATTAGGAAATACTAATCATATCGTTATAAAAAACAAAAATGGGCGTTGTGTTATAAGAAGCAAAAATGGGCGTTACTATGAACTCGTCTCGACACGCATTTTCAGGAACTTTTAAAATTGGAGTTTCAGATCTTCATTTTACTATTTCCTACTGGATTCCGAAAGGTTCAATTTGACTCTGGGAACTCCCAAGAACTCTTACGAAATTCTCGAAATTTCCATGTTTCTATTCAACTCTAGGAATTTTCATAGGATTTTCGGAATTTCCACAAAATTCTAAAAACTTCTAAATATTTCTATTAGATTTTAGAATTGCCCGAAGATTTTTAGAATCTTCTACGACGTTTTGAACCATTCTAGAAACTTAAAAAAGCCTAATTTCTGAAATTCGAAAGTAAAACATTTTTGAAATCAAGACTATAACTAAAAACATTCCGAAAATAACGGATTTTTTGAATTACGAATAAGAAACGATGCAGATAAAATCTGTTTTTTTTATTCCAGGAATTCAGGTGTTAATTGGTAAGGTTGAAAGTTGTAGCATAAGAAATAAAACACGTTGAATAAACGAAAAAGCGATATTTGAAACCTTCTGAGTTGTTTCATTTTTACTTTCTTCCAAAAGTAAAGCTGACAGATAAAAACCCCAAATCCAGAGATCCCAAGAGAAGAAAATCATTAAGATAGCAAAGTCCATATCGGAAAATAAAGTTTAACCTTTAAAGGGGAAATTTAAAATTGGAAAGAGTGGCCTTTGGAAGATAGAATCCGCATTTCGGAAACTGAATAAGTACTTGAAATTCTAGTTGCCTACAGAAATAGGGAAAATGCGATCATCTTCACAGTTTACATTTGAAAATAAAGTGATGTTCGAAAGGGGAAAAGACTCGCATAAATCGAGCTAAACTTTGTTCCTGCTTCCACTGTTCTGTCAATTAAACAACGAGGGAGCAGTTTGTATGTTGGAAGAGTAGACCGAGAAAGCACTTTTCTAGATATAAACGATCACAACCTCGAGTAAAAAGTAAAGACTGACGGCTTTGATCGATTGCCACTGGCAATGTTCACCATAAAACAAAATTAATGAGATCAGAGTAAGAGAGTAAATTTGTCAAATTGAAAGTTTTCTTTAATTTGGAAATGGCGCCGTTGTTGACCCTGGATGGTACTAACATTTGTTCACTTCAGTTTGGCCTTTAAGATCAATATTGTAAAAATCAAAAACCAGCGTTGTTACGAAATCTTCTTGATGCAAATTCCCAAAATCACCTATGAGTTTTCCGAATTTTGATAAAAAATAGGGAGTGAGTAATAGCAAAGTCAGTTGGTTTCAATACCAAATTATCAGAATTACCGTTTCTTTCGTTTTCATAAAATCACATTACGCGAGAATTAGGAAGTTGGGAAATCATGAAAATACTTAGAAAAATAAGAAATAAAAATTTCTAAAATTGTTTCGACACGAATTTCTAGAAATTTTCAGAATTGGAGAAAAGAAGAAAAAAGAGAGTGGAAACAGCGAGTCAATTTCAATGCTGTATTGCCAGAATTACCATTTTTTTGTATTCTCATAAACCGCTCGCTCTGCGCGGGAGTTCAGAAGTTTAAAAATCGTTTATATTACTTTTTCTTTAAAACTATAACTATTTCTTCAACACTGAGAATTTCTGATAGGAAGGAGACGGAATGGGAAGCAAAAACAAGGAATGGAACAAATGAACAAGAAATCCTGATTTTCTCATATGAATGTGCATCATTTGCAAAATTGGGTTGCACCCGAAATATTTCGGCGATTGGCAATTCAAATATTTTATTACTTCAAAAACATAAAAAAGCAGAAACTATGTAAAGACTTGGAAGAAAATGCAAATGTCCATCATTGTCAATGTTTACAGTGCACATGCATGGGGAATCGCTCATCAAAAAGAAACCACGATCTGTGAGGCGGTATTGTAAACAGTTGAGCAGCTTGTGGACAAACTAAACCAATAACGGCATAAGCTATATTGTACAATTCACAACTATACTGAGATCGATTTCTAAATCTGTCCTTGTCATGAAAAATCAACAATGAGAAATCAAAGTATCGCAATGGAAAAGACAAAAATAAACCAAACTATGATTCTTTCAAGTTTTACGAGTAGCCCCGACGGGCAGAGAATACTCAAGAGTCCTAGAAACTTTGTATAAAGTAAAGGGCAGTAGTTAATTCACATTACAATGAAGACAGCGAGCGACTTCGCGCAAACAATCCAACAGACCCTGGTTTCTTGCACCTGAGATGTTCAATCGGGTCAGCGTATGACCTAGGAATATTCTTGTTATTTACTACTGAAACGAAGGGTATTGATCAATGCCGAAACTAAGCCGCTTAGTTTTCCATGCGAATCCTTACTAGTTAAGAGGAATAAACTACAATTCAACTTGGGCAAAGTTATTCCTGATTAACACCACTCTGTCACGTGTATCTATCAATAACCATTAGAGAACTTGAATCGAGTATCATTAATGGCTTTACTTTGAAGGAAAAGTACTCTCTAGAGCTTATCAGTAAAGTAAAAAATTAATCAGGACCTATGATTGTGTCTACGAGATTATATGGACCGTCATATTTCTCTAATTTGGAAATTAAACAAATAAAGTAAAAACGAGATCAAACAAGCCGTGGAAGATTCAAAAATAGTGTAAATGCAGGTGGAGAAATGAGTTACAGCTAGACTAACAGATACTCGAAGAAACTACCAAACGGTCAAAATAGATACTAATATAAATAAATACTGCCAGAAAAAACATTTTAGGAATGATGCAGTTCTTATGGAAGGTGGGATTAATCTTGATCTCAAGTCTATGGGTGATTTCTAATCTGGGCAATTCTGTTCTTATTGACACTCAAGGCCAGGTCGCGGAACTGCCATTTCGTTACTTGTTTCCGAAAGGTAAGTAGGTCAACTGATTCCCATGCAAAACAGCGATATACAATTTAACTTTCAGAACCAATAAAATTAGAATCGGAATGTGCAGATCTGGGGAGAAATTGTAGCGCTAAGATCCACTTGTGTACAAACGAATCTCACTTAATCCAAATGAGAAGAGAATGTGCTTCAACGTGTCAGTTTTGTCGACAGAAGAAAATCCCCATTGCTGAGTTTCTGCCGGATATCCAAACAGTAAATGGGACATCTACAGCAAAGATAGCGAAAACAGCTTCATCACTGTCGAAAACAATTATCAAAGGCAACTGTTTCGACGAATATATTTACTGTGGCGAATTCTCATTTATGTGTGATCAACAAGAATATAAAGAATTAATGAGTCGTCATTGCTCTCTTACTTGTGGTCGTTGTGACGTCCAACACAGAGAAAGAGGTTGGTGTACGTTTCTGAGATTATTAATTTTTCAAATACCCTGTCATCTGACTGAATTTTAAGAAACCTGCGAAGACTACGTAGAATGCGAAGGAATGTCGGCATTGTGCCATCATCATATTTACAAAGACATCCTGCAGAAACAGTGTCGAAAAACCTGTGGAATTTGCAAATCGGATTCCATTGGATGTAAAGACAGACATAAAAAGTAAGAAATTTGAGCAAATAAGAGCCCATGGAAGTTTCTAGAATCCTCTAGAATCTCATAAAAGCTTCTAGATGCTTCTAAAATCCTGTAGATATTTTGAAATCTTTCCGAGTATAATTTGACTTTGAGGTCATTAAAAATTCCATAAAAGTTTCAAAAATATTCTAGGATTTTATAAAAACTTCTATAATATTCAAGAGTTCAATAAAGGATTCTGAAATCTTGAAAATTCCATAAAAGCTTTTGGAACCAAAATTCTGTAAGCTTTTAGAAAATTCTAGGAATTAATACCGAGGTAACTTTGTAGAAATATTCATTTTTTATGTTTATAGTAATTTGAAATTCCTGATTCAAATTTGTTTTCCAGGAATTCAAATCCGACAGAATTCGCACTTTGCCAGAATTTACTTTTTTGATTTTTAAAACTCAAATTTTCTCAAATTCAGTGGAAGTTTTTGAACCCAATATCTGGAACTGAGAACACTGAAAGTTCAGGCAGAAAATTCCATAATAACATTCATTTCTAATTTTTACAATAATCTGATAATCCTGATTGAAATTCAAATCTAGTATGATTCACACTTGGCCAAATTTTAATCTGAATTTTTCGAGTCTAATTCTTTCAATATTTAGCAAAAGTTTTTAAAACCCTCTAAAATCGGTCGGTTTCTATTCGTTAGAGGATTTTAAAACTTGTGCTGGATAATTCCATAACAAAGTTTGATTTTACAGTAATATAGTTGTTTATATTTTAATTTTTACTATTTAGCTGTCAAGGATTCAAAGATGATGGGTTTTGTGAAAATGAAATCTACACTGCAGACGAAAGAGGTTATCTTTGTGGAGCAACATGTGGTCTTTGCCAAGCCCCCTAGAATTTTTGTATACATTGATGAAGTTTGACAATATTGTGATTTATTAATAATTAATTATTGCAACCAGAATAAAATCTCCGGAATTCTCTCTTGATGGAACACCTGACTTTCATCCGACGATAAAATTCGTGAGCAAGTTCAATGGATTCCGTTGGATCTATTCCAAGAGGAATAGATGTAGATTGAAGTCCACTGACATCAACAGGAATCATTATAGGAATCTCATGGTTGGGAACGACTTGTTCAACTTCTGAGTGATGATCATTAGCTACAATCTCGGGTTGCATTTCTTTTTCGACGGTTGTTTCATCCTCCGCAACCAAAGAAAGATTGTTTTGACCTTCTAGATGTGATTTTTCGTCGACGCTCGGCTCATTCTTTGTAGACAGATCTGGACGATTAAGGTGTTCTGGATGTAATTCCTCTTCTTTAACTGCAATGATTGGAGTAGGTTCCTGGACGACTTCAACATCGGGATAATCTACAGTATCATCTGCAAGAGTTGAAACTGGATTTTCTGAAGGAGATTTATGACTATCTTGCACCTCATCCAGGGGACTTTTCTCGACATCAGGAATGATTGAAGGTCTAGGCTCAGCTTCTTGTTCAACAAATGACTCCACTAATTCTGTTTCTTTTCGATTTTTGTACATCTCCCTAACTTCCTCATCAACTTTGGGATCAATTCTGAATTTGGTTAACTGTTCTTCGTTAACCATGAACTGA
Source organism: Halicephalobus mephisto (assembly GCA_009193035.1). NCBI lineage: Eukaryota > Metazoa > Nematoda > Chromadorea > Rhabditida > Panagrolaimidae > Halicephalobus > Halicephalobus mephisto. The sequence goes on along the minus strand of SWDT01000211.1, from coordinate 63,473 downwards.
CACTGATTCGGCATGAAAAGTCCCATGATACTCGAAATAACTTTGAACGACTGTCCTTGTTGAGTTTCTCCGATCGGTCTGACTAGCATCTCCTAAAAAAGAAAATAATCCAAATTCAGAACTTTCTCAAAACAAACAGAAATCAAATTCCCAGCATGACCTTCACATCGATTGTTGAATTTTGTCTTCATGCATCCAAGATGACAATCAGCCAATTCACATCCATCTTGCATCAGACCCCTCATCATTTCTGGATTCAACAAAGGGACCTTCTCTCCTGTCCGGAATCCATCCAGAATCCCGCTTTGCATGGCCCAGTTTGCCAGTTTTCCTCGAGTGTTACATTGTTGGTTACATTCTGAAAGTCTATCTTGATGAAAGCACAGTAATTTTGACAAATGAAATCACCCGCAGTAATTTGTGAAGCAGCGGCATCAACGCATTCAATTGTGGCTTCGAAGGCATCTCGTTGATCGACACACATGTACCTCAGTCCACTGGTGAAAACGTTAAAAAGTTCTCTACTAGCACAGCCACCCTCAGTATCCATACAGACAAGAGTTTCATTGTATTTTCTTAAACAATAAGTATTCCTACATTCGGAATTAACTTAGAACTTACTCGCAAACTCCGTAAAATCGATCGTAATGATTAGATGCCTTCATCACGATCCCGAAAGTTTCACTCAGGTACTTGGTACATGGCTTCTGACAAATCGGAAGCTTTGCAAATTCACTCATCGACGGAATCAACGATTGTGGCTTCGGATTTGACAGACTGTTGTCGTCGTAATAATGGGCTGGAGCTTCATAGTATTCAAGTGTTAAATTCCTTTTGACCTACCGTAATCACCGTCATCTAGAGGGCTTCTTGAATTTCCTACATTCAGATGTTGTGGAGGAATTCTCGAAGCCGAAAAGTTCAAAAATGTACAAAAAATGTAGCAAAAAAAGTAAAAGCGATCAGAAGACATATTTCGAAAGAAATAAATTTCTCTTCCTGATGATCTTCGATAATTTGACTCAACTTTTTCAACAAATCTGATTCATAATTATTGTTTTTTTAGTTTATATTATTCACAATGCGATTTTTAGAGTCAGAACAGAGAAAAATTGATCTTTTCCAGAATAACAAAAGTGAAAACAACCCATATATCAATTCAAATAGGAAAGCAAATCGTTTCGTTCTTTTCAGTGCTGGTTTTGCCAAAGTTAATGGTTCAAGTCTGAGATCGATGAATGAGCTTTTCATTTTAGAACACGACTCGCGGGTTTTTTCTTTTTCAAAAAGTTTATTTGAAAAAATTCAATATTTTCCAATCTTACTGAAGAATCATTTACCCTTTTGTTTTATTTACAACTCATTGCAGTTTATAAAGCTGTCAAAGTGAATATCGATTGGTTTCAATCATTTTTATTATTGATTTTAAAAGAAAATCGAATTTCTCAATATCAGCTTTTTGAACAAAAAAAACTGTGAGTCTTGTGTCTCCACACGAAAACTAGATTTGAAATACTAATCATTTTGAAACAAAGTGTAATTTCGAAATATTTTTAAAGTAATTATTCAGCGATGGAACCGACGAGACAAATCACTCTTCTTGACGGTGGTACTGGTTTTCAATTAAATTTGATTGCTGATCCTCCTATTTGGGGATCTCAGATGCTAGAAACCAATCCTGAACTCGTAAAAACTGTCCATGAGAACTTTGCAAAAGCTGGAGCTGAAATTCTTTATTCCAATACCTATAGTCTTCACCTGAAGGATGACGATGAGGAGAAGAAGAACTATATTGCTAACTTGTTGAAGGTAGGTAATTCATATAAAAAGTTGGGTTTTTCAACGACTTGTCTTCAGAAGAATATTGAGATCCTCGAGGATCTAGTTCATTCATATACTAACCTTAAATATTCAATTTCTATCGGACCATTTGCTGTTTTATATCGTGACTGCTCTGAATACTCGGGTGCTTACTTGAAGGACCAGAGAAATATCGGAGAGTCTGACATTCGTAAACATTATGAACAGATGCTTGATTTAGTTGAATCCAATGGAAACAAACATGTTGTTTTCGAAACCATTCCTTCCTTTTTGGAAGTCAAAGCCGCTTTGGAAGCGATAAAGAAACATAGGGAAATGAGATGTTTCCTGACGGTTTATGCAGCTGTAAGTCCATAGTCTGGAAAACCACACTAAGATTTATTTTAGGATGAAAACAAAACTGGTGCTGGTGACAGCATCGAGGATATTGCTAGATTAGTCAATCAGTTCGACCAAGTTCAAGCTTTCGGAATTAACTGCTGCGACCCTCGTTTATGTGTCCAGGTTTCGAGAACACTTTCAAGGATTCTGAAACCCGAAATCGATATTATTGTCAAACCGAATGATGGAAGACACTACAATTCGGATTCTAAAACGTATGTTCATAAATTGCCTACAACAAGAGTAATTTTAATTTAGGTACGAAGACACGCCTTACGATCTCCGAAAGGACATTCCAGAACTATATAAGAGCAAAGTCCGTTACATTGGGGGTTGCTGCACTGTGGGACCAGAAACTATTGAAAAATACAAAGATTTCATCAACGAGTGGCAATATAAATCCAAATAAGTGCATCTATCTTAACTTCCAGAGCAATTCTGTGAATTTGAGGCAATTATAAATTTTGCATTATATGGAAACAAACAAAACTATTCTTGCATGCGATTGTAAACTTTATCGGCTTAGTTTTCTATACGCTTGTGGCCTTCAGACAGTCGCTTTATCAATATATGCTTAACATGCGTTTTTCATGTTCATCAGCTTCGACCCTGACAGGTCATTCCAATTTCTTCCGTATCTTATTGTTCTGTCACTATTTGGATTGTTTTATTTCTAATAAAAAGTAAAACTAAAATTCTGTGTAAACTTAGAATTTTTCAAATTTCAGTAGATTTCTGAATTGTAGAAAATCATAAAACTAGGAAATCCCAAAATTGAATGAAAATAGAAATAATGTTTAAAAAAGAGCTTTTGAATTTTTTTAAGTTTTGGGAATTCATGCTGATGCAATTTCGTGAAAATATCTCGAATTCTTACAATCATTATGATTTTGAAATAAACACTCAGACCTGAGAATTTTGGGATTTTTAAAAGGTTCTGGAATTTCGTGATGAGGTAATTTTCATAATAACCCCCTTTCCTATTCTTTTGCAGTTAAATTTAGATGCACTTTTCACTTTGATCAATATCATTGTTTTTTTAATAAAACCATATAGACGATTTATTTTCGGGAAATTGATTACCACAGGAAAGTAAAGATTGATCCATTGAAAAAAGTGATTAACTGACCTTGGCAATCAAGTTTGGAATTTCGTTTTGTCTGAATCGGGTTTTAACCATTGTCTACCGCTATTTTTTCATTCTAAGTGAGGGAAATCGAATGATTGTAAATAATCCTTTCGACATTCATGGCGCCAAGACAATTTCTCAGGTCTATCTCTCAAAAGATTGCCGCTCTGCTGGTAAATCTACATTAATGTATCGGCGATTATCCTTCCTCGTTTGATCGAGATCCTAATGAGTTAAGACAAAAGCCCTATAGAGGAATGTGCGCAATTCCGTGTTCAAGACCAGTCAACCTTGCTTGAATTAGTCCTATTTCTGCACTTTGAAAAGCTAGTCATCATTGAACTGGCAAACTACTTTTGTTGGCATTTGCTCTTGAGGTTTGCGGACAGACAGTCCGTCTTCTCCAAAATTATAAAAGGCGAGCGAACGGGAAGAAAAAAGCTCTGGCGATCTCTACAGTCCGTGTCTGCTTTCTCGCCTTCACCGGTCAAGCGACCTCGGCCAATCGTCCAGTCCAGGTCACTGCAGTTGACAGGAAGAAGCAAAACAGAGTTATCCCGCCCAATCGCGTATAGTCCCAAATACCATAAATTAATAATTAAAATCCCATGAAAGTTTCTATCCTCCAAAATCCCATAGTAATTTCTATAATCCTCCAAAATTTAGTAGAAACTTCAATAGCCATCTGACAACTTCTTAAAATTCGTATTGAGACAGTTCCATAATTATGTCTATTTCTACTTTTATAACTAATTTTCTAGAAGCTTTTTGAACCTCTTAGAATTTAATAAAACTCTTAAGACGACTTAATAGAAAGTTCATGACATTTGTGTTGAGACAGTTTCATAAACATTTACCTTTATTTTCTATAAGATAATTAACTTTGAATAATCCTTATCTCTAAATATGACGTTTTTAATTTTGAGTTTCACTTCCTTGTTGGAAACTGGAGAAAATTTCCAAATTTTACTTCACCTGTCTCAAGGGAATTTATTTTTGATGATTTTCCTAAATTTAATAATTATTTCTTACTTTTAGATATTGATTATGATTCCTTTAACCATTTATTTATAAATGAAAATTCCCCCTAGTTACTAAACAGTTTCATGCTTACAAATAATAGGCGATCTCATTTTATGTCCACGCCCATCGCTAGCCTTGTTCGCTTGCGCCTGCTTCTCTGCCAAAGGCGGATTTCGCTGCGTAAACGTTCTTCTTGCTGCTGGCACTGAGAGAGAACTACTCTAGGGTCCAGTTTATTTTTCTTGGATTTAATTTGTATTACTCTTTACTTAACCGATTTCAGTTTTAACCGTTCTAATAGTTTTTGATTTTCGTTTTAACGGAAAATATTTTAGGATTCGCAGTTGTTTTGAGTGTTAATCATGAGTAAAGACGACGAACAAACGGTCTATAGAGCGACGACTGAAAAAGGCGATCCTGAGGTAAGTAATTAATTATCAATTTTCCATGTTTTCCAAAATTAGAGGCTTCCCAAATGCAATTAGGGTGGAAAATAGATGGTATTCATGTAAACCAAAAGCAATTTCCTCTCTTGTTATTTTTAATCTCAGCGGCTGTCAATAGCAGGCACATTTTCCACTTTACCATTTTTAGATTTGTAAATGACAAGATTAGAGTTTTGTAATTTTCTAGAATCTTTCACAATTCAATGGGGAGTTCTCGAAGCTTTAAAGATTTTTATAGAAATTTCGTTCAAAGTTTTGAAACTTTCCAGAATTTAATGAAAACAATCAATATTTGAAAAAAGTTTAACTTTTTTAGAAAGTTCCCGAAATTTGTGTTGAGATGATTTCAGAATAACGTTTATTTTTTAATTTGTATAATAGTTTTAAAATCCTGGTTTGGATATAGTTGTTCTTCACTAATGATTCACATCTGACATTATTCTTAGTTTACCAGAATTTAATTTTTTAACCTAAAATATTTCGTAATCTAGGGAGAGTTTCGAAACTAATATTTAAAACTGAGTTTTAATTTTTCCAAAAGTTGCACAATTTGTATCTAAATAATTTCATATCAACTATGATTTTTGATTTTTACAATGTAATGACAGAATATTGATTGGAATTTTCTTCTTTTTGGGAACCTAGCTGTCTGTATTCCGGTACTCAGCAGTGAAACTTCCGGTAGTATTCCTTTTTATTCAAAGAAAACGCGCCTTCGTCGGCTTTTGCCAGATCCGTTGGACAAATAACAATAACTGTTCGGGGAGAACCTGGTCAAAAAGCAAGGTTACAAGGAAATTACTTGACCTTTCATTCTAGCATCAAATTTCATGTTCAAATGGAAATTGTGGTCGGTTTGTTAATGGACTGACTGTCTCAATAAAGCCAATTAGTCATTTCCTATGCTCTCACCTGGCCATCATCCATATAAGTCCCGGAAATTCATTAATCTATTGCACACAAATAGTGAGAACGAGTGGTTTTCTCCCCCGATTCCCCTTGAAGAAATCATCGCCACTGACACGTAGATCCTTATCGGGAGACATCCCTAGTCTGCAATCATCGGCATTTTCCGCGTCCATTCTTACCTGTACTTTTTCGAAAGGGATAAATACAATCGATAATCATACTGTTATAAAAAGCAGAAATGAATTTTTTAGGGAGTTGTCTCAACACGAATTCAAGAACCTTTTAGGAAACTTTAGACCCGTTGTAAAAGAAATCGGGGAGGAGAGCGATTAACGACAGAGCGAGTCAATTTAGATAACGAATTGCCAGAATTACTTTTTTCTTTCGTATAGCTTATTTCTTTTCCACAAAAATCCAAAAATTGCAAAACAATTCACACTTTTTGAATGTAAGATTTATAAAACCGAGAATAAGTGTTATTATGAAATCATCTCAGCACGGATTTTCAAAATTCCTTATTTAACATGTTGATTTTAAATTTTTATTAAATTCTGAAATGTCCAGAAATTTTTCGCAGAATTTCATGTTTTTAGAGACTTTTATGTTTCTTAATGATTTTAAACTTTTCTATCAGAGTTTAATTATAAAGTATTAAATCCGGAAATTTCAGGACGATGGAGAAACTGGCGGACTTAAGCCGACGATCACCCTCTACGGTGGTGTCATGGTCATTATTGGTTGCATCATCGGATCGGGGATTTTCATTTCGCCCAAAGGAGTCCATGAAAGTTGGTTTTCGACATCTGTGTAAAGACAATTAAGCAAACAATTTTGAATTTCAGATGTGCATTCAGTCGGATGGTCTCTGGTTATCTGGGTGATTTGCGGAGTGTTCTCTGCTTTGGGGGCTTACTGTTATGCAGAATTGGGGACTTTCATCAGGTCATCTGGAGGTGATTATGCTTACGTCTTGGCGGCTTTTGGACCCTTGATGGGGTTCTTGAGGATGTGGATCGAATGTATCATCGTTCGTCCCTGCACCATTACTGCCGTAGCCATCACTTTCGCTACCTACATTCTGAGACCCTTGTTTCCTAATTGTGATCTACCTCTCTACGCTCCTCAACTTCTGGCAGCTGTCTGCATTTGTAAGTAATCCAGAGGTATTATTTCCCTGATATCGAATTTCAGTATCTCTCGCCTTTGTTAATATCTACAGTGTCAAGGCAGTCACCCACGTCCAGAACGCCTTCACCGTGGCCAAACTTGCTGCTTTGGTTCTAATCATCATCACTGGAGCTATTTTGTTGATTATTGGAGGACGTGAGTAACTTCCCAATTATCTTTCTAAAATATTTTCATTAGAATTCTATTGAAGTTTCTAGAAGATTCTAAAATTCAATAGAGAATTAAAAAACTCCCTGCATCTAGAAGTTTCCGTTTGAAATCTTGAATTCTGAAGGTTTTTAGGAGGTTCTAGAAATTCATGACAATGTAATTTTATATCAATGCTTAGTTCTGTTTTGTATTTATCAAATCAGAATTTCGTAAAAGCTCCTAGAATCTCATAAACTTAGAATCATGATTTGAACTAGGAATTTCAATAGTTCCTGAGTTCTGGAAATTTATGTTAAGACGATTTTGCAATAATATTTATTTCTAGTTGTTAATCCTATTATTTCAGAATACAGAGAATCTTTCGACAACGCTTTTGCTGTTCCCCATGTCCAACCGGGCCAGATTGCTCTCGCATTCTACTCTGGTCTCTGGGCCTTCAACGGATGGAACTATCTCAATTTCATCACCGAAGAATTAATTAATCCAACGAGAAACCTTCCCTTGGCCATTGGAATTAGTTGTACGGTCTGCACAATTGTCTACACCTTCACGAATGTCGCTTTCTATGCGGGGACTTCTCCTGAGGTCCTTCTGGAGTCGACGGCCATCGCCGTGACCTTTGCCGAAAAGTTCTACGGACCATTGGCTTTCATCATGCCCATCTTGGTTGCCTGTTCTTGCTTCGGTACCGTCAATGGAGTCATGTTGACTTCCTCAAGATTGTTCTATGTAGCTGGAAGAAACAAGCACATGCCTACAGTTTTGAGCTACTTGAACCCCTACTGGAACACCCCTATCCCTGCCGTCTTGTTTACCGCTTTCCTGAGTCTACTGTATCTGCTACTCTCCGACAACATTTATACTTTGATCAACTATGTACAGATCGTAAACTGGCTCGCCATCGGCATCGCTACAGCCGGATTGTTGTGGCTTCGGTAAACTTTAACAAAAACGAATATGAATCAAAACAAAATATTTTTAGTGTAAAACAACCACCAAGCAAGTACGCTCGTCCGTTAAAAGTAAATCTTGCCTTCCCCATCATCTTCTTGATTGGGTGCATATTCTTGGTTGTCATGCCAATAATCCAAGCTCCACTAGACACTGCTATCGGGATCGGAATCATGCTTTCAGGATTACCAGTTTACTTCCTTTGTGTATACTGGCAAGGAAAATTCAAATGCATTGACAATTTCATGGGTAAATTTATTCATTTATTAAAAAAATAGGAATTTTTGTTTCAGATCAATGCACTCTTGTGATTCAGAAGATTTTCCTCGTTATTCCTGAAAAACAATCGTAATTAGACCAGTGTAGAATCATCAATGACATTAATTCCATAGTAATGTCTTCCAGTCCGACTTTTCTGGACAAAATCGTGCATGTTTTCTTTACTTATTTTAAAATATTGGAAATCCTCACTTTAACTAGTTGAATATCAAGTGGTTGTACTGGATCTTATTGGAGCAACATCTACATCTGAGCTTCCAAAGCATATCTTTGTTAACTTTGCCTATGGAGGGTCTCGAGAATAAAATATTTATCAACAATCTTAGCTTATTTAAAAATATAGAAACTAAAAAACAGATTGAAAAGCTTAGGGTAGTCATCGGGATTGCAAATCCGTATATTAGTCATGGTAAATCTGCAGTCATGGACAGTCTTTGGAATGATCTGAACATGTGTCGTTGAGCAGTTGAGCTGATGACCAGTCGGCGTAATCTGATTCCGTAGGACTGGCATATTTGTTATCTTCGAGTTGAGAATAGACTCCAATAGAATCATTTCCAGGTGATGGTGCCTGTTTTTTATGAGGAGAATCGGATTTGGCCAAAACAGTTAACGAAGGAGCAGAAGGGTGGGTAGTTCCAGCAATATTGGACCTTAGCCAAGAAGGTTCGTTGCCAATCGACAGTAGTATTCGTTCAAATCTGTTGGAGTTCTTGGAACCGGTCAGAATCTGCTTTTGTTTAATTTTCCTGAAATAATCAAAGTTATAGAAGCCTCATAAGAACAAAAAACCTACTTTTCACGAATACCAAGGATAATTTGTTCTATAAAGAAGACCTCGTAAATATAAGAACAAACTCCACTCAAGAACCCAATCATAAAGAGTAACAGTCGATCGGCAAAGTAAGGCACTGGATCAAATTCGAACCAATCAATGATGAATGGAAGAGGCGCAAGCACAATCCAAGTTGAGACGGCGGAAAGGATGAGTAGAGTTATACAGAGTGGAATATTGCTGTAGAGAGGTTTCCGGTAGGGATATCCTTTGCTGTAGATAATAGCTAGAGTAATATACTGGAAGGTAGATACACAGAATATAGCTGTTCCCTGCATTGATCTTCGGTCTTCATCTTCTGTATTGAGTGGTACTGCATAAGGGATAAACCACGGCTGTTGAGCGGTATACAAGAAAGTGAATAATTGAAAGGCACCAATAATCAAAAGTTGACCAATAATAGAGAGCACTGAAGCCAAAGAGAGTAATCTCGTTGGTGGAGGGTTTCTGGAGAGCTTTTCACAAGCAGGAGTGTAGCCAAAGAATACAGCAACCAACGTGATCAATCCTAAATCGATATACAAGAATTGGAAGTCCCCGAGATTAGTATTCAGCCAATAAAGCTGCATAATAGTCATGAATTGAGTAAGGGAATATCCCGCCATGTACTTGAAGATCCCGAATGAAGTCACCAGAGCAGCTCTTCCCTCACGAATCACCATAGGAACACATCGAATATCTGGAATCTTTGAAGTGAAAGGAGCAGCTATTGAAGCCTCAGCTTCAGACAAACTGATTCCAGCATGAGCAGCCTTGAGAGCAGCACAGTCGTTGGCTCCATCGCCGCACATTGCAACTGTATAATCAACTTCCTGCAGTTTATTCACCAGTAGTTGCTTCTGATCTGGAGACATTCTAGCAAAGACATCACAAACAGCCACCAATCGATCAACGAGATCCGGATATTCTTCACAAATTATAGCAAATGTGGGCCCAGCGACAGCTAGATGATACGAAGATTGAATCAGATTCCCAGACTCCATTTCAATGTCATTGCTGAGTGACCCTTCATCAACTTCCACAATTTCCTCACTTGAAGATACAGATTGTCGGAGCAAAAGCTGAGTTCTCCCATCTTCACGGATTCTTTGAGTTTTTTCAATCAAGAACGCCCGTTTATTTGGTCTAATGATTCCACATTCTCGAGCAACACTCATTGCAGTCAGAAGATTATCTCCTGTCACCATTACTGTCCGGATATGAGCTCTGTTCAACTGATTAATAACCCCAAGAGTCTGTTTCTTAACGCGATTCTCCATAACCACAAGTCCAAGTAACGTGAGATTGGTCTCGATAACTTCTCTCTTGACTTTCATCGTCTTGGCGTAACTCATTTCAAAATCCTTCACAGCAACAGCAATCAGTCGATAACCATGTTGAGCATATCTATTCACTACATCGGAGTAATCGACAGGAACAGTCTCAGGACTACATAAAGACGCAATCATTTCTGGAGCTCCTTTGACGTACAAATGCATTGCGTGACCATGTTCTGTAGGATTGTGGACAACTACAGCCATCCTCTGAAGAGAAGAACTGAATGTGAATTGTCTTATAATTGCAAGTTCAATCTCTGATTGACTTCCAAAGTGAGCCACAGGAGATCGGACGACCGTTGGTTGAAGCATGTCGAAACGAGCAGTTTCATCAATGTTGACCTCTGGCTGAATTTCATCCATAATCCACCCGGTTTTTCTGAAGAGAATCAAGTCCAGAGGATCTCCACACAGTTCATTGTCGATACAAGTCAAACTGTGACAAGTAGCAACTCCTTTCAACAATTCACCTCCACGGGGTAATTCGTCCATTTGAAACTCCGCCATCTCGACTCCAAATTCAGGTTTTCTCTCGGGATCAGATCCTCGGTTGTACACCGCTCTGAGACAATAAAAGTCTAATCCATCTTCTGTCAAAGTCCCAGTCTTATCGAAACAAACCTAAAATCGACATTACTAATAATAGTCCTCATAAAAACATACAGTGTTGATAGCACCACAAGTATTAATTGTCGAAGGAGATATGCAGAAAATTTGTTTTTTTCTCAATCTCATCTGAGCAGCCAGAATACCAATACTCATTGCTGCGGGCAAAGCTGGAGGAACGACAATTGTGATGATATCCAAAGACCTCAAAATAACTCTTCTAGCATCTGACCCCCGGATAATCATAATAATAATAGTGTAGATAAATCCACAGGCAGCAATACAAGAGAGGAATCCAACGAACTTGAATAAGTCTTTTGTGAATCTAAAGTCGACAGGTTTCGGGTACATGATGGATCGGACAAGTTGACCTTTAAGTGTTGAGTAAGAAGTCCTCACAACAATGGCAGAAACAGCTTGACCACTATAGTAGCGAGTTTGAAGTACTTGAGTCCCACAGAAGAGAATATGCTTTGAATGTTCTTTGAAGGACAGAGGTTCAATATCACTTCCATCCCGATTTTCCGGAAGAGCAACTTTAGTAACGGGGACAGATTCACCAGTTAACATAGATTCGTTCACTATCACAGTTCCGTTCATCAATAAGGCATCGCATTGAAGAACACAGCCGTGAGGAGGTATCAAAAGAATATCCCCAGGGACGAGCGTTTCACTCCCAACTGTCTGAACTTCTCCTGCTCTCCTGACGTTGACTGTCTCGTGAGTATGGACCATACTTCTCAGCTTCTTTTCCTGCCGTCTAGTTTGGAAAATATCCATCGTGATCGACATCAAAGACATCAGGACAATTACAGTGGCGTAATAAGCATAGTTATCGTTGTACCACACAAGGACACTGTAGATTTGGAAAATATAAAACGGCGAAATTACTTCTTTGAACAAAAGTACTAGAATTGGTTTGAGTTTCACCTCAATTGAGTTCTTCCCAAATATGATGCTTCGATTTCTCCATTCATCGTCAGTCAACCCTGTTTCTCGATGGAACAATTCATGAAAGAAGTTCAACGACACCTAAATAATCACATTGATCTCAATCAGAAGAAACAACAACCTACGTTAGCCTCCAAGTCCTCAGTAGTGACAAACCTGCAATCAACTGGATGCCACAGATATGTGAGTTTACGATAGGTGAAGTACCTCAATGATTTGGTTTCAATTGGTTTTCCACCAGGACCAGGAAGTTGCAACAGTTTTCTCTCACTGGATAACATTAATCTCACAGGACGATATACAATATTTTGGTGGCTGTCACTAAAGAAACAAATTCATGCAGAAAAACATTAAAAAGACCTTACTGGACAAGAACATATTCTGCCATTGAAAGTCCACATTTAGAAGCTGTGCAACGGACTTTGAGCATAGGATACCAGTAGAATATAAGTTGAAGAACTCCTAATGTTAGAACAGTGAAAATCCAAGTGAAAATCTGGAGGTTCGATATATGAAAACCCTAAAAAATGAGAAAACTTACTGTCTTGACTAAGTTCCTGCGAAAACCATAGAGGTCCAACGTCTCATCAAGGGATGAAACCGTCATGTGGTGAGCGGATGGTTGAAAGCCATGGTCTTCCAGAACCCTTCCGTTGAGATCAGTAAGTGAATGAGAGGATGGAGGAGGATGACCGTTATTCATCGCACCGTACTGCGAAGATGCAGCAGGTTCTTCTGGAACAGAATCATTGGAAATAAGGGGTTCCTTCTCCCTATCGTTCATTTTTAGAAGATTTAAAGTAAATTTAGGTAGGAAATGCGAACGAAGTGTTCAACAGAAGGAATCAACGCCACTTTTTGCCTTATCTTTGCATGTCTGTCCAAGTGGGGACAAATAACAAGAGGAGAAAAATGGCCATAAGTGACCTACCTGAAATACAAAGGCCAAAAACTAGTCCTTAGAGACTTGTTGTTTTGGGGTGTTATCGAATAGCAGATTTGTTGATCGAGCCTTGCAAGAGAAGCTCTCGCTGGCTCATTGGAAAGACAGAGAAACTCGCCGGCTTCTGATCTCGGTATCGAGTACACGTGCCTAAAAAGTACAACTGACATCCTTTACACGTCAATGACCCTGTCGACAAATCGCTCACGCATAAACGTGGAAACGAGACCGAATCAAATCCATTCGACAAACAATCGATTTAGAGCAAAAAAGAAAAGCTGGGGCAATATTCGAGGAAATAAGAGAAATAGCTGACAGAAGCACTCTTATCAGTAAAGTAGAAGCAGTACCAAATACTGTCTCCTAGTCATTAAATGCTTATCGCCTAAAAGGATAAAAAAAAGCAAAATCCACCTCGATAAGTGGGACTACATCTCAAAATCAATTATACACCTTTAAAGTAGCTCCTATACTATCTCTCTAGAGTTGCGAAATTAACATCCGGTCAATTACAAATTTCAAGTAAAAACATTGTCTCTGATTTCTGTTCAGAAAACTTGATTAAGGAAGATCGAAGAATAATCAGAAGACAAGAACACACTGCCATGTTAGAGGCGCCATAATATGCTCTTTTCAGATAGTTTTGGATAAGCATCCTGGTTCTTTGATCTTTAACTATTGAGAAAAACCACAGGGATTAGATTTTGAAACGGACTTTCGGGACGGAAATTCAAAATATTCTTTAGAATGGATTTTTTCAAGCAAATCGTAACATGCTCGGTATGATACATTTACTGAAGAATGAACGTATCTGACAAAAAATCATATAAACAAACGAGAGTTGTTATTCCCGAATAAATAGGAAGGAAAAACCGAAAACATTTCCCGAAAAGAACTGGGAAGGATAAAAGTGATTTATTTCCTGTGAAAAGGAGATTAAAAAGGATAAAGACCATTAAAATAGAAATCATCGAACAATCAATAAATCGAAATAGCCCGAGGAAATGAAAAAGCTTGAAAAACGTGAAGAAGGTAAAGCCTGCATTGAGACGGACACTCCGCTTATTCCCGAAACGAAGACCTGCGTCGACGAGTTGGCTGATGCTGTTTTGTCTACAATTTATTCAAATCACTTGGATAAGCTCTTTTCCACAAATATTTGAATCGTCTTTCGTCTGACGTTATTACATAAGACTCTTGTAATCCATAATGTTTGTTTCATATTTGGCAATCGCATCTTTACTGCTTTCACTACGTGTACAATCGACAGGTATGGTTTCTCTCTTTTGAAGTACTTCTCATATATCAATTTTCCGTAGATGGAGCTTTCGCAGCAATGTCTGTTGATATTGGATCTCAGTACCTGAAAATGGGTCTCGTAAAACCTGGTGTTCCACTAGAAATCGTTCTGAACAAGGAATCTCAGCGGAAAACAGCGAACTTGATTGCTTTCCACAACGGAGAACGATTATTCGGTGAAAGTGCCCTTCAAATGGTTTGTTTATATATCGAAATCTTCAATTTACCCAGCCATCATTTCAGAGCTACAAAAACCCTGAGAGAGTGTTTCCTTATGTTACAGACTTGCTTGGGAAACAGTTCGATAACCCTGTAGTGCAGGATTACGTTAAGCAATATCCTTACTTGAATCTTACCAAAGACCCTGAACGCGGTACAGTTGTCTTCAATACTAAGTGAGTTCTTTAGGTGTATTTCTACGATTGACATGTTTTTTAGGAATGGAGAGTCGTATTCAGTAGAGACTCTAGTTGGGATGATCCTATGGAACGCTCGCGAACAAGTCGTTGTCTTTGGGAAAACTCCAGTCAAAGATGTTGTTGTTACAGCTCCTGCCTACTTTAATCAAGCTGAACGAGAAGCTCTAGTTAATGCTGTAGAGATCGCTGGTCTGAATCTTCTTCAAGTTATATCTGATGGGGCTGCAGCTGCCGTTAATTATGGGTTCACTCGTAGAAAGGATATCACTGAGAAGGCTCAGTATGTCGTTATTTACGACATTGGTGCTTCTAAGACCGTTGCTAGTGTAATTGAATTGAAGTTAGCGAAAGAAAACGGCTCCAAGTCTCTAGATCCAGTTATTAGCGTCATTGGTGTTGGCTACAACAGACTTCTTGGAGGACATGATCTGACTGTTCGTGTTCGGGATTTCCTCGCTGCCGAATTCACCAAGCAACACAAGACTACTCAACCTATTTCTGGAAATCTCCGGGCGATGGCGAAATTGCTGAAGGAAGCGGAACGAGTGAAACATGTTCTTTCTGCCAACACTCAAACCTATGCTCAAGTCGAAAGTGCCTTTGAAGACAAGGATTTCCGTTTCCTAATGACTCGTGATATGCTCAATGATCTTTTGAAGGAATTTGAAACTGACTACATCACCCCAGTCATGGATGCTCTTCGTATGTCTGAGCTCAATGTTGACAACATTGATCAAGTAATTTTGTTCGGAGCTGGTACCCGTGTTCCTAGGATCCAAGATCTTCTTCGTGATTACTTCAAAGGGTATGTTTTGTTTAGTAGTTATTCGATTGATTCATAATTTCAGAAAGGAACCAAACAAGTTCTTGAACACTGACGAAGCTTCTGCTCTAGGAGCTCTGTATCAAGCGGCTTTCCATAGTAAAGGATTCAAGGTCAAGAAAATCGCTCTCCATGAGCTTCAGATTTATCCCGTACAGATAAACTTTGAAACATTGAGTAATGACGAAGAAAAAACCCTTCGTAATGTTGACCGTACTATTTTCTCTTACAAAAGCCACTATCCGACGAACCGTAAGATTATGACCTTCACTTCTCATCAAGACGATTTCATCATCAACTTACACTACGGGAAACTAGATCACTTGTCCTCTGAACAATTAACACAGTTTGGTGGATCGAACATTACTGACGTTGAAATTCGTGGAGTTACTGAAGCTTTCAAGAGTGCTTCTGAGGAGGAACATGTCTTCAAGGGTGTGAAGGCTTTCTTCTCCGTCGATTACTTTGGAATTATCCGTGCCGAAGGTGCTGAAGCAATCATCGAACAACCACTGGTCAAGAAGAATTCAACTTTGGGAGCTATTGTTGACACTATTGGAAGCTTCTTTGGTTCGAAGGATTCGGAGCCTACAGAAGGGTTGAAGGAAGATCCTTCTGCTGTTGAACCTCCAGTGTCTCAATCTGGAGATGATGCTGATAAAAACGAAAATGAAGGACAGACTCCGCCAGAAACTGAAAAGGAACCAGAAACTCCTAAAGAAACCCCTCCTGAGTCTTCTGAAGACAAGAAGACAGAAGAAACACCTGTGAATGCGACAGAAACTGATTCTGCTAAGAATGAGACTAAGCCAGTTGAGAAACCAAAAATTGTGAAGGCAAAACTGAATGTTGGTTTCTACCAAGCTCATCTTGATTTGGACAAATCCCAAATAGAGGAGTCCAAGAAGGTTCTTTCTGTTTTCGAACGGGCTGAAAAGCAGAAAGCTGAACGAGAAGCTGCTCATAATGACCTTGAAGCTCGTGTATATGAACTTCAAGATAGACTATCCAGTGAAGACTTTGTCAAATTTGTCCGTGAAGAGGAATTGAAAAATCTTACTGAATTGGTCCAAGCTGCTTCAAAGTGGTTAGATGAAGATGTGGATCCAAACACGAAAACTGAAGAATTCATTGAAAAGAAAGTGCCTATCGATATCATTTTCACCGTCATTCAGAAACGTATTCGTGATGATGAAGAACGTCCAAAATTGGTGGAGAGATTCAATGAAGTTCTTACGAAATTGAAGGACATGGTTGATAAATTGAAGACGGAAAGCCCCAATATCCTTGAGCCGAAAGCTTACAACAAATCCGAGCAGTTGATTAAGCAAAATGAAGAGTTCATTTCAACTAGACTACCAAAGTCCCCTATTCAGGATGATGGATTCAACGAGGAAACACGAATGAAGGTATGTTTTATAGGAGTGACTATATGTAGTTTCATATTTTAGATCGAGAAGATGGAACGTGTTGGTTCTGATCTTTTCAATAAGTTTACTCGTAAGGTGAAGGAATTGGAGAAAGCTGCAAAGAAGGCCGCTGAAGAAGCTGCTGCTGCCGCTAACGCTTCTAAGGCTGAAAACGCCACTGAAACCGTCGAAGGTACCCAAGAAGAAGCCAAACCTGCTGATCAACCTGAAACTGAAGGACAGACCCCTGAAGAGAACGTAGAACAGACTGGAGAAACCCCCGAAAATTCTGAAGAGAAAGTCGTCGGGGAAGAAAAGACTGAAGACCAAAAAGTGTCCCACGATGAAGTGTGAAATTCCAAATATCTGTGGCAATGATTATGGGTCAATGTTGTTTTTCTTATTAAGACTATCTGGTATCCTAATTTATTTGTGCAACCCGAGCCTTTACTGTTTTGAACCTATGTCACTTGTCTATTTTCAGTCAGCTAACTCGAACGGGGATTTGTCTGCTTAGGATTTGGATAATAAACACGTGTTTCCAAGTTTTTGAACTTCTTTGTTTTTACGATTTCGAAACAAGGTCGAAATTCGCACTATACAAACGACGTCAAGTTGGTCGTCCTTGCAAAATTTGGAAGTTTCTACGCCCTCTGCGCAGTGTTCATGATTAAGGGATGTCTGTCCATTTTTGGATCAAATTCGTTTTCCATTTATTTTCATTATTTAACTCCGTAATTTTCTTGCCGTTTTAAGGATTTAATCGGAAAATCTGGGCTAAAGTATTTTTTTCAATCAGTGATTTTTCATAAAATCAACCAGTCCTACTTTGGTACATTCCGGTTTTGGAATACTTTTGTTCGGATTTTTTGTTTTTTCAAAGACATTATAATTAAAGAAAAAAGGATATATTTTTTGTAACGTTTGAATTCCTGCGTGAAAGGAGTGCGCTCTTTGAAGGTAGAAAAAACGATAGATCTGGCAATTGTCTATTAAAATCTACTCGCTCTGATATCACTCTTGTTTTTCTGACTGCTCTAAGACTAAAAAGTTCTGGAATTTCCTATTGAAACAATTTCATGAAAATATTTGCTTTTATATTTTATAATGATTATAATTTAACAACTTAATATATTATTTAATGGAATTTGTGAATTTTCAAATAAAAGAAGGAAGCTGTACGAGAGTAGAAATAACGGTAATTGTCACACTTCATTACCGAAGTCAACTCGTTCTGTCCTTTTTATTAAAGTTTTGATACTTTCTGAAAATTCGTGTCGAAGCAGTTTTGTAAAAACTTTTATTTTGTATAATTGTACCTTCAATTCCAGACTACTTCATGCGGGCCATCCTTAGTTCTGCAATAATTTGGGCTTTTATTTATGTTAGTTATGCTCAAGATGATATTATACCGGTTTCTGGAGGACTGCTCAGTGGGGAACTGAAGGTAGTGAATCAATAATATAAAACGTAGTGCAACGGTTATGGTTTCAGATGATTGATAGAAGCGATTCTGTTGAAATTTCGTTCAAAATGAATAAGAATGATCTTCAATTCGCCATTCATGAAGGAATTGTTCCGTTTTCTGACGGTATAGATTACTGTAAAAAACTGAAGTCTTCATCGGTAAAAAGAGAGAAAACTTCCATGGAGAGATTAGAGATTCAAAAAGAGGATTTAATCGGAAATTCCATCGTATTCTTCGAAAACGACAAGATTGTCGGGTGTTCTGCGATGATTCCTGGATTCGCACCATTGAAGCAAGTGACTGTTGTAACAGAGAAGTATTCCGGGAGTGTTTTTCTCATCAAACTTCCAGGAGTTTTACGATTGATCCCTCTCATCTCTTCTCCGACAAACAGACAACAATCATTGGATTTCCACCTACTTTCCACTTGTGAAGTGAGAGATGAAGAATTAATGCTATCGGATAATGGCTCATTTGATCTTCAGAAGCCTTCTGTTTTCGATATTCCGTTAACAAACTCCTCAACTTCAGATGTTGATGTTTTATATTTCCGAATGTCATCCGATAAACAAATCATTTGTAAGGAATTCCTAGATGTAGCTCCACTGACTGCAGCCACTTCATCTATTCAATTGGAACAAGTTAATCCTTTTTTCCCTGTTTCGTTGCTTCAAGGACCTCAGAAGATCAAACTCGTCGAACGTTGCGGAAGTGAAGAAGGAAAAACAATAGAAGCGACCAAAAACAGTTTTCACGGAATCCAGTTGTTCGGAAGAGAAACTGCACTTTTCAAAGTTCGTTTTACAAAAAACACTCGAAATAAAAATGCATTTAGGGAATAGAATCAAAGGGTCAGTGTGAAGAACTTCTTCCATTGAAATCGACTCTAATGGCGGTTTTTATGAATCCTGTGATCGGAAATGCATTTCTTGTCGATTCTGAAGGACAGCAATTCCTTGCAGCGAATATGAGATCGTTATTCGATTCAGAAAAAATAACAGCTTCGATTCACTTTTCGAAATCGTTTGTTGAATCCGCTGGATGTCTCAATTTCACACAGGACTACTCTCTCGGAAATCCCATTTACATCCGTCCATTGGAAGAAATACGACGTGGGTGGTCTTTATAGAGTTGTTTTCTCTAGTTTTATTTTTCCAGGCAAATTAGAAATTGTTCGTCTTCAGCCATTTTTGAACTTCGGTGCTTTCAAATCTATTCAAATAGATCTCGGATGGACAAAGGTTGTTAATTAATTTTTAATTCACCAAAATTTCGTTTAAAATCTCAAAATCCTTCAAAAATCAAGTAGAAAATTTTGGGATTTCTGGAGCTTTTGAGAATTCAATTTAAACTTTCGGAACTGTCTGAAACTGATTGGAAAATCCTAGAGGATTCTGAGGTTTCCCTCAAAAACTTGTAACACTTCGTTCTATTCTTTCACTAGTACGGTATTTAATATCCCAAACTTCAGAATTGTGCCAATTTCTCATTACTTCCATCTGGAGCTATTGAAGGGAAGCTTTCTCTCAGAAGTCATAATATCGCTTCTTCAAGGCATATTGCAGCCCTTGAAATCCACGAGTATCCATTATCTGGATTAACTCAACTCGTTTTTACTCATTCAAAACAAAAAATCAAGAATGTCATCTTCCACAAACGACCGATCGATTCTTCAATTGTTTCTGGACCTCCTTGTAGTGAAACCAACATTGGAGCCAAGACTTCAACTCCATTCGACAAGCTTCTTAAATCTGGATTCAGTGGCCAAAAAGACATCACTATAATCACAGAAAAGCAGTTTTTAACAAATGACGAAGGACTTTTGGGTTTGACTGCTCTAGCTGAATTAGAAAACGGAAATATCGCTTGTGGAACCACGAAAATTCAGAATTACGAAGACCGAATTGCTATGGCTTTCTTCAATGACACCATTAAAGGATTTATTAAAATGGTAAAGTAACATTAACACCATATAATTTAATTTGCACAATGTTAAAACGACAAAATTGTGATCCAATAGAGATTTCTAAAATCCCTCAAAACCTCAGGGAAACTTTTGGAATTTTTTAAAATTGAAAATTCACTTCAAAACCATTGTGTACCAATATCTATTTTTAACTTTTATGATAATGATAATTTTAGATTGACTCGCCAGAGAATACAGTAATTCCGACGATGGTTTCCTATTTCCTGGAAGATCCAGTACTGGAAGAACAGATGTTGAGAAATAATCTAGAAGAATCTCCGAAGGTAAATTGGGAGGTTGTTTCGATGAATGGAGGATATTGTCAAAATGCCCTTGTTTTCGATCCATTCCGTGTTCAGGATCATAACAGATGCAATGAGAACATCGAGTTTTGTCCTCTTGGTCAGATGGGGAACTTCACAGAGTCCATTATTCTGAATTCAAGACAACATTTCGTTTTACCGAGAACTCGAATTGTCAGTGGCGTTGCTGAAGGTGAACATCAAATTTTCATTAATGTTCCAACAGGATTCTTTTCAGCTTCAAATCTATATGTCAGAATTCATTTGACCGACAATCGGACGATCTGTTCGAAGCTCGAATTGTACTTTTCTGTCAATTTCTACTGGACCGTCGAATCATCACCCAATTTATCGTTGGCCAATCTTCAGGAGAACCTGGCTTCTAGACTGAATATTGAAACTATTCGGGTAGGATTAGGTTACACGAGGGAGTTCTCAGGACAACGTTGTTCGATCTTCAAAGTCCAGTTGATACTTTCTCCAGAGGAACAAAAGGACTTCTTTGATTCATTTGATGTCAAACAACGACGTTTCAAAAACGATTCTGCTATTGACTGTGCCACAACTGAAGACCGTTCATCTTCAGCTATATCGTTCAGTCTTCCAGTTTTTTGGATTTTCCTCCTCCAATCTTTATTTCTCAGCAGTGCTTAAAATCTTTTAAAACCGAGTATGACTTTCATTCCAATCTGATTTTTCAGGAGGAATGAGAAGAAAAATGCGTGTAATAGTGCTAAATCTGGATAATCAAAAACTGAATAGCTTTTCTCAATCCCAGTGCTTTTATATCTTGCTCAAATTAAAACTCTTCTATGATTGAATATATAATAAAACAACGATCTTTGTTATTGTGGATAAGACATTATGTTTACATCCAAATTTCGAAAACATCCATCAATTAGTAAATTTCAACGATTTTGTTACTGATAGAATATTGTTTATATAAAAATTCCAAAAAAATTCGTCATTTAATAAATTTCAATTATTTCTGTTATTGTGGATGGAATATTACGTTTATATCAAGCTTTGAAGCAAATTCATCATTTTTAGAATCCCGAGGTTGCCAGCTCATCAATTATCCAGAAACAACCTCTGAAGAAAGATTGTAATTTTGTCTTGTCAATTTGAAGGCGGTTTGAAATATTAGATTTCCTTCTTCAGATTCCCACAAATCACGAGTAAGCCGTTCTTCATCCGGTTCCGTCAAGAGCACATTATTAACCTTTTTGACTGGTTTTGTTTGACTCCAGGCGTCATTTTGACAAGAGATTTTCATATGTGGGAGTGCTCATTTGGACTCGATAAATACTTGGCTTTTCTTGTTTCTGGACTCATTTTTCACTCATTCTAGCCATGATTTCAACGTTCCTTGGATTCGGATTGGTATTGACCGTATTCTGCAACATCTGCATCGCTGCTCCATTAGATGTATGTTATTTTCCCACTCTTCAATAATCGATATTTTCAGGATGCTCTCAATTTCGAAAACGAAAAAAGAGCGTTTCACATGGGTCTGGGGAAGAGATCCGAGGACCTGGTCGACATCCCGATTGAATTCCAGCCAATCTACTGGGACGATTATGACTTCCCGAACAAGCAATACAATTTCGATCAACCCCATACTGAATTCGGAAAAAGAGATGTGCAGAAACGTCTGAACCAATTCCACATGGGACTGGGGAAACGAACATTCCACATGGGTCTTGGGAAACGTAACTCCGATCAACCCGAATCTTATTGTATGTTTAGTTCCTAAGTTATAGATAAAATATTTTAGATTTAGTAAAGAGGAGTTTCCACATGGGTCTCGGCAAACGTTGATCCCTCCACTCTCTCACAGTAAGACCAGAGCAGCCTCAATACCATTGTTAACTGTACCGGCTTTAGTTCGGTTTTAACTAATAAATGTCACTTGTAAATTTTGTCTTGGAACGATTTCATAAACTCAAGATAACCCAATAAAGCCCATTTTTCTATT
Source organism: Halicephalobus mephisto (assembly GCA_009193035.1). Lineage (NCBI taxonomy): Eukaryota > Metazoa > Nematoda > Chromadorea > Rhabditida > Panagrolaimidae > Halicephalobus > Halicephalobus mephisto. Next base: position 40,881 of record SWDT01000211.1, on the reverse strand, counting down.
ACCTTCATTGATTTCCTAGGAAAAATTTAATACTTTAACAGAATCTTAATTCAAGATTTTATTCTTTGAATGAATCCGGAAAAAGACAACCAGTGAGCAAGAAATCAGCCTTATTAAATCTGGAACCGAGATCATGGAGTAGTTCCGACCCAATACGGCTTACGAAATGAAAGAACATTAATTTTTTGGTTAGCAAATTCACGGGGAATAAAATCTACCTATGGATTATTCCAACCCAGATAATTACGCGTCATGTGCCATGAAACCACATCAGACATAAATATTCTTATAAAGTAGGAACCCAGCCAGTAGTGCCATACTAGCTCCGAAGGTGATCCGCGGCAAGGAGAAGAGTTTTGAATCAAAGTAATGGTATACATGTTTCAAATGCCTAAACGCAGGGTTGGATCAATTGCTCCGACGAAGAATAGACTTACGGATAGACCGCCATTGTACCCAAGATTGTATAAACTGGAGAATCTTGACGACCAATATCTGCAGTAGGGAAAGCAACTGGAGGAGGTAGTCCATAAACTTTGCAGAACTCCATTGGGCTAAGTTCAAAGTTCTGTTCAACCTCATAGTGGCCAGTGACCTTTGTTTTGACAAATAAAACTGGGACCTTTGTACGATGAAAGTATTTCTGAAATTAATGATTATATCGACTTAATAATTTCGACGTACCAAGTAAATCTGAGCACAATGACCAAAGGAATCTGGTGCCGTGCCGTCATAAAGTAAACAAATAACATCTGCAGATTTCTCGTATGTTGTCAGAGTATCTGCAGAAGAATAAATATCAATTTCATGGAGCTAAAAATAGATTGTAAATATAGGGAGAAACAAATTGAAAACATACTAAAAGATATTTTTCAGACCCCTTGATGGTCAACGAGTTGATTACATACGGCGTCATCTCTCTCTTATTCATTCTTTGGACTTCAAGGAGAGTTTTTCCGACAAAGGACCGACAAAATACAGTTTTGCCAGCATCTTTAGCACCGATAACATGACAATGAAAAACTTTCCTTGACGTTGATTTCTCAATAATATCGATTCGACGATCTCTAGTGATATTAAGAGCAACCAGCTGATCCCGGAAGGCAATATTGAACCCCAGATAAGCCAAAAGCTCCATAGTGAGAGAAACATTCAGAAATGCGTTCATGTACCATAGAGCCATGTATCCCCGTAGTGTTAACCAACCACCAGACGTAGTCTCAACTGAATTTAGTTGTTCAGCGGTCCAAGGCATGACAGAGCAAACGCTAAACAGGCTAGTGAGTTCAGTGTGGGAGAGACAGCCATCCCTATCTTCGTCGAATTTCCGGAAGAGACTAATTAGGAAACGAACACCCTCTTGAGAAAGCTCAACGGAAGATCCTGGAGAAATAGTAATCCTGAAAAATGATATGAAAGAAATAGATCTACAGAACCCCTACGATGGATATAGATAGTTCTCCCTTAGCTGCAGATTATGGTTGTATCCAAATCGCTTCAAAATCGCCCAAGTCGTCTCATGACGACCACGTTGAATGAAAAGCTGATGAAGGTTCAGAAATCCCTCCAAGGTCAAGCATTCATCGAGAACACCCTTCGGATTCACCGAGATAACAGCACGCTTGACTTCTTCAATGGCAACATCAGTCAACGGCATATTGAAACACCGAGTTTGGAACTCATTCAGCTCTTGGTCGCTGAGAAGACCGTCATTGTCGAAATCCGAGAGCTTGAAGATGTGAACGAGAGCTCGACGACACTTTGGAGTAAGTTCCTTATCTTCAGCATTATAAAGTGGCTTAATAGGGTAAACAACAGCTTTCTGAGCGTAATAAAAAATTTCTGAAATGTTCTTCATCGTTTTTGCGGAGCACTCAACGCAGGTCTCGATTTCCACAAATTCATTCATGATTGGTAAGACCTTGTCCATATTCCCTGACGATTCCATCTTATCCGACTTATTGCCAACAAGAATCACAGGTGTATCGTGATCGTTCCCGAGAACCGATTGAATCATCTTCAACCAGTACGTACGAACCTAAACTCAGAGTCTCACTTGTGAAAACATTAATCACCCTTACTCTCTCAATAGATTTCTCATTATCCACGGCATAAACAAGACAAATAACATTAGAAGCTGCAATTTCATTACGCACATCTTCTTCAGTCTGCTCTCGTCCTGGAAGTCGATATATGAATTTCACAACTTATCAAAAGAGCATACCGGAATAATCTATTATTGCGGTGTAGACATGGTCTGGAGTAACATCAGGGGGTATCACAACACGATCAACTCGAGCTGGAACATCCCTGCAAAAAGCATCTTCAACCAATGCCATAATCAAACTCGTTTTTCCAACTCCATCTGAAATGATTAGTGTAAAATAATAAATGTGGCTTTTTACTCACTGTCGCCAACAACCAGGATTCTAACATCAATTGGAGGTCCTCCGACAGTGTCAGAAGTCGGCATCTTCCCCAATAAGAACAGCTAAAGGTTTCAAACGAAATCTGGCGGAAAACGCGCGGTCTAGAACGGGGCGACTACGAGACCTAGCGAGACAAGACACGAATAGTGTTCCCCGGCTCAACTATTTCCACCAATTTTATCCATCCCCTCAATCATTACTTATTACTCCTTGGAAAATAATAAACAATCTTTATTCATTTCAAGAAATTTACGAAAATCACTGAGATCTACAAATTCAGAATTTTAAATTCAATGTTCTTGATGTCCTTGATTACTGTAGTAATTATTGAGTTCAATGGTGATGAATTTGTGTTGTGCATCCGTAATGTGTTCAATCCTGAAATTGTTTTTACAAAATAAATGTTTGGATTTAGTTATTTGTTTCCGGAGTAGGATTGAAAAACCATCGGAAACGCCTCCATATTTTGAACGAACAATTTTTGCGCGGTAAATTTTTTAAATTTCCTCCTCGACTAGTCTAAATACCTGAACAAATTGCGATCTCAAACTGTCCCAATGACGTCACTCTTTGACTCAGAACTGCTGCTAGCATTCGAAAGAAAGAGAGAAAGCTGCCAAAAGACGATTGGCGATCACTTTGAATTTATTTCTTTTCATTTTCTTTCGCACTTAACTTATATTAAAATTAAAGCTTCTCGAGTGCAGTGCTGAGATGAGAAAATCGGATGTTTCCACTGATAAGATGCAACTATATGATAAATATCGTCTTGTGTTCTAAGTTTTTGGATGAACTTTGGTCTTGTAATCTTAGATAGTTGGAGAGTATCGTCTAGTTTCATAACTGCACCAAAAAGAATCTTTTTTGTTTGCACTTCCTGACGTCGCCATCACTGTGACGTTTATCTCGAGAAAATTCTTCGTGAGCCGTTGAATTTACTTTGGCTTAAATTCGACTTGTCAATAAAAATCCTAATTTCCCCGGAAATATTATTTTTCTTAAGCGTTGAAAACAGTTTCCTCGGGATTGGTTTTTACTAGCTTGTTTTTTGAGCTAGACAATTTGCTTCCCCCAGAGAATTATTAAATGTACTTTAATAAAAACAACAATTATCAAATTTCCTAAGTAAAAATATTTCTTGCAATAATTTTCTCATATTCCTTATTTCTTTTCATTTCAAAACGTGAACAACTTTTGGTCTTGCGTCATCGCCCATTCAAATTTTTAAATTTTCAAAAAATGGGACTTCAACAAGTTCCTTTTCAATTTTGCTCGCGGGAGCTCCTAGCAGCTGCATGAAATGGAAAGACCGGTGGCCTAGTGACGTCACTCTACTCTTTCCCTCCTTCTCTGGCAGTGAAAGCCGAAGCCTCAGGCTCGTCATCTGAGACAGAAGAGAACATAGACTGGCAAGCCCGGCCCCTGAAGCAAAGACACAAAAATTCGTCTCGGAATTGAAAAAAACGAAATTCAACAGCACATATTGACTCCTTCTGATGTCTGTTCTTATTTCTTTTCCCATTTCCCAATGTCATATGGTATTTCGGATGATTTTCAATTCTTTCAAAATTCAAATAGATAATTAATGTTTGTTTCCTATAATAGATCCTCTCCCAAGCAACTGTTGACATTTCACTGAGGAAATGCTCATGTTCATCCGCCAACTCAGACACCGACTGCTGATTAATTGCTTCCGACTATTCCCATGCTTTTTTACGTTAAAATTCCCATAGTTTTCGACAGTTCTGGGCAGTTCTCTTTTTATTTTTTATGGACCCGACAAGATAACTTTCCACCAAGCGCAATCGACTTCTCTAACATTTACAAATAAATTCGTCAAGGTCTTTTAGTTGTTTTTTTTGTCTTCCACCGAATTTGTTTTTCTATTTTCGTTGTATTAGAGTTAGAGAGAGCCTACGATTCGTGAATCAGTTGATCAATGATCACACCACTTGAATTCCCCATATAAGCTTCAATAAAGCGAAATATTTTCAGAAACACTGGTCGCGATGATGGGTGGGTTGGTTTGTGAACGTCGAAATTCAGAATCAACTGGACCTAAGAACGGGAGTGAATCTCTTAAACTTGAACCCCCTGAAACAGAAGGCCATGAAAGTGGCTTCGAAGACTATTCTTACGAGTATTCTAATGAACGAGTAACTTTTGCTAATAATCGCTTTGAGTATTCTGACTCCCCTGCTGCGTGTGTTGGTCACGGATCGTTTGGAACTGTTTTCAAAGGAATCGATAAATCCAATTCTCAACAAGTCGCCATAAAAAAAATGACTACTTTCAATGTTAAGCCAGATGAGCTTAAAACTATGCAACGTGTTAGCAGTGCTTATTTAGTTGCCTTGATCGAGATTAGTGATGAAAGTACGGGCATTACTCATGTTGTCATGGAGCTTTGTGATACAGATTTAGAGCAACATTTGCTTTGGAATACGACTTCCGGAAAATTAGTCCAATCAGAACTGAAGTAAGCCTTGTTTTCACTCCCGAGATAATAAAAACTATTTTTAGACTCCTGGTAGATAACATCGCCCGTGGATACTACGTCCTCTATGAACATCACATCGTACACAGAGATATCAAGCCACAGAACATCCTAATTACCTACCAACCCACAGGACACCTGATCAAAAACGCAAAAATCACTGATTTCGGGGTTTCCCGTATGCTTTCTGAAGGGGAAAACTCCAAATCCCTGAGTAATGTTGCCGGAACACTACACTACATGGCTCCGGAAGTTGGAGCAAATTTGCTTACAATTTGCGAGTACGACCACTGTGTTGACATGTGGAGTATTGGCTGCGTTATCTATCAAAGTTATGTTGGAAAGGTAAGCAAATAAACAGGAAAACTCTTAAACCACAAAAGTTTAGATTCCATTTGATGAACGAGACTTATGTCGTCTTTTCCTCCATTGTGCTGGTGGAAATTATGAAGCCTACGATGTTCCAGAACTGCCGGATGATACTCCCGTTCATCTAGAGATCTTGTTAAATTCGTTATTAGAAATAGACCGCGAAAAACGTGCTACACCCGATCAACTCTTAGAAGCTATACAGAATCAGGATTAAAACCAAAGACTTAGGCATCCCAGTCCAGTATGCAATTGAACGATGAGTAAGCGGGAAATTAGTCGTGCAAATTTCTTACTCTTATCGCATTTCTGGTATTACAGTTTTAATTTACGCATCCCTGCATTCCTATACTCATGTTATTCCAATGCTTAGCATCTCCAGTCTTTCGATGTAAGCATATAGATAGGCCTTACACATATCCAATAACGGAATGCAGATGGATTTAATTTAATAAACTTACGACTTCTGAACAAATACAGCACTGAAAAAACATCTGTTAACAGAAGATAAAAAAGAATTACTTTTTCTCAAGTTTGTCGACTTCTACCTTCATCCTATCAAGGTTCTTTGCAGTGTTCTCAATTGCGTTATCCAATGACGTGTAATTTTTAATCATGGAGGCGAGAGTCTAAAATAGAAACTTTACGGTTGAGAGTAAATTTCTTAATAGGAACCTCATTAGAAGCTGAATTATTCTGGATATGATTAACAGCCATTCCAGCATCCAAAACGAGATCCTGGAGTCGACCAGGAAGTCTATTCATGCCTTCAAGTACAACTTTCGACATCTGAAAACAAGTTAATTTCGAAACAAAAAACACTGAATAAAAATAATCTTCTGACGCATAACAGAGCAAAAAACATCCACTTTTAATGTACACTTTTATCACGAAGGTACCCGTTAATTAAGTCCCATGAGTAGATAAATGTTTCAAAAATACCACGTTCGATTTACATTTGATAATTTCATTGCAGGTTTCGCAATAGAATTCCTTCAAATTCTCCTTCTTGGCATTCTTCATGTCTTCTTCGATAAGCTCTTCCTTGATCAAATCCTTCTCAGCTTTGATATCTCCGTCTTCAGTCATGATTTTCACAGCAGGAGTATCGAAATTACCCCCAACAACTAACTCACGACCATCTACGTCAAAAACACCAGGAAAATCACGTTCTAACTGAGCTGCTTTTGCCTCCATTCCGAAGGGATATCGGAATCTAGCTAGCGAAACTAATGTGGCTCGGACATCAATTGGATCTGGCCGACCACCAGCGAGTTTTTCATTTAGTCCATCGATTAAGTATTTTCGAATCTCAACAACTTTCTTAATGACAGAATCCGTATCTTTTGAATGCTCAAAAGTGAATTCCAGAAAAGAGTCGGTAGAAATTTTCTTGGAATCAATTCTGGAGACATTTCTGGCGGATATTAGAGAATACAGTGCCGGCACTTTAGAGACATTACATAAATATTGAGACCTCGTTTCCAAAAAAGTCCCAAAGTAATACATTTGATGTTCCAACGAGAAACCTCTCGAGTCCGAAGATATATGAAGAGCTTCTGGGTTCTGCATTAAAGCAGAATTAGGATGGAAAGCAGCAAACACTCGCGAATGGGTTCTCACGAAATGATCCTTTCCCGGTCTTAGTTCATTTGTCTTCGTGTCAATAGCACACTGAGGATAAAGTCCAATGGCAATAAGTGCTTGGATAACAGCAGCTCTATGTTCATTCATTCTATGAGATTCGATTTCAGAAGCTAATTCGTCGTCCTCCTTCAGTAATGCGAATTCCATATCTTGTATTTTGTCTTCAGCTGACTGTTCTTCATTAACATCATCCATAATTTCATCAAAATGCCGACCTGCTTCCAAAACACGTCGACGTTTACCGATGTTTTTCCTAAATTGAATAATTATCATCCATTCTCGAATGAAAAAGCTTACTGAGCATCCTTTCTATATCTCATTATCCTTTTCCGACGACTCATTATTTCCCGTCTTTCTTGTTCTGTAAGTTCTTCAAGGTCTCGTCCAGCATCTATTAAATTTGCCCCAGCAAGGATATTCCTCAGTTGATGACGAACTTTGACAATTTCATACAATCGAGCTTCTTCTAATCCTCGATCTTGACACCAATGTTTCGAATTCTCTCCACTTTGACGTATTTTTAGCCACGAACGGTAAATATTAATTAAAGTAAACAAATCTCCTCGATCAGACACCAACGATTCTCGATTCTTCAGACACTCATTGTCATTCCAAGATCTGTTCGTATAAGGAGATTGAACAGACATACCTGCAGCAATAGTTAAAGCTACATCAACTTGATTAAAGAGAGTAGAATATATCAACAACTTGGCAACGAGAACATCTAATGGAAGGTCGGCAATAATCTTCCCCAAAGTGGTCAGCTTTCCACTACAGCTATGATCAAGAATCTGTTGCAACTGAAGAGAATTGACAGCTGATCGTAGTTGTTTCTCTTGGGGTTTCTCGAGATATTCGAATTCCAATGGATTAACTGAATGAAAAAACATTATTACCTATTGTACCATCAGGGAACCTACATCCAAGCTTTGTATTCAAGATTTGTAGAACAAGAGTCTCCAGATTAGCTCGTTGAATTTCTGCGGATGAAAAATCTTGCATTTGATTATACTGGTCCTCAGAATAAAGTCGAAAACAAACTCCGGGACCGGTTCTTCCGGCTCTTCCTGAAATGAAAACACTTCTCTCTTGCCAATCAACGATAAACCAAACCTTTCCTTTGATCCGCAGAAGCTTTTGAAATGTACTGGTCGACTAATTTCGTAACTCTCAACTTTGGGTCATAATAATTAACATTAGCCCTACCAGAGTCAATGACAAATCGGATTTCATCAATAGTTACAGAAGCCTCAGCAATGTTAGTACTAAGAATTACCTTCCTGACACCAGTGGGACTAATGTCGAACACCTTGTTTTGTTCTTTGACTGAAAGAGTACTATGAAGCATCAGAATAATCCATCGTTGCGAGGCTTCAGCATATTCTTTCAGAGAGTTCGCTAATTGAGAGATTTCAGCCATTCCATTCAGGAAAATCAACACATCGCCTCTCTCGGTCCACGGATACTTGGTTGCGATACTCTAAATTCATAGATTACTAAATTGTACAGTAATAAAAACTTACATCTAAAATCTTAATATATGAGTTGGAGTCGAATTTGTCAGCTAGTCGCTCCCGGGGGTCAATTTCCGGTGGTGGGCAATACTTGAGTTGGATGGGATAAAGACGTCCGGGGATTTGAATTATTGGTGCTGATGGGAAGAATTCTGAGAACAACTTGAGATTGATAGTAGCTGACATAATGATCAATTTGAAATCGCTTCTTCTAGCTGCAAGGTCTCGAAGTAGAGAACAAAGAAGATCTCCAGCTAATTGTCTCTCATGGACTTCATCCAAAATGACGATTTGATATTGATCCAAGTTATGATTCATCGACATCTGACGAAGTAACAAACCATCAGTGAGGAACAAAAGTCTTGTAAATGAATTTTTCGTCTTTTCAAATCTGGTTTGATAAGCAACTTTGTCTCCAAGCTCGTCCATCAACTCTGAAGCAACGCGGTGTGCTAGAGCAATACATGCCAGTCGTCTAGGTTCTGTACAGGCAATTTTGGAGTAACCAGCATGGAGAAGATATTGTGGTACCTGAAAATTATTGCTTGCAACACTCTTTGTACTTTGTGTTCTCGTTGAACTCCTTCTGAATATAACAACACCCACTTTAAGCAACCACTTGAAGCAATTACAACTGTCTAGAAACCCCAAACACTGTTTCGAAACTAGGGAAAATCAAAGCAAGATAAATGATGATTAAAGATAGATATACAAGTGGTTAATTGAAAGGAATACGATCAGAAGGGATTTGGACAACCCCTTGATCTCTCGTCGATAACAAGAGACAAGCCAGATTTCGGAGAGCATCTCTGCTTGCGGCGTTTCCTCAAGGGTGGGTTGGGCAAGTCCCGCGCAGTAAGAGTAACAAAATGAGATAGCGGTCATCTGCTTTCTTCCCCTCTCGCGAGCCTTTCAAACCTTGCTTATCGGACACTTCCACATCGTTGTTGCTAAGCTTTATCCCAATATCGCGCCGCGAAAACTCTTACCAGAAACCACACCTTAAAAGTCAACTTGAACAGTTTAGTAACGACGTGCTTCTAGTGTCAGTTGTGATTTTCTACTAGCCGGTGAGAAAATTCCAGGTACCCGATACTTCTCCAGCCCAGTATGGTTCACAACTAACTTTTCTAAATCTGTGTACAGTTGCTAAGGTATGTTGGTTTTAGTTTCTATAGTCAGCATCAATTGTGTGACTTCCGAGCATTTCAATTGTTCACGGATTATCCTGGCATTCGGGAGCGTGACCAATGCGCTTTCTTCAGTCAATCCCTTCAGGCTCAAGTTCATCAACACTTTGCATCATATTTCAGCAATAATGCTTTCGCTTTTATCCTTACTCCTTGCATCTGGAACCGTTCTCAGGGCAGACACAGAAGAATGGACCCCATTGACCTATCCCGACCCAAGAAGTAATTACACCCTCTGTAACACCTGGCCGAATTCCACTCTTTGTGATCCCGATCATATATTGACAGATCAATGGAGGGCAGAAATCAACAGTAACATTAACCGACAGATTGAAAGTAAGTTTTTTATCCGATGTTGTGTAACAGATTTCATCTCAAACAAGCCAAAATCGGCCGCAATGCATAAGTGAAGAGATTTTCAAGTAGCAATTTGAGACTAGTGCTCGCTTTTCGATATACTCTCACGATCGCGCTTGCTTTGTTCGATTCTACTTTTGAATTAAAGAATAACAATTCTTTTATCCATAAAAGAGGATAAAACAGCCATTATCAAGCACTGTAACCTTCAGAACTCAGAAACGCCAACATTCTCTACACAGACACAGCACCTCCAGAATGCCACGACAACTCGACTGAAGGTGTCCAGATATTCGTCATTTTAGCGAAAAGGATCCAGACGGCAAATAACCAGACGATCACAAACCAGGAATTGATCGAATTTGGAGACAAGTTAGCAGCAGAATTTGGACTAACAGAACAAGTCTGTAAGAACTATTTACTCTTGATTGGAGTGGAGGCTGCAAAGAAAGCATACACAAGGACAGGAAAGGACTTGAAGTTACCGGAGGATTTGATGATTCGAATTTACAATCAGTCAGAGAATGTTTTCAAGGAAAAAAACTACATGGAGGGTCTGAATAAGATGATCGACGAAATCGGAGAGCAGATGATTGATCCGTTCAAGGATCAGACTATTGAAGCCCCTATTGAAGAAGTGAACTCCACCACTACAGAATCACCTGTTGACGATGTTATGAACACAACTATCGATGAGGTTGTTCTGGAGTCTTCCACTAAGGAAACAGAGCAGGCCAAAATGATTGTGACTCCTTGGTGGATGTTCGCCCTAATGACTATCGCTATTATTATGACTATTGTTGCCCTGGCATTATTAGGAGTCAGTAGAGTGCATGCGTTAAAAAGAATGCAGATTCAAACAGTCATTCCCCGATCAGCAACCATGAAGTCCAATTGTCCCAGTGAAGACAGTGACAGCAGAAGATTCAGTGCAGATACAATATTGAGAGATTTAGGGATGGATGAGCAATCCGTATCTAGTCATATAAACGAAGAACCCCCACAAATCCATATAGTTGACGAATCAGAGACAGGTTCTGCTCCTCAGCATCTGATTCACGAAGTACAAGTAGTCGAAGAGGATGAATTGGAAATTAGAAGTGATCAGGACTTGGAAACAATTTCAGAAACGAGTGAAATCCAGGAACGAACATCCAATGTATGATTTTGTAAAGTAACTTCATAAGAGTTAGTTTCAGGAAGACAATAAAGGAGAGTATTCACCCCGCACCAGTGTCCCCTTATATGCAGACCAGTTATCTACCGATGACATCACTCCCCAAATTAGCCCCTCTGGTTGCGACAGCTTACCAAATTCGATTTGCACACAGTCATCAACGAATGAACAGCAAAATGACTATAATGAAAACGTCATTTCTGCCTTCTGAACGGTTTCGCTTTGCAAATAGTATCATATTTGAAAATCCAGCCCGAGAAACGAGGTAGCTACACACTAATATATGCTTTTTGTTTTTAAAGAATAAATGGAACAAACCTGAGTAGATTTACCGCATCCAGTATCACCTGCAAGTAGAATAACTTGGTGTTCATTAACGGTGTCCACAATGTGTTTCCTGTACTCGGCGACTGGGAGTGATTCCTGGGTCTTCCGAACGCGAGCAATTTTCTCAAATTCTTCTCGGTTCTGATACTGAACAAAAGCACAGACGGTTTCTTCAAAACAGTGGATCTGCTCCTGAGTTAGCTGAAACTCACGAGATCGAGTGAAATTCGAGATTAAGAAATCATACGTCAGATAACTGGGACAAATTCACAAGATTCGACTGGACAAATACACGAGACGTATCTTCAGGCTGATATTCATCTCCTTGCCGTTTTATCACCTTGGACTCAGTCAGATGCCTGCATTCTGGGCTTCTGAAGCATCATTAATAACATCAAAGCAAAAGGTTATGAAATCAAGCAAACCTTTTTTCAAATAGATTCAGAAATTGTTCAAATGTGTTTACGTCCTCTTCTTCGATATAAACTCGGATCAGACGCTTCGTGAACTTGGACCAACATCTCATAGCACAATTGCACGAAATCTAATCTCATATATCGATAACGCGGGAAACTGAAACCAGATTCCCGACACGAAAACAGCAAAGTCCGAAGTGCAGTTTTCTCCAATAGTCGTCAAAGTTTTTCGAATTCGTTTTCTCCCGTGACATTCACCTGGTGCTTTCAATATTCTTCATGTTTTCACTTATAATTAAATGATATTACCTTGGAGAACAGTTGTGTAGCAGTATGGAGTTAGCTGAGCTCATAGAGAAGAGCAGAGTGGACAATGTTATTCTTCGTCGAGGTCCACGTCCTCAACAGCCTGGATCTTTGGCTTTGATCGGGCATCATTTGATATTCTCTGCTACACCTAAGCCAGGAGAGAAGCATTCGCACGATGACGAACTTTGGGTTTGTATTATTTAATTTCCATTGATTTGTTTATGTGGAAGTTTTCAGCTTCTTCATCGAGCTATCGATCGAGTAACGGTGGAGCCGATCGTCAAAGGTCCGAATCCACCGCCGAACAGTGGTGCTCTTCTGACTCTAAAGTGCAAGAACTTCATGATATGTGTGTTCGAAATTACGAATATCAATGATTGTTCCGCTGTAGCCAGGTCCATCGAGATCCTGTCGAACTTGAATAACCGGGATCTCGATTATCCCTTCTACTATCGATGTCCGTTCAAAGTACTTGACAACGGGTGGAATATTTTTGATATTGAATTGGAATTTACGAAAGTGATAGGGTCATTCCCCGATCGGTTCCGAATTACCTCTGTCAATGAAGGATTCGGTGTGTGTCCCAGTTACCCCGAGAAAGTAATTGTCCCCAAAGGCATTGGTGATGATTATCTGAGGATCGCTGCCACCTTCCGTGATGGGGGAAGATTCCCTGTTCTTTCATTTGTCGACTACCGTTCCAAATCAATAGTTGTTCGGACTTCTCAGCCTCTCATTGGTCCGACAAACAGACGTTGTACAGAAGATGAAGTTATATTTTCTAGTTATCTGGGTAATACTACTAAAGGATTTATTTTTGACACCCGTTCGAAATCTCTTCTTGCTTCTGCCAAGTCGAGGGGTGGAGGGAGCGAACCTCCCTTCTGCTACCGCGCCTGGTCCTATGTGAATCTCAGTCTTCCCCGTATTCAGGAACTACAAGAATCTCTGACGAAGCTGATAGAAGCATGTAATGAAAATGATGTCAATTTCCTTTCGAAACTCAACGCTTCCAGCTGGCTGACCCACGTCTCGTCGATCATCAATGCCTCCGGTGTCCTCGCCCAATCCATCAAGATCCACAACAGAGGAGCCACTCATATCGTCCACGGAAGTGAAGGAACCGATATGACGTTGATACTGACCTCAATAGCAGAATTCATCTTGAATCCAGAATGTCGAACAATACGGGGATTCCAAACTTTGGTGGAGCGAGAGTGGCTGAGTGGTGGTCATCCTTTTGCCTTGAGATGCGCCCATTCTGCCTACGCTTCAGGAAGAATGACTGGCCCCTACGAGTCTCCTGTGTTTCTGTGCTTCTTAGACTGTATCTGGCAGATCTCCCATGTATACCCTACTTCACTTGAATTTAATGAGCAATTTCTGATTTACTTATTCGAACATACTTATGCTTCTGAGTTTGGTACTTTTCTCTGCAACAATGACAAAGAAAGAAAGGACCTGAATGTTCGGGAAAAAACAGTATCTCTCTGGTCTCACATTAATCATCCAGATATACTAAACGGGTTCATTAACCCGCTATTTTGTCCATTTGAAGGCGATGTTTGGCCCGTATCCGCTGCTCAGAGTATAGTAAGTGATTCTGGTTCTCACGAATTATATAATTTCTGATTTCAGTTACTCTGGGATAGGATGTATTTCCGTTGGCGGATGAACTGGAATGACATTGATGAAAAGATGCAGACAATTAGCCAATGGGCGGCATGTGAAAAAGAATTGCAATCCAAACTCGCTCAACTTTTGAATCAACGAGTCACTCTGGAGAACTCTATTGTTGACAAACTCGATGCATGTGAGATCAAAGAAAATTAATTATTTATGACTTTTTAATTTAATACTTTCGAACATTGTTGAAAGATCAATGAAAACAGAAATGACCGTTTTTTGACCAGTTTATCATTTTTGCTGCAGTTCAGTTTTGCTCGCACTGGTTTTATTTTCAGATTAGGTGTATTTTTGCATCCTTTAGTTTTATGATCGTTTAACTCGGTCAAAGTTGATCTGATTGGGTTTATCATTAGTTATTCACTATTCCGTCAAATCCTGAAGTCATTACATATTGTGCTAAAGTACCCCTAGGGAACTCCATCTATCCATTTCACCGACCTAGTTACGGATTATCTATTTTTGTTCAAAATCTTTTATAGGCGGTGCCTGATACTTAAAGTTTGATCATTTTGTGTTTTCAACTTTTTCCGGTTTCTGATTCGATATTTTCGATGTAAGGGTTTATTTTAACAAGGATGCAAGTCTATACTGTAGATGAAAAGTATCCATCGAACTTCTCCCAATATTCCTCAAAGAAGAGTCCAATGACTGGGATCAACTATAACAACGATTCATCTCCAGAATTGACTTGTGGAGCTAAAGTGAAGCGATTCTTCCGGAAATACTTCTTGGAAGGACAGAAGTTGGAGAATGCTCTGGAACTCAAGATTCGACAGATGGAAGGGAATTTGCCATGGCACGAGAAGTATCGAAAGTACATTGCTTTTCTGATTCCGTTCGTTTTCTGGCACTGCATCTGGTGGTCCCTCGCTATCAGATACAATTTCTTCCGACTTTATCCGACGAGATACGAGATGGCTGTGACGATGGTCCTAGGTGCAACTGTCGCAGGTGAGTTGATTGTTTTTTGAAGTTAGCATTCCAAAGAGTTATTGTACTAATAACGAGTTTCGATAGAACTTGAAATACTGACTTGAATGATATACAACATTCTGGAGAAAGTGAATTTTGAAATATGAAAAATTACGGTGGAACTTTTTTCGTGACTAAGTGAGAAAATTCAGTGCTTGGGTATTTCTGTCCGAAAAATTTATGTTCCAATTCTGCAATTAGAACTGAAGACAAAGTACTTCTAATGGAGTAATCAGATCTGTGAATTCTGAACTTGAAGTCAGAATTAGAAGTTGATCCTCATAATCCGAAGTGCTGAAAACTAACTTGCAATTCTAAGAATAACTAAAATTTTTTGCCAAAGTTCTGTAAAAAGCAAAAATTTACCTAGAATAACTTAAAAGTTGATATAAAAATATAAAATTACTGGAAATGGTCTTTTATATTTAATTTTTGAATTCAAATTTTGGAGTTGGAATGTAAATACTTAGAACACAAGTGTTATATACCCACAAATTTTAATGATTTAATAATAGAATGATCACGGAAAATGCTGATATATTAAATAAGATGAGTAATTATTTTTCCATATAACAGTAAGAAAATCGTTGAATCTAATCAACTGTAGAGCGAGACATGACAAATTTCACTATTACTCCAATATGATCTTTATTCAACTTTTTCGTAGTCTTTTGAGATAAGGAAACCAATTAATTTTATTCATATTGAAAATCAACATTGAGTACATCATTCTGTTTTAATATATTGAAATTCCTGCTTTTGTCTTTGAATGAAAACTCTTACTCAAAAGTGTCAAAAAGAGCAACATGATACTGTTAGGGAATAATGATGCACGTATTATCCTTTTGTAATTTTTATTCACAAATATTCAAATAAACAAAGAATAGGTCTAAGTGATAAGGACAAAGCTTAAAATTGTAAATATTCATATATGAATCTGTTTTCCCAAGAAATTTTCTATAGTTATCATTTTGATTCAGTCTTATTCTAATCTTAATTAGCCGATTTCAGAAATTCCTCCATTGTTAACATTAAATTGACTTCCAATACCCTTTTCGTTGAATTTTGTAACAGTTAGTCGATTTTGATAATTTCTAAACATCTTCTTTGGTCTATCTTTTTACTGAAAATCGGATTTCCGAGATTTTCAAAACTTTTGATCTTTTTCTACTATGAATCATCTAAAGACGTCTCAAAAAAATATGACACATTAAATCTCGAAAAATACCAGTAAGCAATTAAGAAAATGAACATAGATTTTTATGAGGAAATTACATTGCTTATATATTATAGTTTTTTCTTAGTAATGCCAGAACAAAACATTTAATCTATTGATATAGAATTACGTAGATATCGTTGTTCTTCAGTATTCACAAGATTCACTCCTTAATTTAGAGAGTCAGAGAAAAAAGCCTAACACAAATGATATTGAGGTATGAGATAAAAATGACAGATCCTAGCTCAGGATCGATAGAATTTAGTAGTTTTGAAATTATTATTCAGAAAACTAATTGTTTACCTTATTTGATATATCAACATTTTCTTAGATCATTTTCTTATTGAATTGTTAAGGTTTTTATACCCAATTACGAAGAAAGTTCTAAAACAATTTTCCATATATTAAACTTCACTTTTCCTTTATGATGTTATATACCGTTCCAATCAGCACTTTATGTTCTATTAAAATCTACTAATGTTATAATTGAGTATTAAAATATTAACTATTTTTTAGGTGCGACATCCGAAGGCGGTGGAGCTGTTGCTTTTCCTGTGATGACCTTATTGCTACATCTTGACTCTAAAGTTGCTCGAGATTTCTCTCTGATGATCCAATCCTGTGGAATGACTTCTGCCTCCTTTGCCATCCTTTACATGGGAGTTCAGGTTGAATGGCACGCTGTTATTTTCTCTTCTCTTGGAGCTACGATAAGCATAATCGTTGGTCTTCAATTCGTTGATGACATACTTACTGGGCAACAGAAGAAGATGCTTTTCGTTTCTATCTGGTTCTCGTTTGCTGTTTCGCTGTTTTTGTTGAATCGTCAAGCTAGAAGAACTACGTATCTGAAAATTCAAAACTTCAGCTGGAGACGTGCTTCGATTCTTTTTTTTACTGGTTTAGTTGGAGGTAATGGTTTTTTGTTATTTTAATATATAAATTTTATTTCAGGATTGTGTAGTGCATTTGCTGGTTCTGGAGTCGACATTTGTACATTCTCGATCTTGACCCTTCTTTTCCAAATATCGGAAAAGATCGCAACCCCCACGAGTGTCATCCTGATGGCGATCAACACTGCAGTCGGTTTCTACTGGAGACATGCCATAATGTCTGATGTTTCACAGCTTGCTTGGGAATACTTTGAAGTGGCCATTCCTGTAGTTGTATTCTGTGCTCCTTTCGGTGCTTTCTTGTCTTCTCACTGCCATAGAAAAGTTCTCGCTTCATTCGTGTATATTCTGGAAGCCGCTGCTCTTATAGGTTTCCTGATTACCCGTCCACCATTTTCTTTGATTTTAGTCGGAGCTGGAATCATAGTCTTCAGGTAATCAATTAATCGGTAAAAAACAATAACAGATTTTTTTTCAGTTTCTTCTTCTTCTTGTTCATCATGAGAATGGGAAAGAAGATGCATAACCTTGAAACTGCTGAGCTGGTTCCAATGGAAACACCCAAATGTACACCAATCGCAGCGTAATCTCTAATATCTATCCTGTATTTTACGGCACCATGTCTATATAATTTAAAATTGGTCATTTGTATATAAATTCGACATAATCGAACTTATTTCCAACAATTGACTCCGCGAAAATTGTTTATATAAGAACAACTAGACTAAAAAATTATCTGGTATTTTTGGGTCACAAGTGTGATTTTGAATTTTTATTAGGTTAATCCCCATCGATTAACAGCAAAATATTTCATTATTAGTTGCATAATGAAAGCAAAACAAGATGAGCAGAGATAAACTGAATAGACTTGAAAGGTTCCAAGAATAAATTTTACTACTCTATCTATAATTCCGTCATGTAAACATTTCATTGAGTGTTCATTTGCATAGTTAGTGTTTTTCCACGTAATTACCGGGGAAAGTACCAAATTGGCCAGTACGCAGAAGAGTTCCAATGTACCATCCATCATCGCATTTCTCAACAACGAATACAATATCATTTTCCTGAAGTTCGAGTTCATCCGAGTGTTCCGGCTTGTAAGGATAAAGAGCCCGGTACCTGAAACATTACTTTTGTGTGAAATTTACCTAGACAAACGTTATAATTCTAAAAAAGTCAAACGATTTTAATATTTTTGAATTCCTGAATAGAACGAGCAATCGTTGTGAGAACCAAAAAAGGCAAATCTGGCCATTAGTTACTAAAATTGTTATGTCCTGCCCTATTTCTTTTATCAGAATTTTAGAACTTTTTTAAATTCTGGAAATCCACATTAGAAGAATTTCGCAGAAAATCTCACTTCTAATTTTCATAATATTGCAATTGAATATCTTACGTTTCAGAATTTTTCGGAACGATTTTGGCGGGACCAGAGAAGCCGAAGTTATCACGACGTTGTTCCCATTGTTGAATTTGATATGATCGATCTCCTTTTTTAGACGAAGAAGGACTCACAGTTCTGAAAAAAATTAATTCATGGTATTTTGTCTGATCTTTTCCCCATATTGGACAAGATTGTTAAAGTTTATTGCATTTAAAATTGCCGTAGTGTCAATTACAGTATAACAATAAGACCAGCTAAGATTCAATTTCTTCCTCGTTGCCATTAATATCAACTTTGGGATTATTGTTAGAATCAAGACTTTTTGAGAACCGGGTAAATTTGGCTATCAGCTTTTTCATTATTGAAATTTTCTGGGGAACTGAAGTAGCATGAGGAAAACAATGTTTAAGCTCGGTTTCATAAATAGTTGGAAGTGGTGATGAAGTGAAATCACGGGCAACAGCCCAACAGAACGCCTCAAAGACCATAGCAGAGATCTGTTCAAGAAACAACTGCCAAAGGAAAAGTTTAGTAGCATTACTTCTAAATGAGACGGTAAAACTGTCCAACATTGTTTGACCAAGCATTTCCCAACTGAGAGATTGGTCAACGTCCATGGCCCTAAAGGCAGCAGCCATCTGTCTTCCGAATCTACGACATCTGATCTTTAGTTGGGCTCTCAATTCGCTCCTCTTCAAGTCATGCATCGCGGAATCCACAAAACCAAGAACAACTTCATAGAGCTCCTGTTGAAGTTTGTCGTTCCAAGAATAAATGACTCCCATAGAAGTAGACGGTTTACAGACCAGAGCTTGATCAGGGGAATAGCTCAAGGACCACAGGACTGGACGTTCAATTTGTTTAAATTTATCTGCTCTCATTTCCCGCCAAGTTCTTTGGAGAAGTTTGCAGTGGTAGTTCGAGAGATTCATACCGATGTTATATACAGTAACTGTGAGCTTGGCACTCGGTTAGTAAGAGGGTTTCTGCAAGGATAACAGTCCATCATCGTCAGAACAAAGCGCGACAAAGGTTTCAACGACGGTTATTTCAGAGTAAAGCTAATAAAAATAGAGATAATAAGTATATAATAAGTATATAATATGAAAAGCGTTAAGGTAAGAAATTACTCAAGTATAAAAAGAGGAAGATTTAATTGTTAATTTGAAATTATCTATCATAAGAAATGGAAATAGGCATCACTAAGAAATTGTTTCGATATCAATTCCCAGAATTATTCAGACAATTCCAAAATTCCCACTTTTGGACAGTTCTGAATGTTCTTTTGGACTCTGGAAGGTTCTAGGAACTTTCATAAGATTCTGAAGAACTACAGAACATTCTACTAGATACTGGAAGATTCTAACAGCTTTTATGGAGAGCTAGTTAATTACAGCTCACTGAAGAAGAAAGTTCAAGAACTTGGAATTTGAGGCATAGAGTCCATAGACTAAAATAAAATCTTTTCTGAATTCTTTGCAGCTGTTTGGAAAAGTAAGTAAAAGGCAATCCGACAAAGTGCACTACGGAACCCCTCCCTTGATTTAAGGAAAAAAATTCTGCAAAAAAATCGCCTCATTTCCGTAAAATTTCCGTCAAAATCTTATATTCCAAAAATCACGGACTGAGTTATTCAAATCACATCAAAAAAATAAAAGACGTCTTTCGGGCTGTAAATGCATAAAAATGAAGGAACAACAATAGAAAAAATATGTTCCTGACAAGCAAGGCAAGGAAATACAAAATGAACCTCTTCCTCCTCCGACTTTGTTAATCTAATTTATGTGAATTTCAATGTAGATGTGGATCTACACTTTTCCCATGCTTGACGAAAGGAATGAGTGGTTAATTGGGGAAAATGCCAGAGGCACTGTTGGAATTTAAAGGGTTACGGAAGTAGGAATCTTCAACCTTTCTCCGCTGCAGAAATAAACAAATAATCGAAAGCAAAAATGTTCCTTAGATTCTGAAAAGATGCTTCGAGTCTTTTATTGTTCGGTCAAGCACAAAAATATAAAAAGAAAAATTTTCCAACTGCAATTCAACCAAATCAGAATGCAAGAAAGTTTTAGAAAATAAATTGCACTCTTTTTTAAGAATCCAAGCAAGGTAAAATTGGACGTGAATAACTCAGAAAGAAGAAAAATTTATAAACCATAAACTTAATGACGAAAATTATAAGAACTAAAAATAGATTCTTCAAAGAAATTGTCTCATCACGAATTTCTGGAATTTCATAAACTTCTGGAGATTTCAATTAAGGGCTTCGGAAGTTTTTATTGAATTTCCAAATACCCAAAGTTTCACGAGATTCTCAAGAATCCCAGAACCCTTCATTGGATAATAGAAAATTCTACGATAGTCTGAGAATTCTAAGAAGTTCTAGAATCCTTCACTACATTTTGAACAGTTTCAAAATTTTCTCCGTAATTCTAGAAGACTCTAGGAACTTCTGAGAGTCTCTTGGAAGTTATAAAACTTTCCATTGAATTTTGCATGATTATAAAAAATTCTACAGACTTCTAGTTTAACAAAAGTCAGAAAAATGAATGAAAAAGTGAATATCGAGATTGACGAAGTTCTTCGACAATCACCCCCTGGAGTGTCGACAACAATAGGAACCAACGGGAGAAAAACGATTCGGAAACACTTATGGCCGGAAAATTTCCAATTTTAAATTTAGAAAAGATCCCAAAAACTTCATGAAAAGGAATATGGAAAGATATTCCGGTTATCGTACATCAAGGAAGGTGAGAATACTTCCGCAGAGTTCTTTGGGTCAAAAAAATTCGGAAAATTTGGGATTATTCAAAATTGAAAAAGCGAAAAATCACAAATATCAACGAACCTATTCAATTTTCTGAATAAAGGTCCTACCGTCATGGTAAGTATGAACAAAAGTTGTTCCGGTAGACAGAGTTAGGACAAAAAACTAGCTAATGCTCGAACTTGAGTCTAGTTTCGTAATTCGGAAGAAAACTCCAAAAAGGAAGAAATTGTAAAAGATACCCGGCTGACAGAGAAACTTTAAAATGGTACACTTTAGAATCTTAAGAAGTAAACATGAAAAGCCTTTTAAAAAATTCCAAAAATCCGTAATTTTAACTGAATAGGAAATGAAATATGAACGTGACTACTTCAAACCCCATAATAAACAAACTTACCTTGACGAAAGGTTAGTTGTAACAGTTTTCGGAGTTTTTGGTCGGTCTGGAATTACACTGGATACGTCATCTTCGCCGTTCTCCGTTCCATCGATAAAATTCTGCACATAACACTTTGGGAATATTCCTATTTGACCTTTGGAGTTTGTCCCCTCGAACCAGTTGGGATCAATTTCGCGTCTTTTACGTAATATCTCACCCTAAAATATACATTATCCATGAAAGACAAAAATGGAGTACCTTCTTGAGGCTCAGTTCATTATTGTTCCTAGCTTGGAATGGATAAAGTGCTCGAACTTTGTTCCTGCTCGTTGATGGATCTTCGTCCATCTAAAATGTAGTCAAATTGTCACAACAGTTTGCTTCAAGGATCAGATTACATACCTGAACATAGCTAGAAGGGAAAATGCCGACATGTCCATTCCTCTCTCCCTCCAGCCAATTCGAGTCAATTTCCCGATGAACTCGAACAACGTCTCCACGGTTCAGCGATAGTTCCCTGGAATTACGTCATCATAAAAACAAAAATAAATGTTGTAAAATTTTCCAGAATCGTGTAGGAAATTCATAACTTTTGATTTTACATGGCTCCACTAGATTTTGGAGGACGTTCAAAAACTAAACTTTAGCAAAGTATGAATCATGTCAAATTTGAATTTTCAGAGTAGTATAAAAAACAGAAATAAATAATGTTGTGAAATTCCCTCAATATGAATTTTTAAAACATTCTGGGAATTTCGAATTCAGATTGTCCAGAAATTTCAACTGAATTTTGAAAAACTTCAATCTTAAAAAATCAAGGGATTGAAGTTTGGCAAAGGAAACACATTAAGAGTTTAATATTATTGTGGAATTAGAAATAACTATTATTTACAAAATTCTTTCAACATGAATTTCCGGAAGTTTTTAGAAATTTCCTGAATGGATGATTTCAAATAATGGTTCTAAATTGCTATTGGATTCTGGGAATTTTTAGAGACTGACGAAATCTCGATTTCAGGAATTAATGAATTAAGAAATTCATACTTAGGAGTTTGAGCGATGAATTTGTAGAGTACGGTACAAGTTTGAATAGGACCATAAGTTCCTCCCCTCCGGGCAGGGGTCGAACACCGACTATTCGTGACTTCGGTGTTGTTGCCCACGTTGTTGTACAGTAGATGGTCGAATCGTTGGATATTGTTCTGAAGTGCGGGAGAAGCACCAGGACTGAAATTCCTTTGTAATTAGTTTTTATTAGTTTCACTCACAAATATCCATGCCTTCGGTTTTTCTGGTCATCAAGTTCCTCACTCAGTTTTTCAGCTCGTTGTCGCTGAAGAATTTCCTCCATTGTCATCTTCTTCATCTCGTTGATTCCTCTTGTAAGCGGGTTCGGGGATCCATTTAGAATTCCTACAAGTTACTTTTCGATGAAATGATGTTAATAATAACAGATGTAAATGATCCCAAGCACAGCACACGACAGTGAGACAAACCTTTACTAGTAGAGGGCTGTTGCCCGGTTAAATAATTAAATTTGCCATTCGAATTCCGCAACTTCCAAGCAATTTCCGGATTACTTTTTGAGCGTGTTTTCCCAAAAGTTTCCAACTGATCGATTACCTTCTGAAGGTCATTGGCAGTCTCCTCAAGGCGATTCTCAATGAACCTCAGCTTCACCCGGTTTCCAATCCTGTCCTTCTTGATTTCCTTCCCCAGCTCCGTCTTGTCCATCATCTGATAGAGGGCTTCGATCTCCTCCCAAGTATAGTCTCTTCTGTCTTTCCCACAGCGAAAACAGCTTTTAGGAGAAAGAATAGGACGAGGATCTTCGTGAACAAAACGGTAAGAAGGAAGATGGAAATGCTGAGTTTGGGATCTCGTAATCGCGTAAGAATTTGCAGTAGAGGCAATTCTGTCAGCAGCCGGATTCTTCACGGGCGAGTGAGTTTGCCGTGCCAAAGAGGGACTGCAGGCAATCTGCAGAGCTTCCATGGCCTTTTTCGGACGTTCTAGAAGGGTTAGTAAGATAAAAATTGGTTAAGCAGGGATATTCACTCAGAAATAAGTAGCTTTAGCTTTTAGTTATGATTAATTCAATCACTACACTTCAAAAAGGACAAAAAGATGAATACTAACCATTCTGTTCCCGCATAAATTGGGCTCTTTGGCGAGACCAGTGGTCAAGGATCTCCATGTCCGCGACAGGATCATATCGACCTACACTTCTGGCACGGCGTTGTTGCTGTTCGAACAAGAGCTGTTCATTCTGCTGTTGTTCCAGGCGAGCTTGTTGTGGAGTAATGGGACCTATACAAATCGGATTAGCGTCGAGGATTTCAGCAACAAGGTCACTTACGCTGATTGGACATTGTCGGCGTCGCTTCTCCCGCTCTGTAGCTCACCGTTCGTTCTGGAAAAAAGTCATAAATATCGGCTTAAGTAAAATTTTAATTTCAGAAGAACAACTATATTCAAAAACGTGAAGTGGGTCTTTTTTGGCTTGTTTGCATAAATAATTCAGTTTACAGCTTTTATTTGGGAAGCCACATGCGTCCATCCGTTTCAGAATTTTCCCAAGATTTAAGCTGCCTAAAAGAAACAAAAATGGCTGTCAAAAGTGGATTTCAGTTGATTAACATGCGTTCTTAGACTCATCAAAACGAGTGCGGATTTAAAAACAATAACCATTCAGAAAACGAAGAACAACCAATCCACTTCATCGGAAAATATCGTGAATTCATTTAAAAAGGAGAGATCATACTATTGCGAACGAAAAAAATGGAAGTTTTTCTGAAATTATCTCGACACGAATTTTTGGAATTTTAAAAATCATTTAAAATTTTAATTTAAAATAAAAAAGACAGAGAGGATCGATTATAGTAGTGAATCGCCAACATTACTGTTATTTTTACTTCCATAAAGTTGATTTTGCATAAGAATTCAAAAATTATTTCAACAAAATCATGCTATCATAAAAGTTAAAAACAAAAGTCTATAAAATTGTCTCGACACGAATTTTTGAAATTTAAGAAAAATATAAAACGTTAATAAAAAAATAAAAAGCAAAAATGGAGGGAATCAATTTTGGTAATATACAAAATTATCATTTTTTCGACTCTCGTAACGCTTGCTCGCCTTTCGCGGGAATTCAAAAATTCGTTTTACTTTTTGTTTAGTTATACTGTCTGCTACGAAAAGAAACAAAAAACTATAAAGAAACAAAAATAATCTTAGATCGATCGAATAAGCTCAAGTTTTCAAGTTGTAAGCACTTGCATCCAACTGTCTGCAACAGGTAAGGCTCGCTCAAGCTTACAAAGTTCTCGCGAAACTTTTGTCTGTCTTTCCGGAAGCAGTCCAATCCTTGACTGCGCAATATTCAAGACTTCCAGGATGAAAAAACATAACGTGAATAAAGATTCAAACGACTTGATAGGAACAAAAAATTTCGGTCTTGCTTTTACTTGCGCGGGAGCTTTGTTGACACAGAGCTAGCGGCTTTTCGTTAAGACGGCAACTAAATTTTGAAGATTTCTAAAATATACAAATAATAAAAAATAAAAAGTTATATTTGGATCGTTATTGAGGATAGAAAGCTTATCTGATGTGGAAATCTCTCGTAGTCTGATGCGAGTCGGGAATTCCCTCTCGGACCAAGCTAAAAATAAGCCTGAAACCTCGAAGGTGAAAAATTTTTGGAAAAAGCAAGAATATTCTGACCAGGAGTTCATTTCAAGCGGAAATTTTCGACATCAAAGTCAATAATCCCGTAAAAATTTAACGTGCATTTGAAAAATGAAAGTTTTTTCAATAGAAAATTGAATAATCGGAAATCTTGAACTCACCAATCTCCTCCGGCTTAATCTGATGACAAATCTTATACATTTCCTTGTACCAAGCCGACTTTTCGGAATTCACAGAATCCTCGATGTCAGAAGCTGCACTGGCTTTTCTTCTGTAATTTCCGGAACTTCCACGAGTTGGAAGAGTTCCATATCCATTCATCTTATCGGATGACGATAGTTCATAAACACTGTGAGGTCTTCGTAGCTTTCCTTCTGGTCTCAACTGGACAGTATTATTTTCATCGTTCGGCTGACTCCAAAGAAAGTCAACTAACTGTCGACCAGTGTCATCGTTGAAGGACTTTCTAGCAAGCTCAATTAATTCAGCAAGACGATTGGAAGGCTGTGTGGATTGCTCAAGTGGTGGTTCTTCTACTAAAAATTCACACGGATTATTATTCCCATCATAAAGAAAACCCGCTGAGAACGAGAGATAAATATGTCACGAAAGGATATAGAAATATTTACCTCGTGTGGGAGACTCGATGTCTGTTTTCGCCGTTACTTCAATTCCATCAACAATTACTTTTTGTTCGTTTTCATTCACGTCAGATTTATTGTTAGAAAATGAAGATGGCAATAGTGACTGATTCCCTTGTCCATCGCAGTCCTTCAGTGTCGACAAAGGCGTGTCGAATTCCCGTTGCTCCCCCTCTTCAATAGGACCGGGAGTGTCATTCCAATCACCAAATAAATTTCTGGTATTTCTGTCCTCAACCTCCTGGGAATCTGCAAAAAAAGAAAGTTCTCTGCCATTGTTGAACAAAAGGGGCTGCTCTGGGACATTGTTTGTAAATTGAGCCGATGATAAACTAAAAGTTTCAGTTTCATTTTTGTTTAATTTAAGGAAATTAACCTCGAAATTCCATTTGTCTGATATTCCGGATTTCTCGTCATTATTTTAGAGAAAATTGGTTGAGAAACTTCCATCATACTAATCGAGGATCGGATTGGATTCTGATCCAAATTATTGACCCCAGGATGAAGCAATATAGCGTGTTGAACTTCAGGTGATGTCAATAATCGAGAATGTTGTCGTTTCAAGGTAGAATTATTGGAGCAAACCCCGCCAAAATCAGATGCAGTTTCGTTCATAGAACAAGGACTACATCCCCGGTCATAACCTGTAGTTTTTCTTTCATTTGAAAAAGAATAAAACCCATCTTACCCATGAAATTTCCCGGAACGGAAGCAGTCGGACTGTAGTCGCCATAAAATTGCCTACTGGAAGTAGAAGCCATAGGAGAAGTAGCAGCCGAAAAATTGGATCCGGAATCATTCAGATCAATGTTGTTATTAGTAGGAAGGTGATCAAGCGAAAGAAGAGACCCGGCTGGAGTTAATTTTCCGTGTTGAGGTCGCATTGGTTGATGAACAATAGCCGAAACGGCCCCGGCATTCATTGGAGCAGCCTTTTGTCCGGCCGGATTTCGGATTTCAAGTTTTGTCGCAATTTGGGCCCGAAGTTCCGCTACACTTTGAGGTCGAGGGATTTCGACTTCTCCTGATGCTCTCCCAGTCGAAACAGAGGTTACCATTGGCATTGATTTTGTGGTGACATCATCGACTTTGATTTGCCATTTCTTCGTTGAAGGCGGGGGAGGGGCTGGGGGAGTTGAAGTAGACCCATTCGAAGCCAATCCGGAATCGGTTGATGTATCATGCATGATCTGGAACGGATATTCCTCAATATTTCGCGAACCATCTTTCGCATGACTTGTTTTCTACTCGAAAAAACAAGTTTCAAAGGAATAATACTATTATAAAAAACAGACATGAGAGTTGGTACGGAATTATCTCGAGAGGAATTTCCAGAATTTTCCTTTTGACAGAGATTTCAAAAACTCTTACTAAATTTTAGCAGATTTTAATCCAAAAAATTTAACTGGGAAAATGAGAATCTTGTCAAATTTGAACCTTTAGAAAATGAATGAATTTCAATTAGATTTTAAAATTATAAATATGCATTATTAGGAAGCTATTTCAGGAGAAATTTTTAAAACCCTATCGAAAAATCCAATAATCTTTAGTTTTAGATAGTTATAAAAGTCTCCATTGAATTTTAAAAGATTTCAGTTTAAAAAAATCAAAAGACTAAACTTTGGCAAAGCGTGAATTCTGCCAGATTTAAATCCTTGAAAAATAAATGAATTTCAGAGTATTCAAATTCTTATAGAAAACAGAAGTAAATACTATTATGAAATCTCCAGACATTTTAGTTCTGAGTGATTTCAAAAGATTCTACTAAATTTCAAGGAATTTTAATCCAGAAATTGAAAAAATAAATGTTGACAAAGTGCGAATATCATTAAATTTAAATCTTTAAGAGGAAATGACGGAATCTCGGTTAGGATTTTCAAAATATTATGAAATTTAGAAATGACAGTTGTTATCAAATTCTTTCGCAATGAACTTTTGGAGATTTCGATTTGAAAGGATTCGAAAAATTCCTATTGAATTCTAAAGTATTTTGAAAACTTCCCAAGACTCTGAAAGTTTTCAGAAGATTCTAAAGGAATTTTAAAGCTTCCAGAAAATTTTCCAAAACTCTCATAATCTTCTATCAAATTCTGGAAGATTTTATAGAGGTAAAATTAGGCAAAAAATAAAATTAAAATAAATGCAGTTTAACGACGAGACAACGGTGTAAGGACTAATGGCCACATTAATCAAAATACCTGGTTGTTGTGATAGAGATATCCGTTCGGTTCCAGGGTCTCACTCTCGGACGTGTTTTTCCAGCTAAACGACGGAGAGTGTCCTTTGTAAAGTTCTATGGCTAATGGAGTCGCTGAATTTTCCCGAATATCTGATTCGAAATTTTCTAAATATATTGATTAAATACGGAAATGAAGAATCCGGGGAATACCAGAGTACATAGTCGGGGTCTTTGATCCGATGGAGTCGATGGAAGTTCTCCTATACCAGCAATCTTCTGAGGTATCTGTACTCGTCAACGGTGTTTGACGATCGTACCCACTGTTTGAGTAATAATCTCCGGATACAGAGTCGTATCCGCTAATTTCAGTGCCTGACTCACTCGGAGGACCACTGCTGGCATTTACGATCAGACCTGATCCATAAACTTTTTTCGGCTCCTGCTTAATTGGGGATGGACTAGGTTGGGATTGTTTGGCAATTACAGCTTCGAAATATCGTTTTTTATCCTGAGCAGATCCCTTCATCCCTCCGTTGTAGGAACTCAGGAGTGGAGGTTTCGCAGCAGCATTCAGCTTGTTCGCTGAATTCACTGACGAAGGAGTTGGAGGTGCTGAGGACTCCGGTGTCGAAACCATTTCAGTTTCTAGGGGCAATTGCAGTCTGGAAAGACCCGACGATGAGATGGGAGGTCTGTCTAGTCTAAAAGTTAAAGATGAATTTGAAAGTTTAAAAACGTCATCCAACCGCTTAAGTCTGAGTCTAAGAACACCTTGTGCTGTTCTCATCTTGTTATGGATCTGTTCGGCAAATGCACAGTCTTCTCCATTAACCCCATCGATAATATCCCCAGGTCGGATCCCTTCTTTGTCTGCTCTGCCTTCCGGAAGGACCTGAAAATGAATGATCATTAATAATTCGTAACCAATAGTCACCTGGCTGATGATCGGGAGTTCCCCATCTTCTTGGGTAATACGGAACCCCCAAGGGGGACCTCCAACTAAGCTAATACTTAGGCTAGATAATGGCATGTCAAAATACGACTTTCAAAAAACGATCGGAAGAAAAAGTAGAATACTTTGGAATTGGTTTAAACTTGACCACAGCTGTCCTGCCACCTTTCGAACAAGATATTTCAACGTTGTTGATGTCAATTGCCTTGAGGAGACAGATAATCCTGCCTAAACTTTTTTGCCACTAGCCATCGATCTCACCAGTTGGGGGAACACCTTGACTGGATCGGGCCAGCAGGATACTTGGTCGGAGATTTGCTCATCATCTCACACTCGATTTGCGAAAAAAAGTTCAACCGGCTTTTCCTGCAGGAGATGAGGAACTGCCACTGGCTCTGGATTTCGAAAGACGCACACCATCGAGGATATTGAGTAATCGGACTAAATCCCGCGTAACGAGCTTTGAAATCCCGAACAATGGATCTGTCGAGCGGCCACTTAACGGAAATCCGCGTTTTTGCAGCTCTGGAGTCCTCGAGTGTCTTCGACCCTTGACTTTTGTCCTCCGGTCAAGTAACATAAAATTACTTTATCCACTTTGCTCATTCTCACTTGAATAAAAGCACCCGAATGTTCTGTACAAAGCAACGACTACATACCAAGTGAATAACTTCCAAATGAGCTATCATTTGCACTCTACGCATCAAGACTTTTATCCAATGCTGGAGAAATAAAGAAGCCGGCATGCGACTCCATATTTTCGAGCATAGACTCAGCATAGACAAAAGCAAACTGCTAGAGGATTTTCGCGTGTGGCTACTCAGTCTTCTTCGTTTCCGAGTAATTAATTGAACACACTTCCTATTTGAGAAGAGCCAGACGTTTTTTACATATATTTTCGAGAATTTAATTTGTTGGTTTCATATATCGAATTTTAAATTCCGGGTCAATTGATTTCTGGCGCGAATTTTAAAGAGCCCGCCGCGCAACCGTCAACAAACTGCTCCCTGTTTCCTTGTGAATTGTCCCTTGAAATACAGTCTTTTTTTCCGGCCAACTATCTCAATTTATATCTGGAAATATCGAAACTGTATTGAAAACAGCCAAGAGGACGAATCCAGCACTGAATGCAAATATTTCTTTGGTCTTATTCTCATGTCGATATATGAAGTCGCGTTGTTATTCATTATTTGAATTGCTCGGATTTGTACTTGTACACGCTAATGGCGACCTTTTCAGCGAAGAAGGCCTGTGAGACATGGGCTTTGAGTTGCGTCGAGCTGCTGCAGCACGTAGTAAGAAGTCTTCACCGCCATTCCCCTCGCATGAGTTCATCATCCAGAACCATGGAGATATCGTGTCCTGTATCCTCATGCTCGTTGCTCTTGGATTCTTCTTCCAGTTCTCAACTCCAATGGCGACTCTATTCGTGATGCCACAATACAACGAGACCATTGCTCTACCGAAAGATGGAGTCCCTCAAACTTACTTCCGAGCTGGTGTCTGGGATTGGCCGGCGATTGTCTTTTACACTATCGTGTGGATCACCATCCACTGTGTTATCCAAGAATACGCTTTGGATAAGATCCAACGGAAGTTACATATGAGTAAAGCCAGGATGTCCAAGTTCAACGAGAGTGGGCAACTAGCTGTCTTCGCCGTCTATTCTGTTGTTCATGCCGGGTCTCTTCTACATGAACTGGGAGTTCACAAAGACCTCACTATTCTCTGGTTGGGATACCCGGATACTCATATCTACATGGACATCAGTACCAAATTCTATTTCATTCTTCACATTGCCTACTGGATTCATCAATACCCAGAGTTCTATTTCTCGAAGGTCAGAAAGGAGGATATTCCTCAAAGAGCCTTTTACTCGACAGCTTTCTTACTAGTTAATCTCGCTGCCTATTTCACTGGGTTTGTTCTTCTTATGAGCCTCTAATGAAACGCTTATTTCCAGATTCATACGTATCGCTTTGTTGTTGTTGTTCTTGGAAAGTGTTTTGTTGGCTGTTTTCCACACAACCAGAGCTTTCTACTTCTACGGAAAAATCAACAATGCCTCTTCTGCGTAAGTTATGAAGATGAAAGATCATTTCATATAAAATGTCATTGCAGGTTCCGATTGTGGAATGTCACTTTCCTCCTTGTTCGTTTTGGCAGTTTCATTCTCTCAGTGCTCACTTTCTGGTACGGATTCCGTAATTCCGAAGTCGCTGTTATCGACCCGGTGAAGAGTAACTACAATACTGCTGTTGTTCGGATGACTACTCTCTTGGTCATCTTCGGACTCGAGTTCTACACCTTGTGGTCATTCTTTGTCTTCCATTTTGCCCGATTCCGCGAACGTTCAGTCAAATCTCAAGAGAAAAAGAAGCCGACTAAGACAGCTAAGAAGGAGAAATCCAAAGATTCCGATAGTGACAGCAAGAAATCCAAGTGAACCTAAATCTTCAGCTCATATTGCTGCTCTGTTTCATATCCTATACACGTATTATATAGTCAGAATTCTAGTTGGGCGTTTATTTAATTTATCTTATTTATCGTTAATTTATTCGAGCATTTTGCTCTGAGGTTGTGATGGAAAGGTTTTTTTAAAAAGCTTTTTTTTCTATCCTTTTAAAACTTCCACTTTTGTTGGTTTCCTTCTCCCGGGTTTCTTCATAAAGGCGAATTTCATATTTTGGACAGAAACAGCTATAAAGCGAACGATGTGAAAAGAATTATCCCAAAGGAAACCTAATAAAGTGGTGATAAATCGTATTAAATTCATTTTGGTTATGACATTAGTGATGGCAAAGTTGACATTTATTTAATAATATAAGGTTAATAAGATCTATTATTGTTCTTTATATTAATTCTGATGGGACCCCTTGCGTTATAAAGTACATTGCTGGGGGTATTTGTTCTGTATTTTCTGTGTTGACAAAATGCTCTTTCGTTCATGAATTCTATGATGACAGTAATAGAATGGAGTTCTTCCTTATCTCTTTAACTGTTATATTGGTCGCTTCAGTGATTGGTGCATCATCGAGTACTTCTGTGACTTTTTCGATGACAGTTGTGAATAGTGTAGTTATCATTTATTCATGATAGTAAAAGGTTCGACAAATTCATTCATTATGTTACGTACAAGTATGATGAACTCTATATGCATTTTGACGACTTTGAGTAAACTAAAAGATAAGAATAAGACGGAAATAATAATGGCAACCACCGATTCTTCAATAATTTCAGGTACTGTAGAGACAAAGATTGACTTTAATACGAAGGAATTAGTTGTAAAAGTTGAGGTTTATGAAGTTAGTTATTTCTCGACCATCAAATTCTTCATCAAAAGTTCATCTTGAAGTGTTACATCTGTTTAGATTAACTTTCTCTTGTTGTTCAAATACACTCATAACAAAGAATCTATAATCACATCGGAAATACTGTTGGATTCCTATATTGTTGAAGGAAATTTATCTTTTCTTTATGAGGACCAAAAAATACACTACAGAAATTTAGTTTTTATTGATGCTTTCGTTGTTCATTACTTCTTTGGAGTGACTGAAATCAACAAATCAATCAACTGTTTTCTCTGATCAGTGATAATATTTTCATTAACTAAAAGCTTTCAAAATAAAACTTAAATTTAGTATTCTAGAGGTTTCTAAAAAGTCCTCGAAATCCATATTGAAAGAATTTAACAAAAAATATTTGTCTAAGTTTTGTGGTAATTTAAAGATCCAAATCGAGATTTATTTTTCAAGAATTCAACTTTGGTAAAAATTTATTTTTTTAAATGAGATCTTTCAAAATTCAGCAGAGATTATTCGAACCGTATACAATCAAGATTTTTTTTAACATTTTGAAGATTTTAGAAATTTCTTTTGGAACAACTTCTTCATAACACCGAATTTATAACTTTTATTTCAAAAGAAAATTGATAATACTCATAGTTTGATTATTTCAATTCTGAGTGCTCTGATTGTTGGGAGAACTCATAGGTTCAGAATCCCGAAACTCATTGACGAATGTCATCGCAGAAAGAGCAAGTGACTAGCGAACTATGACGCAGTTCACATTTTCCTTCAGAATCCAACTGATGAAGTAATGTCTACAAAAAATGTATTCTACAGCAACCAGATCTCTAGTAATTGTAGGAAACTAGAAAAGATATTACTTGCGAACCCTCTTGGGATGTACGTCAGTAGTATATATATGGTGTTTCTGGCGCACCCATTTACCCAGATACCCCACCATCAAATTTTACCCCTTTTTAAGCCATTTTCCCCCCTTTTTTCACCTTAAAATAGGCGAAAACCTTCAAAATACAGTGCAAAATAGGCATTAAATTTTTACCCACTAGCAAATTTGACACTTTTTCAGCCATTTTTCACCTTAAAATAGGCAAATCTCTACTCAAAAACACTCATTCCAATCTGGGAAAACTCTGGCTCACCCAAATCGCCCTCCTTCCCATTTTGGCTTTAAGCCTTTAAATTTGAGCGATTTGGCTGATTTTTGTGAACTTTGACGTTTGCAGGTTTTCTATTTGTAAGTAAAAATGATCACCTCCAATCCGGAAAAACCCTAGCTCATCCAATGAGTCGAGAGACGCGTCAAGTGTTTGGTGTCTTTCAACTCTTATACAGATTCAAAGCAGCGCGCTTTTTTCTTGGCGTTATGCAACAAATGTTTGTCCGCCAATGTAGCATACTTTTTGCATCTTGCTGTGTTTATAGCCACCCTTTTCTGCTTTTATTGCAATTTGTTAATATGTGATTGATATTTTAAGGGATAGACGTTTTTGGGGAATAAATTGAGCTTGAAAAAACCTCCCAGGTTTCATCAGTCTCGCATTTTAACTTCGAATATTTCACTTTATAGAGTAATTTTACATTTCTTCACGTCGTTTCAATAGGTTTATTCATTAATTTTAGAGTTCAAATCAAACCATGCACCTGAAAGTCTATTTAAAAGACCACAAAGAAGTGGAGCATGACTCGGCGAAAATTACAGTCGACGACCGGGTTTGCTCTTTAGTTGATTTAAATCAACTCAAAAAGTACTATTTTTAGGCAACTATTGAGCAACTTCAGGCCAAATTGCACGAACGCTTCAAAATTCAAGATGATCACCAGCATTTGTACCTCAACGACAAGCGAATTGACATGGAATCTGGTAGCTTAAATGATGTCGGTGTCACAGGAAAAGATTCTCTTATATTGGCAAGTTTATTTTTTATTTCGCACTATTTAGGCAAGGTTTTTGGGATTCAGCTATTTTTATAGCTAGAATGTATCAAAATTTATAACAAAATCAAATTCATATCACTATTTTTTGACTATTTGGGCATAATTTTCGAC
This sequence comes from Halicephalobus mephisto, assembly GCA_009193035.1. Taxonomy (NCBI): domain Eukaryota; kingdom Metazoa; phylum Nematoda; class Chromadorea; order Rhabditida; family Panagrolaimidae; genus Halicephalobus; species Halicephalobus mephisto. The sequence goes on along the minus strand of SWDT01000211.1, from coordinate 6,536 downwards.
ACGCGCTCTGTTAAGTTTACATTTGTGGCTAGAATGTTATAAATATGCATCGATACTTCAGTATTACTAATATTTTTGATTTTAGAGACATTGCTTTTCCTCACAATGGCCTGTCTACGTGTTAATGGTGCAAAACTTTCGTGAAGCAAAGGATAATAGGACCAAGAAAGAATATGCAATCACAGCTAATGAGAAATCCAAAACATTGGAACAAACCGGACTTTTTGATGCTTATTCAAATTATGCACTTGAATGGATTTATTTCTGCAGAGAGTATGCCACATTCCTGGACAACGTTCCGACTTCCATCAAAGAGGCTGCTAAATCGTTCTTTATTCGCAAATTCAGCGATAAATTGATCGACGTTGAGTTCAAGAACAAACCCTCAGGTACGCATAAATTTATTAATTGTTGGCTTTGATTTTTAAAAAATGTTTAGGTACTCGTTCTGGAGCGATATGTATTGTTAGTTTCGATGAAATTCAGCGCGTGTTTTACGTCAAAACGAATCACAACACATCGAGTATTTCGAGTAAGTTCTTTGATACGATTCAATATTTTCATTTATTATTTAAGAATAAAAATCTTTAGTTACTCAGCATGGTCTTCTTAGTATGATCGAATTGTTTATCTACAAATTTTTGGAAATCCTCAGCGTTGGAGCCGTTGTTGAATTCATCCCAAATGTTGTTGCATCTGATAGAATCGTATATATTTGTGGTGAAGAAATATCCGGATTCAAAACTATTGCAATGCTGGAAAAGGATTGGTAAATGTCTACCTATTTAAGATTAGTTTACATTTCCAATCGATGCGTATTTAGGGTTGATTTCGAACCCAAACTGGTCAAAACTCAAGAAGCATTTGCGAAAGGTATCGTTCAATTATCGCTTTTGACGCAAATTCTCGGACTTGACGATCTGAATGCTGAAAATATTGGCTTCAACAGCACACTGCTTCCTTCTATATCGTGGATTTTCGAACAGGTTTATCGATAGTTCGATCGGTTTCGAAGGAATAAATCGACCAAAAACTGCGATGAGTTTTGGTTGCTCAGCTGAAGATGAATTTAGGACGGTTTTTGGATTTAGTTAAGGTACGTATTTTTTTGTATTTAATTGAGAAGATAATGAATTCTGTTTTTGGAAATGACGTTCGAGGAACAGCTCAAAATTGCAAAAGGAGTGCATCGCTCAATGGGAAATCAGTTCAAAACTGGATGTAGCCCTCGCAAAGCTGGACGAAGGAAAGGAAGTCTTCAATCGAGCGGATTTACTTTTGAACAAGGGAACAGAAAATCTCAAAGAGTACATCACTATTGTTCGTGAAAAGATCAATCAAATAAATAATTTATGATCTCTTCGTTGAATTATTGTAATTAAATTTGGAAGTCACTGTACAAAATCAAAACACACCTCTTGTAATGACTGATTCGAATAAAAGAATTGAAATTTTCATCCTCATAAATGGCTTCAATTTGAATTTGATATCCATACGTTATATTCGAATCTTGACGTGAATTCCGTGATGTAATGAGTGATCTGTTAGGACAAACGTTATGAAATGGGTTAGTAAAATTAAATGAGGACACTATGCGCATGGAAAATATAACAAGAAGAATAGTAAAAAGGTCTGTCAAGACAAGCAATAGAAACAGCCAACAACACAAAAAGTAACCTCGGGTAGCATCTCTACTCGGAAGATAAATCGAGTTTGGAATTGCATTAGTGACACTTGCATAGTTAATGTCCATATTTAAAAATCTGATTTGTGTAATCACACAACACAACAAAACCACAATCACAAAACGGGAGTTAACCTGTATCAAATGGAAAGGAACAAGAGAAATAAGAATTGGATGATGGGAAATGATACAAAGAGAGAGATGAAATTTCATAATTTAGTCAAGAATTAGTGTTACTATTATATCATTGTTAATCGCCAGTGTTTTCGCAGTTTCTCTTACTGTTTTACATAGACTACCAAAGCCAATTTCATTAGAGAGAACTTTGAGACTTATAAAGTCTCATGGTGGCACAGAATATTTCATAAAGATTGAATTTCGTTTGTTGATACCTACAAATTCAAATTGGCATATAGAGAGAGTGATGAAAATAATTCTTTTCGAATAGTCATTACAAAGAGTAGAGAGTTAGAGAGATTGTAACAATGTGACTTCCAAATTTATGATATTACAGATATATTCAATTTGGCCGAAGAGGCAAATTATGAGAGAGAATGATATCTTAGATCTGTTTCACGAACCATTAGATGATAGTACTACTTTAGAAGATTTTCGCTGTTCCCAACTATGTATACAAGGGTCAATAAGTAATCACTCCTCGACGATTGAAGACTTTAACCCCTTAGATCTTCTTACGTTTACCACAGATTTGCGAGGCGCTACAGATCCAGTTTCTGCAACTGGATTCCCATTGAGCGATGCACTCATTGTGACACATTTTTGTAGCTGCTTTCTTACGACCAGATCATTTTGCTGAAACAGAAGTTGAATCAGTAGTTAGCTCTTCCTCCAATTAATACAAAGAATACGTACCTTGAACTAAATTCCAGATAAGACACTTTGCATGACTATCAGGAATAGAGCAAGACTGCTCGACGGTTTTTGTGGTTTCGAATTAATTTCCTCCTCATCAACACTGTTCGAGAAAACCTTACATAGTCTGAGAAAAACGCTCGTTCGAAAATCCAACGAAGATAAGAACGGATCTGTTGTAAGGAATCTTCTTGTTAAGATTGCTGGGTGAATATAATAAAGAAACTAAAAATTGATTATAAAACAGACCTGATCGTAAAATTAAAACAGGTAACCTAGTGGAGGGAAAGGGTTAATGCTCACTGTTATAGGTTCTGAACTGTTTGGGAACAATACAAAAAAACAAGTCCTGATTTATGAAGAATATACAGGCTCAATTATGTCAAGAGCTTCTATGAGGTCGCTAATAAATCCTAAGTAAAATCAGGGAAATACTTATAGTACGGTTTTTTGTAAAATGCTGCAACACCAGCTAATTTCATACTCACTTTCCAAAACTACGGACATTTCTGATTCCCGATTATTTTGAAATGCTTTCCATTCTAGCTTGTTGTGTTCTCGTGTGAGATAGCCACTCTTTTCAGCTCTTCCACAGTATCATGAACACGCTCGAGAAAAATATCAGTGCGGAGTTCTAGAGCTGATCAATCTGGAACGATACCTTTCGCAAATGCTTCTTGGTTTGACCAGTTTGGGTTCGAAATCAACCCTAAATACGCATCGATTGGAAATGTAAACTAATCTTAAATAGGTAGACATTTACCAATCCTTTTCCAGCATTGCAATAGTTTTGAATCCGGATATTTCTTCACCACAAATATATACGATTCTATCAGATGCAACAACATTTGGTATGAATTCAACAACGGCTCCAACGCTGAGGGATTTCCGAAAAATTTGTAGATAAACAATTCGCATCGATAAAAGCAAGACCAGCTGAGTAACTAAAAGATTTTTATTCTTAAATAATAAATAAAATATCTGAAACATCTCGTGACATTTATGAATCAAAAAAGAAAGAACACACCTTATACTTCGAATAAGTACTTTCGATGACTTGTGTGTGTTATTATACTGTTTTGTTTCAGAGGTTGTGTGAAAACGATTCGCAGGCGCTCGCAATTGTACATCGAACAATCTAATACGCTGTATCTTACTTAAAGAGAGAATGGCGCGAATGTGAGTGTGACTAGACATTGATGTTTAAAAAATTAGAAGCGTCCACATTAATATTTCAACTATATGTATGTTTCTGATTCCGTCATGTATAGGTTTGTATCTTGAAGGCTCGAATGTAATGTACCTGTGAGGTGAGGTATATTGGTCGGGGGCTGGGGGAAGAGTGTGTGAGCTCGTCGATCATCATATTCGGCTGAATTTGCGAATAAAGAAACGTATTTGCGCCCTCATGACTTGATATGGCCATCGTGAATTAATGGGAAATTCAGAAGTGATTGAAGAATCCAGGAATTGTGCGCGTATTAGCTCTACTGGCTAGAACATTAAAATCCGTGATACTATAGTGCTTGTCAGAAGTTGTTGAGAAAATAATTGTGTTTTGCAGCCAAAAGTCCAGGTCCAGATGTCTCCAATGTTCTTTCTATGAGAATTGTTCTCTATTTCAGACGCATAGCGTAGAGAGCATATATGTCTTTTTTGAGAGAGCTCACTAATAATATCCTTAGCTATGCACGCTCTTCCACGAAAATTATCGTTTACTGCCACCAACTTAAGTACAAAGCGCCAGGATAAAGGTACAGGCATATGGTGAGGAAGGAAAAGACAATGTTTCTAAATCACTCATTACAATAATTTGAGGAATCAACTCGATGTAATCGACAGGCAATGATTATAAAATCCATAGATTCAGATGAGCACATACAATAGGTATTAACAAAACTATTAAACACAAGTAGCCGCGCTGATCGAAAATTATGCCAAATAGTCAAAAAATAGTGATATGAATTTGATTTTGTTATAAATTTTTGATACATTCTAGCTATATAAAATAGCTGAATCCCAAAACCCTTGCCTAAAAGTGCGAAATAAAAATAAACTTGCCAATATAAGAGAATCTTTTTCCTGTGAACAGACATCATTTAAGCTACCAGATTCCATGTCAATTCGCTTGTCGTTGAGGTTACAAATGCTGGTGATCATCTTGAATTTTGAAGCGTTCGTGCAATTTGGCCTGAAGTTGCTCAATAGTTGCCTAAAAATAGTACTTTTTGAGTTGATTTAAATCAACTAAAGAGCAAACCCGGTCGTCGACTGTAATTTTCACCGAGTCATGCTCCACTTCTTTGTGGTCTTTTAAATAGACTTTCAGGTGCATGGTTTGATTTGAACTCTAAATTAATGAATAATAAACCTATTGAAACGACGTGAAGAAATGTAAAATTACTCTATAAAGTGAAATATTCGAAGTTAAAATGCGAGACTGATGAACCTGGAGGTTTTTTCAAGCTCAATTTCCCAAAAACGTCTATCAAAATATCATCACATATTAACAATATTCAATAAAAAGCAGAAAAGGGTGGCTATAAACACAGCAAGATGCAAAAAGTATGCTATATTGGCGGACAAACATTTGTTGCATAACGCCAAGAAAAAAGCGCGCTGCTTTGAATCTGCATAAGAGTTGAAGAACACCAAACACTTGAGGCGTCTCCGACTCATTGGATGAGCTGGGGGTTTTCCGGATTGGAGGTGACATTTTTACTTACAAATAAGAAACTGCAAACGTCAAAGTTCACAAAAATCAGCCAATCGCTCAAATTTAAAGGCTTAAAGCCAAAATGGGAAGGAGGGCGATTTGGGTGAGCCAGAGTTTTCCAAGTTGGAATGAGTGTTTTTGAGTAGAGATTTGCCTATTTTAAGGTGAAAAATGGCTGAAAAAGTGTCAAATTTGCTAGTGGGTAAAAATTTAATGCCTATTTTGCACTGTATTTGAAGGTTTTCGCCTATTTTAAGTGAAAAAAGGGGGGAAAATGGCTTAAAAAGGGGTAAAATTTGATGGGGGGGTATCTGGGTAAATGGGTGCGCCAGAAACACCATATATATACTACTGACGTACATCCCAAGAGGGTTCGCAAGTAATTATCTTTCCTAGTTAAATATTAGAGATCTGGTTGCTGTAGAATACATTTTGTAGACATTACTTCATCAGTTGGATTCTGAAGGAAATGTGATTGCGTCATAGTTCGCTAGTCACTTGCTCTTTCTGCGATGACATTCGTCAATGAGTTTCGGGATTCTGAACCTATGAGTTCTCCCAACAAATAAGCACTCAGAATTGAATAATCAACTATGAGTATATTCAATTTTCTTTTGAAATAAAAGTTATAAATTCGGTGTTATGAGAAGTTGTTCCAAAAGAAATTTCTAAAATCTTCAAAATGTTAAAAAAATCTTGATTATATACGATTCGAATAATCTCTGCTGAATTTTGAAAGATCTCATTTAAAAAAAATATAAATTTTTACCAAAGTTGAATTGAAAATAAATCTCGATTTGGATCTTTAATAATAAATACAATATCTTGTAGAACCAAATAGATTTTTGTGTTTAATTTCATTTCAATAATGGAATTTTCGAGTGAGAACCTATTGTTGAGATAACCTCTCGAAATTACTAAAATTAGATAAGTTTTTTTATTGGATAGTCGCTTGTTGAGGGGCCGTAGCCTCTAATAAAATAACGTCTTTGGTTTAAGATACAATCGGCTTCCTTCTGATCTTTTCTTCTCTTTTGGAAAATTTCTAAACAACTCTTAACCTCCATAAGAGTATTTGTATTTGCAAACAAACAAGAACAAAGAAAAATATTTTCGAGCATGGAAACAACAAACCAATCGATGACATCAAAGTACTGAGCACTAATCACTCTTCATCCGATCACTTTTCGTTACCCGATCAGAAATGCAATTATGTATCTTTGAATGTATGTTTTTTTCCATTCAATTTTTATTAACTACTTT